>CM060916.1:220552911-221234577 GCA_030737875.1 Allium sativum | reverse complement strand
TTGCCGATAATCTTTAGCGGCTCTCTCCTCACAGCTAATTCTGGAGTAATTTCAATATCCTGTTGAGCTGCTTCTTCTACGATCAAGTCTGGATCATGAACGTGCTTTCGAAGTTGAGATACATGAAATACATCATGAACTCCAGGCAACCAATCAGGCAGTTTAACCCTATAAGCGAGAGTTCCGATCCGTTCCAGAATAGGAAATGGACTAATGAATTTGGGCGCCAATTTCCCTGTTTTACCGAACCGGATTTCTCCTCTCATCGGCGATACTTTCAGATATACATAGTCGCCAACAACAAAGGATATATCTCTTCTTATCCTATCGGCATAGCTCTTACGTCGGCTCTGAGCGGCGAGTAATCGCTTCTTAATAAAGTCGACTTTATCGGCAGCTTCTCGGATCATATCAGGCCCTAACACAAGTCTATTTCCAGGTTCGACCCAACATGCAGGAGATCGGCACGGTCTACCATACAATGCTTCGAACGGCGACATTGTCAGACTCGCTTAGTAGTTGTTATATGAGAATTCAGCCAAATGCAGATAGTCTTCCCATGATCCATCGAAATCTATAACACAAGCCCTCAATAGATCTTCTAAAATACGATTCACCCTCTCAGTTTGACCGTCTGTCTGAGGATGATAAGCGGTGCTCAAATTCAGCTTCGTTCCCAGCTCTACTTGAAATGCCTCCTAGAATTTACTAGTAAATATTGTATCTCTATCACTAACTATACTGAGCGGCACTCCATGAAGTCTAACAATTTCCTTGAAGTATATCTGCGCCAGACTCTGAGCAGTTCTGTTTGATCTGACAGGTATGAAATGGGCGGTCTTCGTGAAGCGATCTACGATCACCCAAATACTGTCATTCCCTTTTCTGGTTCTAGGCAGACCATGAATGAAATCCATAGAAATATGTTCCCACTTCCAACCAGGAACGTCTAGCGGTTGTAATAGCCCAGCTAGTTTATGTTGGTCGCTTTTGACTAGCTGGCAAGTAGGGCATCGGCTAACATATATCGAGATGTCTCTCTTTAACGACTTCCACCAGAATGTGCGCTTGATATCGTTATACATTTTACTCACACCCGGATGGATACTGAGCTTAGATTTGTGGCATTCATCAAGCACATCTCTTCTGAGTTAAGGAATTTCTGGAACACAAATTCGTCCTTCTAACCTCAGAATCCATTCGCCGTCGAGCTGGAAATCCGAAGCATTGCCTTCTCGAATTCGCTGACTCATTCCCTTGATAAATTGGTTGTCTTTTTGGAGAGCCGATATCTTGTCAATCAACGAAGTCGCAATGATAAAACTGGCGATCATTTCGTTCTTTCGGCTTAACGCGTCGGGCACGACATTGGCTTTCCCTAGAGTGTATAGAATCTCAAAATCATATGCTGCAAGAAACTCTAGCCAACGTTGCTGCCTCAGATTCAGGTCTTTCTGAGTGAATAGATACTTTAACGATTAATGGTCCGTATATAGTTCAAATCTCTCACCCAGAAGATAGTGTCTCCATATTTTTAAGGCGAATACTATAGCCAATAACTCAAGATCGTGAGTTACGTAGTTCTTTTCGTGCGGCTTCAGTTGACGGCTAGCATAAGCAATCACTTGGCCCCTTTGCATTAACACTGCGCCAAGGTCTTCTCTAGAAGCATCAGTCCAGACTTTCAAATCCTGATTGCCATCTATGATGGCTAACACTGGAGCAGTCGTTAGTCTTAAATTTAGCTCTTCAAAAGCCTCCTCACTTTCTGGAGTCCATTTGAATTTAGAGTGTTTCTTCGTAAGCTTCGTTAAATGACCAGATATCTTCGAAAAGTTTTTAATGAACTTCCGATAATAGCTAGCCAACCCGAGAAAACTGCGGACCTCAGTGGGGGTACAGCTGTTTCCAATTCTGAATAGCTGTGATTTTACTTGGATCCACAGCAATTCCTTCTTTAGATACGACGTGGCCTAGAAATTTCACTTCGTCCTACCAGAATATACATTTGGAAAACTTTGCTTTTAATACATTCCTTCTGAGGATTTCTAACACTTGTTCCAAATGTTTTTCGTGTTCGGCCTTTGATTTAGAGAAGATTAGAATATCATCAATGGAAACCAGAACAAATTTATTCAAAACCCCTCTGAACACTCTATTCATCAGATCGACGAAGTAAGCTGGAGCGTTACATAAGCCGAACGGCATTACTAACCATTCGCAGAATAGGTTGGGACCTCTGAATGTTGTCAAAGGAACACACTCCTCGGCGATACGAAGCTGATGGAGACCTGTAGCTAGGTCCATTCGTGAAAATACTTGTGCGCCATTTAATCGATCCAATAAATCATCAATCCGCGGCAATGGATATTTGTTCTTTATTGTTTGCTTGTTTAAATCACGATAATCCACACATAAACGTGGAGTACCGTCAGATTTTGGGACAAACACCACTGCTGCACCCCAATCAGAGAAACTAGGCCTGATCAGACCCTTCCATACGAGCTGTCGTGTTTGATTGTCTAATTCCTCTTTCTCCTTTAAGGACATTCTCCGAATAGCGTGAACTATCGGCCTTGCATTCGGAATTAAAGCAATTTTGAAATCTATTTCTCTCTGCGGAGGTAAGCGAACAACTTCCTCGAACACATCCGCATAGTTCTTACCGACAGGAATATCTTCACTAGGTCGGGAATATTCTCTGTGATTTCAGGGACATTTTCTATTTGGGCTGGAGAAACATTTAGAGCTGCCCAGAAGTCTTTTCTATTAGGTTTCTGACCTTCACACGGTATGGTTATATAATTTCCTGATTTAATCCTAGCCCTAACAACTCTCTCGGTGCATCTAACCTCTGCTTCATATTTGGTTAGCCAATCGAATCCCAGAATAAGATCGAATTCATTAAAATTCATGACGATAGAGATAGTAGGGAATTTATAGAAGGAAAAGGAGACAGGTACTGCACAAACCCAACTGAGATCGATGGAACCCCCGACTGGATTTTGAACAGTCATTGGTTCTTTGAGCTTTCTCAATTTCAAATCCAACTTCTTAGCTGCATTCTTTGCAATAAAGCTTCGTGACGCGCCTGTGTCAAACAGTACTTCGACTGGAATGTTTTTGACAGTAAGCATTCCATCTAAAACATCAGCCCTTTCCTGAGCAGACGAAGATGCAGGCACTTCTGCCACATCATTTACCTGAGCTTCTCTGGTTGTTTTTAACAGTCGGCACTTTTTTTTACATGAATAAACCGATGGCATTGATTGCATCTTTTACTTTCCTGGAGCTTCTTGCCAGATTTAAACCCATCCTCCTTTCGTTTCTTCGAGGATTTACACTTCCTGGTCAGATGCCCCTGTTTATTACAGTTAGAGCATGTGGCAGTTGTTACTGGTTCCTTCTTAGATTTAGCCCTTTTTCTCTTGGCACTGGGCTTCTTACCGACCCCAGACCTCGTACTGGCTTCAGGAATATCAGTTTCAGACTCAAATTTCTTACTAGAGCTGACCTCTTCTTTGTAAGGCAACATACCTTTCTTGTCGAAATCTTCATACTGGTAAGCCATATATATCATTTCAGAAAAGGGGAGCTTCACATTCCTCATTACACTGTTCTGATATTTTCTTTGCAGGCCATTAATAAATCTCAGATTCTTCCTCTTTGGATCTTGAATCAGATGAGGAGCAACGTGAGAAAGTTCGTTGAATTTCTTATGATAATCTGGGATGGTCATATCACCTTGTATCAAATAAGAAAATTCATCACATAATTGCTCGGTTACTTCGGGAGGAGTAAATCTTTCTAAGAAAATCACTTTGAATCTGTCCCAGGTGATATCACCTTCTGGATTATCTTTAATAACTGAATCCCACCAAAACAAAGCTTCTTCTTTGAGTGCCCAAGACGCCAGTAATCTTTTTTGATCGTCTCTCAGCTTTAAACCCTCAAAGATTTTCTTTGTAGAACCAATCCAAGCTTGTGTTTCCATAATGGACTCTTTGCCTAAGAATGGCAATCCCCCCAGATTTCGAAATCTCTTGAATAGAACTTCTACATCTGATTCTGGCTGCGGGAGCACAACTGGCTCATTAGCTGGTCGAGCCATACGATTATTTCTCCTGTTCCTGTCACTCATTTTCTAGTGCGTCTGCAATTAGCAGACAAAGTGTCAGGTCAACAGAAAAGATATTTCAAAACATAGAGACAAATACTTCAATGTAAATGTGTCTACTGGGGTGTATTCCATTCTGCTTTACTTATACTAGGATATTACTGATCCTATCTATATAGAGTTACCCATCCTAGAACACTACTGGTTCTATTTTTGATGAGTTCGTTCATGTGTTATATTCCAGAACTAAGCTTAACCAAAGCTCTGATACCAAATGAGACGACCCCAAACCCCGTACTGACGGCGACAAGGGTAATTCGTGGAATATAACACAGAAACATATAATAGCTGAACAGAATTAAATAAATACACCATATAATGAACAATAGAATATACTGGATAAGAGTAATCATCAGAGTTACACAGTATACAGGATCATACACAGTTCAACTATACATATATGTCTACAGCGGAAAACAAACATAATGTACAATAGGAGCTGAACAGCAAAAAAAGAGATAAATGATAGAATCCATCTTCAGCTCCAGCTATCCAGAAAGAACCAGCTAAACCTGAATACAAGGCTGCCCGTGTAGAAAAAGGGGCACCCGAGTTTGAAAGTGAAACAAACTACGAGTCGGTCATGGGACTGGTATGAGAAATCTACTCAACACATTTATAATATGGCTAATCACAAGACCACGCCACTTTCATGGAACGGGTTTACTCCATTGGATTGCCAGTGCTTTAAAACAAATCTTTCTTTTAAACAACGCAATGCTTTTTTTAAAAAATGAAGCCATTATAAGACTCAGTTCCCATCAAACAATGCAACGCAAACCGGAGGATAGAGTTTTTACCTTATAACGACCAAGATATGCTTGATACGAATAAAACAAAGGCATTTGATATTATTGCTAGTGTTTATATGTTTCAAAAACAATTTCAAATCATAACTATCAATCATAGACGACATGAGCGTCCCATGCCACTATGTCGCCAAATATATATATATATATATACAATCGAAACCGCACAGTCACGTATTTGGAAATTGGATTTCCGTCATGAACCAAGGCAAAAGATAGTCCTTACCGAATTCGAGACTGTCTATCCCGAGTCTCAGGCACAACCGTAACCGTACCATGGATCGTCAGGGCCGGTCCACACGAAGTGGATTATAATGCCTGAACAATGCGTTTCTCCACCCTTTGGGGCGTAAATGAGCCAACAAATGACTCCATCGGACCCGGATCGTCCGATCAAACCGAGGCGCCTCGCAACAGCAACAACCACATAAGTCAAACTCGTCAGGGCATGTAAAACCACTGATGTCACTTCTAGTTAGAAAGAAAACGCACGTCCCCCCTAATGTCCCCTCCCGTTTCTGGTTCATACCGGGGTGTGAGGCCCGCGATTCCACGTTATACACAAAGCTACGCCACACAGGTGGTGCTTTGATCATCACCACAAGACTTTTCTTTTCAACAGAAGCCCTGTTCATTTGCCACTTAGGCATGCCACACTAGCAATTCATGCCATGCGACTGATTTCCATCAATATACAACCTCTGAGCTCGTGCGTTTCAGAGAAGGGCTTTAAGAAAAAGAATAAATTCTCTGCCGCCAAGCAGATGTATATTTAACAGAGATCAATCAACACAGGATAAAATCCAATGTCAGACACACAGTCCATTACCAAGTCCGTTCTGGGTCTGAACGAAACCGAGGCACTATATACCTCGCAAACCCATCGATCACCATGTACGTCTGGACTATCACCACTCATTATCCATATTTCGGGATGCCTCCCAATCAGGACCTCGGTTACCATCCAAACGAGGTGAAGATCTCCGGTCTTCGACCACCGTCTTTATCTTCGATTTCTTATCGTCGATTCAGTTATTCAGAATAGGATAAACCCGGTCTTTCTAAGCAACTCGCGTATATAATAAACAAGTGCAACACTAACATATACACGCATCATTTCAATTCATTAATCACTAACCGTCAATCAGTAAGAGAACGATTTCCCAAATATTAACCCCGAAGGCCGAAACCAACATCAGATCAACACCCAGGAAACCATTCGACTTAGCTAACCTTCAGTTAATTTCTAAATAACATCCATATCATTTATAATATTTTATAACGATTTATCGCTATTTTTATTTATTGTAAAATAGCCAATTTATTCAAAACGACGCTTCGGGCCATAACGCGACTGTGGCGCTGTTTTTCTTCAGATTTGATTTACACATATCTGGAAATCTAACCATTGGATCTTCACAAAATTTACATAATTCGAAAGATCTTTTCAAGACGAATCCAACGGTTCCAGTTTCGGGAAAATCCGACGGTCGGATCTCCCGGTATAATCGTTTGAAGTTTCGATTTCGAAATACGAACTGCAGCGTCGTTATTCGATTAAATATAATTATATTTATATATAAATATAATCGTTTCTTGCGCTTTTTTTCTTCAGATTTGAATTAAAAATTCAAGACAATCCAACCGTTGGATTTTTACAAAGTTGGTGCCGTTGGAAAGATATTTCCAAGGCGAACCCAATGGTTGCGATTCTAGGAAAATCCGATGGTCGGATCTCCTGGTATAATCGTTTGAAGTTTCGATTTCGAAATACGAACTACAACGTCGTTATTCGATATATTTTTACTCTATTTCTATATATACATCGATTCTTCGATTTCAAAGCTATATTCTTTTCATACATTTGATAAAAATGATATTTTTATCTAACTGTCTTCTATTACGACACTTCACTATTTTTAACAATTCATTTATATAATAAAAATGTGATTTTTATTGTAAAACAATTCATTTCAAAACTCTATTATTTTATATAGTTCATATAGGTAATAAAAATTGTATTTTTATTATAAAACAATTTCTTTCAAAACGGGATTATTTTATACAGTTCATATAGATGATAAAAATGTGATTTTTATTATAAAACAATTTATTTCTAAATATGAATACCATTCAACACATGAATTTCAATTCAACGAATGAATATCGATTCAACACATGAAGGTTTTATATAGTTTGTATATATAGATAAAAATGTGATTTTTATATTTAAAACACGAATACGATTCAACACATGAATTTCTATCCAACGAATGAATATCGATTCAACACATGAAGGTTTTCTATAGTTTATATATATAGACAAAAATGTGATTTTTATATTTAAAACACGAATACCATTCAACACATGAATTTCTATCCAACGAATGAATATCGATTCAACACATGAAGGTTTTCTATAGTTTATATATATAGATAAAAATGTGATTTTTATATTTAAAACACGAATACCATTCAACACATGAATTTCTATCCAACGAATGAATATCGATTCAACACATGAAGGTTTTCTATTCAACGAATAAATATAGTTTCAACAAATGAAAATAATTCAAACACATGAATATTTTTCAAAATTTCGGCAGCATAACGGCAGGGTAGTTAAAACCGGGACCGTCCCTAGTACGGCTCCTCGCTCTACCTTAAAACCTCGCGGTTTTTGACAATGGGGATCATGCATCTAGTTCGCACGTAGACGACATGTATATATTTATTTCATTTCCACAAACTAATATGTGGTTTCAACCAAATATTTCTCAACCACAAATGGGTATTTTTCAACCACAATCAATCAATATCAACCACAAACAATTCCAATCAACCATTCGCTATCAATCAATTTTCACATCAATCATAACCAATAAATATCGTCCATGGTTTGTGGACGAGGGGCGTATATATATATATATTTATATATAGCAATTCACTTCTATTTCAACACATATATAATTTTTACAACGCATATATAACTTATACATCGATCGTACAACTTATACAACGCTTATATGTGAGGTGTACAACGCTTATATAACTCATACATCAATTATATAATTTATACATCGTTGTTTTCCATATCGTTTATAAATTAGAAATCTCACATTGGGTTCCACTCCACCAAAAATAGCAGAAGGCTCAGAAAAATATGCGGTCTCTTCTAAAATGTAGAAGACGTCCACACGGTCATGATGTTTCCTGTTTCATCGAATTTCGTCTAGAATCGAAAAAGATATGATTTTTCAAAGTTCAGATGTAATAAAAGACGCACCTTTCACGATGGTTCAAAACTAGGTTTTAATCTTTCGATCAAACCGTTGCGCGATAGTAGAATCAGCTCACACAGCGTCGAAGAGCTTCGAACCACATTCCCGGCGCTGGTGGTTTCACTCCGTTCGGTGGCGCCTGTACGTCGCGGCGGCGGTCCAAAGCCGTTGACTTTGAGGACCCGTCACTCCCTCCACACTTGATGATAACTAGCAAACCTTACATGGATTTGAAGAGGAGACGAAGAGCTTTGAAATGAATCAAGAATCACTCGATTTCATTGTGAAACGTGGGATAAATCGAAGAGAGAAGGTGGCGACATCATTTCCGTCGTGCGCAACTCTAATCGGGGAGAGAGAAAGAAGATACTGGCCAATCAATTTTTTTTTATTTATATATTTTCAAAATTCTAAAATACCCCTTTCACACACGAACGCCAATTCAAACCCAACGACTGTCATCCCTAGCGTTTTACCCCTATTCCAAACACAATGGAATATGTTTCATAGGCATATTCGACTGTTTCAGTCAGTTTCCATTCAAATTAAAATATATAACATTCAATATTTGATTTGAACGTACGTTTCAATTTGCCAGGGCCACAAATTAATTCGAAAAATTCCAGAAAAATAAATCTAGCTATGTTTTGATGATACGGTCCCAACAAAACTAGTTTCGTTGAATTCTGAGAACGTTTGCAAAAAGGCCCATTTCTGGTCGATCCAATTTAACTATAATTGACCAAAACATGTTTTCCTTTGCCACGCTCACATACTAGCTTCAAAAATTATGGAATTTGAAACCTAGCAATAACTTCACATCCCGGATCCAACAAAAGTGGTTTCGCGAATTCCGAGGTCGTTTGCAAAATGGCCAATTTCACGGGCTATATAAATTCCATAGTGACCTTTCTGAAAAATCATTTGGCCATAACTTTTGCTTTCCGTTATGAAAATTCGCTTTTTCAGATTCGTTAGAAAGGTGTTCACTAACAGATTTAAATATTTTTGGTTTCACTCAAATCCGTTTTGTTTTGCACCCGGTACAGTCCGACAAAGTTTGAATTCAAATTTTGAGACTACCGCGCCATTCCAGGTTTTTTTGTAATTAGAATTAATTATATTTGTTTTAAATTGTCGATTCAAACTCAATTTTCATTGCTATTATTTAAAATATTTATTTTAAATATTTAGAATCCATTATTTTAGCCAATTTAAAAATTTTAAATTGGTTCAAATTTTCTGGGTCGTTACACTATCTTGAGCAGCCTTCATTCGCTGTTGCATAACCTTGATCTTGTCTGAAGTTTCTCTTATCACATCTGGCCTAAGCACAAACTTCTCACTGGTTTCTAACCAAAATGATGGTGAGTTGCACGGACTTCCGTACAAAGCTTCAAACGGAGCCATACCAATACTGGACTGATAACTATTATTATATGCGCACTCCACTACATGCAAATGGTCATCCCATGATCCTCCAAAATCCAATATACAAGCTCTCAAGAGATCCTCTAATATACGATTCATCCTCTCTGTTTGACCGTCGGTTTGAGGATGATACACAATACCGAGATGTAATTCTGATCCTAAAGCCTCTTGTTAGCTCTTCCAAAATCCACTAGTGAACAACGGATCTCGGCCACTTACAATGCCTTTGGGTACTCCATGAAATCTCACTACCCACTTCATATACAGTTCTGTCAATCAGTCCACAATCACCTAAATACTATCATGGCCCAATCAAGTCCTTGGTAACCCATCAATGAAATCCATTGAGACTTGTTCCCATTACCATTCTGGAATTTCTAATTGTTGTAACAAACCACTAGGCTTCTTTTGCCCAACTTTAACTAGCTGGCAGTTCTTTCATTTCGATATAAACTTCCCAACATCTCCTTTCATTCCTTCCCAGTAGCAGGTCTGCTTCATGTCTCGATACATTTTGTTACCGCCAGGATATATAGTTAGTTTTGAGTGATAACATTCCCTAATCACTTCATCTCTCGATCCATTGACATTGGGTCGAACCAGTCTATCGTTCTTTCGAAGCCATCCTTCTCGATCAAGCCCATACTTGTTCAACTCCTCACCGTCGATACCCATCTCTATGCTGAAGCTGATTTCCAATAGGTTAGGATCGTCCCTCTGACTAGAACCAGTCCGCTCAATCAAAGTGGGTCTGACCGTCAAACTTGTTAACACCTCTTGATCCAATTTACACTTTGGTCTGAAATCATACCCAGCAATGCACTCCAGTTGTATCCATTCAAGAAATATAGCCCCCAAATTGGCATGTCTTCTACTCAATGCATTAGCTACCGTATTTCCCTTTCCTAGTGTATATGCGATATCAAAATCATAGGAAGCCAAGAATTCTAACCATCTTTGCTGTCGGAGATTTGGATCCTTCTGAGAGAAGAGAAACTTTAATGACTTATGATCGGTAAACAACTCGAATCTTTCTCCCAGGAGTTAATGTCTCCACATCTTCAATGCGAACACGATCGCTGCCAATTCCAAGTCTTGGTTAGGGTATCTTTTCTCATGCTGTTTCAGTTGCTGACTTACATAAGCTGCAAACCTACCTCCTTGCATCAATACAACACTTAGTCTAGTACTGCATGAAACCGTGTATACTGTCATCTCTTCATTCCCTTTAGGAACGACTAACACTGGTGCACATGTCAACTTTTCCTTTAGACTCTTGAATGCATTTTCACACCTTTCGTCCCAAATGAAAGCTTGATTATTCTTGGTCAACTGGGTTAACGATGCTGCTATCATGGAGAAGTCTTGGATAAACTTCCGATAATATCCAGATAATCCCAAGAATCTTCTTACATCTGTTGCATTCTTGGGCGTAGACAAATTTTGTACCGTAGCCACCGTCGTAGGGTCCACGGCAATACCATTTTCTGAAACAACATGGCCCAAGAATCTCACTTCTCTCCTCCAGAAGTGATGCTTAGAAAATCGTGCTTTCAATTGGGGTTTTCTCAACACCTCCATCACTATTCTCAAATGTTCCTTGCGTTCTTCCTCTGTCCTCGACTAAACCAAGATATCTTCAACGAACACAAGAATAAACTTATTCAATTGATCTCTGAATACCCTATTCATAAGATCCACAAAATATGCTGGTGCATTGGTCAACCCGAATGGCATGACCAACCATTCATAGAATCCAGACGGCGTCCGAAATACCGTTTTAGGAATACTCTCAGCTGCTACTTGTAGCTGATGAAATCCTATCGCGAGGTCCAATTGGGAGAATATCCTTGCTCCCTCCAGTTGATCAAACAAATCATCTATCCGCGGAAGAGGATACTTATTGTTCCTAGTCACTTTATTCAACTCGCGATAGTCTGCACAAAAACGAAGGGAACCATCTGCCTTGGTAGCAAAAACAACTGGTGTTCCCCACTCGGAGACACTTCTTTTGATAAATCCCTTCCCCAAAAGATTGCTTACTTGCACCCCAAGCTCTCTATGCTCCCTTGGTGCCATATGACGAAGTGACATCACTATAGGTCTGGCATCTTTCACTAAATCAATACGGAACTCAATCTCTCAGTGTGGTAGAAGTCTAGTCATTTCCTCGAAGATATCCGGATACTGGCCAGGAACGGGAACCCTTGATAACTCGTCCTACGGGATGTCGAGTGTAACGACCCAAGGGTTTTCCGCCCTGAAAATCGACATAAATACAATTACCATATCAAATGACGACCTTTCAAGCATCGAAAACACAGGAACGTTATTAGAAAGAATTTAGAGGGTGAGCAAAGAAAAAAATATTAGAATAGAAGAAATAAGAAGAACATCACATCAGAATCTCACAGCGGAACAAATAAAATATAATATCAAATCTCTTTATATAAAAGAACTGTATATACGTACCAATCATCAGAGTACAACTGTGACGGCACGCCCCGCACCAGCCGGCATTTCCTTCGAAAGTGCGTTGTACACATGCCTGACTAGCACGGGTCGCCAAAAAAAGGAAAGAAGAGAATGAACCAATCAAGAACCTGTAAAATGCCTCACAGCGCATGGAATAAAATATAATAACAACATACTTGACATAAAACAGGCGAGACAGTGCATAAGCTGGAAACTAAAACTAAACATCATAGCAGCGGAAATCCAAACACACCTTATGTTTCACATCATCATTATTACAACTTTTCAACTGTCTCTAAAGAAAAGCATAGGAAACGTACACTACTAATGCCCAAAGTAGTGACTAGTAGCGACACAGGGAGAATATCTATATATCATACGTGGAAGCCTCCTGCTTGTCCCCGGTACAGCTACTCGTGCATACCACCTAACCTGTCTCTAGTCTGCTCGTGAGACCACCCAGAGTAATAAGAAGAGACATAAAACTCTGGGTTAGACAAAAGTATGGTATAAGCGATAAGCAGCAAAACAAAACAATAACAGGTATACTAAACCATACCTGAAGCTGGACCTGCAACCAAAGAGTTAGCACTACATACCGTACAATACTCTAAGGTGCCACTAAACAGATGGTGTAAAGATAACGGGGGTGGGGGTGTGCATGTCATAATGATGGCAAACAAATCAAACATAGCAACCATCCTCATGTATCTCACTCAGTGCGTAAAGCATACAATGTCCACCACTTCGATCACTAGACCCAATGAGGTAAGACGGAGTTCAACTTGTACAACTACAGCTACCACCAAGCTTATCCTATTGAATCATGACTAACCCTTTTCAAATGATCCCACTTCATTGGTCTATAGCCCACTAGTCGTACCCAGGCCAATGTGGCCCTGAATCCATCCACGTACCTCCCATACATAGTGATCCAAAGTCATGGACATCAACAACTCCTTAGCAAACGTCCCGCAGCAAAGCCCAATCATGAAGTTAACTCGTTGGTTCCCAACTAAATCCTGAGTACAACTTCCCATTTGGACTATCTTTGCATCTCAGGTTTTGGTCTTCTTCATTTCATTTTGCTTCAGGTCGTGGTCATCAATATCGGATCGGGTCGGGCTCTATCCAAGTTGGATTGGTTCGTGATAACCACCATGCTTCAGATCAGTTCACCCATGCCTCCTTCGGTTCGGATCGTGAGCACCCACTAGGTTCGGGTCGCGCGTGCTCCAAAGCATCAAGTCGTGGCGCTACATCGGTTCGGATCGTGTTCACTAATCGGATCGGGTCGGAGCTTCTGATTCGGATGGTACAAGCAGTTCACGTGGAAGGCGGTTCAGATTATCCAGCTCGTGTAACTTGAAGCGAAACACTTCGGCTCGTGGAGAGGTGGCCACGATCGGGTCGGGTCGTGGTAGGGAGGGGCGATCTGATCTGGGTCCTGCACATTTCCTGCAACTCTTCCAGTGACTGTTTTACGCCATATGACGGCGTTTTCGACTATTATAACTTTTCTAATCAATCATAAAGCATACCATACAGTCATAGCAACATACAGAACTGACCACAAACACCAAAACAATAATTTGATGGGTTAATACGGATCAAACATAGCCAAAACCCAATATTTTCCCTTAAGCATGTTTAAGCAAATCTAATGATAGGATTAACAAAACTTAACCAAATCAACCCAAATTTCTATCAGAGCCCTAAAAAAATATTTCGAAATTTATAAATATTTTACCAGATTTTTAACGTGTATAAATTCGCTAATTATCACTAATTACCCCTAACTAGCCGTAATTAGTGAGAAACCTTGCAAATCACTCATCTTGGCCACAAATAAACTTTAGATCTGAAATGATTCTCTGTTTTGGCGCTGTTCCCAAGGCAACACAGCAGTTCTATCTCAACCTCTTTGTTAATCCGCCTCAATTTGATGTAGATTAGGCCAATACTTGATTAAACGGTGATTAGGTGTTTTAGATGTTAGAGCCATGGCTTGGTTGAGGGGAATGAATAGTGACGGCTGAAAAATGAGAAAAAAGCATTCTCCAAACCCTAACAGCCCTATTAAACTTCTAATCCCGAAATTCCCTTTTGGGCCCAGCTGTTAATCACCCGGTTAAGCCCAATTAAGCCGTTTTTCATCATCAAAAACTTGTTTCAGCATCCCAAATGGTGAGTCCGTTTGGCTAATGTGATCACTCTACAGAAAGGTAAACCATCATCCGAAGCCAATGGAAGTGGTGTTAGGTCAAAATTCCTTTCCAGTCAAAAGTTATGGTCCAAACAAGATCACTTAGGGGCAAAACGGTCATTTAAAAATCGACAAAAATCATGAACATGGGAAATGACCCCAATAGTCGCCTCCCAAAGTTACATGACCATACGACTTCGTATGTGAAAGAAATAAATATTTTACGATCCTTCGATACGTAGAATGCGGGTCGTTACACTCTCCCCCCCCCCCCCCCCAAGAAATTTCGTCTCCGAAATTCCTTATCCCAGAACATACAAAGGATCCCGCATGCCTACCAGCCATATAAAACAAGCAATCATGCAAAACAAACAAAACAAACCTATCCTAGGATGCGGAAAGACTAAATTGAAGCAGTAATCTTACCAGGCGAAGAGTTCTGGATACGTTTTCCTAATGTTCTCCTCTGTCTCCCAAGTACAGTCATTCTCATTCTCGTCCTACTGAACTTTGACTAATTTCACCGCTTTCCTTCGAAGTTGCTTCATATCGTTCCCAACAATACGCATAGGCCTGCGGTTCCCGATTGCTTGGGGTTCAACCTCGATATCATCCAACTGATCAGGTGAAATAGTCACATCGGGGTCGTGCACAAATTTCCTTAATTGGGAAACATGAAATACGTTATGAACTCATGTCATCTTCTCTGGTAATTCAACTTTATATGTCAAATTCCCAATTTGCTCTAGAACTGGGAATGGACCAACAAATCTTGGTGCTAACTTGCCCCTCGTGGCAAATCGTATCATGCTCTTTAACGGAGATATCTTGACAAACACCAAGTCGCCAATGGAGAACTTTAAATCTCTTCTTCTCTTATCGGCATAACTCTTCTGCCTATCCTGGGCAGCCTTCATTCGCTGTTGGATAACCTTAATCCTAGCTGAAGTTTCTCTTATTACTTCTGATCCAAGCACATATTTCTCACCAGTCTCTAACCAACATGATGGTGAGTTGCACGGTCTTCCGTACAAAGCTTCAAATGGAGCCATGCCAATATTGGATTGATAACCATTATTATATGCAAATTCTACTAGGTGTAGATGATCATCCCATGATCCACCAAAGCCTAATATGCAAGCTCTCAAGAGATCCTCTAATACTCGATTCACCCTCTCTGTCTGTCTGTCAGTTTGAGGATGACACGCAGTACTGAGATGTAATTCTGATGCTAACGCCTCTTGTAAGCTTTTCCAAAATCCACTAGTGAACAACTTTGGGTATTCCATGAAATCTCACTACATGCTTTATATATAGTTTCACTAACTTAGCTGCCGTTCTATTCGACTTGATGGGCATAAATCTTTCACTCTTGGTCAATCTGTCCACAACCACCCAAATGCTATCGTGGCCCGATCTAGTCCTTGGTAACCCATCAATGAAATCCATTGACACTTGTTCCCATTTCCATTCTGGAATCTCTAATGGTTGCAACAACCCACTAGGCTTCTTTTGCTCAGCTTTAACTAGCTGGCAATTCATGCATTTGGATATAAATGTCCAACGTCTCTTTTCATCCCTTCCCAGTAGTAGGTCTGCTTCATGTCTCCATACATATTGTTACCACCGGGATGTATAGTCAGTTTCGAGTGATGACATTCTCTAAGTACTTCATCTCTCAATCCATTGACATTGGGTACAACTAGTCTTCCACTCTTTCTAAGCCATCCATATCGATCAAGCCCATACTTGTTCATCTCTCCATCAATTCCCATCTCTAACTTTGAGATGATTTCCAATAAGTTAGGATCGTCCCTCTGACTGAAACCAATCCGCACAATCAAAGTGGGTCTGATCGTCAAACTTGCTAACATTTCTGGATCCAATTCGCACTCTGGTCTGAAATCATACCCAGCAATGTACTCCAGTTGCTTCCATTCTAGAAGCATAGCCCCTAAACTGGCATGTCTCCTAATCAATGCATCAGCTACCGCATTGCCCTTTCCTGGTGTATATGCAATGTCAAAATCATAGGAAGCCAAGAATTCTAACCATCTCTGCTGACGGAGATTTAAATCTTTTTGAGAGAAGAGATACTTTAATGATTTATGATCGGTAAAAAACTCAAATCTTTCTCCCAAGAGATAATGTCTCCACATCTTCAATGCGAATACGATCGCTGCTAATTCTAAGTCATGGGTGGGGTATCTTATCTCTTGCGGTTTCAGTTGCCGACTTGCATAAGCTACAACCCTACCTCCTTGCATCAATACAGCACCTAGTCCAGTACCACATGCGTCCGTATATACCGTCATCTCTTCATTCCCCTTAGTAATGACTAACACTGGTGCACAACTTTTCCTTTAGACTCTTGAATGCATTCTCGCACTTTTCGTCCCAGATGAAAGCTTGATTCTTCTTGGTCAACTGAGTCAACGGTGTTGCTATCTTGGAGAAGTCTTGGATAAATTTGCGATAATATCCGGCTAATCCTAAGAAACTTCTTATGTCCATTGCATTATTGGGCGTAGACCCATCTTGTACCGTAGACACCTTCGCATGATCCACGGCAATACCATTTTCTAAAACAACATGGCCCAAGAATCTCACTTCCCTCCTCCAGAAGTGACACTTAGAAAACCTTGCTTTCAATTGTTGTTTTCTCAACACCTCCATCACTATTCTTAAATGTTCCTTGTGTTCTTCCTCTGTCCTCGGGTAGACCAAAATATCATCCACGAACACAAGAACAAACTTATTCAACTGATCTCTGAATACCCTATTCATAAGATCCACAAAATATGCTGGTGCATTGGTCAGCCCGAATGGCGTGACCAACCACTCATAAAATCCAGACGGCGTCCGAAATGCCGTTTTAGCTATACGCTCAGCTTCCACTCTAAGCTGATGAAAACATGTCATGAGATCCAATTGAGAGAATACTCTCGCGCCATTCAACTGATCAAACAAATCATCTATCCGCGGTAGAGGATACTTATTCTTCCTCGTCACTTTATTCAACTCGCGGTAGTCTACACACAGTCGACGGGAACCATCAGCCTTGGTAGCAAACAACCGGTGCTCCCCACTCAGAAACACTTCTTTTGATGAATCCCTTCTTCAAAAGATCGCTTACTTGCACCCCGAGCTCTCGCTGCTCCCTTTGCGCCATACGACGAAGTGGCATCACTATAGGTCTGGCATCTTTCACCAAATCAATACGGAACTCAATCTCTCAGTGTGGTGGAAGCCCAGTCACTTCCTCGAAGACGTCCGGATACTGGCAAACCTGACAACTCACCATGCGGGATGTCGAGGGAATTTAGAAAACTAGCCATTACCCCAACACTAGGTAGACCACCAAACACTACTCTCTGCCCATCATCCGTTCTAGCTATCACCAAAAAGCCCTCACAGTCTACCACCACCTTGTATCTTTGGAGCCAATCGACTCCCAAAATAATGCCAAACCCAGTAAATCCCAAAACAAAGCAATCACAAACAGACATGCATCCATGACTCGATAAGACCACATTACGACAAATCATGCTAAGGCTAGTCAAACCACTAATCGGGTTCGTCACTACTAAAGGTCTATCGACAATCTCGGGCTCCAATCCCAACCTATCTACTTGGTCACCAGATATGAAAGAACTGGAAGCTCCGGTATCAAACAAAACTATAACAGGAACATCATAAACAGAAAGCATACCTTGAATAACGACATTCTTCCCCTTCTCTACCGCAGTTGGATCATTCGACGAAGAAGGAATAGCATTAAGGGTATATGCTTTCACCATCTGCTTTTCTTTAGGGGGTTGCAGACACTTTTCCTTGTGATGTCCCACTTGGCCATAGTTGAAGCACTTCCTGTCTTCTGGCTTTGCTCGACAATTACTAGCATAGTGGCCCTTATTGCCACAGGTAAAGCACTCAACATCTTTCTTTTTCTTCTAGCCATCCTTATTCTGGTTCTGCTTCCTCTTATTCTGAGAACCACCCTTGCCTCCACCGCTTGCTTGCGGTTTTGGCTCCTCTGCAGATGCGACCTTAGTCTTCGGCTTAGGATAAAGACTCTTCGATCTGAAAGCTTTCCCCACAATCGACTCAAACGTCTCATCGATGTGGTTAACAAGCCTTTCCCCCAAGTATCCATCCATACCAGTTATGAACTTCTCGTTATTCTTCTCGGCAGTATCTATTAGGGATAACCCATATTTCAACAAAGTGTCGAATTAGGCAATATACTCCGAGACAGCTTTGCCATTCTGCTTGAGTTCCAAGAATTTCTTAAACAACACTGACTTCTGAGCAGCTCGAATGAACTTATCGCTAAAGCGAGCCTTAAACTGATCCCAAGTAATCTGATCCTCGGGAGTAGCTGCCTTTATAGCATTCCACCAATTCATTGCCTGTCCTTGCAGCTGACGGGATGCTAGCCTCCTCTTCATCGCATCCTCGATACCAAAGTCTTCGAAGATACGCTCGCAGCTATCCAACCAATCCTGAACATCCGTAGCCGACTCCCTTCCATGGAATGGCTTCCCACCAAGACTAGTATAATCCTTATTCAGCCTGGCGAAATCGGCCCTAGGCGCCTGCACTATTGGACCACCTCCATTACCAGCATTGGGAGCTGCCCTCTGCACATCCCTAAGCATCTCTCTCATGAGGTCAGTAAACATTGTCCTCATCTCAGCAGCATTCCCATTATTGGCTCCCCAACCAGTACCCCTTGCGTATCGTCTCATCGTTCAATCTATAAAGAGAAATGATTAACCATCCTCTTTGTGGTGTCAGTGCAGTGCGACTTCATCCTTAGCTATACTAATAGTATGTATATATATATATAGCTTTTTAAAAACCAAAATAATCACAAATACGCGCTCTCATATACGTAGTATCTCTCCCTGGTGTCTTTCCCTAGGTTAACTACGCAACCTAGAGCTCTGATACCAAATGTGGCGGCCCGCCCCGCACTAGCCGGCATTTCCACCGAAAGTGCGCTGTACACATGCACGACTAGCACGGAACGGTTGCCAAAGAAAGGAAAGAAGAGAACGAACCAATCAAGAACCTATAAAATGCCTCATAGCGCATGGAATAAAATATAATAACAACATACTTGGTATAAAACAGGCGAGACAGTGCATAAGATGGAACTAAAACTAAACATCATAGCAGCGGAAATCCAAACACAGCTTATGTTTCACATCATCATTATTACAACTTTTCAACTATCTCTAAAGCAAAGCATAGGAAAGGTACACTACTAATGCCCAAAGTAGTGACTAGTAGCGAAACAGGAAGAATACCTATATATCATATGTGGAAGCCTCCTGCTCGTCCCCGGTACAACTACTCGTGCATACCACCTAACCTGTCTCTAGTCTGCTCATGAGAGCACCCAGAGTAATAAGAAGAGACATAAAACTCTGGGTCAGACAAATGTCTTTTATGAGCGATAAGCAGCAAAACAAAACAATAACATGTATACTAAACCATACCTGAACCTGGACCTGCAACTAAGGAGTTAGCACTACAAACCATACAATACTCTAAGGTGCCACTAAACAGATGCTGTAAATATAACGGGGGTGGGGGTGTGCATGTCATAATGATGGAAAACAAATCAAACATAGCAACCATCCTCACATCTCTCACTTAGTGCGTAAAGCATACGATGTCCACCACTTTGATCACTAGACCCAGTGAGGTAATGACGGAGTTCAACTTGTACAATTACTACTACCACCAAGCTTATCCTATGGAATCATGACCAACCCTTTTCAAATGATCCCACTTCATTGGTCTATAGCCCACTAGTCGTACCTAGGCCAATGTGGCCCTGAGTCCGTCCACGTACCTCCATACATAGTGATCCATCGACAACTTCTTAGCAAATGTCCTGCAGCAAAGCCCAATCATGAAGTTAACTCGTTGGTTCCCAACTGGATCCTGAGTACAACTTCCCATTTGGACTACCTTTGCATCTCGGGTTTTGGTCTTCTCCATTTCATTTTGCTTCAGGTCGTGGTCATCAATATCGGATCGGGTCGGGCTCCATCCAAGTTGGATCGTTTCGTGATAACCACCATGCTTCAGATCAGTTTACCCATGCCTCCTTTGGTTCGGACCGTGAGCACCCACTAGTTTCGGGTCGCGCGTGCTCCAAAGCATCAAGTCGTGGCGCTACATCGGTTCGGATCGTGTTCACCCATCGGATCGAGTTGGAGCTTCTGATTCGGATGGTACAAGCAGTTCACATGGAAGGCGGTTCGGATCGGAGTATCCAGTTCGTGTAACTTGAAGTGAAACACTTCGGTTCGTGGAGAGGTGGCCACGATCGGGTCGGGTCGTGGTAGGGAGGGGCGATCGGATCCGGGTCCTGCACATTTCCTGCAACTCTTCTAGCAACTGTTTTATGCTATACGACGGTGTTTTCGACCATTCTAACTTTTCTAATCAATCACAAAGTATACCATACAGTCATAACAACATACAGAACAAACCACAAACACCAAAACAACAATTTGATGGGTTAAAACGGATCAAACATAGCCAAAACCCCATATTTTCCCTTAAGCATGTTTAAGCAAATCTATTGATAGGATTAACAAAACTTAACAAAATCAACCCAAATTTCTATCAGAGCCCTAAAACAATATTTCAAAATTTATAAATATTTTTCCAGATTTTTAATGTGTATAAATTCGCTAGGTATCACTAATTACCCCTAATTAGCCGTAATTAGTGAGAAACCATGCAAATCACTCACCTTGGCCACAAATAAACTTTAGATCTGAAATGATTCTCTATTTTGGCGTTGTTCTCAAGGAAACACAGCAGCTCTATCTCAACCTCTTTGCTAATCCGCCTCAATTTGATGTAGATTAGGCCAATACTTGATTAAACGGTGATTAGAAGGTGTTTCAGATGTTGGAGGCCATAACTAGGTTGAGGGGAATGAACAGTGACGGCTGAAAAATGAGAAAAAATTATTCTCCAAACCTTAAAATCCCTTTTAAACTTCTAATCCCGAAATTCCCCTTTGGGCCTAGCTGTTAACCACCCGGTTAAGCCTAATTAAGCTATTTTTCATCATCTGAAACTTGTTTCAGCCATATCTCCCAACGGTGAGTCCGTTCGGCTAATGTGACCACTCTACGGAAAGGTAAACCATCATCTGGAGCCAATGGAAGTGGTTTCAGGTGAAAATTCCTTTCCAGTCAAGAGTTATGATCAAAACAAGATCAGCTAGGGGCAAAATTGTCATTTAAATATCGACAAAAACCATGAACATGGGAACTGACCCCAATAGTCGCCTCCCAAAGTTACATGACCATACGACTTCGTATGTGAAAGAAATAAATATTCTACGATCCTTCGATGCGTAGAATGCGTGTCGTTACAACAATATATATCAATCACAGCGGAAATAACTTTATATAACTAGCGGTGAAGCCTCCTGCTTCCAGCTCCTGAAAACTCCAAGAGAACCTAACCTGGAAATACATTCGGTATGACCCGAGCACATTTGAAGCAAAGCAAAATTCACCAGGTCAGTCTAGAATACTTTCAGTGATAAATTCACAGAGCAAACAACTTGTTTATCTTTTGGAAATCCCTTTTGAAATAAAAGGATAATAGAAGACCAGCCCATACATACACACGGACGGTTACTATAACCAATTTTTTTTTTGAAATCATAACTTATTCTTATATTATAATAGTGCCTAAATACAAATAAATTACAATCTAGCGGAACGCTTGCATCTCACGCTCCACATATATATGTACTATCAAAACCGCAGGCGCTTATTGGAAATTGGATTCCGACTATGACAAGGTATGGGTCCACCTACCGATAGTGTATCTCTAGAGGCGAATACACTGGGTTCAACAAGAACATCTTGCAACCCGGCCCACACATGACCGACCACTTATTTCGCTTTAGTGTATCGAATGTATATCACCAATGGTTGGGATCAAAAACTGTTTCCCGAAAGGGACAACATCGATAGATTAAAGAAGCAAAAAGAATTTCTCTAGATAGGTGATTATACACCCTAATGGGAGTGACCCACATAGCCATGCTGCCTGCCCGATTTTTGTCATTTCCCAGTTGATGAGGCTTGAGGCTAGAATTTAACTTTTAACACATCCGTTCATCATTCACTTTGAATGCCACATTGTCAGATCCGTCAAATAACTAATTGACGTCCACAAATATACTCTGGGTATAAAAGAAGTTCCCCTCTTCACCACCAACTCGGTATATTTGTAGAAATCAACGTATGTGGTTTTAAGGAAATACTCTGTCAGAAATTCGTCCGTAAAAGTCATCCAGGAACAAGATGAACCGAAGGCACTCTCCTACCTCATCCAATATAGGAATCACACCATGGATCAGTAGTGAGTAGTCCTTGCAATCCGTAAATTTCAACCACGACAGAATCACAAACCGAATAACTCTGGTTGCAAGCCAAAGAAATTCGACAAGTAGTCCTTCCTCTTATGAAGATCCATGGTCTTCAATTGCTCCATCTTTAATTACCATCTTCATGTATTTGTTTGTTCAGAATGGTTTTCGAATATAAATTCGATCTCGGTCTTTCCGTACCAACAATCGTATTGGCCAGCTTTGATAGTCGGTGATTTAACTATCAAATAACAAACGTGTGAATAAAAATGGGTTTGCAGATTCAGCACTTAGCATTACTCGGCCTCTTTAAAATATATTTAACAAATTGGTAAATAAACTTTAAATTCATCCTATATATTCAAAATATTTTATTTATCCTTATTTTATTATAACAGGACTGTTTATATGATTTTTGAGTACATATATATATATATATATATATATATGTATATGTATATGTATATACCCAACTTTCCATTTCCTTTCAGAACATCGATATATTTCTTCAAAACATTTTTCTCTTTTCCTTTTATTCGAGCATCTCACGATATACATATGTATATAGTACTTAATGGTATAAACCAAATTACCCGTTTCTGATATGATAAATCAAATGTTAAATTATATACTTTAAAATCAAATATTCTTATTTATTTTGAAACTAATACTGCAATATCATTTATATTCCAAATCTCGCATTAGAGTTCAATATTCTCGTATAGTATAATACCAATTCCAACACCTTTACTCATTTCAAACTAATACCATTCCTCGATAATAGTGAAGCCGTTCAAGTTGGATTATTATATTTACCTCTCAGACCTTGATCGACCCCGTTCTTACCTTAGAATAAATACCAGTTTGTCACTTAACCATTGATATTAGAATTCTCATTTACCACTTTGATTTCAAATCTGGTTTTATAAAACCGTTTCTTATATTTGAAATCCTCATCTAATAATCTATTTACTTAATTCCTTTAATTAAGTAAATATTTACTAAAAAAACACCACTTTTAGTCTAAACACGATTCCACTTATAACTTTTGGGTTTCTTTATAAAAATCCCACATCAAATAATCTACTTCCATATATTCGGGCATTTTTACAAAAACTTTATCTTGGGTTTGAAATCTACTTATCATTTTCTGTAACAACACAGGAAATCTGAACCAATTTAAATTTTTTAATTTGGCTATTTTATTGGATTTCAAATATTTAAAATAAATTATTTTAAAAAATAATGATGAAAAGTATGTTTGAATCGATGTTTGAAAATAAATATAATTATTTTTAATTATAAACAAGGCCTGAAATTGCATGGCAGTTTCAAAATTTGAATTCGAACTTTGACTGACTGTACTGGGTGCAAAATAAAACGGATTTTAGTGAAACCAAAAATATTTAAATCTGTTTATGAATATCTTTCTAACGAATCTGAAAAATCGAAGTTTCATAATGGGAGTCAAAAGTTATGGCCAAATGAATT
This sequence comes from Allium sativum, assembly GCA_030737875.1. Taxonomy (NCBI): domain Eukaryota; kingdom Viridiplantae; phylum Streptophyta; class Magnoliopsida; order Asparagales; family Amaryllidaceae; genus Allium; species Allium sativum. The sequence goes on along the minus strand of CM060916.1, from coordinate 221,210,285 downwards.
TTCAGAAAGGTCGCTATAGAGAATACATAGCCCTTGAAAATAGACATTTTGCAAACGACCTCTGTTTTCGACGAAACTACTTTTGTTGTATCCGGGATGTCAAATTATTGCTAGGTTTCAAATTCCATAATTTTTGAAGTTAATATGTGAGTGTGGCGAAGGATAATGTGTTTGGTTGATTTCAGTTAAATTGGATCGACCAGAAAATGGCCATTTTTCAAACGGTCTCAGTATTCGACGAAACTAGTTTTGTTGGGACCATATCGTCAAAACATAGCTAGATTTATTGTTCTGGAATTTTTGGGATCAGTATGCGGCCTCGACAAATTGAAATGTACGTTCAAATCAAATATTGAATGTTTTATATTTTAATTTGAAGAAAACCTGACTGAAACAGTCGAATGGGCCTACGAAACATATCCCATTGTGCTCAGAATGAGGGGATTTAGCTAGGGATGACAGTCGTTGGGTTTGGATTGGAGTTAGTATGTGAAGAGGGTATTTTCGGGATTTTAAAAATATATAAATAAAAAAAATATTAGCCAATCCCATTCATTCTCTCTCCCCGTTAACCTCCAAATCGAACGCAGAAACTGCCTCTTTGCTTCCCCCTCTGATTTCTCCTTCCACACTCCAGGAAATCCAGTGCCGCAGTTAAGGTTTTTGTATATCTTCTCAAGAGCTACAAATCCATATAAAGTTTAGAGATTTTCATTGAGCGGTTGAAGAGATCAAATGCCCTGAAGGGCCTACATTCGAGCCACCACCGGACCTTCAGGCTGACGTCGATCTTGACGCAACCCCTGGTGCCAGGAAGCCCTCGCTTCCCTCTTCGACGCTGTATAACCTGATTCCGACCTCGTGCTTCGATTGGAGCTGAAAATTGAAACCTAGTTTTGAACAGGTTTGAGAAGTATATGACTTTATTTATCTTGAACTTTTTAACACTTTAAAGTGTTGCAAAATATGAATAACTTATAAAAATCATATCTTTTTCGTATGTTGTCCAAATCCAGTGAAACAAGAGATAGTGGACTCGTGTGGACATCTTCTATATTCTAGAAGAGACCAGATATTTTTCTGAGCCTTCTACAATATTTGGAGGAGTGGAACCCAGTGTGAGATTTCTGAATTATAAACGATATGGAAATAAGGATGTATAAATTATATAGTCGATGTATGAGTTATATGAGCGTTGTACACCTCATGTATAAGCATTGTATAAGTTGTATGTTTGATGTGTAAGTTATATATGCGTTGTAAAAATGATATATGCATTGAAATGAATTGAAATGATATTGAAATGAAATTGAAATATAGCGATATGCGTATATCTATATATATATATACTCCCCTCGTCCACAGACCATGGACGATATATATTGATTGTGATATTGTTCAGATTATTGGTTGATGTGAAATTTGGTGAATATCATGAATGGTTGATTTGAAATGATTGTTTGTGGTTGAAATCCCAACAGGATTAGTATAGGGAAAATTCGTCCGTGTATGAACTAGATATTGAAATCCCCATTGTCAAAAGCTGCGAGTCTTTAAGGTAGAGCGAGGATCCGTACTCGGGACGGTGGCGGTTTTAACTACCCTGCCGTTATGCTGCCGAAATTTTCTGAAATATTCTTGTGTTTGATTTATATTCATGTGTTGAAACTATATTCATGTGTTGAATAGAAATTCATGTGTTGAATAAAATTTATGTGTTGAATGAAGTTCATGTATTGAATAAATTCTTTGAAAGATAAAAATAACATTTTTACCATATATATAGACTAAATAAAATATTAGTGTTTTAAATAAATTGTTTTAACACCAAAAATAACATTTTTACCTTAGGTATGAACTGTATAAAATAATCGTGTTTTGAAATAAATTTTTTTACAATAAAAATCACATTTTTATGATATATAAGAACTGTTAAAAATAGTGATGTGTTGAAATAATTATCTGTTGGATAAAAATATCATTTTTTCAAATATATGCAGTGAATATGGTTTTGAAATCGAAGAATGAATTATATTTATATATATATATAATTAAAATAAATTGAATAATGAAGCTGTAGTTCGTATTTTGAAACCGTGATTTCAAACGATTATTGTGGGAGATCCGACCATCGGATTTTCCCGAAACTGAAACCGTTGGGTTCGCTTCGGAAATATCTTTCCAATGACACCAACTTTGTAAATATCCAACGGTTGGATTGTCTAGAATGTTTAATTCAAATCTAAATGAAAACAGCACTAGAACCGATTATATTTATATATAAATATAAATATAATCAAATTAAATTGAATAACGACGCTGCAATTCGTATTTTGAAATCGTAACTTCAAACGATTCTACCGGGAGATCCGACCATCGGATTCTCACAAAACAGGAACCATTGGATTCGTTTTGAAAAGATCTTTCTAATGATATAAAATTTGTAAAGATCCAACGGTTGGAATTTCAGATATATGTAAATCTAGTCTGAAGAAAAACAGCGCCATGGCCGCCATATGGCCTGAAGCGTTGTTTGAATGAATTGTCTATTTTTAAATGAATAAAAATAACAATAAATCGTTATAAAAAAATATAAATGATATGGAATGGAAATAAATCGAATTTACTCGGTTTATTGGATATTTGATGGTTGAATGTGTTTGGCGTGAAAATTACATTTGAGAACAGAATTATTGATATTGAATAATTTAACCATTGAAATGAATTGATTTAAATTCTAAATATACGTGAATTATTTGAAAAGCCCGAGTTAAATCTCATTTCAAATAATTGATCGACGATAAGAAGTCGATGATGAAGACGATGGTTGAAGATCGGAGATCTTCACATCGGTTGGATGATTACTGATGTCTTGATTGGGAGGCATCCCAAAATATAGATAATAAGTGGTGATCGTCCAGACATACTTGGAGATCGATGGATATGCGCGGTATAAGCTGCCTCCGGTTTCATTCAGACCCAGAATGAACTTGTATGGACTGTGTGTCTGACATTGTATTTTTCTCTGTGTTGATTGATCTCTATTAAATATACATCTGCCTGGTGAAGGGGAATTCATTCCCTTACTTCACCCTTCTCTGAGACGTTCAGAATCATAGGTTGTATATCAACAGACATCAGTCGCACGGTGTGAATTGCCTGTGTGGCACGCCTAAGTGGCAAATGATCAAGGCTTTTTTTGAAAAGCAAAGTCTTGTGGTTGATGATAAAAGCACCGCATGTGTGGCATAGCTTTGTATATAACGTTGATTCGCGAGCCTCACACCCCGATATGATCCAAAAACGGGAGAGGACCTCAGGGAGGACATGCGTTTCCTTCTAGCTAGGGTGGTGTCAGTGACCTACCAGCCCTGACATTTATATTGTTTTCACCTGGGTGGTTGTTGGATTGCGAGGCACTTCAGATATATCGGTGACTATGTGGAGCCGATGGAGTCATATGACTCATTTACGCCCCAAAGGGCAGGGAAACGCAATGTTTAGGCATTTTAATCCACATTGGTGGACCGGGTTTGACGATCCAAAGGCTTGACTGAGTACTTGCCTGAGACTCGGGCGAGACAGTCTCGAATTCGGTAAGGACTATCTTTTGCCTTGGTTCATGATGGAAATCCAATTTCCCAATACGACATCGTGCGGTTTTGATTGTATACATATATATGGCGACATAGTAGTATGGGGCATTAATGCCGTCTATGATTGATATTTATGATTGAAATTGTTTTTGAAACATATAAACACTAGTAAAAATATCAAATGATTTGTTTTGCTCGTATCAAGCATATTTTGGCCTTTACAAGGTAAAACTCTATCCTCCGGTTTACGTTGCATTGTGTGATGGGAACTGAGTCTTATAATGGCTTCATTTTTATAAAAAGCATTGCGATGTTTAAAAGATTTACCTGTTTTCAAGCACTGGCAATCCAATGGAGTAAACCGGTTCCAGGAAAGTGGCGTGGTCCTATGATTTGCCTTGTTTTTATTGGTTAACCAGTTAAGTAGATTTCTCATACCAGTCCCATGACTGACTCGTAGTTTGTTTCACTTGCAAACTCGGGTGCCCTTTTTTCTACATGGACAGCCTTGTATTTAGGTTTTAGCAGGCTCTTTCTGGATAGCTGGAGCTAAAGATGGATTCTACCATTTATCTCTTTTTATGCTGTTCAGCTCCGATTGTACATATTATGTTTAGATTCTACTGTAGACATTTATGTAAAGCTGAACTGTATTTTGTACTAAGTATAATCCTGTATACTGTGTAACTCTGATGATTATGTTCATCCAATACATTATATGGTGTACTTATTTATTTCTATTTTGCTATTATCTGTTTATGTGTTATATTCCAAAGATTACCCTCGCAACCGTCGTACGGGGGTATTGGGGTCGTCACATATTCGGTACAAGAAGACCTTATTACTTGGAATTTTAATCCCAAAATTCCCTTTACCAATATTTAACACAAACAATTTATATTTATTTTCCTTTCCGTTTGGAATCCTTATTTTAATTCTTTAATATTGTAAAGTCATTGTTTTGGTTTAAAAACCTCATTTAAAACTTCGCTTGGATTACTTCAAAATCATGTATACCAATTTGTTTACCACTTTCACAACTTAGCTTATGTTTTCATTTTAAAACCATTAACACATCTCAGTCCATTACTAATCTTTTAACTCTTTTCATTAAAAATTCCATTTAGTTGAATTCACTTTACACAATTTAATAATTAAGAAAAATCATATTTAAATCTCTGGCTTCACTTATAAATCCCATTTACAAATCTTGTTTGAAGACTTGGATTATAAATCCTCTTTATAAAACTCTTATCGCCCCTTTGATCATACTTATCATCACCTGCTTCTACATTGTATTCCGATTAAAAATCATCGCTTTAATTACTATTAATTAAAATAATAATTTACTTTCATATTAACTATATTAAAAATAGTTAACTTTGCTATTTATTTAAAAATAGAATCATTACCACTTTTAAAATGCTTATTAAATAATAATTAACATATTTAACATTAACCAATTCAATAATTTCCTTAAAGTATAGTTAATCGCAGATTAACTAATATTTAACCTCAAACAATTAAATAATTCCCTTAACTATAGTTAATCGGAGAAATATTTAACACTATACAATTCAAAATTTCTTTAATTTATAGTTAATCGAAGATTAACTAATATTTAACACTATTTGTTAAATTTAACGAACATTCAAAAAAATCCAATTAATTCCATTATCAACTTCAATTAAACACAGTTGATTTTGTCAACCGTATATATCAGTTAACTATTAACTGAATCTCATTGTCATTTCCCTTTTTTTAAATTTATTAAATAACTTAATTAGTTTTAAAACACTACTTAATTGTTTTGAAAACAATTATTCTATTTTACCAACCCGTATGTAAATTCTTGGCTTTCTACTTTTAACTTGCATAAACCATTTCAATAATTTCTCTTATAAACTCGATTTAAATATTTATTTATAAATTTCTAATTCTATTATTTATATAGGATAATTGAAAACTTCAATTCAGTTATAAAATAATTTATAACTTAAAAACTACGTCAATCCACCTGACGGTAGACGGATGTCTAAAACAATATATTTTAGGCTGTTCACTGCCAATTCCCCAATCAATACTGTCGATTGCTTTCAATTACAACAATAATGCATATATATTCAACCATCAACATTCAAATGGGTTTTGGTGTCAGTCAGGGTGTAAATTCATATATGAATAATATGCACCACAAATAAAATACTGTTTATTTGAGGAATTCGGTCGGATCCCTCCAACCTGTCCTTCTCTACATCACATATATCACTTGGATAACAATATATGAATTAAATTTCAATAATCTATTATTTAAAACTGCTGAGTATAAATCACAACAATCAATCAAACAACCAATAGCATCCATAACAACCAATCAACCAATTTCTACTTGTAACAGTCAATTATATTTTTCTATGAATTTAACACATCACAGAATTCCAGAGAATGTGAGAATTAACTCACCAGTTTAATTCTAGTTCACGGTTGATGCGTTTGTTGCATTTAATTTGAAACAAACGTTCAAAATTATCTGAAATTTCAAACAATTCCAATCAGTTCCCAGTCAGCACCATCGCCTAGGTCTCGTCCCTGCGACTCAACGGATCCTGTTTTCGTGGAATTTCGTTAACGTACGGTGAAGATATCGCATAAATACTATTTGAATAACTATCGATTATTAACAATTTTTAATTATAAATTAATTAAATACTTAACACAATAATTACCTTAATTAAACTAATCCTCATCAGCTAATTTCTCAGGCTAACGCGTTTCCAAATTCTCCGATGCCAAATCTCGATCTCCTCTCATTCCTGGAACATCTCATTTTCATTACATTAATTAATCCATTTTTCTCTAACTAAGTAATTAGAGTTAAATTAATTCCCTTTAATGACCTTAAGTAGGAAGTCCACAGTAGTACAAAAGGCCTTCACGCGTTTTTCACCTGAGCCGATTATCGAACCGATAATTCCTTTAGCCACGAACTCAACCCTTCCATCTGATCAACGCCGACAGATGGAAGCGCCGGAGACCCCATCGACCACCTTATTGGTTCTCCAGTCCAAGAGCTCCCCTCGCCCAAACACTCGGCCCTCAATTCGCTAGACAATCGCTGGAATTGGCCTTCACCCAAATCCCGTTCAACTTGAGAAAGCAGCCGCCACAGATCACTTAACCTGACCAGACCACCGCCGGTCGATCCACCATGCCACCTAGCACCTTTCCTTTCCGACCCCTGCCACCAACACTGACTAACAACGCCAAAAAATCAACAAGACCCTTTCTTTCTTTCGAAAACGAACCCGAAACTATCACCCATGTTCAACTCGCCACCGCAACTTCCTCCGACCACCAGACGACCTCAAACCTGTGCCAAAACGAAGCCTGAACTCCCCTCTTTAATTCCCCCAGGCCTGAGCTTCTAAAATTGGGTCAGTTTCTCCAATTTTAGAAAAGAACGAAGGCAGTTTTCCTTGGTTTTTGCCCGATTCCGACCTCCACATTCGTCCAATCACCCCCTTTTTTTTACAGCAGGTCGGCCTCGACTGGATCTACAAGTTTCCTGTTATCGACCTTCACTGATTCATCACGGATTTGGATTTATAATTTATTTTACATTCGAGGACTTTTCTGCAAAACTGAACACTGGAAAAATGATTGTGATGGGAATGAACGAAGTAGGCTGAAGAATTTGGTGTATTTATAAGTATAAATAATAATATTTTATATCAACGTGACTAGCGCTATTTTTTCCCGTGTCTATCGCAATTTCGAACACTGTTTATTTGCTCCATACAAACTCCGTTCGTAACACGAATGGACGTCATGGTAAAATTTGACATTACGGTCCTAATGAAACTTGTTTCATCGAATTCCGAGTTCGTTTGCTCTGATGGCGCTCGTTCACATCCAAATGATCGATTTATTTGCATATTATTTTGCCACGCCCACAGAATAATCCCGATTTGCGTGCATATTGAAATCAAGCAATAATTTACTATTATAGTCTCAATAAAATTTGTTTCATCGAAAACGGAGGTCGTTTGAATAATGACCCATTTGAATTGCCTAATTCAAATTAAAATAAACCAAATTTAAAATACCTCAATATAATATAAATAAAATATTGTCATTGGCCATACACGAGTAGAATTTCATATACTACCACAATAAAATATCACGGGTTGAATTTCAAGCGAAATCGATATTCAGAAAAATAAAAACCCTTTATTTCATATAAATAAATCGCTATAATATATAAAGGAATTCCATAGAGACTATTTTAAATTTTGATTTGGACATTAAACAAAATCTACGCTATGAAAACTGGATTCTTCTCTTCCATTACAAAAATATTATCAAATAGATTCATACGTTTCTTGTTTCGAGAAAATCAGACTAATTTTGGATCCTGTACTGCATTTAAAAGTTCAAAACACCATATTACGAACTACCGCGCCGCTGCAGCCTGTTTTATAATTAAATTATAAATTAAATGCTCAACCATCATTTTATAAATAAAATTGTTATATAATTTCAATAAAAACAATATTGAACCATTTTAAATTACCCGATCACATTATACTTCAAATTCAACATTTTTCCAAATATTTTGGATATAATTAATATAATAAATATTCAAAATAAAATAATTAAATTCAATTATTTAAATTCAAACTAATATTTTAAATGATAAAATAATTTGAATAATAAGGTAGAAAATACGGGCTGTTACATTCCTTCCTCCTTAAAAGAATTTCGTCCCCGAAATTGCTAAGGTAGAAGAACGTTATGACCCATTACCTTTACAAAAATAATTAATTTAAAACTCGGTTTTATTTTTAAACTAACTCAATTATTTTTAAAACCAATTTATTTCAAATAACAGATTTTTTTCAAAAATCTTCAAAAATTTCTAAAACCTTAAATTTTGGAAATTTTTTGGCAGAGTCTCTCCTGTACGGAGGAACATCTGCAATATTGCAGGTTCAAAAAATATGTATACATCGACCAACACGGTCGGAAAAATTCAAATTCCAATCTCAAAACCCAAATAAAAACCAAAATTTTATATTCTGCGTATGCGTACCTTTTTGCGAGCGTTATTGCGCAATAAGCGATATATTATTTTTGAGCTCACTCGATTATCATGCTATACTGGATTCAATTTACTCCAGAATTCCTTTGGATGAAATTTAAAGCTGAATTGGCACTTCTGCACCTGTTCTCAGCTCAAATGAATTTCATTAGTCTCCAAAACAATGTTAATTATGTTCAAATATATATATCATCCATTTTGACAAATTGTGCGCATAATTCAATTCACATGGGATTATAATTATTTATAACCAAGTCTTAGCAATCCGTTTATATCCTTAAACATCCATTCAGATTCATCAGACTTTGATTCATTCATTGGTTCTCAATCAAGTTTCAAATCAATATCCATGCTACTAACTACACAATTCAAGCAGTTCACTGATTTCCAAATATTCCATTGACTTACTGTTTTCGAATCACAAGTCAAATTCAGAAATTTCCAAGTATGATCACATCTTGTACGGTTTACTTTAACAAGTGTAAGTTAGATTAAATATTAATGTTTCCGTGTATACATCTCATATTTGAGATTTCCTTTAACTATCCACTTACATCCCTTAAATTAGATTGATTTTTTCCAACTTATTCATTTCAGATTGGTTTTCAACCAAGTTTATCCATTTCCAGGTTCATATTCAAGTAATCAACAACACAATTCAAACATATCATTCATATCAATATTAACAAATCCAGTTGATTTTCCATATTATAATAATTTGTGAAAATCCTTTTATTGTTTTATAAAAATAAATTAGGCAAACTAAATTTCAAAAATAATTTTATATCAAATTACAAATACGCACTCTCATATATATATTCAACTCAACCTAGGATACTGCTAACCCCATTTCTATTGAGTTACACGACAGAGCCAAGGTTATCACTAAACCAATAGCTCTGATACCATTGTAACGACCCAAGGGTTTTCGGCCCCGAAAATCGACATAAATACAATTACCATATCTAATGCTGACCTTCCAAGCACCGAAAAAACAGGAATGTTATTAGAAAGAATTTATAGGGTGAGAAAAGAAAGAAAGAAATATTAGAATAGAGGAAAGAATAAGAACATCACATCAGAATCTCATAGCGAAATAGATAAAATACAATATCAAATCTCTTTATACAAAAGAACTATATATACGTACCAATCATCAAAGTACAACATATATCAATCAAAGCGGAAATAACTTTATATAACTAGCGGTGAAGCCTCCTGCTTCCAGCTCCCGAAAACTCCAAGTGAACCTAACCTGGAAATACATTCGGTCTGACCCGAGCACATTTGAAGCAAAGCAAAATTCATCGGGTCAGTCTGGAATAATTTCAGTGATAAATTCATAGAACAAACAACTTGTTTAACTTTTGGAAATCCCTTTTGAAATAAAAGGATAATAGTAAGACCAGCCCACACATAACATGGACAGTTTTTACCTTACTATAAACCAATTTTTTTTTGAAATCATAACTTATTCTGATATTATAATAGTGTCTAAATACAAACAGATTACAATCTAGCGGAATGCTTGCATCTCACGCTCCATATATATAATATACTATCAAAATAGTGGGTGCTTATTGGAAATTGGATTCCGACTATGACAAGGTATGGGTCCACCTACCGATAGTGTATCTCTAGAGGCGAATACACTGGGTTCAACAAGAACGTCTTGCAACCCGGCCCACACATGACCGACTACTCATTTCGCTTTAGTGTATCGAATGTATATCACCAACGGTTGGGATCAACAACTGTTTTCCGAAAGGGACAACATCGATAGGTTAAAGAAGAAAAAGGAATTTCTCTAGATAGGTGATTATACACCCTAATGGGAGCGACCTACATAGCCATGCAGCCTACCCGATTTTTGTCATTTCCCGGTTGATGGGGATTGAGGCTAGAATATAACTTTTAAAACATCTGGTCATCATTCACTTTGAATGCCACATTGTCAGATCCGTTATATCACAAATTAACGTCCACAAATATACTCTGGGTATAAAAGAAGTGCTCCTATTCACCACCAACTCGGTATATTTGTAAAAATCAACGTACATGGTTTTAAGGAAGTACTCTATCAGAATTCGTCCATACAAGTCATCCAGGAACAGGATGAACTGAAGGCACTCTCCTACTGCATCCAATATAGGAATCACCCCATGGATCAGTAGTAAGTAGTCCTTGCAATCCATAAATTTCAACCATGATAGAATCACAATCCAAATAACACTGGTTGCAAGCCAGAGAAATTCGACAAGTAGTCCTTCCGCTTATGAAGATGCACAGTCTTCAATTGCTCCAACTTCAATTACCGTCTTCACATATTTGTTTGTTCGGAATGGTTTTCGAATATAAATTCGATCTCGGTCTTTTCGTACCAACAATCGTATTGGTCAGGTTTGATAGTCGGTGATTTATCTATCAAATAGAAAATGTCTAAATAAAAATGGGTTTGCTGATTCAGCACTTGGCATTACTCTGCTTCTTTAAAATATATTTAACAAATTGGTAAATAAACTTTCAATTCTTCCTATATATTCAAAACATTTTATTTATCCTTATTTTATTATAACAGGACTGTTTATATGATTTTTGAGTACATATATATGTATATATATACCCAACTTTCCATTTCCTTTTAGAACATCGATATATTTCTTCAAAACCTTTTCCCTCTTTTCCATTTATTTGAGCATCTCACGATATACATATTTATAATACTTAATGGTATAAACGAAATTACCTATTTCTGATATGATAAATCAAATGTTAAACTATATACTTTAAAATCAAATATTCTTATTTATTTTGAAACTAATATTGCAATATCATTTATATTCCAAATCTCGCATTAGAGTTCAATATTCTCGTATAGTATAAAACCAATTCCAACACCTTTACTCATTTCAAACTAATACCATTCCTCGATAATAGTGAAGCCATTCAAGTTGGGATATTTTATTTACCTCTCAGACCTTAACCGACCCCGTTATTACCTTAGAATACATACCAGTTTGTCACTTAACCATTGATACTAGAATTCTCATTTACCACTTTTATTTCAAATCTGGTTTTATAAAACCGTTTCTTATATTTGAAATCCTCGTCCAATAATCTCTTTACTTAATTCCTTAAATTAATAAATATTTACTAAAAACACTACTTTTAGTCTAAACACGATTCCACTTATAACTTTTGGGTTTCTTTATAAAAATCCTACATCAAATAATCTGCTTCCATATATTCAAGCACTTTTACAAAAAATTTATCTTGGGTTCGAAATCCACTTATCATTTTCTTTACAATAAGACCTTATTACTTGGAATTTTAATCCCAAAATTCCCTTTACCAATATTTAACACAAACAATTTATATGTATTTTCCTTTCCGTTTGGAATCCTTACTTTAATTTTTTAATATTTTAAAGTCATTGTTTTGGTTTAAAAACCTCATTTAAAACTTCACTTGGATTACTTCTAAATCATTTATTCCAATTTGTTTACCACTTTCACAACTTAGCTTATGTTTTCGTTTTAAAACCATTAAAACATCTCAGTCCATTACTAATCTATTAACTCTTTTCCTTAAAAAAATTCCATTCAGTTGAATTCACTTTACTTAATTTAATAATTAAGAAAAGTCTTATTTAAATCTCTGCCTTCACTTATAAATCCCATTTACAAATCTTGTTTGAAGACATGGATTATAAACCCTCTTTATAAAACTCTTATCGCCCCTTTGATCAGACTTATTGTCACCTAATCACTTGTAATCCGATTAAAAATCATCATTTTAATTACTATTAATTAAAACAATAATTTACTTTGATACTAACTATATTAAAAATAGTTAACTTTGCTATTTATTTAAAAATGGAATCATTATCATTTTTAAAAAGCTTATTAAACAATAATTAACGTATTTAACATTAACCAATTCAATGATTTCCAAAAAGTATAGTTAATCGCAGATTAACTAATATTTAACCTCAAACAATTCAATAATTCCCTTAACTATAGTTAATCGGAGAAATATTTAACACTATACAATTCAAAATTTCTTTAATTTATAGTTAATCGAAGATTAACTAATATTTAAAACTATTTGTTAAATTTAACGAATATTCAAAAAAATCCAATCAATTCCATTATCAACTTCAATTAAACACGGTTGATTTTGTCAATCGTATATATCAGTTAACTATTAATTGAATCTCATTGTCATTTCCCTTTTTTTAAATTTATTAAATAACTTAATTAATTTTAAAAAACTATTTAATTGTTTTAAAAACAATTATTCTATTTTATCAACCAGTATGTAAATTCTTGGGTTCCTGCTTTTAACTTGCATAAACAATTTCAATAATTTCTCTTATAAACTTGATTTAAAATATTTATTCATAAATATATAATTTAATTATTTATATAGGATAATTGAAAACATCAATTCAGTTAAAAATAATTTATAACTTTAAAACTACGTCAATCCACCTAATGGTAGACCGATGTTTAAATCTATATATTTTAGGCCATTCACTGCCAATTCCCCAATCAATACTGTCGACAGATTTCAATTACAACAACGATGAATATATTGTAATAACCCGGAAATCCGAGCCAATTTAAAAAATTTATTTTGGCAATTTTAGTGAATTTTGAATATTTAAAATGAATTATTTTAAATAAAATCGATGAGAAATTTATTTTGAATAGAATTTGAACGTATAAATTTATTTGAATCGTCGTTAGAATATAAATATTTTATTTTAATTATAAAAGGAATTGAAAATGGAGTGGTAGTTCGAAAATTTGATTTCAAAATTCAAATGAATGCACCGGGTGCAAAATAAACCGGATTTTAGCGAAATCAAAAATATTTGAATCTAATTGAGAATATCTTTCCAACGAATCCGGAAAATTGAAATTTCATAGCAGGAATCAAAAGTTATGTCCAGTTGAAAATTCAAAATAGTCGCTATGGAATTCTAGCCCTTAAAAATGGAAATTTTGCAAACGACCTCAGAATTCGACGAAACCACTTTTGTTGGAACCGTGATGTCAAGTTATTGCTAGATTCTAAAATTCCTATTTTTTCGAATCAATATGTGAGCGTGGCAAAAGAAAACGTGTTTTAACAGTTTCAGTCAATTTCGATCGACCAGAAATTGGCCATTTTTCAAACGGTCTTCAAATTTGACGAAATTAGTTTCGATAGGAACGTATCGTCAATACGAAGCTAGAAATAATTTTTTTTTTTGAATTTTTGGGTTTCGTATGTGACCCCAGTAAATTGAAAAGTACGTTTAAAATTGAATATATAGATTTATATTTTAATATCAATTAAACCTGATTGAAACAGTCGAATTGGGTTACGAAACATATCCCATTGTGTTCGGAATAGAGGTATTTAGCTGGGTCGACACTCGTTGGGTTTGATTTAGAGTTCAGACCGATAAATAATTAATTTTCGCATTAAATAAAAATATAAATAAATATATATGGCTAAACCCTAAATTTTGATTGGCCCAATTCATTTATGCGGTCAACCCCAAAGGAACCCGCCCCCTTCGCTGCGAACGATCCACGATCCCCAACCTTTGATCCCTTCGATCTCCTCCATCCCTCAATGTAATCCAAAAATCCCAAAGCCAAAATGATCAACAACCTGAGCTCCATATATTCAACGACTAAGATCATATCTAGAGCTATATCCTCCTCGATTTCCGCGCAAGAACCATTGTCGTTCACCATCGATTTCAGGGCGGCGGGGGAGATCGAGCTTGAGGGGGTGGGTGCTGGCAGGTGCGGCTCTCGGAGGCGAAGACGATGGCGCCCTCCGATCAACTCCAGGCGGCTCCAGGCGGCGACAGTTCCGAACCCTAGCTCGTGAAGACAGTTCGACTATATACAATGCTCAATTTTTATTCTTTTTATATATTTAAATCACATTGTCTTAGATCTGAAATTTATTTAAATTACATTGTTTTAAATCAGAAATTTATAGAAAAAGCGTTGTTTAAAAATATGGAATTTGTTTAAAATAGCATTGTTTTAAAGGAAATAGAGTTGTTTTTGAAAAATAAACATATATTGTTTTTGAATAAAAAAGGAGCATTCTTTTCGAAAATATACACTGTTTTTTAGAAGATAAAAGATAACATTAGATTAGATTTATAAAACTGAAAAGATTAGATTTATAAAACTGAAAAGATAGGATTTTTAAAACTGAAAAGATAGGATTTTTATGAAGTAGAAATAAACATTCGATTTTTATATAAGTAGAGATGTAAAAATAATTTTTAGAAAATAAAAATAAAACTTTATCTATGTAATAGCGGTATAAAAATGTGATTTTTATCTATATAGCATTGAAATAAAAATGTGATTTTTATGTAAAACGTGTGAAACAGAGTGCAATGGAACCGATTGGAAACACGGCGAAGATTTTCTACATAAGAAGCGTCGCGGTGTTTGGTTTAGCTAATAGGTGAGAACTCCTCACCTTTAATTTAAATTTCTAGTTAAAAATATATACTAGGATGTAGACGGTGTTTAGTAGCACCCGACACCCGTCGTCCACAGACCATGGACGGCTTGTATGCTTGTTTGTTTGATTTTGATGTATAGTTGATTGTGTGATGTGAAATGAAAAAAATATTTATATAGTTAAAAATATTTTATAGTTGAAAATAGAATTTTTAACGTGTATCTAAAATGAAATAAATATAAACAAATCGGACGATTTGTTTATATACGCAAATTTGACTGATATTGATTGGGACGATAAAGTTTACACATCTCTCAACTGCACAAATAAAATCTATGTTGGATTGTTTGAAACCCCACACGGGTATTGGGATGATATATGACATACACTAGTCCCAATAATTAGCTGTAAGTCGATCGATTGATTGATAGGCTGTTATAAGCGTTAAATATTTATATTTGATGCTTATATAGTTTAGAACGCACTTTGGATGATGGTTGGGTGTTTATCGTCATTGTTGTATATATGAATTTGATGAAATCCATATAACTGAAATTATATGGTAATTGGCTGTGTATGATTCCGGTTCAGAATTATCGAATAATTTAAAAATAATATTATTTGAATATTGAAATGTGAAGCCGTGTTAAGTAGCTACACGCCATTTCAACGCGAACGTGAATTTTGTTGATTTTATAATGAATATCGAGAAGTGATTTCAAAATCGAATATTTTTAAATGAATTCGAATTAAATCGAATATTTTGAAATGAATTTGAATTGAAAATAAAATGAATTCGAATTAAATTGAATAGAAACGAATTCGAATTGAAATTGAATAGAAAATGAAATCGAATTGAATTGAATAGAAAATGAATTTGAATTGAATAGTTTTGAATTGAACTGAATAGAAAATGAATTCGAATTGAAATGAATTTGAAATTTGAACTGAACTGAAATGAATTTAAAACGAATTTATAAGGAAAAATTCAATTTTGATTGAAAATTGAATATGAAGTTGAAACTGTTTTGAAAACGAATATAAAACGATTTATTAAATACGATTCAAATGGAAATCGATGAAATATATATAATATATATATTATATATAAATACAACGTGCCGCGCCGCAGTAGTTCGCGAATTTCGACCATTGGCTTCGAATGGATATTGCGGGAGATCCGACCGTCGGATTCTCCTAAAGCCGGAACCGTTGGGTTCGTATCGAAAAGAGCTTTCTAATGAATATTATGGGTTTGAAATCTAACGGTTGGATTTGGAATTATGTCCAAATCAAATTTGGAAAAGGTAGCTGTAAGTGCAGTTCGATGGCCGTTGATGGAAATCGATTGTACGGGCCTTGATAAAATTATTAATAATTAGTGTAAAATCATAAGAAATGATTTGGAAAGAATTGGGATGAAAAATTACATATTTGAAAATATAAAAGTAGATTTTTATTGAAATGAACTAGTTTTGAACTAGAAGTATAATTCTATTTATTTTTAAAATAAATAAATTTGATTTGAAAGGGTTTTAAAAGTAACCAGAAGTTTCAATAATTGGATTGGAATGGATTTGAATCGAAATTGTCTTTGGAATATTTCGATGTTGGATTTCGTGATAAAACAGATATTGTTATGGGAATTTGAAAGATATATTAATATCGTTATTTCCAATACAATATTTGTTGGTCGTAGAATTTGATATTGAATATAAGCCGATATATTTTCTATTCAGAGCCTTGTATTTAATATCAAATGTGATTTGGGTTTGTCGTGAATGATGTCTTCATTAACACTGTCCTCAAACACAGTTGAGAAAAAGATTAAATCTTTTATTTTGATTTAATGAAGTATACCAATTAAATGTTATTTAATTGGAATTGAATTTGAATTGATTTTTGGGTTTATCGTGAACGGTGTTTTAAATAACACTTGTTCTTTAACCCGATAATTAATGGAATGTGATTTTGGGTTGTTGTGAATGGTATCTTCAATGATACTGTTCTTAGACCCAACGGAGTTAAGAAAATTAGAAACTAACTAGATATTAGTTAAGTTAAATGGTTTCTTGGGTATTGTTCTGATGCTGGTTTCGGCCTTCGGGGTTAATGCTTAGGGAATTGCTCACTTGCTAATTTACGGTTAGGGACTAATTGAAATGTGATTTTGGGGTTTATCGTGAACCGTGTTTTAAATGACATCAGTTCTTTAACCCAGTTAAAGATTAAAACTAAGTGGAGTTTTAATGAATCTTTGATTAGATTGAAAAGATCGAGAATGGAGTATCACCGGTTTTGCTCCAGGCGATAGTTAAATCATTAATTAGATTTGAACGTGAAATGGTAATTGAATTTACCGATAACACCGTGGTGTTAGATATGATGTATTATCAGTTTTACTTTATGGGATGAATAGGTTGGGATAGGGAAATTAAAACAAATGATTACTTTGGTAAGGTTCGTTAATCCCGACTAGTTTGGATAAATCATAATTTGGTTTGAATTGATATTCAAAAGAAGATTAAAGAATAAATTTAAAAGAATTTTTCTTTGATAAAATTAATGGGAACCTTTCCTGAGTATTGACCTGATGTTGGTTTTAGCCTTCGGGGTTATTATTTGGGGAATTATTCTCTTGTTAATTTACGGTTAGTGACTGATGAATTGGAATGAGGCGTATGTTGTGTTTGTGTAAGACTTGTTTATTATATACGCGAGTTATTCAGAAAGACCGAGTTTACCCATTCTGCATAACTGATTCGACAATTAGTCGAAGATGAAGACGGTGGTTGAAGACCGGAGGTCTTCACGTCGTTTGGGTGATTACTAATGATCTTGATTGGGTTGTACACCCAATAGGAGGGAATCAGTTGGTGATCGTCCAGACGTACTTGGAGATCGTTGGATATGCTGGGTACTAGGTGCCTTCGGTTTCGTTCAGACCCAGAACGAACTTTTAAATGGACTATGTGTCTGACATTGGATTTTATTCTGTGTGATTGATTTCTATTAAATATATATCTGTTTGGCGGCGGAGAATTTGTTCTCTTGCTTAACGCCCTTCTCTGAGACGTACGAGCTCAAGGGTTATATACTAATGGATATCAAACGCATAGAGTGAATTGCCTATGTGGCTTGCCTAAGTGACAAATGATCAAGGCTTATGTTGAAAAGCAAAGTCTTGTGGTTGATGATCAAAGCACGGCCTTTGTGGCATAGCTTTGTGTAACGTTTAATTCGCGAGTTTCACACCCCGGTTGTAAACCAGAAACGGGAGAAGGATTTAGGGAGGGCATGTGTTTCTTTCTAGTTAGTGGTGGTGTCAGTGCTTAAACTGGATGGCATTTATATACTTTTCGCCTGTGTGGTTGTTGCTAATGTAAGGCGTCTCGGATATATCGGTGACTATGTGAAGCCGATGGAGTCATTCGTTGGCTCATTTACGCCCCAAAGGGCGGGGAAACGCAGTGTTCAGGCATTTTAATCCACATCTGTGGACCGGCCTTGCGGCTCCTAGGTGCAGTTGTGGCTGTAGCCTGAGGCTCGGGCTAGAGAGTCTCGAATCGGTAGAGGACTATCTTTTGCCTTGGTTCACAGATGGAAATCCAACTTCCAATACGTGACATTTCGGTTTTAGTTGTAATCCTATACATGGCGACATAGTGGGATGGGGCACTCATGCCGTCTATGATTGATATTTATGATTGTATATAAAATCAGAAATTAACTGGAAACGGGCTAAGATGGGTGGTTTCCTCGGTATTGGTTTGATGTTGGTTTCGGGCTTCGGGGTTAATACTTAGGGAATCGTTCTCTTACTAATTTACGGTTGGAGTTTGATTAAGAATCAAAAGTTGAAATTTAGCGTATCAAGCATTCTTTGGCTATTATAAGGTAAAAACCCTATCCTCCGGCTTGCGTTGCATTGTGTGATGGGACCTGGGTCTTATAATAGCTTCATTTTTCTTTATTTAGCATTGAGCTGTTGTTTTATGCACTGGTGTTCTTGGGGGGAAACCCGTTCCGTGTTATACGGCGTGGTCCCTTGATTTACCTAACTTTAAAATAAAGATTAATAACTGTTTTAGTTCTCAAACCAGTCCCATGACTGACCTGGAGTTTATTGTTTTAACCTAAACTCTGGGTGCCCTTATTTCGACATGGGCAGCTAGTAATTTTGGTTTTGCAGATTTATATTCACAGGATCCTGGTTTACAGCTGGAATGATATCTGAAAAGCCCTGTATCCGTATATTTCTTTCAGTTGTGTATTGTATTATTTTTCCGCTGCGATGTATTTAAATGTAATTTAAATCTCTGATATTTTCTGTGTAATGTTTATCCTCTGTATATTCTTGTATTCTGATGGAAATGTTTTAATAAACAATGAAATGTTCTTCTGTCTGCGTTCTTATATGTGTCGTTCTCAAAGTATCCTCTCTTTCCTTACTGGGGAAGTTACGGGTCCTTATAGTGGTATCAGAGCTTTGGTTTACAGAGCTCGGATAACAAGACACATTCGAACCATACGAAAGAATTCATCAGAGACTGGATTAGTAATATCCAACAGGAATGACTCGTTAGAGATGAGATCAGTAGTATCCTAGAACGAGTGTGAAGAGTATATTTTTAAAATGAAAACAAATTTTTTTTTGAAATTTAAATCGTTTTATACATATTTGAATATTTATTTGTATTGAATTTGGACAATCCGATATATAAAAAAATTTCATATATGCCTTACAAACGTATATTCGAAGTTTTAATATACTGGATAGATATAGAGTCACACTCTAGACGCCCGGAGATGATTCTGACGATAGTTCGAACATCATCAGAATTGGTATTCGAGTTTCGAAAGTGAGATTTCTATATATTTCCAATTGACTGGTGTGAGAACCGAAACTAGATAGGGCTTATTGTTGCGAATTGGCATCAAAAATGTGATTTTTGACTATATTAAAGTTATGAATTTGAAAAGCTAATCAACTAATTAATTGATGGTTGTGTTGTTTGATTACTGTTTGGATTAATTAAACGTTGAACCTTTAGCCAAATTGATCAAATAGTGAGTTGTTGAAAATTTGTCGCATTTGCATGCATATACATGTACTTACATTGAACAGGTCATGGCAAGGAGGCTAGAGCAGATGAATAAAATTGTTTGCCCGACAAATAGGTACATGTTTATCGTATTTCTTTGGGTTTTGATGATTTTATGAGCCACTTGGCTTTTTCTTTTTCTTTTGGATTAAAAAAGGCCATGGGAAGCTATATGAAATATCCCGAAGTCCCTGGTGCAAGGGAGGTTATGACGAAATTTTTCGAAAATTTTGGGTGTTAGCCAAATTTTTGAAAAATTTGAAAAGTTCTTAGAAACTGAAAAGTTGAAGAACTTAAGCCGTAAAGAAAATAGTGAAAGTTGAGTTGATTAGTTAAACAACTTTTGGCTTCGTTCCTTTTCGGGGACGAAAAGTTTTAAGTGGGGGAGATTTTAATAACCCGGAAATCCGAGCCAATTTAAAAATTTTATTTTGGCAATTTTAGTGAATTTTGAATATTTAAAATGAATTATTTTAAATAAAAACGACGAGAAAATTATTTTGAATAGAATTTGAACGTATAAATTTATTTGAATCGTCATTAGAATATAAATATTTTATTTTAATTATAAAAGGAATTGAAAATGGAGCGGTAGTTCGAAAATTCGATTTCAAAATTCAAATGAATTTACCGGGTGCAAAATAAACCGGATTTTAGCGAAACCAAAAATATTTGAATCTAATTGAGAATATCTTTCCAATGAACCCGAAAAATTGAAATTTCATAGCGGGAATCAAAAGTTATGTCCAGTTGAAAATTCAGAATAGTCACTATGGAATTCTAGCCCTTAAAATGGAAATTTTGCAAACGACCTCAGAATTCGACGAAACCACTTTTGCCGTGATGTCAAGTTATTGCTAAATTCCAAAACTCATAATTTTTCGAATCAATATGTGAGCGTGGCAAAAGAAAACGTGTTTTAACAGTTTCAATCAATTTCGATCGACCAGAAATTGGCCATTTTTCAAACGGTCTTCAAATTTGACAAAATTAGTTTCGTTAGGACCATATCGTTAATATGAAGCTAGAAATAATTTTTCTGGAATTTTTTGGGTTCGTATGTGACCCCAATAAATTGAAAAGTATGTTTAAAATTGAATATATAGATTTATATTTTAATATCAATTAAAACTGATCGAAACAGTCGAATTGGGTTACGAAACGTATCCCATTGTGTTTGAAATAGGGGTATTTAGCTAGGGGCGACACTCGTTGGGTTTGATTTAGAGTTCAGATTAATAAACAATAAATTTTTGCATTAAATAAAAATATAAATAAATATATATGGCTAAACCCTAAATTTTGATTGGCCCAATTCATTTCTGCGGTCAATCCCAAAGGAACCCGCCCCCTTCACTGCGAACGATCCACGATCTCCAACCTTGGATCCCTTCGATCTCCTCCATCCCTCAATGGAATCCAAAAATCCCAAAGCCAAAATGATCAACAACCTGAGCTCCATCTATCCAACGACTGAGATCATATATGGAGCTATATCCTCCTCGATTTCCGTGCAAGAACCATCGTCGTTCACAATCGATTTCAGGGCGGCGGGGGAAATCGAGCTCGAGGGGGTGGGTGCCGGCAGGTGCGGCTCACGGAGGCGAAGACGATGGCGCCCTCCGATCAACTCCAGGCGGCTCCAGGCGACGACAGTTCCGAACCCTAGCTCGTGAAGACAGTTTGACGATATACAGTGAGCAATTTTTATTCTTTTTATATATTTAAATCACATTATTTTAGATCTGAAATTTATTTAAATTACATTGTTTTAAATCAGAAATTTATAGAAAAAGCATTGTTTAAAAATCTGGAATTTGTTTAAAATAGCATTGTTTTAAAGGAAATAGAGTTGTTTTTGAAAAATAAACATATATTGTTTTTGAATAAAAAAGGCGCATTCTTTTTGAAAATATACACTGTTTTTGAGAAGATAAACGATAGCATTAGATTAGATTTATAAAACTGAAAAGACTAGATTTATAAAACCGAAAAGATAAGATTTTTAAAACTGAAAAGATAGGATTTTTATGAAGTAGAAATAAACATTCGATTTTCATATAAGTAGAGATGTAAAAATATAATTTTTAGAGAATAAAAATATAACTTTTATCTATATAACAGGGGTATAAAAATGTGATTTTTGTCTATATAGCATTGAAATAAAAATGTGATTTTTATGTAAAATGTGTGAAACAGAGTGCGATGGAACCGATTGGAAACGCAGCGAAGATTTTCTACATAAGAAGGGTCGTGATGTTTGGTTTAGCTAATAGGTGAAAACTCCTCACCTTTAATTTAAATTTCTAGTTAAAAATATATACTAGGATGTAGACGGTGTTTAGTAGCACCCGACACCCCTCGTCCACAGACCATGGACGGCTTGTATGCTTGTTTGTTTGATTTTGATGTGTAGTTGATTGTGTGATGTGAAATGAAATAAAGTATTTATATAGTTAAAAATATTTTATAGTTGAAAATAGAATTTTTAACTTGTATCTAAAATGAAATAAATATAAACAAATCGGACGATTTGTTTATATACACACATTTGACTGATATTGATTGGGACGATAAATTTTACACATCGCCCAACTGCACAAATAAAATCTATGTTGGATTGTTTTGAAACTGCACACTGGTATTGGGATGATATATGACATACACTAGTCCCAATAATTAGCTGTATGTCGATCGATTGATTGACAGGCTATTATAAGCGTTAAATATTTATATTTGATGCTTATATAGTGTAGAATGCACTTTGGATGATGGTTAGGTGTTTATCGTCATTGTTGTATATATGAATTTGATGAAATCCGTATAACTGAAATCATATGGTAATTGGCTGTGTCTGATTCCAGTTCAGAATTATCAAATAATTTAAAAATAATATTCTTTGAATATTGAAATGTGAAGCCGTGTTAAGTAGTTACACCCCATTTCAACGCGAACGTGAATTTTGTCGATTTTATAATGAATATCGAGAAGTGATTTCAAAATCGAATATTTTGAAATGAATTGGAATTAAATCGAATATTTTGAAATGAATTTGAATTGAAAATAAAATGAATTCGAATTAAATCGAATAGAAATGAATTCGAATTGAAATTGAATAGAAATGAATTTGAATTGAATTGAATAGAAAATGAATTCGAATTGAATTGAATAGAAAATGAATTCGAATTGAATTGAATAGAAAATGAATTCGAATTGAAATGAATTTGAAATTTGAATTGAACCATAATGAATTTAAAACGAATTTATAAGGAAAAATTCAATTTTGATTTAAAATTGAATATGAAGTTGAAACTGTTTTGAAAACGAATTTAAAACGATTTATTAAATACGATTTAAAAGGAAATCGACGAAATACGTATTATATATATATATATATATATATATATATATATATATATATATATATATATATATATATATATACATAATGGTCTGAATAGAACGCGCCGCGCCGTGGTAGTTCGCGAATTTCGACCATTGGCTTCGAATGGATATTGTGGGAGATCTGACAGTCGGATTCTCCTAAAACTGGAACCGTTGGGTTCGTATCGAAAAGAGCTTTCTAATGAATGTTAGGGATTTTAAATATAACGGTTGGATTTGGAATTATGTCCAAATCAAATTTGGAAAAGGTCGTTGTAAGTGCAGTTCGATGGCCGTTGATGGAAATCGACTGTACGGGCCTTGATAAAATTATTAAAAATATTAATATTTAGTGTAAAATCATAAGAAATGATTTGGAAAGAATTGTGAAGAAAAATTCCATATTTGAAAAGATAAAAGTAGATTTTTATCGAAATGAACTAGTTTTGAACTAGAAGTATAATTCTATTTATTTTTAAAATAAATAAATTGGATTTGAAAGGGTTTTAAAAGTAACCAGAAGTTTCAATAATTGGATTGGAATGGATTTGAATTGAAATTGTCTTTGGAATATTTCGATGTTGGATTTCGTGTTAAAACAAATATTTTTATGGAAATTTGAAAGAAATATTAATATCGTTATTTCCAATACGATATTTATTGGTCGTAGAATTTGATATTGAACATAAGCCGATATATTTTCTATTCAGAGCCTTGTATTTAATATCAAATGTTATTTGGGTTTGTCGTGAATGGTGTCTTCATTAACACTGTCCTTAAAACCAATTGAGAAAAAGATTAAATCTTTTATTTAGATTTAATGAAGTATAACAATTAAATGTTATTTAATTGGAATTGAATTTGAATTAATTTTTGGGTTTATCGTGAACGGTGTTTTAAATAACACTTGTTCTTTAACCCGATAATTAATGGAATGTGGTTTTGGGTTTTCGTGAATGGTATCTTCAATAATACTTTTCTTAGACCCAACGGAGTTAAGAAAATTAGAAACTAACTGGAGATTAGTTAAGTTGAATGGTTTCTTGGGTATTGATCTGATGTTGGTTTCAGCCTTCGGGGTTAACGCTTAGGGAATTGCTCATTTGCTAATTTACGGTTAGGGACTGATTGAAATGTGATTTTGGGGTTTATCGTGAACCGTGTTTTAAATGACATCGGTTCTTTAACCCAGTTAAAGATTAAAACTAGATGGAGTTTTAATGAATCTTTAATTGGATTGAGAAGATCGAGAATGGAGTATCACCAGTTTTGCTCCAGCCGATAGTTAAATCTTTAATTAGATTTGAACGTGAAATGGTAATTGAATTTACCGATAACACCGTGGTGTTAGATATGAAGTATTATCAGTTTTACTTCATGGAATGAATAGGTTGGGATTGGGAAATTAAAACAAATGATTACTTCGGTAAGGTTCGTTAATCCTGGCTAGTTTGGATAAACCATAATTTGGTTTGAATTTATACAAAAGAAGATTAAAGAATAAATTTAAAAGAATTTATCATTGATAAAATTAATGGGAACCTTTCCATAAGAATGTGAAATTTAGAAACTAACTATAGGTTAGCTAAGTAGAATGGTTTCCTGGGTATTGACCTGATGTTGGTTTCGGCCTTCGGGGTTAATGTTTGGGGAATTATTCTCTTGCTAATTTACGGTTAGTGATTGATGAATTGGAATGAGGCGTATGTTTTGTTTGTGTAACACTTGTTTATTATATACGCGAGTTATTCAGAAAGACCGGGTTTATCCCATTCTGAATAACTGATTCGACGATTAGTCGAAGATGAAGACGGTGGTTGAAGACCGGAGGTCTTCACGTCGTTTGGGTGATTACTGATGATCTTGATTGGGTTGTACACCCAAGAGGAGGGAATTAGTTGGTGATTGTCCAGACGTACCTGGAGATCGATGGATATGCGGGGTACTAGGTTCCTCCGGTTTCGTTCAGACCCAGAACGAACTTGTAAATGGACTGTGTGTCTGACATTGGATTTTATTCTGTGTGATTGATTTCTATTAAATATATATCTGTTTGGCGGCGGAGAATTTATTCTCTTGCTTAACGCCCTTCTCTGAGACGTACGAGCTCAGGGGTTATATACTGATGGATATCAAACGCATAGAGTGAATTTCCTTTGTGGCAAGCCTAAGTGGCAAATGATTAAGACTTATGTTGAAAAAGCAAAGTCTTGTGGTTGATGATCAAAGCACGACCTTTGTGGAATAGCTTTGTATAATGTTTAATTCGCGAGTTTCACGCCCCAGTTGTGAACCAGAAACGGGAGATGGATCCAGGGAGGGCATGTGTTTCTTTCTAGTTAGTGGTGGTGTCAGTGCTTAAACTGGATGGCATTTATATACTTTTCACCTGTGTGGTTGTTGCTGTTGCGAGGTGCCTCGGGTATATCAGTGACTATGTGAAGCCGATGGAGTCATTCGTTGGCTCATTTACGCCCCAAAGGGCGGGGAAATGCAGTGTTCAGGCATTTTTATCCACATCTTTGGACCGGCCCTGCGGCTCCTAGGTGCAGTTGCAGTTGCAGCTGTAGCCTGAGGCTCAGGTTAGAGGGTCTCGAATCGGTAGAGGACTATCTTTTTCCTCGGTTCACAGATGGAAATTCAACTTCCGATACGTGATGTTTCGGTTTTAGTTGTGATCCTATATATGGCGACATAGTGGGATGGGGCGCTCATGCCATCTATGATTGATATTTATGATTGTATATAAAATCAGAAATCAACTGGGAATGAGCTAAGATGGGTGGTTTCCTGGGTATTGGTCTGATGTTGGTTCCGCCTTTGGGGTTAATACTTAGGTAATCGTTCTCTTACTAATTTACGGTTGGAGTCTGATTAAGAATCAAAAGATGAAATTTAGCGTATCAAGCATTCTTTGGCTATTATAAGGTAAAAACCATATCCTCCGGCTTACGTTGCATTATGTGATGGGACCTGGGTCTTATAATAACTTCATTTTTCTTTATTTAGCATTGCGCTGTTGTTTTATGCACTGGTGTTCTTGGGAGGAAACCCGTTCCGTGTTATATGGCGTGCTCCCTTGATTTACCTAACTTTAAAATAAAGATTAATAACTGTTTTAGTTCTCACACCAGTCCCATGACTGACCTGGAGTTTATTGTTTTAGCCTAAACTCTAGGTGCTCTTATTTTGACACGGGCAGCTACTAGTTTTGGTTTTGCAGATTTGTATTCACAGGATCCTGGTTTACAGCTGGAACGATATCCAGAAAGCTTTGTATTCGTATATCTCTTTCAGTTGTGTATTGTATTATTTTCCCGCTGTGATGTATTTAAATGTAATTTAAATCTCTGATATTTTCTGTGTAATATTTATCCTCTGTATATTCTTGTATTCTGATGGAATTGTTGTAATTAAACAATGAAATGTTCTTCTGTCTGCATTCTTTTGTGTGTTGTTCTCAAAGCATCCACTCTTTCCTTACCGGGGAAGCTACGGGTCCTTACATAAATATTCAACCATCAACGTTCAAACAGGTTTTGGTGTCAGTCAGGGTGTAAATTCATATATGAATAATATGCACCATAAATAAAATACTGATTATTTGTGGAATCCGGTTGGATCCCTCCAACCTATCCTTCTCTGCATACACTTTGTTAATAATATATAAATTAAATTTCAATAATCTATTATTTAAAACTGATGAGTATAAATAACAACAATCAATCAAACCACCAATAACATCCATAACAGCCAATCAACCAATTTCTTCTGTTAACGGTCAATTATATTTTTTTATGAATTTAACACATCATAGAATTCCAGAGAGTGTGAGAATTAACTCACTGGTTTAATTCTGGTTGACGGTTGACGCGTTTATTGCATTTAATTTGAAACGAACGTTCAAAATTATCTAAAATTTCAAACAATTCCAATCAGTTCCCAGTAAGCACCATCGCCCAGGTCTCGTCCCTGCGATCCCAAAGGATCCTGTTTTCGTGGAATTTTGTTAACCTACGGTGAAGAT
Source organism: Allium sativum (assembly GCA_030737875.1). NCBI lineage: Eukaryota > Viridiplantae > Streptophyta > Magnoliopsida > Asparagales > Amaryllidaceae > Allium > Allium sativum. The sequence goes on along the minus strand of CM060916.1, from coordinate 221,182,583 downwards.
ATCGCATAAATACGATTTGAATAACTATTGATTATTAACAATTTTTAATTATAAATTAATTAAATACTTAACACATTAATTACCTTAACTAAACTAATCCACATCAGCTAATTTCTCAGGCCAACGCGTTTCCAAATTCTCCGATGCCAAACCCCGATCTCCTCTCTTTCCTGGAACATCCCATTTTCATTACATTAATTTATTGATCCATTTTTCTATAACTAAGTAATTAGAGTTAAATTAATTCCCTTTAATTACCTTAGGTAGGAAGTCCACGTCAGCAGTAGTAAAGGCCTTCACGCGTTTTTCACCTGGAGCCAATTATCAAACCCGATAATTCCTTCAGCCACAAACTCAACCCTTTCATCTGATCAACGCCGACGGCTGGAAGCGCAGGAGACCCCATCGACCACCTCACCGCCTTCGCCGATCCAAGAGCTCTCCTCGCCTAAACCCTTTGCCCTCAATTCCCAGACAATCGCCGGAATCGGCCTTCACCCAAATCCTGTTCATCTTGAGAAAGCCGCTGCCGCAGACCACATCACCAGACCATCGCCGGTCGATCCACCACGCCACTCAGCACCTTTCCCTTCCGACCCCCGCCACCAACACTGACTGACAATGCCAGAAAATCAATAATACCCTTTTTTGTTTTCGAAAACGAACCCGAAACTGTCACCCACGTTCAACTCGCCATCGCGACTTCCTCCGACCACCAGACGACCTCAAATCGGTGCTAAAACGGAGCCTAAACTCTCATCTTTAATTCCCCCAGGCCTGAGCTTCTAACATTGTGTCAATATCTCCGATTTCAGCAAAAAAAACAAAGGCCGTTTTCCTCGGTTTTTGCCCAATTCCGACCACCACAGTCGTCCGATCACCCCCAATTTTTTACAGTAGGTCGGCCTCGAGTGGATCTACAACTTTCCCGTATCGACCTTCACCGATTCATCACGGATTTGGATTTATAATTTATTTTTTATTCAAGGACTTTTATGCAAAACTAAATGCTGGAAAAATGATTGGGACGGGAATGAACGAAGTAGGCTGAAGAATTAGGTGTATTTATAAGTACAAATAATAATATCTTATATCGGTTGGTTAGCGATATTTTTTCCCGTGTCTATCGCAATTTCGAACACTGTTTATTCGCTCCTGCACTCACATACAAACTCTATTCGTAACGCGAATGGACGTCATGGTAAAATTTGACGTTACGGTCCTAATGAAACTTGTTTCGTCGAATTCCAAGTTTGTTTGCTCCAATGGCGCTCGTTCACATCTAAATGATCGATTTATTTGAATTTTATTTTTCCATGCTCACAGAATAACCCCAATTTGCGTGCAAACTGAAATCTAGCAATAATTTACTGCTACAGTCTCAATAAAATTTGTTTCGTCGAAAACAGAGGTCGTTTGAATAATGACCCTTTTGAACTGCCCAATTCAAATTAAAATAAACCAAATTTAAAATACCTCAATATAATATAAATAAAATATTGTCATTGGCCATACACGAGCAGAATTTCATATACTACCATAATAAAATATCACGGGTTGAATTTCAAGCCAAATCGATATTCAAAAAAATAAAAACCCTTTATTTTGTATAAATAAATCGCTATAATATATAAAGGAATTCCATAACGACTATTTTAAAATTTGATTTGCACATAAAACAAAATCTACTCTATTAAAACTGGATTTTTCTCTTCCATTAGAAAAATATTATTAAAAAGATTCATACGTTTCTTGTTTCAAGAAAATCAGACTTATTTTGGATCCTGTACAGCCGTTTAAATTTCAAAACGCCATATTACGAACTACCACGCCACTGCAGCTTGTTTTATAATTAAATTATAAATTAAACGCTCAACCATCATTTTATAAACAAAATTGTTACCATAATTTCAATAAAAACAATATTGAACCATTTTAAATTACCCGATCACATTATACTTCAAATTCAACATTTTTCCAAATATTTTGGAATTACAATATTATTATATAATTAATATAGTAAATACTCGAAATAAAATAATTAAATTCAATTATTTATATTCAAACTAATATTTTAAATAATAAAATAATTTGAATAACTAGGCAGAAAATACGGGCCGTTACATCGAGGGAATTAAGAAAAGTAGCCATCAGCTCATCACTAGGTAGGCCACCAAACACTACCCTCCTCCCATCATCCGCCCTAATAGTCACCGAAAATCCCTCATAGTCTTCCACCACCCTATATCCTTGGAGCCAATCGACTCCCAAAATAATGTCATACCCAGTAAAGCCCAAAACAAAGCAATCATAAGCAGACATACATCCATGACTCGATAAGACCAAATTTTGACAAACCATACTAAGGCTAGTCGAACCACCAATCGGGGTCGTCACCACTAAAGGTCTATCGACTATCTCGGGTTCCAATCCCAACCTATCTTCCAGGTTACTAGATATGAAGGAACGGGAAGCCCTAGTATCAAACAATACTCGAACAGGAACATCATAAACAGAAAGCATACCGTGAATGACGACATTCTTTCCTTTCTTCACCGCAGTTGGGGCATTCGACGAAGAAGTAACAACATTAATAGCATATGCTTACACAATCTGCTTCTCTTTAGGGGGTTGCGGGCATTTATCCTTGTGATGTCCCACTTGGCCGCAGTTGTAGCACTTCCCGTCCGCTGGCTTTGCTCGACATTCTTTAGCATAGTGGCCCTTCTTGCCACAGCTAAAGCACTCAACATCTTTCCTGTCTTTCTTTTTCTGACCATCCTTGATCTGACTCTGCTTCCTTTTATTCTGAGAATTATTCTTGCCTCCACCGCTTGCCTGCGGCTTTGGCCCCTCTGTAGATGCAACAACAACTTCAGCCTCAGGCTTAGGATAAATGCTCTCTGATCTGAATGCTTTCCCAACAATCGATTCAAAAGTCTCATCAATATGGTTTATAAGCCTTTCCCCAAGTATTGATCTAAGTCTGTTATGAACTTCCCACTCTTCTTCTCGGGAGTCTCAATAAGGGATAATCCATACTTCGATAAAGTATCTAACTAAGCAATATTATCCGAGACTGCCCTACCATTCTGCTTAAGCTCCAAGAACTTCCTAAACAATTATGACTTCTGAGCAGCTGGGATAAACTTATCACTAAATCGGGCCTTAAAATGATCCCAAGTAACTTGATCCTCAGGAGTAGCTGCCTTAATAGAATTCTACCAATTCATAGCCTGTCCTTGCAGCTGATGGGATGCTAACTTTCTGATTAACATAGAAATGTTTTATTTTATGCTCTTATTATCTTATCTTTTATATATAAATAAACATTACTTGGGTATTGTTTTGTCATTTTTACAGATATGCCGATACCTTCAAAAAAATGGAAAATGGAGATCAGATTGCTATATATTTACATTTTGAAAGAATTGTAGATGAAGGTCTCACATCTAGTTGCTGTTGGACAAGAAAATGATTTATAAAAAGGCCATTCACACCTCAAATTAAAGGAGGCTTGCAGGAGAAAAGGAGAAAAGGCCTAGAACTTGTTCCAAATGACAAAAGGCCTAAAACTTACTTGAAATAGCCAGGCCCCTTTGTAATTAGGGTTTGGTTATCTCCTATAAATACCCTTGTAATATCATTGTAGCCACCATCCTGTTTTTCTATCTTAACCTCCATTAATAGAAGTTCTTCTTATTTTATTTTCAAGCATTTTTCTTTTTCTTAGCAATTGGTGTTGTCTTCACAATTAGTTTTGGTAGAACACCAATTGTATTTTACATTTTTTTAGCAATTAGTCATTTCATTAGTTTCAGTGACAATCCTAATTTTACTTTCTGTTGTTCTTCTTTATCTGCAATTTTAATTTCTGCACTTTATTTGTGTTTTGCGTTTTATTTTCCAAGCAATTTGGGTCATCTATTCAATTAGATTTGATAGAGCTCAAGTTGTCTTTGCTATTTTATTATCATTAGTAATTAATCGTTTGATTAGTTTCAACGGTAATCCTTATTTTTTTTCTATTTTGCACTTTTATTTTCTGCATTTTTATTCTTGTTTTGCAATTTACTTTCATTAGTGATTAATCGTTTGATTAGTTTCAACGATAATCGTAATTGTTGCAATTTCAATTGTTCTATTTACAACCAAACCTCGAAGATTTTCTAACTCGCCCAAGAAATTTTATAAATAACTGAATTTAATTTACCTCCCTATGATTCGACATGCATACTACACAATCTATGCGCTTGCAGTATTTATTTCAAAATTCGCGCTTTTATGATTCATAGAAAAGTGTATATCAAGTTTTTGGCACCATTGCCGGGGAGGTAACATTTAAATTTTATTATTTATTTAATTTCCGATTCATGTTAGTTTTTATTTTATTTTATTTTCCTTTCATTCTTGCATATATTGAAGAAAAATTCTTGATTAGTTAGATTTGGTATTGTTAATTGATATTACAATCTTCTAAGCAAGAGAAAATAAACTTGCCAGATTTTCTTGATTTTTTTATTTTATTTTCCCCCCTTTTCAATTTTTTTTTCCTTTTACGTTTTCTTTTTTCCCTCTTCATCTATTCCTTCTTTCCTTTTTTTATTGTTCATTTATTTTGCCAAATTTTCCAATTTTTCGGTAATTTCTTTCCATCTATTCCTTCCTTCCTTTTACTTCTTTCCAATTGTCAATACACTGGTTTTTAATTTTCTACAACAATAAAAAAAAAAAAACATTGCATTGTTTTATTGATTTCTTTCCAATTGCATTATTTTAATCTGGCAAGTTTTATTTATTTATTCCTTTTGTTTTTGTGTATATATAGAAAGAAAATCATAATTAGTTGATTTGGTATTATCTACTAATACTCTAATCTTCTAAACAAGAAAAAAATAACTTGCCATTTTCATTGATTTTCTGTCTTTGCCATTTTTTTCTTTTACTTCTTTCCTTTTTTTTTCCAATCATTTCCTCCTTTGTACAAATTTCTTTCTTGTTTTACAAGCCTTAAAAAAACTGTTAATTTTCCTTTATTCTTTCCATCTTTCCACTTTCTTTCCAATCGTCTACATTCTTTTTCTTTTTACAAATTTCAAAAATAAGAAAAATGATTCCTCTTTTGCAATTTTTTCCTTTCTTCTTTTGTCTTTCTTGTTCTTAGTACATTTGATTTCTTTTCTTCTCTTTCAAATTTCCTTTCTTTTCACAAAAAAAATCTCTTGATTTCTTTCCTCTTCATTCCTCCTTTCCAATTTTCAATACAATAACTTCTCATTCTTGTTTTAGAAGTTCAAAAAAAAAAAATCTTGGCATTTTTCTTTTATTTCTTCCTTGTTTTCAATTTCTTTCTCCTTTCTTTCGTTTGTTTCCACTCTTACTAATATCTCGCATCCTTTCTTCTTTTACAATTTGCTGAAGAAAAAAATTCCTTTTATAAATTTCTCTTTTCTGCCTTGTAATTAATTTTCTTTCTTTCTTTCCCTTTTCAAGTTTTTCCTTTTTGATTTTTTTTTGTCTCTTCAAATTTTACAACAATAAACAAAAGAAAAAAAATTCTTTCTGTTTTTGTCTTCTCTTTTATTGCTTTCCCTTCTCAATTTCTTTTCCAAATCTTTTACAATTACTTTCCTTTCTTCCTTTACAATTCTCTTTCTTTTCTGAAATCTCTCTTCCCACTTTTTTTTGGTCATTTGTTTCTTTTCTATTTGTCCACTTTTTTCAACAATAATAAAAAAGGGGAAGTCAGAAAAAGATTTTTTTTTTCAATTATTTTTCCTTGCTTCATTTCTTCCCCTTTGATCGAATACCCCTCTCTCTCACATAATCTCATTTCACCACAGTTTTTTTTCGCTCCACACTTCAGCATCATCTTCTCCAAAAAGTCAGCCTTTTTTTGTTAATTCCTTTATTTCTTATTCTTGTGTTTTTTTGTTATTTATTTCATTCAAAAAAAAAACCAAAAAAAAGAAAGAGTTTCGAACCAAGGACAGGGTGACTGGAGTTCAAGCAACAAATCAAGAATTCAGAAGCCAAAAGAAATTGCAAATAGTAAGATTTCAATCATTGACGCTACTCATTTTTTCTGGATGGACAGCCATGCCCTACAGTAATAATTTCCGAACTCTACAGGTGCTCTGCTGCAAAGAAAAATATTGACATTGCTTGTAAAAAAATTCTGCAGGGGTAGCGGATTACTTGTACAATTTTTATTCATGTAATTATTCTTGTATAACTCTTGTATTGGCTGAAATTTCTACATTGATTTTGTGATGAACGAATTTCCATAATTATAAGCATCACTCTCATCGCTTTTCAAGAATAAAAATCTAATTTGATTTTCAAAATATTTAACTGCTAGAGTGTATTTTATGAAATTGATTGTCTCAACGGTTTGATCGCGGATATATATTAGTTAAATTTATTGAACTTCTAGCAAAAGAGGTTGCATACTACCTGTAAAACATTGGTTGTATCCCTTAGTATTTATACTATATGTGAACGGCCATAAGACCCTCTTCCCCCTTCAAATCGAGATTATCAACTAGTAAAATATATTTGAGTACATTATTTATTTTGTAATAATAACTACTTGTGTCAAATTTAAGTTTTGGATTTTCCATATTTGATAACGATGACTGAAAAAAGTCTTAGCCACCATAATTCTTCTAGGGATTTGGAGATTGATAAAATTAGCATGATTCAGACCACAGTTGATGAAACTTTTATAAACACTTTTGAAGCCTTGAAAATGTGTTTTAACCATTTCAACTCTGATTTCGATGAGCTCGGATACATTTCCGAATTAAATAAACTTCTTGACCCGAAACCTATGTCATCTGAATCTAACCAAGGAACGTTGACCAAAATCATACACAAACTTCCTAAGTTAGACCTCAAACCCCTGCCATAGGACTTTGAGCATGATCACTTAGTCTTTTCGAAAAATTCTCCCATAATCTTGGCCTCTGATCTTATCGAGGACCAAGAAGAAAAACCTGAGAAAATTTTATTGATAATCTGCATTTGAATTATATAAATCATTGGCATGGAACAATTTTCACAGGGAAGATTTCCATTTCAGAATTCATTGACATGCCTATTACACCTCATAAGTCAAATTAGAAATCATTGTGCATCATTTTCGATAGAGGCAAGCATAAGGGGAAAAGGAAATCACATTTTTCACATAACACTCATCGTCAGCCTAGATTTCATTTTGCATATGATTGGCATTCATATATAGTTAGTAAACTTCATTTCATGTTACAAATAATTCTGCAACTCATTCACCTTTGGGTATGATCTTTCAAATTTAGGACACGTGCGATAGTGTGGACACTGTTTTGTCCAAGTGTAGGGGAAATCTGCCTTGCATCCTTTTTATTTTTATGTTATTTTATTTCTTTTTTTTTCAATTGCATGCATTTAGGTAGGACCATCATGCATTTTAGATCATATTAACATACCAATTTTTTTTTTGAAAATACGAATCATTTTAGATTTGATACAATAAAACTGTTACGACACCGAAAATCTGAACCAATTTAAAAATTTTAAATTGGCTAAAATGATGGATTTTAAATATTTAAAATAAATATTTTAAATAATGGCGATGAAAACTGAGTTTGAATCAACAATTGAAAACGAATATAATTAATTATAATTATAAACAGGGCTTGAGAAGGAGCTGCAGTTTCAAAAATTGAATTCAAACTTTGTCGGACTGTATCGGGTGCAAAACAATCCGGATTTTAGTGAAACCAAAAATATGTAAATCTGTTAGTGAGTACGTTTCCAACGAATCTGACAAATCGAAATTTGATAGCGGGAATCAAAAGATATGTCCAGTTGAAAATTCTGAATAGTCGCTATGGAATTCAGGCCCTTAAAAATGGACATTTTGCAACGACCTTGGATTTCGACGAAACCACTTTTGTTGGATCCGTGATGTCAAATTATTGCTAGGTTTCAAATTTCATAAGGTTTCGAATCAATATGTGAGCGTGGCAAAGGAAAACGCGTTTGACCAGTTTCAGTTGATTTTAATCGACTGGAAAATGGCCATTTTTCAAACGGTCTCAGAATTCGACGAAACTAGTTTTGTTAGGACCGTATCGCCAATACGAAGCTAGAAAATATTTTTCTAGTTAGTATGTGACCCCGGTAATTTGAAATGTACGTTTAAAATTCAATATAAGGATTTAAATGTAAATTTAACGGAAACTGATCGAAACGATTGAATCAGCTTGTGATACATATCCCATTGTGTTCGGAATGGGGGTATTACCCTAGGGATGACAGTCGGTGGGCTCAAAAAGGAGTTCGAATTTTTAAAGTAACTTTTTGAAGAAAAAAAATTAAAAATATATATATATAAACTTTTATACTTAAGCCCCTCATTCCTTTATAATTCCCACAACAGATTATTTCCCAAATCAGAAAAAAATCGATCCCCTTTTCCCGCTTACCCCCCCCCCCTTCGCGCGATCAACGTCGCCACCCTTCGGAGCTCCTCACCACCGGCGCCTCCACCAAGCAGGGCCCACGAGCGCCCAAAATACCCTAGACCCGAAGCCCTTGCGCCCCCCTCTGGTGGTAGCAGCTGCCTCCACGGAGTCCGCCACCAGGCCACCTCGCGACGCCCCAATTATCGAGCCCCCCCTCAGTTCGAGACCATTGAAGCCACCAGGCGGACCCAACGAGCACCGTGAGCTCGAGCGTCCCTGACCCCGCGCCTCCACCCTCATCTCTGACCGCTTGCGCAGCCTTCAACCTCTCCGGCAGCAAACGAGAAGCCCTAGTGGCTCGGGGAGGGTTTGAACACCAGAGCGGAGGAAGAAAAATAAGGGTAATTCCCTTAGCTCAGTAAAATACGGTACTTCCTTTTCATTTTATCGTATTAATTGTTTTAAAAAAAATGTGAATATGATGGTTTAGAAAAAGATTTGATTTTTAAATCAGTAAAGATTTGATTTTAAATCAGTAAAGATTTGATTTTTAAAATGGAAAAGAATTGGATTTTTTTTAATAGAAAAGATTAGATTTTTAAAGAAAGAAAGACGATATTTTTAAATGGAGAAAGGCGTGATTTTTACTTAGGTAGTGGATTAAAAATATGGTTTTTAGAAGGAAGGAAAATATAATTTTTATAATATAGTAAGGCGAAATATTTATTTTTATAAAGGCGAAATCTTTATATTTGAAAAGGCGAAATCTTTATATGAAGAATAGCGGGATAAAAATAGAATTTTATCCATATAGCGTGAAAGTAAAAATATGGCTTTTATATATTGGATAGCAATATAAAAATGTGATTTTTATATATATAGTGAATACGGGCAACGAAAGCGACAAAAGGCGAAAACGGTGAAGATTTATGCAAAGAAGAGTCAAAATGATTGGATAGCTTTGGTGAGAATTTCTCACTCTTCAATTTTTTTTTCTAGCCATATATATATATGTGGAAATAAAAGTGAATTTCTATATATATATATATATATATATATACGCCCCTCGTCCACAAACCATGGACGATATTTATTGATTGAAATTGGTGTGAAAATTGATTGATAGCGAATGGTTGTTTGGGATTGTTTGTGGTTGATATTGGTTGATTGTGGTTGAAAAATACCCATTTGTGGTTGAGAAATATTTGGTTGAAACCACATAGGATTAGTTTTGTGGAAATGAAATAAATATATACATGCTGCCTGCGTGCGAACTAGATGCATGATTCCCATTGTCAAAAACCGCGAGGTTTTAAGGTAGAGCGAGGAGCCGTACTAGGGACGGTCCCGGTTTTAACTACCCTGCCGTTATGCTGCCGAAATTTTGAATAATATTCGTGTGTTTGAATTATTTTCATCTGCTTAAACTATATTTATTCATTGAATAGAAAACCTTCATGTGTTGAATTGATATTCATTCGTTGATTAGAAATTCATGTGTTGAATGGTATTCGCGTTTTAAATATAAAAATCACATTTTTGTCTATATATAGAAACTATAGAAAACCTTCATGTGTTGAATTGATATTCATTCATTGATTAGAAATTCATGTGTTGAATGGTATTCGCGTTTTAAATATAAAAATCACATTTTTATCTATATATATAAACTATAGAAAAACCTTCATGTGTTGAATTGATATTCATTCGTTGATTAGAAATTCATGTGTTGAATGGTATTCGCGTTTTAAATATAAAAATCACATTTTTATCTATATATAGAAACTATAGAAAACCTTCATGTGTTGAATTGATATTCATTCGTTGATTAGAAATTCATGTGTTGAATGGTATTCGCGTTTTAAATATAAAAATCACATTTTTATCTATATATAGAAACTATAGAAAACCTTCATATGTTGAATCGATATTCATTCGTTGATTTGAAATTCATGTGTTGAATGGTATTCATATTTTGAAATAAATTGTTTGATAATAAAAATCACCTTTTATCGACTATATGAACTGTGTAAAATAATCTCGTTTTAAAAGAAATTGTTTTATGATAAAAATCCTATTTTTATCACCTATGTGAACTATATAGAAAAATAGTGTTTTGAAATAAATTGTTTTACAATAAAAATTACATTTTTATTGTATGCATGAATCGTTGAAATGTGAGGTGTTAAAAATAGCCACTTGTTCAAATAAACATATATGAGTTAAAATATTCATTAATTAGATAATGAAATGATTTGTACCTATGTATGTAACATTAAAATGAATGGTGTTTTTAAACCAAATAGAAATCAAATATGAAGTTGAATAGAAAATGATAAAAGATAAGGACTACATATATGTACATGCATATTCATTGAACAGGTTATAGCAAAGGGGCTAGAGAAGAGGAATAAAATTTTGTGCCCGACAAACAGGTACACATTTACTGTTTTGTTTGGGTGATGATTTTATGAGCCTGTTGGCTAGCCGCTTGGCTTTTTCTTTTTCTTTTTTGAGATTAGAAGGACCGGGAAAGCTATTTGCGATTTCCCGATGCTCCCGGTGCAGGGGAGGTTATGGCGAAATTTTCCAAAATTTTAAGGCGTTAGTGAAAAATTTGAAGTGAAAACGATATTGAAATCATTGAATGAACTATATTTATATAAATATAAATAAAATTAAAATGAAACGAGGCTGTGCAGTTCGTATTTTGAAACCGTGATTTCAAACAACTAGTGCGGGAAATCCGACCATCGGATTTTCCCGAAACCGCAACCGTCGGGTTCGCCTTGGAAATATCTTTCCAACGGCACCAACCTTGTAAAAATCCAACGGTTGGATTGCCTTGAATGTTTAAATCAAATCTGATGAAAAACAGCGCCAGAAGCGATTATATTTATATATAAATATAAATATAATTATATTGAATCGAATAACGACGCTACAGTTCGTATTTTGAAATCGAAACTTCAAACGATTGTACCGGGAGATCCGACTGTCGGATTTTCCCGAAACTAGAACCGTTGGATTTGTTTTTAAAAGACCTTTCTAATGATGTAAATTTTATGAAGATCCAATGGTTAAAATTTCAGATATGTGTAAATCAAATCTGAAGAAAAACAGCGCCACGGCCGCGCTATGGCCCGAAGCGTCGTTTTGAATAAATAGGCTATTTTAAAATAAATAAAAATAGCGATAGATCGTTATAAAATATTGTAAACGATATGGAATGGAAATAAACTGAATTTGCTCGACTTATGTGGTATTTGATGGTTGAATGTGTTTGGTGTGAAAATTACATTAAAGAACAAAATTGGTGTTGTCGAATAATTTAACCATTGAAATAAATTGATTTGAAATTCTAAATATACGTGAATTATTTGAAAAGGCCGAGTTAATTCTCATTTCAAATAATTGACCGACGATTGAAAGTCGAAGATGAAGACGATGGTCGAAGACCGGAGATCTTCACCTCGTTTGGATGGTAACCGAGGTCCTGATTGGGAGGCATCCCGAAATATGGATAATGAGTGGTGATCGTCCAGACGTACGTGGTGATCGATGGGTTTGCGAGGTATTTAGTGCCTCCGGTTTCGTTCAGACCCAGAACGGACTTGCAAATGGAAAGTGTTGTCTGACAGTGGAGTTTGTTCTGTGTGATTGATAGCCATCAGTTGCACGGGGTGAATTGCCTGTGTGGCATGCTAGGATGCAGTGATCAGGGCTTCTGTTGAAAAGCAAAGTCTTGTGGTGATGATCAAAGCACCGCCGGTGTGGCGTAGCTTTGTGTTTAACGCAAAATCGCGAGCCTCACACCCCAATATGAACCAGAAACGGGAGAAGGACCTCAGGGAGGGCATGCGTTTCTTTCTAGCTAGGGTGGTGTCAGTGACCTACCAGCCCTGACATTTGTATACTTTTCACCTATGTGGTTGTTGCTGCTGCGAGGCGCCTCGGTTTGATCGGACGATCCGGGTCCGATGGAGTCATTCGTTGGCTCGTTTACGCCCCAAAGGGCGGGGAAACGTATTGTTCAGGCATTTTAATCCACATCGGTGGACCGGCCCTGACGATCCAAGGGTCGATGCGCTCTGACCCTATGGCTCGGGCTAGAGAGTCACGAAGTCGGTAAGGACTATCTTTTGCCTTGGTTCATGACGGAAAACCAATTTCCAAATACGACATCGTGCGGTTTCGATTGTATATATATATATATTTGGCGACATAGTGGCATGGGACGCTCATGTCGTCTATGATTGATAGTTATGATTTGAAATTGTTTTCAAAACATATAAACACTAGTAATAATATCAAATGCCTTTGTTTTATTCGTATCAAGCATATCTTGGCCGTTATAAGGTAAAAACTCTATCCTCCGGTTTGCGTTGCATTATGTGATGGGAACTGAGTCTTATAACGGCTTCATTTTTATAAAAAGCATAGCGATGTTTAAAAGAAAGATTTGTTTTAAAGCACTGGCAATCCAATGGAGTAAACCCGTTCCATGAAAGTGGCGTGGTCCTGTGATTAGCCAAATTATATATGTGTTGGGTAGATTTCTCATACCAGTCCCATGACTGACTCGTAGTTTGTTTCACTTTCAAACTCGGGTGCCCCTTTTTCTACACGGGCAGCCTTGTATTCAGGTTTAGCTGGTTCTTTCTGGATAGCTGGAGCTGAAGATGGATTCTATCATTTATTATGCTGTTCAGCTCCTATTGTACATATTTTGTTTATTTTCCGCTGTAGACATTTATGTATAGCTGAACTGTATTTGTACTAAGTAAGATCCTGTATACTGTGTATCTCTGATGATTTCTTTTATCCAGTATATTCTATTGTTCATTATCTGGTGTATTTACTTAATTCTGTTCTGCTATTATCTGTTTCTATGTTATATTCCTAAGATAACACTTGTCTCCGTCGGAACGGGATTTCGGGTTGTCTCAACGTGTTATCAGAGCCTTGGTTAAACTTAGTTCTGGAATATAACATTTGAACGAACTCGTCAGGAATAGGACCAGTAGTGTTCTAGGACGGGTAACTCTATACAGATAGGATCAGCAATATCCTAGTATGAGTAAAGCAGAATGAAATTACACCTCGATAGACACATTTACACTTGAAGTATATGTTTCTATATTTTAAATTTTCTTTTCTGTGACCTGACACTTGATCTGTCATTTGCAGAAGTACTAGAAAAATGAGTGTCAGAAACAGGAGAAATGCAGAACCGGATATTGAGGCCCTATTAATCAAATATCGAAATATGGGTGGAATACCGTTCTCTGGTGAAGAATCTATTATGAAGACACAGGCTTGGATTCGTTCGGCTGAAAAGATCTTTGATGATTTGAAGTTGAGGGATGACCAGAAAAGATTACTGTCCTCCTGGGCACTCAAAGATGAAGCTTTGTTCTGGTGGGATTCTGTTGTTAAGGATAATCCAGAAGGTGATATCACCTGGGATAAATTCAAAGAGATTTTCCTAGAAAAATTTACTCCTCCCGAAGCAACCGAGAGATTATGTGACGAATTTTCTTATCTAATACAAGGTGACATGACCATTCCCGAATATCATAAGAAATTCAACGAACTTGCTCACTTTGCTCCTCATCTAATTCAAGACCCAAAGAGGAAAAATCTGAGATTTATTCATGGCCTTCAAAGGAAATACCAGAATAAAGTATTGGGGCATGTGAAGCTTCCTTTTTCAGAAATGATTTATATGGCTTATCAGTATGAAGATCTCCATAAGAAAGGAATGTTGCGCGACGAAGAAGAAGTTGGTTGCAGTGACAAAGAAGAGTCGGAAACTGATATTCCTGAAGCCAGTACGAGGTCTGAGGCCAATGAGAAGCCCAGTGCTAAGAGGAAAAGGGCTAAGTCTGGGAAAGAACCAGTAACAACAACTATTTGCTCTAACTGCAATAAGAAAGGACATTTGTTGATAAGTTGCAGATCTTTAAAGAAACAAAGAAAAGCGGGATATAGAGCAAATCGAAAGCAAAAGAATAAAAGGTTCAGAACCGACGGGGAGTTCCAAGAGGATAGAGAGTGCAAACAGTGCCACGAGGCTGGTCATCTTGCAAAGAATTGCCCGCAGTTAAACAAGCCTGAAATAGTTCGGGTAAATGAAGTAGCAGAAACTTCCGAGCCCTCACCTAGTCAAGAAAGGGCCGATGTTTTAGAAGGCACGCTAACTGTCAAAAACATTCTAGTTAAAGTACTGTTTGACACAGGCGCGTCACGAAGCTTCATTTCCAAAGATGCAGCTAAGAAACTGGATTTGAATTTAAAAAAGCTCAAGGAACCAATGACTATCCGGAATCCGGTTGGGGGTTCCATTGATCTCAGTTGGGTTTGTGGAGTCCCAGTTTCTTTCTCTCGTTATCATTTTCCTACCATCGCAGTCGTCATGAATTTTAAAGAGTTTGATCTTATCTTGGGGTTAGACTGGTTGACCAAATATGAGGCTGAAGTTAAATGCGCCGACAGAGTCGTAAAGGCCAAGATTAAATTAGGTGATTATATAACCATTCCCTGTGAAGGTCAGAATACTAATAGAAAAGACTTCTGGGCAGCTTTAAATGTCTCTCCAGCCCAAATAGAAAATATCCCTGAAACCACAGAGAATATTCCCGACCTAGTGAAAGATATTCCTGTCGTCAAGAACTATGCGGATGTGTTTGAGGAAGTTGTTCGCTTACCTCCGCAGAGAGAAATAGATTTCAAAATTGCTTTAATTCCGAATGCAAGGCCGGTAGTTCACGCTACTCGAAGAATGTCCTTGAAAGAGAAGGAGGAATTAGACAATCAAACACGACAGCTAGTATGGAAAGGTATGATCAGGCCTAGTTTCTATGATTGGGGTGCAGCAGTGGTGTTTGTCCCAAAATCTGACGGTACTCTACGGCTATGCGTGGACTATCGTGATCTGAACAAGCAGACAATAAAGAACAAGTATCCATTGCCGCGGATTGATGATTTGTTGGATCGATTAAATGGAGCACAAGTATTCTCACGAATGGACCTAGCTACAGGCTTCCATCAACTTCGAATTGCCGAAGAGTGTGTTCCAATGACAGCGTTCAGAGGTCCCGACTTATTCTACGAGTGGTTAGTAATGTCGTTCGGCTTATGTAATGCTCCAGCTTACTTCGTCGATCTAATGAACAGGGTATTTAGAGGGGTATTGAATAAATTTGTTTTGGTTTTTATTGATGATATTCTAATCTTCTCTAAATCAAAGGCCGAACATGAAAAGCATCTGGAACAGGTTCTAGAAATTCTGAGACGGAATGTACTAAAGGCCAAATTTTCCAAATGTATCTTCTGGAAAGATGAAGTAAAATTTCTAGGCCATGTCGTATTGAAAGAAGGAATCGCTGTGGATCCCAGTAAAATCACAGCTATTCAGAACTGGAAGCAGCCCAGCACCCCCACTGAAGTCCGCAGTTTTCTCGGATTGGCTAGCTATTACCGAAAGTTCGTTAAAGACTTTTCGAAGGTATCTGGTCACTTAACGAAGCTTACAAAGAAGCATTCTAAATTCAAATGGACTCCAGAAAGTAAGGAAGCTTTCGAAGAGCTAAAGTTAAGAGTAATGACTGCTCCAGTGTTAACCATCATCGATGGCAACCAGGATTTAAAAGTCTGGACTGATGCTTGCAGAGAAGGCCTTGGCGCAGTGTTAATGCAAAGAGGCCAAGTGATTGCTTATGCTAGCCGTCAATTGAAGCTGCACGAGAAAAACTAAGTAACTCATGATCTTGTGTTACTGGCTATTGTGTTCGCTTTGAAAATCTGGAGACACTATCTTCTGGGTGAGAGATTTGAACTGTTTACAGATCACCAGTCGTTAAAGTATCTGTTCACTCAGAAAGACCTGAATCTGAGGCAGCAACGTTGGCTGGAGTTTCTTGCCGCATATGATTTTGAAATTCTATACACTCCAGGGAAAGCCAATGTCGTGGCCGATGCGTTAAGCCGAAAGAATGAAATGATCGCCAGTTTCATCATTGCGACTTCGTTGATTGATAAGATATCGGCTCTCCAAGAAGACGACCAATTTATCAAAGGAATGAGTCAGCGAATTCGCGAAGGAAATGCTTCGGATTTCCAGCTAGACAGCGAAGGGATTCTGAGGTTAGAAGGACGAATTTGCGTTCCATAAATTCCTGAACTCAGAAGAGATGTGCTTGATGAATGCCACAAATCTAAGCCCAGTATCCATCCGGGTGTGAATAAAATGTATAACGATATCAAACGCACATTCTGGTGGAAGTCGTTAAAAAGAGACATCTCGATATATGTTAGTCGATGCCCTACTTGCCAACTAGTCAAAAGCGACCAACAGAAATTGGCTGGATTGTTGCAACCGCTAGAAGTTCCAGGTTGGAAGTGGGAACATATTTCAATGGATTTCATCGATGGTTTGCCCAGAACCAGAAAAGGAAATGATAGTATTTGGGTGATCGTAGATCGCTTCACGAAGACCGCCCATTTCATACCTGTCAGATCAGACAGAACTGCTCAGAGTCTGGCGCAAATATACTTCAGGGAAATAGTTAGACTACATGGAGTGCCGCTCAGTATAGTCAGTGATAGAGATACAATATTCACTAGCAAATTCTGGGAAGCATTTTAAGTCGAGCTGGGAACGAAGTTGAACTTGAGCACCGCTTATCATCCTCAGACAGACGGTCAGACTGAGAGGGTAAATCGTATTTTGGAAGACCTGTTGCGGGCTTGTGTTATAGATTTCGGTGGATCCTGGGAAGACAATCTGCATTTGGCTGAATTCTCTTATAACAACAGTTACCAGGCGAGTCTGACAATGTCACCATTCGAAGCATTGTATGGTAGACCGTGCCGATCCCCTGCTTGTTGGGTCGAACCAGGTAATAGACATGTGTTGGGTCCTGATATGATTCGAGAAGCTGCCGACAAAGTCGATTTTATTAAGAAGCGATTACTCGCCGCTCAAATCCGACAAAAGAGCTATGCCGATAGAAGAAGAAGAGATATATCCTTTGAAGTTGGCGACTACGTATATTTGAAGGTATCGCTGATGAGAGGAGTTATCCGGTTCGGTAAAACTGGAAAGTAGGCACCCAAATTCATTGGTCCGTTTCCTATTCTGGAACGGATCGGTACTCTCGCTTATAGGGTCAAACTGCCTAATTGGTTGCCTGGAGTTCATGATGTATTTCATATATCTCAACTTCGAAAGCACGTTCATGATCCAGACTTGATCGTGGAGGAAGCAGCTCAACATGACATTGAAATAACCCCAGAATTAGCTGTGAGAAGAGAGCCGCTAAAGATAATAGGCAAAGAAACCAAAGAGCTGAGGAACAAGAAGGTTCGCTTAGTCAAAGTGCAATGGAGTGGAGATCCACGAGATTGTACTTAGGAAACTGAGGAGAGCATTCAGAAAGCTTATCCTAGATGCCGAGTAGATATCTCTGATTGACTCCGGTGCAAGGTACATTTGTCATACTTTGCATTACCATTTAATTCTCTATTCTGTTGCTATATTTCTTCCCATGGATGTGCACTATTTATTCTATACTCTGAATGATTTTTTTTTAAAGGAAAATAGAATTTGATTAGTATATTTTTGGAAGGTTAAAAACAAATTGGTTGTTGTATTGTGGGATTGTAGATTTATCAAACCACTTTCGACTTTGTTCCTTTTCGGGGACGAAAAGTTTTAAGTGGGGGAGATTGTAACGACCCAGAAAATCTGAACCAATTTAAAATTTTTAAATTGGCTAAAATGATGGATTTTAAATATTTAAAATAAATATTTTAAATAATGGCGATGAAAACTGAGTTTGAATCAACAATTGAAAACGAATATAATTAATTATAATTATAAACAGGGCTTGAAAAGGCGCTGCAGTTTCAAAAATTGAATTCAAACTTTGTCGGACTGTATCGGGTGCAAAACAATCCGGATTTTAGTGAAACCAAAAATATGTAAATCTGTTAGCGAATACATTTCCAACGAATCTGAAAAATCGAAATTTGATAGCGGGAATCAAAAGATATGTCCAGTTGAAAATTCTGAATAGTCGCTATGGAATTCAGGCCCTTAAAAATGGACATTTTGCAAATGACCTCGGATTTCGACGAAACCACTTTTGTTGGATCCGTGATGTCAAATTATTGCTAGCTTTCAAATTTCATAAGGTTCGAATCAATATGTGAGCGTGGCAAAGGAAAACGCGTTTGACCAGTTTCAGTTGATTTTAATCGACTGGAAAATGGCCATTTTTCAAACGGTCTCAGAATTCGACGAAACTAGTTTTGTTAGGACCGTATCGTCAATACGAAGCTAGAAAATATTTTTCTGGAATTTTTCTAGTTAGTATGTGACCCCGGTAATTTGAAATGTACGTTTAAAATTCAATATAAGGATTTAAATGTAAATTTAACGGAAACTGATCGAATCAGCTTGTGATACATATCCCATTGTGTTCGGAATGGGGGTATTACCCTGGGGACGACAGTCGGTGGGCTCAAAAAGGAGTTCGAATTTTTGAAGTAACTTTTTGAAGAAAAAAAATTAAATATATATATATATATATATATATATAAACTTTTATACTCAAGCCCCTCATTCCTTTATAATTCCCACAACCGATTATTTCCCAAATCAGAAAAAAACCGATCCCCTTTTCCCGCTTACCCCCCCCCTCGCGCGATCAACGTCGCCGCCCTTCGGAGCTCCTCACCACCGGCGCCTCCACCTAGCAGGGCCCACGAGCCCCCAAAACACCCTAGACCCGAAGCCTTTGCGCCCCCCTCTGGTAGTAGCAGCTGCTGCCACGGAGTCCGCCACCAGGCCACCTCGCGACGCCCTAATTCGCGAGCCCCCCCTCAGTTTGAGACCATTGAAGCCACCAGGCGGACCCAGCGAGCACCGTGAGCTCGAGCGTCCCTGACCCCGCGCCTCCACCCTCGTCTTTGACCGCTTGCACAGCCTTCAACCTCTCCGGCAGCGAACGAGAAGCCCTAGTGGCTCGGGAAGGGTTTGAACACCAGAGCGGAGGAAGAAAAAAAAAGGGTAATTCCCTTAGCTTAGTAAAATACAGTACTTCCTTTTCATTTTATCGTATTAATTGTTTTAAAAAAATTGTGAATATGATGGTTTAGAAAAAGATTTGATTTTTAAATCAGTAAAGATTTGATTTTTAAATCAGTAAAGATTTGATTTTTAAAATAGAAAAGACTTGGTTTTTTTTTAATAGAAAAGATTAGATTTTTAAAGAAAGAAAGACGATATATTTAAATGGAGAAAGGCGTGATTTTTACTTAGGTAGTGGATTAAAAATATGGTTTTTAGAAGGAAGGAAAATATAATTTTTATAATATAGTAAGGCGAAATATTTATTTTTATAAAGGCGAAATCTTTATATTTGAAAAGGCGAAATCTTTATATGAAGAATAGCGGGATAAAAATAGAATTTTATCCATATAGAGTGAAAGTAAAAATATGGCTTTTATATATTGGATAGCAATATAAAAATGTGATTTTTATATATATAGTGAATACGGGCAACGAAAGCGACAAAAGGCGAAAACGGTGAAGATTTATGCAAAGAAGAGTCAAGATGATTGGATAGCTTTGGTGAGAATTTCTCACTCTTCAAATTTTTTTTCTAGCCATATATATATGTGTGGAAATAAAAGTGAATTGCTATATATATATATATATATATATATATATATATATATATACGCCCCTCGTCCACAAACCATGGACGATATTTATTGATTGAAATTGGTGTGAAAATTGATTGATAGCGAATGGTTGTTTTGGATTGTTTGTGGTTGATATTGGTTGATTGTGGTTGAAAAGTACCCATTTCTGGTTGAGAAATATTTGGTTGAAACCACATAGGATTAGTTTTGTGGAAATGAAATAAATATATACATGCCGCCTGCGTGCGAACTAGATGCATGATTCCCATTGTCAAAAACCGCGAGGTTTTAAGGTAGAGCGAGGAGCCGTACTAGGGACGGTCCCGGTTTTAACTACCCTGCCATTATGCTGCCGAAATTTTGAATAA
This sequence comes from Allium sativum, assembly GCA_030737875.1. NCBI lineage: Eukaryota > Viridiplantae > Streptophyta > Magnoliopsida > Asparagales > Amaryllidaceae > Allium > Allium sativum. The sequence continues at coordinate 221,162,050 of CM060916.1, read as the reverse complement.
TATTCGTGTGTTTGAATTATTTTCATCTGCTTAAACTATATTTATTCATTGAATAGAAAACCTTCATGTGTTGAATTGATATTCATTCGTTGATTAGAAATTCATGTGTTGAATGGTATTCGCGTTTTAAATATAAAAATCACATTTTTATCTATATATAGAAACTATAGAAAACCTTCATGTGTTGAATCGATATTCATTCGTTGATTTGAAATTCATGTGTTGAATGGTATTCATATTTTGAAATAAATTGTTTGATAATAAAAATCACCTTTTATCGACTATATGAACTGTGTAAAATAATCTCGTTTTAAAAGAAATTGTTTTATGATAAAAATCCTATTTTTATCACCTATGTGAACTATATAGAAAAATAGTGTTTTGAAATAAATTGTTTTACAATAAAAATTACATTTTTATTGTATGCATGAATCGTTGAAATGTGAAGTGTTAAAAATAGCCACTTGTTCAAATAAACATATATGAGTTGAAATATTCATTAATTAGCTAATGAAATGATTTGTACCTATGTATGTAACATTAAAATGAATGGTGTTTTTAAACCAAATAGAAATCAAATATGAAGTTGAATAGAAAATGATAAAAGATAAGAACTACATATATGTACATGCATATTCATTGAACAGGTTATAGCAAAGGGGCTAGAGAAGAGTCATAAAATTTTGTGCCCGACAAACAGATACACATTTACTGTTTTGTTTGGGTGATGATTTTATGAGCCTGTTGGCTAACCGCTTGGCTTTTTCTTTTTCTTTTTTGAGATTAAAAGGACCGGGAAAGCTATTTGCGATTTCCCGATGCTCCCGGTGCAGGGGAGGTTATGGCGAAATTTTCCAAAATTTTAAGGCGTTAGTGAAAAATTTGAAGTGAAAACGATATTGAAATCATTGAATGAACTATATTTATATAAATATATAAATATAAATAAAATTAAAACGAAACGAGGCCGTGCAGTTCGTATTTTGAAACCGTGATTTCAAACAACTAGTGCGGGAAATCCGACCATCGGATTTTCCCGAAACCGCAACCGTCGGGTTCGCCTTGGAAATATCTTTCCAACGGCACCAACCTTGTAAAAATCCAACGGTTGGATTGTCTGGAATGTTTAAATCAAATCTGATGAAAAACAGCGCCAGAAGCGATTATATTTATATATAAATATAAATATAATTTTATTAAATCGAATAACGACGCTGCAGTTCGTATTTTGAAATCGAATCTTCAAACGATTGTACCGGGAGATCCGACCGTCGGATTTTTCCCGAAACTGGAACCGTTGGATTCGTTTTGAAAAGACCTTTCTAATGATGTAAATTTTATGAAGATCCAATGGTTAAATTTTCAGATATGTGTAAATCAAATCTGAAGAAAAACAGCGCCACGGCCGCACTATGGCCCGAAGCGTCGTTTTGAATAAATAGGCTATTTTAAAATAAATAAAAATAGCGATAGATCGTTATAAAATATTATAAACGATATGGAATGGAAATAAACTGAATTTGCTCGACTTATGTGGTATTGAATGGTTGAATGTGTTTGGTGTGAAAATTACATTAAAGAACAAAATTGGTGTTGTCGAATAATTTAACCATTGAAATAAATTGATTTGAAATTCTAAATATACGTGAATTATTTGAAAAGGCCGAGTTAATTCTCATTTTAAATAATTGACCGATGATTGAAAGTTGAAGATGAAGACGATGGTCGAAGACCGGAGATCTTCACCTCGTTTGGATGGTTACCGAGGTCCTGATTGGGAGGCATCCCGAAATATGGATAATGAGTGGTGATCGTCCAGACGTACGTGGTGATCGATGGGTTTGCGAGGTATTTAGTGCCTCCGGTTTCGTTCAGACCCAGAACGGACTTGCAAATGGAAAGTGTTGTCTGACATTGGAGTTTGTTCTGTGTGATTGATAGCCATCAGTTGCACGGGGTGAATTGCATGTGTGGCATGCTAGGATGAAGTGATCAGGGCTTCTGTTGAAAAGCAAAGTCTTGTGGTGATGATCAAAGCACCGCCGGTGTGGCGTAGCTTTGTGTATAACGCAAAATCGCGAGCCTCACACCCCGGTATGAACCAGAAACGGGAGAAGGACCTCAGGGAGGGCATGCGTTTCTTTCTAGCTAGGGTGGTGTCAGTGACCTACCAGCCCTGACATTTATATACTTTTCACCTATGTGGTTGTTGCTGTTGCGAGGCGCCTCGGTTTGATCGGACGATCAGGGTCCGATGGAGTCATTCGTTGGCTCGTTTACGCCCCGAAGGGCGGGGAAACGTATTGTTCAGGCATTTTAATCCACATCGGTGGACCGGCCCTAACGATCCAAGGGTCGATGCGCTCTGACCCTGTGGCTCGGGCTAGAGAGTCACGAAGTCGGTAAGGACTATCTTTTGCCTTGGTTCATGACGGAAATCCAATTTCCAAATACGACATCGTGCGGTTTCGATTGTATATATATATATATATATATATATATATATATATTTGGCGACATAGTGGCATGGGACGCTCATGTCGTCTATGATTGATAGTTATGATTTGAAATGCCTTTGTTTTGTTCGTATCAAGCATATCTTGGCCGTTATAAGGTAAAAACTCTATCCTCCGGTTTGCGTTGCATTGTGTGATGGGAACTGAGTCTTATAACGGCTTCATTTTTATAAAAAGCATAGCGATGTTTAAAAGAAAGATTTGTTTTAAAGCACTGGCAATCCAATGGAGTAAACCCGTTCCACGAAAGTGGCGTGGTCCTGTGATTAGCCAAATTATATATGTGTTGGGTAGATTTCTCATACCAGTCCCATGACTGACTCGTAGTTTGTTTCACTTTCAAACTCGGGTGCCCCTTTTTCTACACGGGCAGCCTTGTATTCAGGTTTAGCTGGTTCTTTCTGGATAGCTGGAGCTGAAGATGGATTCTATCATTTATTATGCTGTTCAGCTCCTATTGTACATATTTTGTTTATTTTCCGCTGTAGACATTTATGTATAGCTGAACTGTATTTGTACTAAGTAAGATCCTGTATACTGTGTATCTCTGATGATTTCTTTAATCCAGTATATTCTATTGTTCATTATCTGGTGTATTTACTTAATTCTGTTCTGCTATTATCTGTTTCTATATTATATTCCTAAGATAACCCTTGTCTCCGTCGGAACGGGATTTCGGGTCGTCTCAAAAACAAGTTAAGGATTGTTAATCAGTTGATAGTATTTTTTTCTCTCAACAAAGATCAAATTAGAAATATAATGAATGAATTTTGAGGGATAATAGTGTAATTGGTACATAGGAAGATTCTTAGGGGATGACCATGAAATCTATTCTATATTGTAGTCCTTGTTTAAATAAGTAGAGGACTTAAAATACTTATATTGGCTTTTAGAATTTTTAAAACTATGTTGTGTTAAGTTGAATTCACATAACTCTCTTTTGTGCTTATATTTTCAATAAAAATAATATTCATCCGTGGGTATCCAACATTGCTTGTATATCTAGCATTGGTGTGCAAATCCGCCAAGCTCTATTCGACATGTTGTTGATAAAGTCAGCGTTGGAATATCTTGGTCTCATTTTATGAGATTGGTCACCTAAGGATTATCGACATGTTGTTGATAAAGTCAGCGTCGGTCTGCACAATCCGCCAAGCTTTGTCCCAACTCTCCGTCAGTCCGCAAGGCAGTGTATGGGTGGTATACCTTGGTCTTTTAAGTTAGGGGTACGTAATTAATCATAAAATTTAACTTTTATAGAGATAGAGAATAAGCAATGATGCCCAAACATTTCTTGACCTTATTGATTTGACTGGCCATAAATAAGGAAATTAGAATACCACTTCACAAACTGTGACAAGCAAACTAAGAATTTATTTTATGGCTGCACTATGTTATTGACCGAACTAACAAGCCAAACTGGAATTTAACATTTGAAAACTATTTTTATATTGAAAATTTGTGACAAGTTGAGATATCTAAAATAAAATCAACTGACTACAAATTGTTAATTTAATTTGTCGTACCACTTTCCTGAAACAAGTCGTGTTTTCATTTTTTGTTTTCAATAGCATAAATCCTCTGCATTCATGTAGTTACATTAGAACCATATCATACTGCATTTAGATTTTATGGGTAGTATCCGCTGAAAAGCCTCACGAGACACCACTCGTCCTACTAGGGACACCTAGAGGTTTAACGGCTTGTTGCATACGCTCAATGCAATCGTGTTTCCTACGAAAGTGTGACCTATCTAGTGTAGTTTTTCATTTTTTGTTTTACTCGAGGATGAGTAAAAGATAAGTGTGGGGGTATTTGATTAACATAGAAATGTGTTTATTTTATGCTCTTATTATCTTATCTTTTGTATATAAATAAATATTACTTGGGTATTGTTTTGTCATTTTTACAGATATGCCGATACAGTCAGAAAAATGGAAAATGGAGATTAGATTGCTATATATTTACATTTTGAAAGAATTGTAGATGAAGATATCACATCTAGTTGCTGTTGGACAAGAAAATGACGCACATCTCAAATTAAAGGAGGCTTGCAAGAGAAAAGGAGAAAAGGCCTAGAACTTGCTCCAAATGACAAAAGGCCTAAAACTTACTTGAAATAGCTAGCCCCTTTGTAATTAGGGTTTGGTTATCTCCTATAAATACCCTTGTAATATCATTGTAGCCACCATCCTATTTTTCTATCTTAACCTCCATCAATAAAAGTTCTTCCTCTTTTTTTATTTTCTAGCATTTTTCTTTTTCTTAGCAACTGGTATTGCCTTCACAATTAGTTTTGGTAGAACACCAATTGTATTTTACATTTTTTTTTAGCGATTAGTCGTTTAATTAGTTTCAACGACAATCGTAGTTTTAGTTTTTGTTGTTCTTCTTTTTCTGTAATTTTAATTTCTGCATTTCATTTGTGTTTTACATTTTATTTTCCAAGCAATTCGTGCCATCTATTCAATTTTATTTGATAAAGCTCAAGTTGTCTTTGCTATTTTATTTTCATTAGTAATTAATCGTTTGATTAGTTTCAACGATAATCCTATTTTTATTTTTGTTTTTATTTCTATTTTGCACTTTTATTTTCTGCATTTTTATTCTTGTTTTGCAATTTACTTTCATTAGTGATTAATCGTTTGATTAGTTTCAACGATAATCGTAATTGTTGCAATTTCAATTGTTCTATTTTCAACCAAACCTCGAAGATTTGTCTAACTCGCCCACGAAATTTTATAAATAATTTAATTTAATTTTCCTCCCTGTGATTCGACCTGCATACTACACGGTCTGTGCGCTTGCAGTATTTATTTCAAAATTCGCGCTTTTCTGATTCATAGAAAAGTAGCGATCACTTTCTCTTCATTGCATCATCGATCCCTAAGTCCTCGAAGATGCGCTCACAACTATCAAGCCAATATTGAACTTCTGTATCCGATTCCATTCCGTGGAACGACTTCCCACCAAGACAAGAGTAGTCCTTACAGAGCTTAGCGAAATCGGCCCTAGGTGCCGGCATCGCTGCACCACCACCATTTGGAGCATTAGGAGCTGCCCTCTGAACATCCCTAAGCACCTCTCTCATGAAGTGAGTGAACATCGTCCTCATATGGAGCTTTCCCATTATTGGCTCCTGAACCAGTTTTCCTTGTATATTGGCTCATAGTTCAATCAGTAAGGAGAAAACTATTAACCATCTCTTCACTGGTGCAAGTGCAGTGCGACTCCATCCTTAGATATACTAATAGTGTATATATATAACTTTTGAAAACCCAAAATATAATAAATATGCTCTCTCATATACGTACTATCTCTCCCTGGTGTCTTTCCCTAGGTTAACTACGCAACCTAGAGCTCCGATACCAAGTGTGTCGGCCCGCCCTACACCAACCGACATTTCCAATGAAAGTGCGTTGTGCCAATGCCCGACTAGTATGGGACATCTCCAAAGAAAGGAAAATAAAGGAATTTGAACTAACAAGGAACCTATAGAATGTCTCACAGCGCATGGGATAAAATATAATAATAACATAACATTGACATAAAACAGGCGAGACAGTGCATAAGCTGAAAACTAAACCATCATAGCAGCGGAGTTCCAAAATACAGCTTATCATCCAAACCAGCATTACTACAACTTTGAAATATTGTCTATAAAACAAAAAGAAAGAGGGACACTACTAATGCTCAAAGTAGTGACCAGCAACAACACTAGGAGATTATATTTATGTATCATACGTGGAAGCCTCCTGCTCGTCTCCGGTATAGCTACTCATGCCTAATTGCCTAACCTATCTCTATTCTGCTCATTTAAGAGTACCCATAGTAATAAGGAGAGACATAAAACTCTAGGTCAGACAAAAGTTTGGTATGAGTGATAAGCAACAAAACAGAACAATAACAGGTATACATAACCATACCTGAACCTGGACCTGCAACCAAAGAGTTATCACAACAGGATGTACAATACTATAAGGTGACACTAACACATGGTAAGAAAATAATGGGGAGGGGGTGTGCATGACATGGTGATGGCAAACATCAAACATAACAATCATCCTCACATCTCTCACTCAGTGCGTAAAGCATACGATATCTACCACTTTGATTACCCAATTCTTTGTTACGATCACTCTGCCCTATGGAGTCATGACGGCTCCACTGCACTGATCTGTAACCACTAATACTTTGTTATGTCCACTTTGCCCCATGGAGTCATAACAACTCCACTGCACTGGCTCATAGCCCTGCTACGATCACATTTCCCCATGGAGTCATAACAACCCCACTGCACTGATCCATAGCCACTAATCCGTCTCTCTGTGGTGAGTCAAAGCTATAGACACGATAACCCCTTGGCACACGTCCCGCAGTAAAGTCCAATTCATGAAATTAACACGTTGGTTTCCATTTGGATCCTGAGTTCTACTTCCTATTTGGACTTCCTTTGCATCTCGTGTTTTGGTCGAATTGGAGTTGGTCTTCAGAAGAGTCGTCATGTAGAAGTAATTCCAAATTCGATTTGGTTTGGTCTCCATACCCTGTTCGGTTCGGTGCTCCTAGCCCACGCCTCGGTTTGGCTTGAATACATATATTGCTCCAGTTGTCGTCGGTTCAGTTCGGGTCTCTCATTCAGTTCGGTTTGGTCATCTCCAATTAGGTCGGTTACGACGAACCGATCCCATCCATTGCTCCAGCTCCTCTTCTCCGATCCGATTCCCCCATGCTAGGCTCTAGTCTGGTCCAGTCCCTACTCCAACTCCAACTCTATACAATTGGCCTTCCTTCTTGCCAAGCCTCCTCTATTGCCGAATTCTGATCCGAATCGAATTCCCTTGCACGGTTCTCCTATCCGATTCGAGCCCTATATCTGATCCGATCTGAAACTCTGCACATTTCCTGCAACTTTTCTAACGACTGTTTTACGCCATACGGCGGCGTTTTCGACCATTCTACCTTTTCTAATGAATCACAAAGCATACCATACAGTCATAGCAACATAGAGAGTCAACAATAAACACCAAAACAACAATTTAATAAGTCAATATGGATCAAACATACCCAAAAACCTTTGTTTTCCCCTTAATCATGTTTAACCATAACTAATGATAGGATTGGCAAAACATATCCAAATTAACCCAAATTTTTATAAGAGCTCTAAAATGGTATTTTAGAATTTTATAAATTTTCCAGAGTTTTATCATGCATAAATTTGCTAATTATCACTAATCACCTTAATTAGCCGTAATTAGTGAAAAACAATGCGAATCACTCACCTTTGCCACAAATAATTTATAGATCTGAAAGTATCTCTGATTTGGGTTGAATCCCTATGTGTTCCAGCAGCTCTATCCCAAATTCTATGCTAATTTGCCTTGGTTTGATACAAATTAGGCTAATACTTGACTAAATGGTGATTAGAAAGTGATTTGGGTGTTGGAGGCCATTGTTAGGGTTGAAGAGAGGTAAGTGGCGGCTGGAAAATGACAAAAAAAAAGTTTCTGTAACCCTAATCAGTACTTATATGGCCCCAATCTCGAAATCCCCAATGGGTCTAGCGGCTAATTACCCTATTAAGCCCATTTAAGCTGTTTTTCACCTTCCAAACCTTAATTCAGCCATAGCTCCCATAGGGTAAGTCCGTTGGCTAATGTGACCACTCTACGGAAAGCTAAACCATCATCCGAATCCAATGGAAGTGGTTTCAGGTCAAAACTCCTTACCAATCAAACGTTATGGGCAAAACAAGATTCGCTAGTGGCAAAATGGTCATTTAAAAATCGGCAAATCGTGAATATTGGAAATGACCCCAATCGTCGTTCCCCAAAGTTACACGACTATACAACCTCGTATGAAAAAGAAATATTCTATAATCTTCGATATGTAGAATACGGGTCGTTGCAACAGCTGTGAGTTTATCAACCATAGTAGTCTCCTTTACAACCGTTGTGTCACAATAATGTTCCGCCAAAACCATTTGACGAAGTAACGTACCTTGACTAGACGACCAAGAAGGGTTAGCAGTAGTGATCATAGAGGAGATTGCGGTTGTTTCAAATATCGGTGACAAATGGAGTGCCATTGGTATTTCGCTTAGGAGAGATTCCAAAGCTTCAACAGGAGCTAGGGCAGACGAAGTTAATGTACACTCCCATGAGTTAGATTCGATCAAAGATAAATCATTTTCATGGTTAGCGACAAATTACGTGAAATGGCGGCCACATCTAGTGCTGGATTTATCAGAGCGAGACCCAGAGTTAAGTCGCAATTTATTGTTCTTGCTGTTGACCATCAACAAGGAGGCGCTGGGAAAGAACGACGAAGAGGAAGGGAATGGATTAGATGCGGAGAAGGGGGAACCGATTTAGATCTATCGCCATTCTCGTGAAAACTTGTAAAAAAACATTTTTATTACTTTTTATTTTATTTAATTCCATTATATATTCTACGAGCTTACCATAAGACTATATTGCGTATCAAATACAAATATCGATGTCTATGATAACTTATAATTGAATATGTAACATCCCAGATTTTTGAACATTTATTTCGAATATTTAAATTTGTTTTAAATATTGGTTTGGGAATATAAACAGATTTTATATCGAATTTATTTAATATATTGGGGTTCGAATATATATATATATAATTAAAACAAGCACAAAATGCCGCGGTAATTCGTAATATTCGATTTGAATTTTAATGGAATATACAGGATCCGATATAAGTCGGATTTCTATGAAACAAGAAAATTTGGATCGATTCGATTATATTTTTCTAACGGAAGAGAAAAATGGAGATTTCATATCATAGATTGCAAGTTATACCCAATTCAAATTTTGAAATAGTTGCTATGGAATTCGTTAATAAATGATAACATTTGTTTAATGAATATAAAGAAATTATATATATAATTTTAATATCGTTTAACCAGAAGTTATATAATATTGAGTTATAAATCTATATCGGTTTATCTTGAAGTTATGTAATACTATATTTGGGTATATACGATAATATTCGTTTATTTTTATTAATCGAATTGTTTTGAGATTTTAAATATATTTTATCGATAGTATATAGGCCTTATAACTAATTTTCTTTTCGAACAATCTCCATTTTCGATGAAACGATTTTTTTTTGTAATATGTATATTAAATTATTGTAGATTTAACAAAGTTGTTTTGTCGGTAGTGAAATTTATAGATGAACTGAAAAATTAAAATAATGCCGTTTTGCAAATGGAGTCGGATTACGATGAAACAAGTTTCATTGGGTTCACAATATTAAGACGTTGCAGTATGTCGTTTTTATTGTAGTAGAAGTTCGTGTGTCTCTGTGTGATTTTTAACAGACAATGTAATATATAGTGGTAGTGTATAGAAAGAAAGAAATAAATACATATAATTTCTTATCCCTTAATCAATGTACTGACCTAAAGAAGTTCTACAACGTCTGCCCTAATATTTCATTATATCCTGATTTATCAATTCAAACGCAGCTACCTATTGAAATGGATACACCACAAAGTACACTACAGTTCACCTAATCTAAGTGCCGCAATGCTATTTACACAACCACACTATGTGATAATCTATTATTTTTCTTAGCACATTCTTAGCTCCTTTCAGTCAACAAGAAACTTCAACCTACCCTAAACACTACTCTACACTGAAAAGCTAATTCCTTCAATTGTAAGCCATCAATACCTTGCCGTGCACACCGATACCTTCTTTACCATGTTTACTTGCTCCCCACTCTTTCTTCACTTGTATATTCTAGCCATTTTCCTTCCCAGCAACTATAAATTTCTCTCCCTTGAACAAGCATCGCTTTAAATTTCCTTTTCCCCCAGCTGAACTAAAACACACGAGTGAGCTTCCACATGTATATATATTTATATATATAAAGTAATAATTATAATAATTGAAACAAAGAACAAGGTGCAACAGGCAGTAGAAGATGGAATCGCGTTTGGCACAAAGGGGTGTGAGGTAAGGGGAGAAGTACGACGTAGTATGGTAGGTGCGAGGAGTTGCGCGAGTAATGAGGGGAGAGACATCATGCATGGTTGAAAGTGGAATGTGGAGTTGCGGCTTGAGTAATGGTGGAGGTCGCATAACTGGAACATCCACCTTCCCTTCTAAAGCCTAGAAGTTGTCATGCATAAACATATGATTTCAAAGAAAAAAAATAAGAATGGCAAGGGAAGTTCATGTTGTTGGAGGTGGGTAGAGCTGCTGTTTCCGAATAGAGTGGGGAATGTAGTGTTGAGATGGTGTTCCGCTAGAAGAAGCTTGGCACAGCTGTGGTAGGTCAGATGGGTGGTGGTCTTGCAGTTGGTGGCTGGTGTTTGAGAGGGAAGTGTTGCGTGAGGGGTGCAGCAGGAGTCGACGTTGAGAAGTGTTATTGGATGGAGAAAGGGTTGCTGGCGTTAGATAGATTGTATGGGGGAAATAAGAACAATGACGTGGAAACACGGAAAATGGGTCCTATAGAAGTTGGCTTCAAATTGCTGAAGTGTGGTGCTGCGGTAACAGTAGAGGTGTGGCGTGGAGTATTAAGTGGATCTGTAACGCGTGAAGCAAGAAGAAGAAGATTAGTATGTGCCAAACCATGGATTAACGTAAGTAAAAAATTCAGTTAGATAAATATATTGAGTTATTTGGAATAGTATACATGCGTTATGCGTGCCTATTATACACTTAAATTATGCTCGTTGATTTAAAATTCCTATATAATTAACTTGGCCACCTGGATGGGTATTTAAAGTGCCCAATAGAGTTAAATAACATAAGAATGTTATTGATACCTTAATAATATGTAATGTGGCCTGAGAGGGTTTAAAATGCCGAAAGAAGTGTTTAACGTGACATGATGATGCGCTTAACCCAATGCATGACTAATCATGTGACCCTTTTCTTTACATACATACATTATTATGTTATAACGCAAGTTAAGATTAGGTAAACGATTTATAGTAATTTATTTATAATATGAATTTATACACTGAGTAGGAATATAATGTGGCCTGACCAAATATTAATAATATGTCAAATCCTAAATGACGTGGCTTGCTTATGGTATAGCAAGTTCGAAACATGCTGGTAAGGGTGAAGGAGTATTAGACTACCTAATCTTAGGTGCTTGTTCATTTGTGTATCCGAGCCAGTTTAGATTTTAAAAGCCTATGTTTAACTAATATGCCTAAACTATTTTATACATACCTAATCCTATTTTAATTAACGTAATTAATAGATATAATAACAAATACCATGATAACTTATATCTATGTCATACAATAACGAGGTTGGACGAAACAAGGGACGATGGCGCCTTACCAACAAACACTTCATTGTGGAGCTGTTTGATTAAAGTTGTCAGCTATCGGATTTTTTATTTGAATTTAAAGTCAGTTTAATTTAATTATAACAAACTGTTTCAATGTAATACGAGAACAAGGTGAGTTTAACTCACTCAGTTTATCCCGTTTATATTTTATATAAGCCGTGTTTTTATTTTGTGTGCAATGTTTGCTAATGATTGATGATTACTTTCATGGTATGCTGGATATTTTTATTAACTGATTAAATTAAACATTTGTTTAACTTAATCGAATTTAATCATTATTTTAACGATTAGATTCCAAACAAGGTAACTTACCTTATTTGTTACGTTTATGACTATATAAACGTATTAAATTAATAATTGGATGTTGAATGGACTTTTTAAATTGATTGTTGACTGTTATTAGTTAAACTATTTATTTCTGTTTACCGTGATAAAAATATATTCATATTGAATTTGAGGTAACCGTTTTGATGTAGGGAAGGACAGGTTGGAGGGATCCAACCAGATTCCTCAAATATGTTGTTATATTCACATTATATCATATGAATTATTTAACCAATATGATTGATTCATTATTGATTGTTGAATTAAAATTCAACATTTATTTGTTATTAACCAATGGATGATATTGGTAAAGTAATTGGTGACGGTTGGCTTAAAATGAATTATTTTATGAACGATGATTTACAGTCAGGTAAATCGATTGAAATAAGGTTATGACAAATTATTTTATAACCAAAGAGGATTCTAAAATCTATTTTGTATAGATTATTTGAATAGATGTTTATTGAAGGATATGAATAATTATTTTTATCTTGTAACTATAAACAAAATGTATAAAGAAAATTCTTGTATTGGTGAGTTTTATAAGCAAATGAGCAAGAATTATCCAAATGGTCAAGGTTTGGATAAATGATTTCAAATTAACAATAAAATGTGATTATTTTATTTAATTAGATTGTTAATTAAATAAAATGAAATTATTTAAACTGATTTTATAAATCATTTTTTAAGAAAGGACTAATGAAATTGGTTAACGAATTAACCTTGTTTTGAGTTGACGAAGTCAACTGTTTTTAAACTAAGATGGATTATTAAATAAAATATTGAATAATTAATTATTTGTAACATCAATTACAATTTTAATTATTTGAAAGGGGAGATAACTATAAATGTTGAAGTAAACGAATTTATTTATAAAATGTTGGAGTTGATTATTATTTATTCAATAATAATAAAAGTGATAAATCTTGAAATTTTGTTCTCCCTATATGGAAGCATATGAAGTTATAGAGCCTTATGTGAGGTTAAGTGAATCGGTAAGCGAACCTATATTTAATATGACTCCTATTAAGAATTCTATTGGTTGTTTTATTTAAAATCCAAATTGGGAAATTATAAAAGCAAGTTATAAGTGGATTAATACTATAAAGGATTTTAAGAATCGAAACAAGTTCAAATGGGATTTGTAATCTGAAGAAAGTTAAAGGGAGGTTGAAAGCCCAAAGATGGAGAAATGGAAATGTTTTAAAATAAGGAAGCGTGATTTTGAAATGAGAAAAGAGTTTTTCAAAAGAAAATAAATGGTGTTAAAACCATGTCAAAATCGTATGTTAAGTATAAGTACTAGGATATTTATTGGAGTGAGATTTCATTGATAAATTTCTATCTATTCCAAATATAAGAATGTTGTCATATCAAGGTCTGAGAGGTAAATAAAATACCCCAACTTGAACGACTTCATGATTATCCAAGGACGATATTAGCTTAGAAACGAGAGTAGTGAAAAGTATTAAAATTAATGTTTTCATTATGGATATTATAAACGATAACTCAAAGAGTTATAAGTTAAATAAATTGAGTTGGAAATAAGAAGTGAAAAGGAGGCAATCCAAATGTTGGGAAATTTAGAAATTTAATTAACAAGTGTTTAACTAATGAAGTGATTCTGTATACTGAACCAATGAATCCACTTTATTTTCTATGGAGGATGTTTGTTTATTTTGATAGTTAAATCACCGACTATCAAAATATGGCCAAATCGATTGTTGGTATGGATAGACTGGGATAGAATTTATATTCGGAACCATTCTGACCTGCAAATACATAAATGTTGAGGATATTCAGAAGCTGATCTAGATGGAGCAGTTGAAGAACGTGGATCTTCATAAGCGGAAGGGTTACTTATCGAATATTCTCTGGGATTGCAACCAGAGGTATTCTAACGTGATTCGGTCGTGGTTGAGATTTTGCGGGTTGCAAGGACTACTCGGTACTGATCTTTGGATGCGGTAGGTGGGTGCCATTTGTTCATCCTATTCCTAGATGACTTGTATGGACGAATTTCTAACAGAGTGTTTTCTAAAGACTACATACGTTGATTTTTACAAACATACAGAGTTGGTGGTAAAGAAATGCACTTCTTTTATACCCAAAGTTTATTTATAGACGTCAATTAGTGATTTAAGGGATCTGAGAATGTGGCATTCAAAGTTAATAATGGCCAGATGTTCAAAAGGTAAATTCTAACCTCAAGCCTCATCAACCAGGAAATGACAAAAATAGGGAAGGCAACATGGCTATATGGGTCGCTTCCATTAGGTTGTATAATCACCTATATATAAAAAATCATTTTCCTTCTTTAATCTATTTCGATGCTAACCCTTTTCAGGAAACGGTGGTTTGAGCCCAACCGTTGGTGATATACATTCGATAAAGTAAAGCAAAATGAGCGGTCGGTCATGTGTAGGCTGGGTTGCAAGACGTTCTTGTTGAACCCAGTGTATTCCCCTCTAGAGACACACTATTGGAAGGTGGTTTCATACCTTGTCATAGTCGGAATCCAATCTCCAATAAGCGCCTGCGGTTTTGATTGTATACTATATATATGGAGCGTGAGATGCAAGCGTTCCGCTAGATTGTTATTTATTTGTATTTAGACACTATTATATTATCAGAACAAGATATGATTTCAAAAATGATCTTGGGTTATAGTAAGGTAAAAAACATCCATATTTATGTATGGATTGGTCTTACTATTATCTTTTTCTTTCAAAAGGATTTTGACTTAAAATCAATATGAATGTTATTTAAACTTAGTGGGTTTCTCACTCTGGTTCACCAGACTGACCCAGCGCTTTTAATACTTGGGTTAGACCTAGTTTATAGGTTCAGGTTAAGATGCTATGGATTTCAGAGACGAACATGAGCAGTTCTGATATATGAGATTAAATATTTATTCTGTTGTGTGATCTATATAAGGATAGGTTTTTATAACTGTCTAGATGTATTGTTGTACTCTGATGATCGTAAGTATTTTTTTCAAGTTTTCAATAAAGATTTATTTTTATATTATATTTTATTCCGCAATAGATGTGAGACTTTGTGTGGTGTTTGTAACGACCTGCATTCTACGCATCATAGAATGGTAGAATATTTATTTCTTTCACATACGAAGTTGTATGGTCATGTAACTTTGGGAGACGACTATTGGGGTCATTTCCCATGTTCATGATTTTTCCCGATTTTTAAATGACCGTTTTGCCCCTAGCCGGTACTGTTTTGGCCATAACTTTTGATTAGAAAGGATTTTTGACCTAAAACAACTTCCATTGTCTCCGGATGATGGTTTACAAATCCGTAGAGTGGTCACATTAGCCAAACGGACTTCCCGCTTGGGAGATATGGCTGAAACAAGTTTCAGATAGCGAGAAAACAACTTAATTGGGCTTAACCGGGTGATTAACAGCTAGGCCCAATGGGGAATTTCGGGTTAGGGTTATGAGGAGGCTAAAATCAATTAGAGAACGATCTTATTTTCATTTTTCAGCCGCCACTTTCATTCTTGGAACCCTAACAATGGCCTCCAACGCCCAAATCAACTTCTAATCACTTGCTAATCAAGTTTTGACTTAATTAACATCAAATCAAAGAAGATCTTCACCAAATCAGTATTAGAGCTACTGTTAGACATCAGTATTCGCCCAAATCAACGAGGTTTCAGTTATGAAAATTTTATTTGTGGCCAAGGTGAGCGATTTGCAAGGTTCCTTACTAATTATGGTTAATTAAGAGTAATTAGTGATAATTAGAGAATTTATACATGATTAAAATTTGGAAAAATATTTATAAATTCTGAAATGATGTTTTAGACCTCTGTTAGAAGTTTGGGTTAATTATGTAAAGTTTTGCTAATCATATTATTAGATTTGCTTAAAATGCTTTAGGGAAAATATGGGTTTTGGCTATGTTTGATCCGTTTTAACCTATCAAATTGTTGTTTTGTTGTTTGTGAATGATTATACATATTGCTATGACTGTATGGTATGCTTTGTGATTGTCTAGAAGTGTTAGAGTGGTCGAAAATGCCGTCGAATGGCGTAAAACAGTCTCTGGAAGAGTAGCAGGAATTGTGCAGGGAACCGGATCGGATCGCCCTACCCAACCCAGACCCGATCGCGATGCCATTGCTCTCCACGACCCGAATCCCTCGCCTGAAGATGTGCCGCAACCTGAATAATGGAGCATGTCTGAAGCGCTCCGCCTCTCCTGGCATGTACCACTACGACCCGATCCGCATAGCCACCTACGAACCGAACTGATGCATGGCGATTGGACTTGAAGAACCCGACCCGATCCGCCAGGATGTGATGATGATCGATCCGATCTACCACAAGATGAAGGTCACGAACTGAACTGGGGGAGTCACGATCCGACCCGTATGGGTATTCCGATTCGAACCGAGGGGCTGATCACCACGACCTGAAACAAAGTGAAGTGAAGAAATGAAGATCGATCCGGAGAAGAAGGTGACAACCAAAACCCGAGATGCAAAGGTAGTCCAAGTGGGAAGTTTGTACTCAGGATCCAGTTGGGAACCAACGAGTCAACTTCATGAGTTGGGCTTTGCTGTGGGACGCGTGCTAAGGTGTGGTCGATGTCTATAACTTTGGATCACTATATGTGGGGGTACGTGAGCGGATTCAGGGCCACAGTGGTCTAGGTATGGCTAAAGAGCTATAAACCAATGAAGTGGGGTCATTTGTAAAGGTTTGGTCATGACTCCATGTGGTAAGCTTGGTAATAGCAATAGTTGTACAAGTTGAACTCCGTCACTACTTCAGTGGGTCTAGTGATCGAAGTAGTAGATATTGTATGCTTTACGCACTGAGTGAGAGATGTGAGGTTGGTTGTTATGTTTGGTTTGTTTGCCATCATTATGACATGCACACCCCACCCTTGTTATCTTTACACCGTCTGTTCAATGGAACCTTAGAGTATTGTACGGTATGTAGTGCTAACTCTTTGGTTGCAGGTCCAGGTTCAGGTATGGTTTAGTATACCTGTTATTGTTCTGTTTAGCTGCTTATCGCTCATACCAGACATTTTGTCTGACCCAGAGTTTTATGTCTCTTATTATTACTCTGGGTGCTCTCATGAGCAGACTAGAAACAGGTTAGTTGGGTATGCACGAGTAGGTGATCCGGAGACGAGCAGGAGGCTTCCACGTATGATACATATAGATATTCTCCCTATGTTGTTGAAGATCACTGCATGGACATTAGTAATGCATCTTCTACTCTAGCTTTCTTTTGCTTTAGAGACAGTTTAAAGTTGTAATAATGATGTTGGATCATAAGCTGTATTTGGATTTCCGCTGCTATGTTGGTTTAGTTTTCAGCTTATGCACTGTCTTGCCTGTTTTATGTCAAGATTATATTATTATTATATTTTGTTCCATGCGCTGTGAAACATTCTACAGGTTTTCGGTTAGTTCATTCTCTTCTTTCCTTTCTTTGGCGACCGTTCGTGCTAGTCGGGCATGTGTACTTCGCGCTTTCGGAGGAAATGCCGGCTGGTGTGGGGCGGGCCGTCACATTTGGTATCAGAGCTCTAGGTTGCATAGTTATCCTGGGGAGGTCATCAGGGAGAGATAGTATACGTATACGAGAGTGCGTATTTGTGATTATTTTGGTTTTCAAAAGCTATATATATGTACTATTATTATAGCTAAGGATGAAGTCGCACTGCACTAGCACCACTATGGAGACGGTTAATCGTTTTCTCTTTACAGATTGAACGATGAGCCGATACGCAAGGGGTACCGGTAGAGTAGCCAATAATGGGAATGCTGCTGACATGAGGACGATGTTTACTGACCTCATGAGGGAGATGCTTAGGGATGTGTAGAGGGCAGCTCCCAATGATGGTAATGGTGGTGGTCCAATAGTGCAGGCGCCTAGGGCCGATTTCGCCAAGCTGAATAAGGATTATACGAGTCTTGGTGGGAAGTCGTTCCACGAAACGGAGTCGGCTATGGATGTTCAAGATTGGTTGGATAGCTGTGAGCGTATCTTTGAAGACTTGGGTATCGAGGATGCGATGAAGAGAAGGCTAGCATCCCGTCAGCTGCAAGGATGGGCAATGAATTGGTGGAATGCTATAAAGGCAGCTACTCCCGAGGATCAGACTACTTTCGATCATTTTAAGGCTCGCTTTAGCGATAAGTTCATTCCATCTGCTCAGAAGTCAATGTTGTTTAAGAAATTCTTGGAACTCAAGAAGAATGGTAGAGTTGTCTCGGAGTATATAGCCGAATTCGACACTTTGTCGAAATACGGTTTATCTCTTATTGATACTGCCGAGAAGAAGAATGAGAAGTTCATAATTGGTTTGGATGGATACTTGGGGGAAAGGTTTATTAACCATATCGATGAGACGTTTGAGCCAATTGTGGGGAAAGCATTGAGGTTCAAGAGTCTTTACCCTAAGTCAAAGACTGAGGTTGCATCTGCAGAGGAGCCAAAGCCGTAATTAAGCAGTGGAGGCAAGAGTGGTCCTCAGAATAAGAGAAAGAAGAATCAGACTAAGGATGGCCAGAAGAAAAAGAATAAGCAAGATGTTGAGTGCTTCAGCTATGGTAAGAAGGGCCACTATGCAAAAGAGTGTCGGGCCAAGCCAGCAGATAGGAAGTGCTTCAACTGTGGCCAAGTGAGACATCACAAAGACAAGTGTCCACAACCCCCTAAGGAAAAGCAGATGGTGAAAGCATATGCCCTTAATGCTATTCCTTCTCTGTCGAATGCCCCAACCTTGGCGGAGAAGGGAAAGAATGTCGTTATTCTAGGTATGCTTTCCGTTTATGATGTTCCTGTTAGAGTTTTGTTTGATACCGGGGCTTCCAGTTCTTTCATATCTAGTGACCTGGTAGATAGGATGGGATTGGAGCCCGAGATTGTCGATAGACCTTTAGTAGTGACGAACCCGATTGGTGGTTCGACTAACCTTAGCATGGTTTGTCGTAATGTGGTTTATCGAGTTATGGATGCATGTTTGTTTGTGATTGCTTTGTTTTGGGCTTTACTGGGTTTGGCATTATTTTGGGAGTCGATTCGCTCCAAAGATACGGGGTGGTGGTAGACTGTGAGGGATTTTTGGTGACAGCTTGAGCGGATGATGGGCGGAGGGTAGTGTTTGGTGGTCCACCCGGTAATGGGGTAATGGCTTGTTTTCTAAATTCCGTCGACATCCCGCATAGTGAGTTGTCAGGGTTGCCCGTGGTTGGCCAGTATCCGGACGTCTTCGAGGAAGTGACCGGGCTTCCACCACACTGAGAGATTGAGTTCTGTATTGATTTAGTGAAAGATGCCAGACCTATAGTGATGCCACTTCGTCGTATGGAACCAAGGGTGCAGCGAGAGCTCGAGGTGCAAGTCAGCGATCTTCTGAAGAAGGGATTTATCAGAAGGAGTGTTTCTGAATGGGGAGCGCCAGTTGTGTTTGCTACCAAGGTGGATGGTTCCCTTCGTTTGTGTGTAGACTACCGCGAGTTGAATAAAGTGACGAGGAAGAATAAGTATCCTCTACCGCGGATAGATGATTTGTTCTCTCAGTTGAGTGGCGCGAGAGTGTTCTCTCAGTTGGATCTCGCGACAGGTTTTCATCAGCTTAGAGTGGAAGATGAGAGTATAGCTAAAACGCCATTTCGGACGCCGTCTGGGTTTTATGAGTGGTTGGTCATGCCATTCGGGCTGACCAATGCCCCAGCATACTTTGTGGATCTTATGAATAGGGTATTCAGAGATCAGTTGAATAAGTTTGTCCTTGTGTTCATGGATGATATTTTGGTCTACTCGAGGACAGAGGAAGAACACAAGGAACATTTAAGAATAGTGATGGAGGTGTTGAGAAAACACCAATTGAAAGCAAAGTTTTCTAAGTGTCACTTCTGGGGGAGGGAAGTGAGATTCTTGGGCCATGTTGTTTCAGAGAATGGTATTGCCGTGGATCCTTCGAAGATGGCTACGGTACAAGATTGGACTACACCCAAGAATGCAACAGACATAAGAAGTTTCTTGGGATTAGCTGGATATTATCGTAAGTTTATCCAAGACTTTTCCAGGATAGCAGCACCGTTGACTCAGTTGACCAAGAAGAATCAAGCTTTTGTCTGGGACGAAAGGTGCGAGAATGCGTTTAAGAGCCTAAAAGAAAAGTTGACATGTGCACCGGTGTTAGTCATTCCTAAGGGGAATGAAGAAATGACGGTATATACGGATGCATGTGGTACCGGACTAGGTGCTGTATTGATGCAAGAAGGTAGGGTTGTAGCTTATGCAAGTCGGCAACTGAAACCCCATGAGAAAAGATACCCTACCCATGATTTGGAATTGGCAGCGATCGTGTTTGCACTGAATATGTGGAGACATTATCTCTTGGGAGAAAGATTCGAGTTGTTTACCGATCATAAATCATTAAAATATCTTTTCTCCCAAAAGGATCTAAATCTCCGACAACTAACATGGTTAGAATTCTTAGCTTCTTTTGATTTCGACATCGCATATACACCAGGAAAGGGCAATGTGGTGGCTAATGCATTGAGCATAAGACATGCCAGTTTAGGGGCTATGTTTCTAGAATGAAAGCAACTGGAGTACATCGCTGGGTATGATTTCAGACCAAAGTGCGAATTGGATCCAAAAATGTTAGCAAGTTTGACAATCAGACCCACTTTGATTGAGCGGATTGGTTCTAGTCAGGGGAACGATCCTAACCTATTGGAAATCATCTCCAAGTTAGAGATGGGTATCGATGAGGAGATGAACAAGTATGGGCTTGATCGGGATCGATGGCTTAGAAAGAATGGAAGCTAGTTGTACCCAATGTCAATGGATTGAGAGATGAAGTGCTTAGAGAATGTCATCACTCAAAACTGACTATACATCCCGGTGGTAGCAAGATGTACCGAGACATGAAGCAGACCTACTACTGGGAAGGGATGAAAAGAGATATTGGGAAGTTTATATCCAAATGCATGAACTGCCAGCTAGTTAAAGCTGAGCAAAAGAAGCCTAGTTGTTTGCTACAACCATTAGAAATTCCAGAATGGAAATGGGAACAAGTGTCAATGGGTTTTATTGATGGGTTACCAAGGACTAGATCGGGCCATGATAACATTTGGGTGATTGTGGACCGATTGACTAAGAGTGCAAGGTTTATACCCATCAAGTCAAACAAGACGACAACTAAGTTAGCGGAACTGTATATAAAGTGGGTGGTGAGATTTCATGGATAACCCAAAGGCATTGTGAGTGACCGAGATCCGTTGTTCACTAGTGGATTTTGGAAGAGCTTGCAAGAGGCGTTAAGATCAGAACTACATCTCAGCACCGTATATCATCCTCAAACGGATGGTCAAAAAGAGAGGGTGAATCGTATATTAGAAGACCTCTTGAGAGCCTGTGTATTGGATTTTGGAGGATCATGGGATGACTGTTTGCATCTAGTAGAGTTTGCATATAGTAATTGTTATCAATCCAGTATTGGTATGGCTCCGTTTGAAGCTTTGTACGGAAGACCGTGCAACTCACCGTCATGTTGGGTAGAGACTAGTGAGAAGTTTGTACTTGGATCCGATGTGATAAGAGAAATATTAGCTAAGATTAAGATTATCCAAAAGCGAATGAAGGCTTCCCAAGATAGGCAGAAGAGTTATGCCGATAAGAGGAGAAGAGAATTAAAGTTCTCCATTGGTGACTTTGGTGTTTGTCAAGATTTCTCGGTTGAAGAGCGTGATACGATTTGGCAGGAGGAGCAAATTAGCACCAACATTTGTTGGTCCATTCCCAGTTCTAGAGCAAATTGGGAATTTGTCATACAAAGTTGAATTACCAGAGAAGATGGCAGGAGTTCACAACGTATTTCATGTTTCCCAGTTAAGGAAGTTCGTGCACGACCCAAACGTGACTATTCCACGTGATCAGTTGGATGATATCGAAGTTGAACCCGAGGCGGTTGGGAACCACAAGCCTATGCATATTGTTGGGAACGATACGAAACAACTTTGAAGGAAAGCGGTGAAGTTAGTCAAAGTTCAGTGGGGGCAAGAATGAGAATGACTGTACTTGGGAAACAAAGGAAAGCATTAGGGAGGCATATCCAGAACCCTTCGCCAGGTAAGATTTTAACTTCGATTTAGTCTTTTCGCATGCTAGGATAGGCTTGTTTTGTTTGTCTTGCATGATTGATTGTTGTATATGGTTGGTAGGCATGTGGGATCCTTTGTATGTTTTGGGTTAATGAATTTCGGGGACGAAATTTCTTAAGAGGGGAAGAGTGTAAAGACCCGCATTCTACGCATCATAGGATCGTAGAATATTTATTTCTTTCACATACAAAGTTGTATGGTCATGTAACTTTGGGAGACGACTATTGGGATCATTTCCCGTGTTCATGATTTTTCCCAATTTTTAAATGATCGTTTTGCCCCTAGTCAGTACTGTTTTGGCCATAACTTTTGATTAGAAAGGAGATTTGATTTGAAACCACTTCCATTGGCTTTGAATGATGGTTTACAGTTCCGTAGAGTGGTAACATTAGCCAAACGGACTTCCCTTTTGGGAGATATGGCTGAAACAAGTTTCAAATAGCGAAAAACAGCTTAATTGGGCTTAACCGGGTGAATAACAACTAGGCCCACTGGGGAATTTCAGGATTTGGGTTATGAGGAGGCTGAAATCAGTTAGAATGATCTTATTTTCATTTTTCAGCCGCCACTTTCATTCTTGGAACCCTAACAATGGCCTCCAACACCCAAATCAACTTTTAATCACTTTCTAATCAAGTTTTGGCTTAATCAACATCAAATCAAAGAAGATCTTCACCAAATCAATATTAGAGCTGCTGTTAGACATCAGTATTCACCCAAATCAGCGAAGTTTCAGTTTTGAAAATTTTATTTGTGGCCAAGGTGAGTGATTTGCAAGGTTCCTTACTAATTACGGTTAAATAAGAGTAATTTGTGATAATTAGCGAATTTATACATGATTAAAATCTGGATAAATAATTATAAATTCTGAAATAATGTTTTAGACCTCTGTTAGAAGTTTGGATTAATTTGGTTAAGTTTTGCAAATCATATTATTAGATTTGCTTAAACATGCTTTTGGGAAAATATGAGGTTTTGGCTATGTTTGATCCGTTTTAACCTATCAAATTGTTGTTTTGCTGTTTGTGAATAATTATACATGTTGTTATGACTGTATGGTATGCTTTGTGATTGTCTAGAAGTGTTAGAGTTGTCGAAAACGCCGACGAATGGCGTAAAACAGTCATTGGAAGAGTTGCAGGAATTGTGCAGGGAACCGGATCGGATCGCCCTACCCAACCCCAACCCGATCGCGATGCCATTGCTCTCCACGACCCGAACCCCTCGCCTGAAGGTGTGCCACGACCTGAATAATGGAGCACGTCTGAACCGCTCCACCTCTCGTGGCATGTACCCCGACCCGCATGGCCACCTCCGAACCGAACCGATGCATGGCGATTGGACCTGAAGAACCCGATCCGCCAGGAGGTGATGACGACCGATCCGAACCGCCACAAGATGAAGGTCACAAACTGAACTGGGTAGTCACGATCCGACCCGTATGGATATTCCTATCCGAACCGAAGGGCTGATGACCATGCCCTAAAATAAAGTGAAGTGAAGAAATTAAGACCGATCCGGAGAAGAAGGCGATGACCAAAACCCGAGATGCAAAGGTAGTCCAACTTCATGAGTTGGGCTTTGCTGCGGGACGCGTGCTAAGGGGTTGTCGATGTCTATAACTTTGGATCACTATGTGTGGGGGTACGTGAGCGGATTCAGGGCCACAGTAGTCTAGGTATGACTAAAGAGCTATAGACCAATGAAGTGGGGTCATTTGTAAAGGTTTGGTCATGACTCCATGTGGTAAGCTTGGTAGTAGCAGTAGTTGTACAAGTTGAACTCCGTCACTACTTCAATGGGTCTAGTGATCGAAGCAGTAGATATCGTATGCTTTACGCATTGAGTGAGAGATGTGAGGATGGTTGTTATGTTTGGTTTGTTTTCCATCATAATGTAATGCACACCTCACCCCCGTTATCTTTACACCATCTTTTGAATGGCACCTTAGAGTATTGTACGGTACGTAGTGCTAACTATTTGGTTGCAGGTCCAGGTTCAGGTATGGTTTAGTATACTTGTTATTGTTCTATTTAGCTGCTTATCGCTCATACCAGACTTTTTGTCTGACCAAGAGTTTTATATCTCTTCTTATTACTCTGGGTGCTCTCACGAGCAGACTAGATACAGGTTAGCTGGGTATGCACGAGTAGCTGATCCGGAGACGAGCAGGAGGCTTCCATGTATGATACATATAGATATTCTCCCTATGTTGTTGAAGATCACTGCTTGGGCATTAGTAATGCATCTTCTACTCTAGCTTTCTTTTGCTTTAGAGACAGTTTAAAGTTGTAATAATGATGTTGGATCATAAGCTGTATTTGGATTTCCGCTGCTATGTTGGTTTAGTTTTCAGCTCATGCACTGTCTCGCCTGTTTTTTATCAAGATTATATTATTATTATATTTTGTTCCATGCGTTGTGAAACATTCTACAGGTTTTTGATTAGTTCATTTTCTTCTTTCCTTTCTTTGGCGACCGTTCCATGTTAGTCAGGCATGTGTACAACGCACTTTCGGAGGAAATGCCGGCTGGTGCGGGGCAGGCCGTCACAGTGTTGGTTCTTCCTCTTCTTATTATTCTTCTATTCTTCCATTTCTTTCTTTCTTATCTCATCCTTTAAATTCTTTCTATTAAAGATTCCTATTTTCCTGTATTTTGGGTTGGACATGTGTAATATTAGTCAACTCAAAGTGTATGGATTCATGGGCCTTTACAGTTGGTATCAGAGCTATTAGTTGAGTAATAACCTTGGCTCTATGGTGTAACTCGATAGAGATGGGATTAGTAATATCCTATATTGAGTTTGAGTGTATATACTAGTGAACTTATTTGTAAAATTTAAATAAAAATGTTTTGTATTGTGTTGATTGATCAGTTCAATTGTTGAGAAACCATATTGAACTGGCAATTGACCAATGTTGTTTTATACAGAGAGTAATTGAAATAATTTTTCTCAAACTATATTTTATAGAAAAAGGGATTAATTTTCTATATTATAGTACAATTGTTTGTTAGGTTGTTTTGATTGATTTGATTGGAATCCAAACTAGATTATGAAAAGAAAATGAATTAGCTAGAAACCAATTGGTTAATTGAATATGGAAAATGAAATTTAACCTTTATAGGTGAATTAATTTAAGATGGAATCAAATGGAATGAAATAATATAAGTTTGGAGTTTGGGAATCGAGTGGATAATAGGAGAAATCAATCGGATATTAGTCGATTGATATTAATGTATGTTTAACCAAAGTGAATGTTGATCAGTAAGTATGAATGTTGAATTTAATTCAAATGATTTGATTGTTTGTTATTTAGATGCTGGGTTAGTTAGATAAAATTTGTCAAACAAGTCAACGAAGAGGTTGAATGAACTGAAACTAAATTCCAGTGTAATGAATTGGAAACTTTGGAAATAAATCCCAATATAATTGGGAATAAAATCACTTATGAAATGACACTGAATGAATTATTCCTATATCCGTTACTTTTGTTAAAAGTTGAGATAAGTGTTGATCCCATATGGCAATGGAATTGATTTGGTCACACAGATTGGAAGTACAAGATCGAAGATGAAGAGCAGTTAGTTGATTTGCTTCAAATTTGGAGTTTGAAATGCCTGACAAATTGGTAAACCTTAATATTATTGGTTGGTGATTGATTTTGTGCCGCTAAATTGGATAGCCATTTGGATTTTGGTTTTCTTTTGGAAAAATTGAGGCCTGGAGTGACAATTGTAGTTGTACCGAGATGCTGGCGAAATTTTTGAAAATTTTAGGAGTTTGAATTTGTTTTGATGATAATTCAAAAATATATATTTTAAAATAATCAGTTTCATAGCATTCTTCATAACTTGTAATTTCGGGGACGAAATTCTTTTAAGGGGGGAAGAATGTAACGCACCAGATTTTTGAACATTTATTTCTAATATTTAAATTTGTTTTAAATATTGATTTGGGAATATAAACAGATTTTATATTGGGTTTGTTTAATATAATGGAGTTCGAATATATATATTTATAATATAATTAAAACGGTAGTTCGTAATTTTCGATTTAAACTTTAATAGAATGTACAGGATCCGATATAAGTCGGATTTCTATATAACAACTCAACAAGAAACGTACGGATCGATTTGACTATATTTCTTTAACACAAGAGAAAATGGAGATTTCATATCATAGACTGCAAGTTATATCCAATTCACATTTTCAAATAGTCGCTATGTAATTCGTTAATGAACGATAATGTTTATTTAACAAATATAAATAATTTATATATATCATTTGAATATCATTTAACCAAAAATTATATAATATTAAGTTATAAATCTATATCAGTTTATTTTGAAGTTATGTAGTACTATATTTAGGTATATACGATAATATTGGTTTATTTTTATTAATCGAATTGTTTTGAGGTTTTAAAGATATTTTATCAATAGTATATAGGCCTCATAAATAGCTTTGTTTTCAAACAATCTCTGTTTTCGATGAAACGAATTTTTTGGAATACGTATGTTTAACTATTGCTAGATTTCCAGTTCAGCATCAAACAAAGTTGTGTTGTTAGTAGACAAAATTTAAAGGTGAACCGATAAATTAAAATAAAGTTGTTTTGCAAACGGAATCGGATTTTGATGAAACGAGTTCCGTTGGGTTCGCAATATTAAGACGTAGCAGTACATCCTTTTTATTGCCTTGGAAGTCCGTGTGTCTCTATGTTATTTTTATCGGTCAATGTAATATGTAGTGGTACCGTATAATATGAAATAAATAAATATACATAAGTTCTTATCCCTTAAGCAATGTACTGACCTAAAGAAGATCTACAACATCTACCCCAATATTTCATTTATATGTTGATTTATCAATTCAAATGCAGCTACCAATTGAAATGAATATACCATAAAGTACACTACAGTTCACCTATTATAAGTGTTGCAATGCTATTTACACAACCACCCTATGTGATACTCTATTATTTTCCTCAGCACATTCTCATCTCCTTTCAGTCGCCAAGAAACTTCAACCTACCCTAAACACTAATTTACACAGAAAAGCTAATTCCTTCAATTGCAAGCCATTAATACCTTACCGCGCACACAACCGATACGTTCTTTACCACATTTACTTTCTCCCCACTCTTTCTTCACTTATATATTCTGGCCATTTTTCTTCCCAGCAACTACAAATTTCTATACGCTGAACACGCATCGCTTTAAATTTCCTTTTCCCTCAACTGATCTAAAACCCGCGAGCGAGCTTCCACATGTGTGTGTGTATATATATAAGTAATAATTATAATAAATGGATCAAAGGAACTAGGTGCAATAGGCAGTAGAAGATGGAATCGCATTTGGCACGAAAGGGTGTGAGGTTAGGAGAGATGTATGGCTTTGTGTGGTAGGCATGAGGAGTTACGCGAGTAACGAGGGGAGATACATCATGTAACACCCCGAAATTCTGATAATATTAATATTCAAAAATTAAAGAATAACTAATCTCAGACTTGAGAATTGTGGGAAACGGGTTGCGCCATTGTGTTCCTCTCGGAATTCTAGTGAAGATAGAGTCCGAGTTTGCGGGAAACGAGTACCGGATGAAAAAGTTATGGACGAACGAAGTTTGGTGGCAAAGAGAGAAAAAAAATGCACTGGCGCACTTGGGAAGTGCGCCAGTACATATTTACACTGACGCACCTGCCAAGTGCGCCCAGGCCGAGGCTGGAGCCTGCACAGCTTTCTGGTTCAGGCTGACCCGTGTTGTTGAGTCCATTCTGACTCCTTGCTGAGTCATTAGGGCTGACTCATCACCATATCATAATTAAATGGTTTTGATTAACCCTAAGAACATCCGACGGCTTAAATTAATTTATAACTCTATAAAAAGACCCCTATACACAAACCCTAAATCAGAAAATAAACAAAGACCATGGCCGTCATGCTGATAGTTTGAGACCTAGAGCAGCCGCCATCAAATTAAATATAAAGAACAGCAACCAAATCAGAACTACCCAACCCTAACAGCAATTCTTCATCAAAAGAGCGCTAATTCGACTATCTTTCTTCTATAATTGTGAGTATGATAGTCTTAACAAGATTATTATCATTTTAATTAGGTTAAGTCATGAATGGATTGTGAGTAGATGATGTGAATTGTCATATGCTATCATGTATGTTATTAATCCTATGCTATGTGGTGATGATATACTATATGTTGTAAATCATGCTATGTATGTTGAAAGTTTCTATGCTAAGTTGTGATGAATCATACATGTTAGAAAGCCATCTGTGCTAGTTAGTTCATATTAATTAAATCATCATGTTTGGGCTATGTTGATCTATATGACAAGTTACATATGTTGATTAGAAAAGTTATGAACATATGCCATGACATTTATTATGACACCTAGAATTACGCTATGACATATGTGATATCCTATGCTAGTTCACACTATCATTATGTTGCCTAAAAACCCCATATGCAAGTTTATGTATAAATTTGGGCTATGATCATATCATGTAAATTGTGATATTTAACAAGTTGACACCTTTTGATTCTTAACATGTGTAGTTTATGCAAGTTTCACCCCTATTATGATTAGATTTATTTTAGTTGTCTATATGTTGTGA
This sequence comes from Allium sativum, assembly GCA_030737875.1. Taxonomy (NCBI): domain Eukaryota; kingdom Viridiplantae; phylum Streptophyta; class Magnoliopsida; order Asparagales; family Amaryllidaceae; genus Allium; species Allium sativum. Next base: position 221,133,058 of record CM060916.1, on the reverse strand, counting down.
TAATTTGTCTTTGTGCTATGCGTTAGACTATTCAAGTCTAGCCAATATTATGCGTTGAATAAGCGAACGTATAAACGTGGGGTAGGGGTAATATTAAGGATTTAATAATAAAATGTTGGGTGCAATTGATATGATTTTGCATACCATGAGTGGATGACCATAATTGAGTCAATTATGGACATCAATAAAAGTGGACTAAATTAATAATTTGGATAGGGAATTATTAAAACTGGGGTAAAAGATTGAAAGTTGTCAATCAATGCTTAGGACACGAGGTTGGACTCGTTTGTGACGTAAACCTGCCCGGAACCGCCCGGCAAATCCAGTGGTCACAATTGTCAGCCCAATGTGAGAGGTCCTAGGCCTAAACTAAAGCATAACAGCTGTAAAGACATGAGGTTAGACTCTTTTATGGTGTAAGACTGCCCGGACCCGCCCGGCAAATCCAGCTGCCATAAATGCCAGTCTAATGTGAGAGGTCTTTATGAGGTTATGGCCTGAATGAATTAAGAAATACTTAACCAGATAAACATATAAAGCGGGACATGGGGGTTAAGTAGGTGCCTTGGGTGGCATGAGGAATATAGTGGGTGCCCTTAGTGGCATGTGAAATACGATTAGTAAGACTTTACCAAACACACATGTAAATGAACATGACTAAGAGGGTTAAGTGGGATATATTAATGACAAGCTTAGGTGGGTAGCTTGTGGGGGGCCATTTCAACCAGTATCCCAAACGTATCTTTGTGGGCTCGACCCAAGTCGAGGACAGGACACGCATACTGAGTTTGACTGTAAGAGGCCAAAACGGGGAGCGGTGGCAACGCAAGTCCAACGGGTTTCATATGCGTGTGTGGACCCGGGCTGGTAGGTAAGACATTGTTGCATCGTGTAGGTATAAGCCGTGCATTCTCAGTTGTATCGAGTTGCCACTTTAGGGGAGTGATACACCCCACCGTGGGGCCAGCATGGGTATGTACGAGTAGGGTGCCGATCGAAAGTGGGTAGTGGGGTACACCTAGTGGAGATAGGGGCAGACGACACCTATGTAGTTAGCTAGGAGTATACGAAGTTACTTATATAATTTCTAAGAGGATAGTGGGGTACACCTAGTAGAGATAGGGACAGACGGCACCTATGTAGTCAGCTAGGGGTACGTAAGGCTATTTATATTGTTTCTGTGTGAAGCAAGTGGGATCAACCTTCAGGGTGACTGGTGCGGTGCAGTGAAGTAATGTGCGGTGCAGTGTAGTAATTTGCGGTGCAGTATAGTAATTATTCATTAGTAATTAGGTATGCCTTTACCGTTATCTTTAACGTTATCTTAAACGCTATCTTTATCTTCCTAATAGTTCATAGACATTTACTTGTCTTCCAGCTTATGCCTTAGTCTAGTTAACTTGATAATAGTATTGTTAGAATTGTCATACTCGCCAGAATTTATGTCTGACCCCCTCCATTTCTATCCTTTTCCCCCTCCAGGTCCTTAGGTTGGGCCAGTTCTAGTGGAGTTTGATTGGATTGCTCATCTCTCTTTGGAAAGCTTGGACCGTTGAAGTAAAGTCCAGCTTGTTATCTTCTTTAATGGCTATTTGTGTAATGGGATTATGTATGTAATTTTTATGAAGATGGATAATGTACTTGACTCTGATTAATGGTTTTGTGATGTAATAAACATGTTTCCGCTGCAATAAAATGAAGCTTTAGTTTTCAAGTACTACTTATTATCTGTCTTGTTGTAATTTTTCTATTCTATATTCACTTATAACCTCCATGGAAGTTAATGCATTCCCTTTGTGAGTGACATTAATGGACGTGGGGTGTTACACATCACGCATGTTTGAAAGTGGAATGTGGAGTTACGGCTTGAGTAATGGTGGAGGTCGCATAACTGCAGCGCCCGTCTTCCCTTCCAAAGCCTAGAAGCTGTCATGCATGAAATTGTAATTTCAAAGAAAAAAATAAGAACGGCAAGGGAAGTTCATGTTGTTGGAGGTAGGTAGAGCGGTTGTTTCCGAATAGCGCGGGGGATGCAGTGTTGAGATGGCGCTCCGCTAGAGGAATCTTGGCACAACTATGGTAGGCTGGATGGGTAGCGGTCCAGTAGTTAGTGGCTGGTGTTCGAGAGGGAAGGTGCTGCATGATGGGTGCAGCAGGGGTCGGCGTTGAGAAGTATTATTGGATGGAGAAAGGGTTGCTTGCATTGGGTAGATTGTATGCATGGAAATAAGAACATCGACGTGGAAACATGGAAAATGGGTCCTGTAGAAGTTGGTTTCAAATTGATGAGGTGTAATGCTGCAGTAACAGTAGAGTTGTGGCGTGAGTCCAAAGTGGAGTTGTAACACGTGCAGCAAGAACAAGAAGATTAGTATGTGCCAAACCATGGATTAACGTAAGTAAGAAAATAAGTTAGATAAATATATTAAATTATTTGGAATAATATACATGCGTTATGCATGCCTATTATATACCGAAATTATGCTCGTTGATTTAAAATGCCTACATAATAAGCGTGGCTATCTGGATGGGTTGTTAAAGTGCCTAGCAGAGTTAAAAGGCATAAGAACGTTATTGATATCTTAATGATATGTAACATGGCCTGAGAGGGTTTAAAAATGCCTAAACAAGTGTTTAACGTGACATGATGATGCGCCTAACCCAATGCATGACTAATCACGTGACCCTTTTCTTTACATACATACACTATTATGTTACAACGCAAGTTAAGATTAGGTAAACGATGTATAGTAAGTTATTCATAATATGAATTTATACACTGAGTAGGAATATAATATGGCCTGACCAAATATTAATAATATGCCAAATCCTAAATGACGTGGCCTGATTATGGTATAGTAAGTTCGAAACATGCTGGTGAGGGCGAAGGAGTATTAAACTGCCTTATCTTAAGTGCTTGATCATTTGTGTAACCGAGCCAGTTTAGATTTTAAAAGCCAATGTTTAACTAATATGCCTAAACCATTTTGAACATACCTAATCCTGTTTTAATTAACGTAATTAAAATCTAGTTTAATTATTATTAAGTTACTATTAAATATTAAATTTAGTAGCATCTACCGTAATAATTTATATCTACGCCATACAGTAACGAGGTTTGACGAAACAAGGGACGATGGCGCCTTACTCGACAAACGCTTCGTTATGGAGTTGGTTGATCAGAGTTGGCAGCTAGCGGAGTTTTTAATTGAATTAGACGTCAGTTTAATTTAATTAGAACAAACCGTTTCAGCGAAATACGAGATCAAGGTGAGTTTAACTTACTCAGTTTATCCCGTTTATATTTTATATAAGCCGGGTTTTTATTTTGTGTGCAATGTTTGCTAATGATTGATGATTGGATGATTGTTTACATGGTATGTTGGATATTTTTTATTGACTTTGTTTAATTTAATCGAATTAAATCGTTATTTCAACGATTAGATTCCAAACATGGCAACTTACCATGTTGGTCACGTTTATGACTATATAAATGTATTAAACTAATAATTGGATGTTGAATGGACATTATAAATTGATTTTTTACTGTTATTAGTTAAACTATTTAATTCAGTTTACCGTGATAAAATATTGTCGTATTGAATTTGAGGTAATTCATTTTGATGTAGGGAAGGACAGGTTGGAGGGATCCAACCGGATTCCTCAAATATATGGTTATATTCACATTATATCATATGAATTATTTAACCAGTATGATTGATTCATTATTGATTGTTGAATTAAAATTCAACGTTTGTTTGTTATTAACGAATGGATGATATTGGTAGAGTAATTGGCAACGGTTGGCCTAAAATGAATCATTTTATGAACGATGATTTATACTCAGGTAAATCGATTGAAATAAGGTTACGAAAAATTATTTTATAACCAAAGAGGATTCTGAAATCTATTTTGTATAGATTGTTTGAATAAATGTTTATTAAAGGAAACGAATAATTATTTTTATCTAGTAACTATAAACCGAATATATAAAGCAAATTCTTGTGTTGGTGAGTTTTATAAGAAAATGAGCAAGAATTATCCAAATGGTCAAGGTTTGGATAAATGATTTCAAATTAACAATAACATGTGATTATTTTATTTTATTAGATTGTTAATTAAATAAAATGAATATTTAAATTGATTTTATAATCAATTTTTAAGAAAGGACTAATGAAATGGGCTAATGAATTAACCTTGTTTTGAGTTGACGAAGTCAACTATTTTTAAACTAAGATGGATTACTAAATAAAATATTGAATCGTTAATTATTTGTAAAATCGATTATAATTTTAATTATTTGAAAGGGGAGATAACTATAAATGTTGAAGTAAACAAATTTATTTCTAAAATGTTGGAGTTGATTATTATTTTAATAATAATCAAAGTGATAAATCTTGAAATTTAGTTTTCCTTAAATGGAAGTGTATGAAGTTATAGAGCCTTATGTGAGGTTAAGTGAAATGATAAGCGAATTTATATTTAATATAAATCCTATTAATAATTCCATTGGTTGTTTTTTTTAAACCCAAATTGGGAAATTATAAAAGCAAGTTATAAGTGGATTAATGTTATTAATGATTTTAAGAATCGAAACAAGTTCAAATGGGATTTGTAATCTGGAGAAAGTAAAAGGGAGGTTGAAATCCCAAAGATGGAGAAATGGAAATGTTTTAAAATAAGAAAGCGTGATTTTGAAATGAGAAAAGGGTTTTTCAAAAGAAAATAAATGGTGTTAAAACCATGTCAAAATCGTATGGAAATTATAAGTATTGGGATATTTATTGGAGTGAGATTTCATTGATAAATTTTTATCTATTCCAAAGATAAGAATGTTGTCTTCTCAAGGTCTGAGAGGAAAATAAAATACCCCAACTTGAACAACTTCATGATTATCCAGGGACGATATTAGTTTAGTAACGAGAGTAGTGAAAAGTATTAAAACTAATGTTTCCATTGTGGATATTGTAAACTATAACTCGAAGAGTTGTAAGTTAAATAAATTGAGTTGGAAATAAGACGCAAAAAGGCGACAATCCAAATGTTGGGACATTTAGAAATTTAATTAACAAGTGTTTAACTAAAGAAACCAATTGATTTTGTATACTAAACCAATGAATCCACTTCATTTTCTATGGATGATGTTTGTTTATTTTGATAGTTAAATCACTGACAATCTAAATTTGGCCAAATCGATTGTTGATATGAAAAGTCTGGCATCGAATTTATATTTGAAACCATTCCGACCAGCATATATGTAAACATTGAAGATATTCAGAAGCTGATCGAGATGGAGCAATTGAAGACCGTGGATCTTCATAAGCAGAAGGGTTACTTGTCGAATATTCTCTGGGATTACGACCGCAGGTATTCTTACGTGATTCGGTCGTGGTTGGGATTTTGCGGGTTGCAAGGACTACTCGCTACTGATCTTTGGATGTGGTAGGAGGGTGCCTTTGGTTCATCCTGTTCCTGGGTGACTTTTATGGACGAATGTCTAACAGAGTATTTTCTGAAAACCACGTATGTTGATTTTTACAAATATACCAAGTTGGTGGTAAAGAAGGGCACTTCTTTATAACTAGAGTTTATTTATTGACTTCAATTAGTGATTTGAGGTATCTGACAATGTGGAATTCAAAGTAAATGATGGGCAGATGTTCAAAAGGTAAATTCTAACCTCCAACCTCATCAACCAGGAAATGACAAAAATCAGACAGGTAGCATGGCTATGTGGGTTTCTCCCATTAGGGTGTATAATCACCTATCTAGAGAAAATCCTTTTCCTTCTTTAATCTATTTCGATGCTGACCCTTTTCAGGAAACAGTGGTTTGAGACCAACAGTTGGTTATATACATTCGATACACTCAAGCGAAATGAGTGGTCGGTTATGTGTGGGCCGAGTTGCAAGTCGTTCTTGTTGAACCCAGTGTATTCTCCTCTTAAGATACACTATCAGAAGGTGGTTCCATACCTTGTCATAGTCGGAATCCAATCTCCAATAAGCGCCTGCGGTTTTGATTATATACTATATATGTGGAGCGTGAGATGCAAGTGTTTCCCTAGATTGTTATTTATTTATATTTAGACACTACTATAATATCAGAATAAGACATGATTTTAGAAATGATTTTGGGTTATATTAAGGTAAAAACATCCGTATATATGTATGGATCGGTCTTACTATTATCTTTTTCTTTCAGAGGGATTTTTACTTAAAAATCAATATGAATGTTATTTAAACCTAGTGAGTTTCTCGCTATGGTTCTCCAAACTGACCCGGTGTTTATAATACTTGGGTTAGACCGGATTTTACAGGTTCAGGTTAGGATGCTATGGATTTCAGAGATGAACTTGAGGATTTCAGACATATGATATTAAATATTTATTCTGCTGTGTGATGTATATAAGGCCAGGTTGTTATAATTGTGCAGATGTAATGATGTACTCTGATGATTGTTATAAGTGGTTTTTTCAAGTTTTCAGTAAAGATTTATTTATATATTATATTTATTCTGCTGCGATGTGCGACTCTATGTGGTGTTGGTTCTTCTTATTCTTCTATTATCCCATTTCTTTCTTTCTTTCTTATCTCATCCTCTAAATTCTTTCTATTAAAGATTCGTATTTTCATGCATATTGGACTGGATTTGTGTAATATTAGTCAACTCAAAGTGTATGGATTTACGGGACTTTACAGAATATGACAACATGTGTGGAACTGTTTTGGTATTAATAGAGTTGTGATTGTATACGTTATCCAAAGAGTTCATGAACTTCTGTGGTGATGCCACTTAATGGGATCATAGCCCCTACATTGCTTGAGATATAGTGAACCAATATTATATGATTCACAATCACAAAATTATTTTTTTCTCTAAACTATGACATAGTTTATAATTCCAAAATATTTGTTAAAAATTTTAGATACTTCAACATTTTCTAATGGAGTATTTTGTTACGAATATAAATACTACATTATAATTTTATTTCATAATGAATATCCATAGTATTTATATTGAAATATAACTAAATTTATTTTACTATTGATATTCCATAAAAAAATGTGATACGTTTTATGAAAATAATTTTCATAACTTGACGCAATCATAAGTGTTATATAACATGATTTTACTATTTCCTCTATTACCATAGCAGTATATTAGTTTTGAAGATTCATCACCCAATTAATGTAAACTATTTATTTTATATACTATAACTAGTTTATAGCAAAGAGTCCATCCACCAAATATCTTTATCCCATATAAATAAATTTAATAGAAATAAATTTAGTAGAAATAAATTTTATATATGAAATTACATTTTGGAATAAAAATTTATATTTTTTATTCTAATATAAGGTATCACGACATTACAACTATTATTATAATTTGAGTTTCTAATGGTTCTTTATGAAGCAGATGTGACCATACACTCTCTTCATTCCAAATATATCTGAAATCGCCTATATACTTTTACATTAGCTTTCCTTTCTAAATGGCCAAAACATTCAAAAAAAACCTTAATATAAAATCATAATGAAATCTTTACAAATGAACTCGGCTGAAAGCCACCGACTTTTATTTTCCTTAGTCTTTTATCTCCATCTTGACATTTTCTAAGCTCTATTCCATGAAAATTGAGTTAGTATTGGTGATTATCACTTCTGCATTTGACTTATCCACTTTCTTGGCTTTCTTCTCAATAGCCATAAGAATTACCTAAGTAATCATTAAGAAAAGTACTTGATCATGAGATGTTATGGGTAGAAGATAGAGTGTATGGTGTATAAGTGGCAAGATTGGTTAGGAACACCTCTCAATTCCAAGAGAAGGGTCCTAGTATTAAGCGAAAGCACTCATCATTGAGTGAATTCCTTAATAGGGACCCAGTTGAAAAAACGAGCAGGATCGAGCAATATGGAAATACGTGTATGCAGAAGTTTTGATAAGGTGATATATTATTTTTGGTATATGCAAGTAAATATTTAATGAGATAAATACCTAGAGATGATATTGCATATAAGTAATATAAAAGCAGTAAATAAAGTAAAGAACACTAGGAATTTTTATACTCATTCAGAGCATCGTCCTACGTCTAGTCTTAGGCTCCTTTTGGAATTTAACTAATAAACACCCTAACCCAGAGGAACAAGTATTACAATACCCGATGGCAGAACAAGGATCTGAGTAGTAGAACATGATTTCACATCAGCAGCCAAAGAGGAATTCTTTCCTGAGCAGCGGAACAAGACATCAACAAATACAAAAGGTTGTTTGAATGTATATGTGTTCTTGATAACACGATAAGTCACAATTGAGTACGCCCTTCCTATAATCTTCTCCTTTATATATATACATTAGAAAGCAAGTGAAGAATAAAGAAGGAAACTTATTTGTAATCATAGAAAGTTAAATATTTGAGAGCACAAGTAAACACAAAATAGAAATAGTTCAAAATCGGAGAATAATTAAATCAATAAATTTAGCTAATTAAAACAGGTGATTCTAAAGTACATTTATAGTAAATAAAATGTTGCAATTATCCTTGAAAAGATTTGATCAAAAGATTTAGTCGTAACAGTTGAATTAAAGAGTTATGACTCTTCAAAAAGTCGCAACGTTTCAGGTCAACTGACTGAATTTATAATTTAGCTAGTTGAAAAACAACTATAATTTGAAAATATGTGTGCATATGCACAAATCATGTTATTCAGCCAGCTAAATTGAAAATTCAGTTAATTGAATATTCAAACTCAAAAGATTGAATACTTTAGCAATCAGCTGGTTGAACTAAAGAGTTATGACTCTTCATAAATTCGCAACGTTTCAGGTCGGATGGCTGAATTTATAATTCAGCTAGTTGAAAAACAACTATAATTTGAAAATATGTGTGCATATGCACAAATCATGTTATTCAGCCAGCTAAATTGAAAATTCAGTTGGTTGAATATTCAAACTCAAAAGATTGAATACTTTAGCAATCAGCTGGCTGAATTTTCAATTCAACCAGTTGATACACATGATTTCTGCTCAAATGCTTCAACCTTTGAATATAAAATAGTCATGTATATATATTGTATGGGAGATTTTAATAATAAAAACCAACTAAATACAGACTCGACTACATTACAAATATACCAACATATCTTCTTGTCGAATCTTCACGTATTTAGGCTATATTCTTTTTCTTTTTCCTGTAAAAGATGTTAGTGAATAATATCGTCGATATATAGTTCTTGCAACGAAATCTAGTTTAAAAATAGAGGATCTAACGATCTCCCCCATTTTGGTAATGACGATTATATACGACTTATATATATAAGATGTAATGAAATGAAAATTTAATTTTTTTTATCGGTGCTCCCCTGAATATTTTGTTCCCCTGTATATATTCTATATATATATATATATATATATTCTCCCCCTTTGTCGTCGACAAAAAGAAAGAACAGGTCATAGGTAACAAAGTAGTATATAGTTCATAAATTATAGGAATTAAAAATGAGAGTGTACATAAAAAAATGAGAGTGTATATGAACAATTTTCGTAATACACTATGCATACCTAAGTTTATAAGAATATTATATCCATTAAGCACATAGGATCATAGTATATTATACAATAATAGAAACATGTGATGTGTAACGACCCAGATTTTTAGCCTTTTAATTTTGAAAATTTAATTTCGTTTTAAATGTTGTATTGATAATTTAAAAAGGATTTTATAACGATTTTATTTATAAAACGAGTTTTAATGTATAATTTATGATATAATTTAAACAGTTTATTTTATTATATTTCTGAGATCGTAGCGCATTGCTTAACCTAGCGATATTTTCATTTTTGTTCGTCATAGTCCGTAAATAAACAGAATTCCGTATAATGCATACTCGGTAAACTTTGAAGATAAATATACACTGTGTATCCTTAAGTATTTATTTATACTGACCCATGCCTATTCTTAACCAAAAAATTAAATAAATTGCAGGCAGCCGTGCCGCCCACGTAAACGTCTTTGCCAATCCATCTCATTTCCGTGGGTAACAAGCTACTCAAATATATAAAATAACAAGTCGTTCCCAGGTCCTCTTCTAATCCCTAATTCCCAGTATATCATTCTTTGCGTTCTTCCTGTCGAAAATCAATTTCTTACAAACGAAAAAGAATTCATCCCTTTAAGATAGAAAACAAAATCCGAAAACCCGGCTATACTAGGAATTTAATTTCATATATTCATTCTGGGGTTCGATCGCCATTTTCTTAACGCATCGTTCAACCCGGCTTGAACTAGGGCATGTTTTGGCCATCGAAAGGGGTGGAGCTAGGTATTCTCGAGATTGGCGTGGGGTTCGCGATGCAGAGGCGCGAGAGTGGCCAAGTATGAGGCGGCTAGACTGTCAAGGTCAATGGAAGCTGTGTAGGTGGAGGTTCTCTCAAGGGTGGTGCGATCCTATCAGGTCATCAATATCGATCACTATTTCTGATCAAAGATGGCATGTTTTAGGGTTCACGGTCTCTAGGTATTTTGTGTTGTTCTGGTCTATAGTGGAAGCCGTGGGCGGTGTCAATGGGAGAGATGGGGCCATATGTAGTTTGATGAGGATGGGCGTGAAATTGATGAACGTGGTATATGGTGTTATTAGCTTAGGTGGAGGTAAATAGTCGAGTTTTGTTTATTTTTGGTTCCTTGTAGATGAAGAAGAACGCGATGGTGGTTTTTTTTGGAATTACGTGTGCTGATAAGTTCCAGAAGGTAATAGCAACTGCCTTGGCAAATGAAGCATTAGCGAGCCCAGTTAGTAAATGAGGAGAGGCTCCGACGAAGTGGGGTTCGGTGATGGTCATTGCTAGCAATGGCCACCGTTGTGAAGGAGGTGGATCTGGTTACGGCTATGAAGCTTTATGGGTTTAATGAAGTCTGATTCGAATGTTGAAGGGAAGAGTAACATGTTGTTTCATATTGTAAGGAGAAAAAGAATAAAAGGGAGTACAACAAGAATGAATATGGAAGCATTGACAGTAATAGTCTGTTTCGAACCTGTTATGGGGAGAAGGAAGAAGCATCAAAGGGTGAAAACCGTGGTCTTAAGTAAAAAAGGAATTATCAGTACGTATAGTTTATGTAAAGGGTTTAGATTTGAGTTAGCTGTTCTTTGAGAAAGAGTGGTGTGTGGTTTAGTTGCCAGTACAAGGTGTTCGAACCGGAAATGAGGAAAAGTAAAATTTGATGGTGGGTGACATCAGCTTGTTAATGAATAAATGTTTTGTTTTGTTTGGTAGAGATATTGGGAGCTGTAGGGTTTTTGGATGGGAGTCAGCTGTATGGAGTTTATTCAAGGGTTAGGTAGCTGAGATGAAAGAGGAAGGATTAATATTCAACTGTGATTATCAGGAAGTGCATGGGTTTACATCATGTATTATGTTGCAATGATCTGTGTTCATGAGGATGGAATCAAGCAAGTGATAAAAACAATCGAATATATGAGGAAGTCTCATTCGGATAGAAGTACTGAAGCCGGGAACATACATGAGGAAGGAGAAACACGATAGAGAAGGAATCAGCCGTAATATCCTTAACAAAAGTAATTAGTAAAGATAATTAATTAAGAAGCTATTATAATATATTATTTAAATCGTAAATACTTATAATGGTATAACTCTTGCATATGTGAACAGAATTGAATGAACCCGGTCACATTGAATTCCTAGCAGCGAAATCTACGTTATAGCACTGATGTGGTTGAAACAGAGCAGTTGGAATTTCGTGATAAAAATCAAACATCTGTTTGATTTTTAAATGCAAATAAAAGCAGGACTGTCAACTGCAGAACAAGGTGAGTAAACTCATTAACTCTACCCATTTATATTTTTATATAAACAAGTTTAAAATTTATTTACAATAATTTTATATTGTGTGATGGTTGTTTGGATGAATGATTGACAAAATTGATTGAAATGGGTTATATGATTACATCGTTGATCGATTATTAGTTCTGATATTTCGTATTGATGTGAAATAATATTATTGATGCTGTTAACATCTGTGGATGCAGGGAAACAGGTTGGAGGGATCCAACTGGATTCCTCAACATTTATATCATTGTTTCATTGATTGTATTATTTGATGTGATATACAATTGATGATTGATTATGTTGTGTTTAAGTTATACACTCCCTAGGATTTGATATTTAAATACCATAAATATTTTAGAATATAGAAAAGGGAGTTGAGAATATAAAATGAAATTTATTTCCAAATTAGAAATTAAATTTCAAATGAATTGGAAATAGAAACTTGTTTAAATGAGATTAAACAAGAAGTTGATTGTAACGATATTTACAAATTTGATAAAATCATAGGATAAATAAAAATATAAATTCAAGTTGAATTTATATGAGTAAAGTGGAAACCAGTATTGACATAGGTATTTGAATTGAGATTTAAATGCAGTAGTTATAAAAGATAATTAAATTAGGAAAAATAGGGTTAAATGGAAATTAAATGAGAAGGGAGATGAGAAATCGTTATTAGGAGAAATGATGGGTTTTATTTCAAAATTTCGAATGTAAAATAAATTGAAATAAATCCAAGGGATGTGTGGTTAGAATTCGACCATGTCAAATTTTAATGGTTTATTTTCAAAAAGGATATTTAAATTCTATTATTTAATTGAAACATGTTAAGAAACTAGTATTTCAATATTTATAGCCATGAAAATACAACTCGATGTTTTGAAATAATTTAATATTATTTGTGTTTGAAATAATTTAATATTATTTATATGGAATTATAAAACGAGAAGGGAACGATTGAAATCAAATACAACTGATTTCATAAGTTATGCTTGTGAATATGTTTTTAAAATGGGAAAAGTAAATTGTTTAATATAAATAGGAAGGTATTAGTAGCAGTTTTATAAACAAGATTTTTTTAAATATAATGTAGAATCATAAAATGACTGAATCTGTAATGAAATCTGCATGTAAAATCAGGTTGATTTGATAAATCAAATATAGATTCCTATTTAAGGAATGTTATTCATATTTGAAAGGAAACAATGATTTAAATCGGTTTGCAAATGGAAATGATTATAAGTGAAACTTGAGTTAATCTGAAAGGATATATTTATCCCGAAGTTTGGAATATTGATCGAATAGACATTATTCGAGAGAGAGTTATTTATTGGAATTCGATTATATTGAATTAGGGAAGTAGTTATTTTTTTACTTTCTATTTCGAATCAAATCTATTAATCTATTTATTGAATTTATAAGTACAAGTTATATTTTATATACCAATTATTTGGGAACAACGATTACAACACTACCATTATAAGTCTAAAAAGCGATTAAAGTGCTACTGTTATCATAAAAGTTTTATAAATCTAAATAGCATTTTAGCGCTGTTGTTATAATAAATGCTTTGTAAATCTAAACAGCGGTTTTAGTGCTGTTGTTATTATAAATGTTTCACAAATCTAAATAGTGATTATAACGCTGCTGTTATAATCAACGTTTTTTATAAATTTAGATAGTGATCCTAACGCTGTTGTTATAATTAATGTTTGGAAACAGCGATTGTAACGCTACCATTATAATCAATATTTTTCGTAAGAGAAGGAAATTCTTAGATTGAATCCGAGAGACGCGTAAGCGAGGGTTTGTTTGAAGTTGTGAGCTTAACTATTTCAAAATTGAGAATGTCGTTCAATTAAGGTCTGAGAGGTAATTATACCCCAACTTGATTTACTTCATGATTGATGGAGGAATAGTTAAGGTTCGATAGTGAAGATTGGTTAGCAATATGGTTAGTTAACAAATGATTAATGGTTTGCGTTATAATAACGATGTTTTATAACCTCGCATTAATTTAAAGGATTTTGAAATGTTTTCCCCAAATAAATAAGAGATATTTTCTACGCGTTGAAAATGAAATGAATTGGTCAACCAGGAATTTAGAAATGGAATCTGGAAGTATTTTCGGATATTAATAAAGTATATTTTCTAAATATAGAAAATAAGGAATCATGATTATATAGAATTGCTTTCTAATTGGAATAAGTGATATTTTCTCAGATAAAGAATTAGGATATTGAAAATGTTTTACAAGAATCGAGAGAGAAAAATAAAGCTTTGAAAAGATAGGAAAGATGGAAATTTGGAATTGATAACAAAATAAAGGGATTTATATAAATAGGGGCCAGTATTGCTTAATGTCTGATCAGTAGAATTTCTATTTGGAAGTAGGACCGTTGGTTGTACAGATGTTTCTTTGGTAGTTAAATCACCAACTATCGAAGTTTTGATTCATTTATATCTCCGTTGTCAATATGGAGAGACCGGGATCAGATTTAATATCTGAAAACCAATCTGTATTGGGATAAGCATTATGAATCAACTTATGCTGAAGATAATTGAAGACGGAGCAAAATGCAATGGCTGTTCTGTTAATCCTAGGTAGAAATTGCCCAAGATGGTTTAATAGAACGGTGCCTTCGGTTTGTCCAAACCCAGGACAACTTGTATGGACGAGTGTCTGATAGAGTATTTCCAAAAGGGATTACGTAAGTTGATTCCTTCAAACGTAAAAAGTTGGTGGAAAAGAAGGGAAACTTCTTTAGCCTATCAATCTGAGTACTTTTGTGGGAATCAATTAGTGATTTCCGATGGATCTGACGATGTGGAATTCAAAGTGAATGATGGCCAGATATTCTGGAAGATAATTCAAACCTCAAGCCTCACAACCAGGAATTGACAAAAATCGTGCAGGCAGCACGGCTATGTGGGTCGCTCCCATTAGGATGTATAATCACCTATCTAGAGAAATTCCAATTACTTCTTTAATCTATCAATGATGTCCCTTTCTGGAAATGGTTGCTGATCCTAACGGTTGGTGATATACATTCGATACACTCAAGCGAAATGAGTGGTCGGTCATGTGTGTGCTGGGTTGCAAGATGTTCTTGTTGAACCCCAGTGTATCCCCTCTGGAGTACACAGATCAGAAGGTGGTTCCATACCTTGTCATGTTGGAAATGCAATCTCCAATAAGCGCCCTACGGTTTTTGATTTTATATTATATATGGAGCGTGAGATGCAAGCGTTCCGCTAGATTCTATTTATTTGATGTAGACACTATTATAATATCACCGGATTCGATATCAAGTTTTTTTTGTTACTATAAGGTAAAAACCATACGTGTTTATGTGTGGATCATTCTTACGGTTATCTTTTCTTTCGAAAGGATTTTTAAAACTTAAACCAATGGTTGGAGTTTACTCACACAAGTCCCATGACTGACCAAGAGTTTATTTTGTTTTATTTTCCCTAAACTCTTGGGTGCCAAAATTTGTACGGGCAGTCAAGTAGTCGGGATTTTACAGATTCACTTGGAGGAGATCGAAGCAGGAGGCTTCACCAGATAGCTATAGACTATTATATTTTCCACTGTGTACTATGTTGTATCTGGAAACAGGTGCCTATGACTGTTCTAGGAATAACTGTTGTGCTCTGATAATGTTATGTATATACAGTTGCTGATTTGTATTTCAAAAGTTATGTTAAATAATATATTTTATTCGTTCCGCTGTGAGTTTGTGATCTTCGTTTTTCTTCTATTCTAATATTTTTTCTTTCTATTTCTCATCCTCTAACTTCTTTCTAATAATGATTCGTATTTCTGTGCAATTTGGGTTGGACGTGTGGTGTGATTGGTTGACTCAAAGGGTATGGAAATTTGGGTCATTACATGATGGATTTAAAGCAATATGATCAAAAGTTAGTAATCTCTGTAGCAATATCATATGATCCAGATGTATGATAGCCAAATCAACATAACATACATTACATCACAATATTATCATGAGTTTGATATGAAACATCATCAGGAGCTAACTTAACACAAGTTCATTAACATCAGAACATAAGTTCCAATATAAAGCATCAATATACGTAACATAGAAATAAGAATGTTTAAAGCCAAAAATTTTACAAACCAAAGTAAATTAAACTTAAACATTATTTCTTCCCCACCATTATCGTCATAGCCCTCATCATCCTCGTCGTCATCTTCTTCTTCCTCAGTGGACCATTCTAATATAGTTAGTTCATAAGCCTTAGAGGAAGTCGTACCAGTGCAAGATATTTTATTCTAAATTTTTGATAAAAAGCCCTTGATTCAATTAAAACGCCTCTCCCTTTTAGCTTCCAAGTTTGTAATTTGTTTTTGGAGTTTTAATTTATTATTCGAAATAATGACAAGAGCTTTCTTTAGATTTTCTTCTGGACTAACAACTTGAATAGTATCTTCATCATCCAAGGTCATGGAAGAAATTTGCTTTTGGAGGTTGTAGGATCGGTAGGTTGTGCTAATTTATTAGCAACATCTGCTTTCCATTTCTCAAAGAAATTATATTGAGAGTTTGTGGCCTTGTAGGAATATACTTCAAGGCCAAAGTCTTTGCTCCTATTCCTCTTATCGAAGATGTCGTGGATTTTATGAGCCTAACTTCTGAGTTAAGAAGGATTCCCATAATGTAAGCACCATAATGGATCATCTTATATTTCCTTTTATATACTATATAAAGAAACCCATCCATTATGATTTTTTTCCAATTCACTTGAAAATTGTTATAGATGGCATATATAGCTTGAAAATGCCTCTTATATCTTTGTTCGTAGCTACCGGTGTGTGGTCATAAGGATCGAATTAAGGTACAGTGTAAAATGCGAGCTTGAGCTCGTAAAGCACTTGATTTAATTTTGACATATCAACTAAGCTACTAGACAAAAATTGATGAGATACTATATACCTTTCATCCATATGTAATTCGATATCATCGGTATTTTTTCCTCCATAGACACAATGTAGGATACGTCCAAGACGAGCTATTGGAATAAACATAGAAATTCCACGCACTTTTGACCAAATTACATTGTTTTTATTTTCCAGGGTTTCAAAATCAATATTCAAATTGGCAAGAAATAGTTTGATGAGAAGATGATACAAATTTTTATTATTATCATTAAAATCAATAAGAGGTTCAATGTGAGTCAACCTTGCTATTTGCTGAATTTGAAATCCGGAGAATTCAGAAAACTTGACGAATGATCAAGAATAGAACTTTGAAACCTTCATGACTTTAAATCGTTAAATTGCAACATCACTGTGTAGCTATTGGATTATCTGATCATCTGTAAGGCTGGTAATGGTTTGTTTGAGTTTCTTTGATCGAGGAGGCATGGTTTTAGATTGGAATTTTGGTTTTAGGTTTAGGTCGATGAAGGAATGAAGTAATTTGGGGGATATACGTTAAGTTTGAACGGGTTTCGGGTATATAGACCCTAAAAGATTCGATCTATTATGATTCAACCAGCTGTTTTCTTATTTCAATTAGTTGAATTAAGTTAAAAACCAACCCGAGAGCACCCAATATTTTCAGTCGGCTGTTTAGATGAATTCAGTCGGCTGAATTAACGGTACAAAATTTTTGTGTCTCGTGACTATTCAGTCAACTGAAATTTCAATTTGTCAGCTGAGTCTGATGTTTTTCCTAGTTGTGCATCTTTTTATTTTCTGAGTTTATGATTTAAAAATTGTTTTTTGGTTTGTTTTCGAACATAAAATTTTATATATACATATACCTATTAACAGTTTATATAATTGTACATTTGATTTGTATTTTGTTTCGCTTATAATTATATAACTACGTTTATATTTTAAATATGAGACTTATATTTTTGTTCAAATTATAACAATACATTATTTATGATAGACATCTAGTAGACAAGGAAATCAAAATGAATAAAAAAATTCTAGGAACTTATTCAAAAACCGAGGAAGAAGAAATCTTTAGGGAGATTTTATTCTTAGCTACTCCGTTTGTTGCAAAATTCGTATCCCAAAAATTTGGAGTATATGGAGGTTGTTGCAGACTTGAATATAATGGATTATTAGAGGATAAAGGATCGTGAACATTTGGCTTGACAGTTCCGCGGATTTTTATAGCTATTTGTTCTAGAAAAGTTAATCTTCTCGTCATAACCTTTTGTTTAAAATATAATTCACGTTGAAGATCAAGTTGTTGCTGTTGAAAATGATAGATATCATCGATCTTCTCTTTTTTTGACGGTGAGATAACTATTGCTAGTTTATATATTTTACTTTCCAGTGTATACACAGTATGATATGGCGACCACTTGTACATCGAATCTTGTTTTGGAATTGAAATTTTAATCATATGTGACAATCGTGATGACTTAGATGAATTTGAGTGAGATAACATTATAAATTGGTTGATCTTGTTATTAAATTTGTAAAGTTCTTTGATATTGGATTTTTCTTTAATCATTTTAATGTATAATTTATAGTTAGATTTTTCATATTCTAGGGATGAAGCCTGTGGCTTTTAAAAACAAGAAGACTCCATCAATTTGCTATAAAAATATAATTTAAAATTAGTAGTTAAAAATTGATACTACAATTTTGTTTTTATATTAGTGAACTATTATATTCTAAGTAGACAAGAAATGCCTATTAGCCAAATGGAAAGGCTATTTGACTAGTATTCAGGCCACCAGGGTTCAAGTCTTGGTTGATGAATTTTTTTTAATTTTTAAGCAAATTTCTTGAATTTTAATAAATCTTTAAGCGATACTATACCTAGTTCTCGCCTTAATTTTATAAATACATTTTCAAGTAATGTTTTTGTAAAATAACTGCTATTTGGTTTTCAGATGATATCTAAGTTCATAATATCTTTTTCTACATTATCACGTAATAAGTGATGACAAATATCTACATGCTTAGTTACATAATGGTTAACTGGGTTTTTTGACAGATTTATTGCACTAGTATTATTGCAATAAATAGTTTATTTTGATAAATTTATATTGAATTCTTTAAGTGTTTGATGCATGTATACAACTTGAACACATGCCAAAGCTGCAGATATATATTCAGCTTCACATATAGATAGTGAAACACAATTTTGTTTCTTGCTAAACCAAGTGGCTAGTGATTTGCTAATAAAGTGACACGTACTACTAGTACTTTTTATATCCGTATGCGATCCTATGAAATTAACATCACCGAAGTATACTAATTCAAATGAACAATCTTTTGGATAGAAAAGTCCGAAGTCCTTGGTACTGCTCAGGTAATGTATTACATGTTTTACTGCTTGTAACTTCTAAGTGTGATTCCTTTGGATTAGCTTGAAATCGTGCACATAAACAAACACCCATCATTATATCAGGTCTACTTGCAGATAAATATAATAGGGATCCTATCATACTACGATATAATTTTTAGTCAACACTTTTGCCATTTTCATCCCGATCGTGATGAGTTGTTGTTCTCATAGGAGTTAGTTTAGTAGAAGTGTTTTCCATTCCAAATCCTTTTGTTACAAATCCTTTTATTAGATTATTACAATATTTTTCTTGATATCTAAAGATGCTGTTAGATAATTGTTTAATTTATAGACCAAGAAAATAAGATAATTCTCCCATATGGTATATTTCAAAATCCTTAGTCATAATTTTTAAGAATTCTTTACATAGTTTTTTGTTAGTAGAACCAAATATAATATCTTTGAAACCAAAAATGTGTGATCTTCTAAAAAGAAGAGAGCACACACACATACACACACACACACACACACACACATATATATATATATATATATATATATATATAAAGAAAGTCATAGTCCATAATAGTCGCCAACATGCCTGGTAGGTAACCTAACGTACATAAATAACTCAGACTATAACCATCTGTATAGGAAAGGTAGATAGATGAGCTCCGGGTAAACCATCGCTCATCATACTTCAAATTGAGTTCCAACATGGCCACCACCCGATATTGAAGTATATCTAATCCTACACAATACAATATAAACTCCAAAAAAAATACAACAAAAAATACATGTGAACAGAACATCACAAAGAAAGATAGGACTCTCCATAACTGCTCTCCAATAAGCTCCTCAACAAAAATCAACTATGTGTATCCTGAAAAATACTACACAAAAGTAAGTTAACAACACATATATATACATGTGTGTGTATATATATATATATTTGTGTGTGTGTGTGTGTGTGTGTGTATGTGTGTGAGTGTGTGTGTAATGTAAATATCCATATATATGTGATTATAAATGTGAAAGAAAGAAAAAAATTACCACAGGATAACAAGAAACCAACTATAATACTCAATAAAATCAAATATCAATAACAAATGCAAATTCTATTGGAGCTAAAATACAAAAAAAATCAAATTATTTCTAACTTTAGCTAGAAAACTTTCAAAGTTTGGATCCTGTAACACCCCGTAATTTGAACATAAAAATTCACAAATTAAAGTATACTTAATTAAGTGAAATGGGTTGCGCAGAGAAATATATATATATATATATATATAATTGAAAATTTAATAAATAAATATGCAAAAATGTTCAAAACAGCGAATTGGGAGAGGGGAATAACCGAACCGGCCGATTTTTGAGGTCGACCCGAGCTCGCTGGGTCGACTAGGGGTTAATCCAGGGTGTTTGGCTGTCAACCCGTGGGCCGATTCGCTCGAATGCAGATTTTGCATTTGAATGGTTCTCATGGTTCAGCTTTAATCTAAAGGCCCTAAATGGTTCCTACATGTGACTTCTTCCCCAAGACATGCTTTAAAGGCTAGGATTGGTTCTAGGGTTTATCCTATGGCTAAAACTAACCTAGTCTTCTATAAAAAGACCCCTAACCCACTCCTAAAACCCTCATAAATTGATCCTACAACTAAACTATGCCAAAATGATTCCTCATCATGGCCTCCACTTCAACCCATGGCCTCCATCTTCTTCTTCATGATAGCTTAAGTATTCTAAGCTAGTTTCAAAGTAAATGAGCCTCTTTTCTTCATTCATGAGAGATTCTATGATCATTTGAGTGATTTCATGTTTGTATGAGAGTTCATAAGTTGCATTCTAGCCAAAGTTGCAACCTTTTCTTGACCAAAAAGCAAGGATCTTGCATGAGAGCTCATAAGCTTCATTCAAAGCCAAAGTTGAAACCTTTCTTCTTCAAAGCAAGGATTTTTATTGATATTTGCTCAAGGGTTTCATTTGGAGCTTGTTCTTTTGGGGTTTTTGGGTGATAGCATTAATGGCTTCGTCTCAATCTTTATTTTATATGTTGATTTGTGCCTTCATAGCATTGTAAGCCCCCTCCTACTCTTAGATATTAACTATAAAGTTAAATGAATGTTGCAAGTTTGGGTTTGATCATTAAGTATGATACATGCTATCATGTTATGCAAGTCTATAAAGTCATTACCTTGATCTTGTGGGTTAAAAGCTATAACCTTTATGTTGAAATGTTGCATTATGCAACATGAGAACCCTCATAACCTTTAGGTTAACTTGCATATGAAGTCATAACCCTTATGTGATGTTATATGCGAGTTACTTGTCATCATTTCATGTCATCTATGACCATGTATCACCTATTTGCCAAGTTTGAATGTTATGCATGTTTTTGAGGCTTGACAATGTAACATGCAAGTATGTGAGCACATTTTTGCCTCATTTCCACCATGTTTAACTTGTGGCCTTATACTCCTTTTTGTCATGCCTTTGCCAAGTTCCTTCTTTTAATCCATTATGCGTTGTTGCGAATGTATATACGAGTTTAAAAGCGTTGGGTTACGTTATGGGTAAAACTTTAATGACATGAAACATGATTTGGGTAAGTTGGTATAAACGTGACAACATGTAACTTTGGCTATGAGCATGGGACTTGGAAACTTGACACGTATGGGTTGTAAGTGTAACAAGACACTAGACCAAACATGAAAATGGCCAACTCGAGGTTGGGTTGAGTTTGTAGCATAAATCTACCCGGACTCGCCCGGCTTAACTAGTGGCTACAAACAATAGGATCCAATGTGAGAAGTTGGTCATGTCGCGCTTAAGACCCGAGGTTAGACTAGGTTGTGGTGTAAATCTACCCAGACCCGCCCGGCTTAACTAGTAACCACAACAAAGCCTAATGTGAGAGGTTGAGAGTGCATTAATTAAATTAATGCCACATGATAAGGTTAAGTAAGTTTGACTGATGACACTTAACCGATATGACACGAATGGGTAGGTTAAGTGGGACCAGGCTTGATTTCTTAATGACAATTAACCATACAAGACAATTAGGGGATGGGGTTAAGTAATTTACGCTTAACTAATCCGACTTGGTAATTAGATGGGGTTAAGTAATCCACGCTTAACTAATCTAAACACGGTAAATTCGATGAGGTTAAGTAATCCATACTTAACTAATCTAACACGGTAATTAGATGGGGTTAAGTAACTTAGACTTAACTAATCTAAAACACGGTAATTTGATGGGGTTAAGTTAAACACTTAACCAATCTAAACTTGGTAATTCAATGAGGTTAAGTAATCAATACTTAACCAACTTAACACGGTAATTTAATGGGGTTAAGTAACTTATACTTAACCAATTATACATGATGATTTGATGAGGTTAAGTAACCTATACTTAACCAATCTAATAGGTGGTCCTGATAGGGTTAAGTCACAAGACCTTTTAAAATTAGGCTTAACCATTGTAATACGATTAGTGGATGGGGTTAAGCTAACCCATACTTAACCAATCCGACTCGATAGTCTGAGGGGATTAAGAAAATCTATGCTTAATCAATCTAACATGATAATCTGATAGGGTTAAGACAAATAAATACTTAACCAATTTGACTTGATAGGGTTAAGTCATGAGCTTCTTGGTACACTTAACCAACTTGTAGGGTTAAGCCTTGAACTTGAGTACTTAGCCAATCTTGACATGATTCGTAGGCGGGTCAAGTCATGAACTTGGATAACAACACTTAACCCATTTGACAAAACCCTAGCTCAGGGGACTAGGTTGGAATTCGTAGTTAACAAGGATAGTGGAAAGAAGGGCTAAGTGGTAAACCTTAGTTAACGGTAACTAAGTAATAATTCTTAGCTAAGGACATGGACTAGTTCATAAAGAGATGAGTAACCTAGTACGGTAGGTCATCGCTTAGTATACGAGGAGGAGCAAGTTATCTGACTTGGATAAAAGCTCTAGCGAACAGGGTGACGAAGCAGAAGCTTCGGGGAACGTGAGGGTACTCTTGGTATCCCTCTGTGAGGTGGCGAGTGGTCCATGCAACCCGGCCTCATAGAGGTTAAGGTCTGCGGTAGAAGAGCCAAGAGTATGCCTTGGTTGCTATGCGAGCGACCTAAAGACTGGGATGGATTAGCGTGGAGTCGACGATACTTGATTTTGCCCCGGGATAGCATGTCGCCGGCTACCTACCATCTTTAGTCAATCGTGTACGTACGGAAAGGCAGGGAACTCCCAAAAGACCATATACTAGCTATCAAGTTATGGGTGAGGTTGGCTATCTGGAAGTGGGCATCGATGGGCCTTAGTGTAGTTCTCATATATGATTTTTCTTGGGTTGCCTTTCAGTAGTTGAGGGAGGGGTCACGTGGGACCATAGCCACGGGTACAAAAACAGACCTTGATATCTGCATCAGCAGACGACTTAAAGCTCCCGACCGAGTTCCGTA
Organism: Allium sativum; assembly: GCA_030737875.1. Taxonomy (NCBI): domain Eukaryota; kingdom Viridiplantae; phylum Streptophyta; class Magnoliopsida; order Asparagales; family Amaryllidaceae; genus Allium; species Allium sativum. Next base: position 221,109,449 of record CM060916.1, on the reverse strand, counting down.
TTTCTTGATTTGCCCTGGCACGGAACTCGGATGGCACATTGAGGAACATGTGCATCTAGACATGGAAAACGATTCACGATACATACGTGGGATAAAGGGCGCGGTTGACGGGTGGCATAATCCCTAGTGGCCCTAGGTGGCTGAACACAAACCGAGACACGGAAACGTTCATTAGGTAGCATAATCCCTAGTGGTCCTAGGTGGCATAAATCCTAAGTGAACGCGCGATAGTTCATGGTAAGGAAACATGACTAGATCAAGGGTAGCAGTCCAAAATAACCTCAAGGATAAAACGTTTACATGGGAAAGCCCGTATGGCCAATGGCAAAGGACTAAACTTATACATGGAAAGAAACATACGAGTTAGGAAAACCTACATATGCTATATATTAGGTTGACATGGACCATTACATGACATTGGGCAAGGGACATTCATAGTTAACACATGACGCGGGTTGGGATATTAGTACGAAAGGTGCAGATCAAATATACATGTTAGAACTAGGGGAAATATACATGATAGATACAGTGGGATGTTATACAGGATAGCTACCTTGGGATAGTATACTTGATAGAAACCTGACAATGTGATACCTTGATTTATCTTGACACCGTAGTTTATCATGACACACTCGTGTATCTTGGTACAGTAGTGCATCCTCTTATTTTGGTTTAGCTTATCTATCTTGTCATCATACTTATGTTCATCTCAGTTCCTCATGCCAGTTAACTTTACTAGTTTATATACTGATAGTAGATAGGGCTTACCAGTCTTTATGACCGACCACTTTATGTTTTGCCTCTTGTCTTCCGTTTCCCCCCAGGTTACAGGGAGGAAATGCTATTGTTAGTTTGTACTTCTTCTGTTTGAAGGTCATCACGCATGGCTTGGACTTTTCTTGGCTATGGCTACTTTACGGGTTTACTTGGGGAATAATTTATGAAATGGTTTTATGCTTCTTTATTATTGCAAGACAGGTTTTGATGTATTATGATGTAAAAGGCTTTAGACCTTATTTTATAAGGTAATAAAATTTGTTTTACTTCCGCTGTTTTATATATATATGTTCTGTCTTGTAATATTTCTGTGCATGTTTACCTCGATAATGCTTCACCAAACCTAGTGCATTCCCTTTGTGATTGACCCTAGCGGAGGTGGGGTGTTACATTTGGTATCAGAGCAGAAGGTTACCAGACTAGGCAAAAGTTTTGTAAAACCTTCTGAAAACTATTTGAAAATCCGTTTACAAAGAAGCATTTTTCAAGAAAAGTTTGTTTTAAAAGGCTATTCCCCAAAGGCCATTAGCATTATCCTTTGATTCCTTGATTGAATCTCCTTTCCTTTCTTTCCTCCATCTGTGGTCACAGTAGTTCTAACTGTGACTAATCTTTGTCTAGCCACGTAGGTGTTTCCCGTACGATGGAGGTGGTTCTCGAGAGACTTGTTGTCGTGGTACAAGGAAGGATAATAAGAATAAGGATAAAGGACGCGAGCTTAAGGATAAGCAACTTGTTGGTATGGCTTAGTCCATCAAGGAGGACAAGGACAAGATCATCGGAGAGGGCAATTGTACACTCCCATTTCTAGGGTACCTAAAAGAAATGGTACCGTTTCTGGTAAAGATTTAGTCGTTCTTTTCTATCATCCCGTCCAGACTTTGTCTTGAGCATCGTATCATTTAAGTCTGCTTGGATAGTTGATTCTCTGCACCTTAGTACTAGCATGGTAGAGGATCCCCGTTTCAGTCCCAAAATCTGGTTGGAGAGTCGGTCCATTTATTCATGACTTGTTGGATTTGAGAACGTCTATGCCAAGTGTTGAGATTAGAAGCAATACTTCTATTGTTGAGCTATGGATGGATTCTAGGGGTAAAGTGGTTATCCAGTAAGGGATACCATTCTCGGTTTTGAAAAGAGGGCAGTCAGACTCTTGGCCTGCTTTGGTAATACCTTCGAAGTCTAGTGTAACCTTTTAGGTTCTGTCATGGTTAGTTACCTAGAATCTCTTGATGCATTTATCGGAAATCTCTGATCCAATCGAGTAACGTCCGCCAATAAGACGGATGGTTCATTCCGCTTAAGCATGGGTTATAGGAATCACCCTAGTAAGTGCACGTGGTAACATGGATTGGCATTGGTAAACGAGATCCAGAATTCAATAGTGAATTTTGGAGAGCTTGCATGAGTACGTAGATATGGTTGAGCCAAGTATACTAGGGAAAGAATAAATGAAAGTGGAACGAGAGGCGACAGTGAAAAGAGTTCCGACTCATACCTTGGAAATAGGAATCAAGGAGCTACGAAACCATGAAGTCAAAGGCGGTCAAGGCACAATGGAATTAAGTTCGTGGAAATGCGGCTCAGACGCGCGCATCATGTCTCTTTTTAAGAGTGTATCTTTGATCCATGGTTCACCTGTAGAGCTTACTTACATGCTATCGCTTGGTGGATATCCTCTCGGTCCTGTTTCTGTTACAAACCCCGTAAGGAGTTTGTCTTGTTTATCTCCTCGATCTTATCTTGGGAACCTTAGATAGAACTCTATGGATGTAAACATGTATTTGAAACATGTTATGATTGATATGGTTGTAAATGGTTGCAAGTGGTTGCTCATGGATGCGCGAATACACATTAGATAATAGATTGACGCGGTCACGTTTCATGTTGCATATGCACGAGTATTTATACTTGTTTATGGATGAAATTGAATGTGTTATCATGTGGATGTTGCATATGAATGAATGTTTGTGCATGCATATAGTACTTATATGACTAGGACTATTCGCATACATGTTGGACTCATGGCACTAAACATATTTTGCATTAGAAAGATCATTCAGGCCTGATCATTAGCATTAGCTAAGGATCATATACACACACGTTATGCATATGTTCATATGGCATTTGAAATCATCTAAGGACAATGGTTGCCTGTGGATGATGTTTTGAGTTGATGGATGATGGATGGTAGGATACGTTCTTCCTAACTTGGAGATTTCGGGGACGAAATCCTTTAAGGAGGGGAAAATGTAACACCCCGTAATTTGAACATAAAAATTCACAAATTAAAGTATACTTAATTAAGTGAAATGGGTTGCGCAGAGAAATATATATATATATATTGATATATATAATAAATAAATATGCAAAAATGTTCAAAACAGCGAATTGGGAGAGGGGAATAACCGAACCGGTCGATTTTTGAGGTCGACCCGAGCTCGCTGGGTCGACTAGGGGTTAATCCAGGATGTTTGGCTGTCAACCCGTGGGCCGATTCGCTCGAATGCATATTTTGCATTTGAATGGTTCTCATGGTTCAGCTTTAATCTAAAGGCCCTAAATGGTTCCTACATGTGACTTCTTCCCCAAGACATGCTTTAAAGGCTAGGATTGGTTCTAGGGTTTATCCTATGGCTAAAACTATCCCAGTCTTCTATAAAAAGACCTCTAACCCTCTCCTAAAACCCTCATAAATTGATCCTACAACTAAACTATGCCAAAATGATTCCTCATCATGGCCTCCACTTCAACCCATGGCCTCCATCTTCTTCTTCATGATAGCTTAAGTGTTCTAAGCTAGTTTCAAAGTAAAGGAGCCTCTTTTCTTCATTCATGAGAGATTCTATGATCATTTGAGTGATTTCATGTTTGTATGAGAGTTCATAAGTTGCATTCTAGCCAAAGTTGCAACCTTTTCTTGACCAAAAAGCAAGGATCTTGCATGAGAGCTCATAAGCTTCATTCAAAGCCAAAGTTGAAACCTTTCTTCTTCAAAGCAAGGATTTCTATTGATATTTGCTCAAGGGTTTCATTTGGAGCTTGTTCTTTTGGGGTTTTTGGGTGATAGCATGAATGGCTTCGTCTCAATCTTTATTTTATATGTTGATTTGTGCCTTCATAGCATTGTAAGCCCCCTCCTACTCTTAGATATTAACTATAAAGTTAAATGAATGTTGCAAGTTTGGGTTTGATCATTAAGTATGATACATGCTAACATGTTATGCAAGTCTATAAAGTCATTACCTTGATCTTGTGGGTTAAAAGCTATAACCTTTATGTTGAAATGTTGCATTATGCAACATGAGAACCCTCATAACCTTTAGGTTAACTTGCATATGAAGTCATAACCCTTATGTGATGTTATATGCGAGTTACTTGTCATCATTTCATGTCATCTATTACCATGTATCACCTATTTGCCAAGTTTTAATGTTATGCATGTTTTTGAGGCTTGACAATGTAACATGCAAGTTTGTGAGCACATTTATGCATCATTTCCACCATGTTTAACTTGTGGCCTTATACCCCTTTTTGTCATGCCTTTGCCAAGTTCCTTCTTTTAATCCATTATGCGTTGTTGCGAATGTATATGCGAGTTTAAAAGCGTTGGGTTACGTTATGGGTAAAACTTTAATGACATGAAACATGATTTGGGTAAGTTGGTATAAACGTGACAACATGTAACTTTGGCTATGAGCATGGGACTTGGAAACTTGACACGTATGGGTTGTAAGTGTAACAAGACACTAGACCAAACATAAAAATCGCCAACTCGAGGTTGGGTTGAGTTTGTAGCATAAATCTACCCGGACCCGCCCGGCTTAACTAGTGGCTACAAACAATAGGATCCAATGTGAGAATTTGGTCATGCCGCGCTTAAGACCCGAGGTTAGACTAGGTTGTGGTGTATATCTACCCGGACCCGCCCGGCTTAACTAGTAACCACAACAAAGCCTAATGTGAGAGGTTGAGAGTGCATTTATTAAATTAATGCCACATGATAAGGTTAAGTAGGTTTGACTGATGACACTTAACCGATATGACACGAATGGGTAGGTTAAGTGGGACCGGGCTTGATTTCTTAATGACACTTAACCATACAAGACAAATAGGGGATGGGGTTAAGTAATTTACGCTTAACTAATCCGACTTGGTAATTAGATGGGGTTAAGTAATCCACACTTAACTAATCTAAACACGGTAAATTCGATGAGGTTATGTAATCCATACTTAACTAATCTAACACGGTAATTAGATGGGGTTAAGTAACTTAGACTTAACTAATCTAAAACACGGTAATTTGATGGGGTTAAGTTAAACACTTAACCAATCCAAACTTGGTAATTCAATGAGGTTAAGTAACCAATACTTAACCAACTTAACACGGTAATTTAATGGGGTTAAGTAACTTATACTTAACCAATTATACATGATGATTTGATGAGGTTAAGTAACCTATACTTAACCAATCTAATAGGTGGACTTGATAGGGTTAAGTCACAAGACCTTTTAAAATTAGGCTTAAACATTGTAATATGATTAGTGGATGGGGTTAAGCTAACCCAAACTTAACCAATCCGACTCGATAGTCTGAGGGGATTAAGAAAATCTATGCTTAATCAATCTAACATGATAATCTGATAGGGTTAAGACAAATAAATACTTAACCAATTTGACTTGATAGGGTTAAGTCATGAGCTTCTTGGTACACTTAACCAACTTGTAGGGCTAAGCCTTGAACTTGAGTACTTAGCCAATCTTGACATGATTCGTAGGCGGGTCAAGTCATGAACTTGGATAACTACACTTAACCCATTTGACAAAACCCTAGCTCAGGGGACTAGGTTGGAATTCGTAGTTAACAAGGATAGTGGAAAGAGGGGCTAAGTGGTAAACCTTAGTTAACGGTAACTAAGTAATAATTCTTAGCTAAGGACATGGACTAGTTCATAAAGAGATGAGTAACCTAGTATGGTAGGTCATCGCTTAGTATACAAGGGGGAGCAAGTTATCTGACTTGGATAAAAGATCCAGCGAACTGGGTGACGAAGCGGAAGCTTCGGGGAACGTGAGGGTACTCTTGGTATCCCTCTGTGAGGTGGCGAGTGGTCCATGCAACCCGGCCTCATAGAGGTTAAGGTCTACGGTAGAAGAGCCAAGAGTATGCCTTGGTTGCTATGTGAGCGACCTAAAGACTGGGATGTATTAGCGTGGAGTCGACGATACTTGATTTTGCCCCGGGATAGCATGTCGCCGGCTACCTACCATCTTTAGTCAATCGTGTACGTACGGAAAGGCAGGGAACTCCCAAAAGACCATATACTAGCTATCAAGTTATGGGTGAGGTTGGCTATCTGGAAGTGGGCATCGATGGGCCTTAGTGTAGTTCTCATACATGATTTTTCTTGGGTTGCCTTTCAATAGTTGAGGGAGGGGTCACGTGGGACCATAGCCACGGGTACAAAAACAGACCTTGATATCTGCATCAGCAGACGACTTAAAGCTCCTGACCGAGTTCCGTATTTCTTGATTTTCCCTGGCACGGAACTCGGATGGCACATTGAGGAACATTTGCATCTAGACATGGAAAACGATTCACGATACATACGTGGGATAAAGGGCGCGGTTGACGGGTGGCATAATCCCTAGTGGCCCTAGGTGGCTGAACCCAGACCGAGACACGGAAACGTTCATTAGGTAGCATAATCCCTAGTGGTCCTAGGTGGCATAAATCCTAAGTGAACGCACGATAGTTCATGGTAAGGAAACATAACTAGATCAAGGGTAGCAGTCCAAAATAACCTCAAGGATAAAACGTTTACATGGGAAAGCCCGTATGGCCTACGGTAAAGGACTGAACTTATACATGGAAAGAAACATATGAGTTAGGAAAACCAACATATGCTATATATTAGGTTGACATGGACCATTACATGACATTGGGCAAGGGACATTCATAGTTAACACATGACGCGGGTTGGGATATTAGTACGAAAGGTGCAGAGCAAATATACATGTTAGAACTAGGGGAAATATACATGATAGATACCGTAGGATGTTATACAGGATAGCTACCTTGGGATAGTATACTTGATAGAAACCTGACAATGTGATACCTTGATTTATCTTGACACCGTAGTTTATCATGACACACTCGTGTATCTTGGTACAGTAGTGCATCCTGTTATTTTGGTTTAGCTTATCTATCTTGTCATCATACTTATGTTCATCTCAGTTCCTCATGCCAGTTAACTTTACTAGTTTATATACTGATAGTAGATAGGGCTTACCAGTCTTTATGACTGACCCCGTTTTGTTTCGCCTCTTGTCTTCCGTTTCCTCCCCAGGTTACAGGGAGGAAATGCTATTGTTAGTTTAGACTTCTTCTGTTTGAAGGTCATCACGCATGGCTTGGACTTTTCTTGGCTATGGCTACTTTACGGGTTTACTTGGGGAATAATTTATGAAATGGTTTTATGCTTCTTTATTATTGCAAGACAGGTTTTGATGTATTCTGATGTAAAAGGCTTTAGACCTTATTTTATAAGGTAATAAAATTTGTTTTACTTCCGCTGTTTTATATATATGTGTTCTGTATTGTAATATTTCTGTGCATGTTTACCTCGATAATGCTTCACCAAACCTAGTACATTCCCTTTGTGAGTGACCCTAGCAGAGGTGGGGTGTTACAGATCCCTTCTTAACTTATATTGAGGGTTAAACATCCAATCCAGAATAAAAGTTACGATCTTAATAATTAATTTATCTATAGCAACAGAGTTAAAATGAAACATTCTCTGATTTCTATCAAACCAAATAAACCAACTAATAATAGTTACTAACTTATCTATAACATATCTATATTCAAGTTATAAATCAAATCTAAATCTTTTCCAATAATAATCACAATTCCTAAAAATATTGGAACAGTTAAAAACAAGCATTCTTAGAACCATTTTTAGAATATAGAAAGAACTAGTACAAGAGAAAAATAAATGATCAACACTTCTATCAAATGTATTACAGAAACAACACTTAGAATCAAAAATAATATTTTTCTTTCTTAATTTCTCTACAGTATTAAATTTCTTATGAATAATAAGGCACATATGAAATTAGGCTTTAGGAGAAGCATTATTATTTCGAATAACCTTAAATTTTAAAGTCTTAATACTTGTAAAATTAAGGAACTTATACATAGATTTGGAAGTGTATTTTACACTCTTATCAAAGCTCTAATAAATGTTATCACCATTATTATCAAAATGATACGTAGACAGCTTAGCTCTTAATAAATAAAATTACCGGAACATTGTGTCATCTAAAATATTCTCAAATGTAAATTCCTTTGGGGGATCTAAATTCTTGAATGTAATATCATCTACATATGTTTTTATTTTTAAAATATCCTTTTTATATCGTTTTATAAAGAATGTTTGATCAACCTTTCTTATTTGAAAACCTTAACTTATAAGGTAATTTTTAAGATGTTCATACTAAGCACGGAGTGCTTATTTTAAACCATATAAATCCTGTTTTAATTTATATATGTAATTAGGGTATTTTTCTTGTGTAAATAAAGGAGATTATTCAACATAAACATTTTTTTTATATATCTATTTAGGAAAGCACTTTTTGTGTCCATTTGATATAATTTAAAGTTATGAAAATGCATATGCTAGTAAGATACCAATTGCTCATAATCTGGCGAATGAAGCAAATATCCCTTTTTAGTATATTCCTTCTTCTTGATTATATCCTTATGCAATTAATTTTGCTTTATTTTTGGTTATATTTCCTAATTATCAGATTTGTTTTTATATACCCGTTTTGTACCAATAACAACTTGATCACTTGGCCAAGGAACCAATTCCCAAACTTTGTAGCGTTCGAATTGGTTCTAACACCAGTGAAAACATGAAGTGATTAATAGTCACATAAAGTTGAATATTTGAGAGCACAAGTGAATACATAATAGAAATAGTTCAAAATCAGAGAATAATTAAATCAAGAAAGTTCAGTAATTTAAACAATTGATTCTGAAGTGTATTTATGGTAAATAAAAGACAGTAATTATTCATGAAAAGATTCGATCAAAAGATATATTCATAACTATAGGATTAAAGAGTTATGACTCTTTAAAAAGTCACAATCTTTCAGGTCAGCCGATTGAATTTATAATTCAGCTGGCTGAAAAATAACTACATTTTAAAAATATGTGTGCATATGCACAAATCATGTTATTTAGCCGGATGAATTGAAAATTTAACCGGCTGAATATTCAAACTCAAAAGTTTGAATAATTCAGCAATCAGCTGGTCGAATTTTCAATCCACTCTGCTGAATATTCAAAGTCAAAAGTTTGATTACTTTAGTAATCACCCAGATGAATTGAAAATTCAGTCGAATGATGCACATGTTTTCTGCTTATATGCTTTTTCCTTTGAAATATAAAATCATTATAAATATATCTTATATTATAATGAAAATCCCAAGGTCAATGGTCAAACTGGATCCTTTTTGCCTTTTCCCAATATACCCTTTCTGCCAAGCTTTGGTAAGCTGATTTTCAACGGCTTTCATGTAATCTAACTACCGTACTCCGAGAACCCACATTCCCACTTTTTCCATGTCTCCCTCTTTTCCACCGCTTTCTCCTAATTTCCACAACCGCTATTTTTTTAATGGAGGATCTCACATCCATGGTGTCGTCGATATCTAGACTGCCTTTTTTATTTTCCACCACTGTAACGACCCGAACTTCCCTGGTCTCCGAAGAGAAGAGAAAGAATGGATTGTATGAGAACATGACAAATCAAAACACAAACAGAAGAACATTTCATTGCTCATTACAACAATTTACATCAGAGTGCAAGAATATACAGAGCATGAACAAATAATATACATTTGATAAATATCAGAGATTTATAATTTAGAATGCATCCGAAAATAATACAAAACACAACTGAAAGAGATAAACTGTAATAACCCACAAATTCGAACCTTTGAGTCGACTAAATATAATAAAAGTCCGACCCGAATTGCACGAAAATACGAATCATTAATAGAAAGTTAGAGGATGAGAAATAGAAAAGTTAGAAAATAAAAATAGAAGAATTAAGATAGAAGGAAGAATTGAATAACATTGAATCTCACAATCGCCGCGGAATAAAATATAATATAGATATAAGCTTTGGAAGATACAAAACTGTATCTGAACTTTCATACAACATCAAAGTTCATCATATATACATCACAGCGGAAATAAACTTTATATATCTAATACTGAAACCTCCTGCTCCAGCTCCTTCCAAATTATCTGTCAAATCCTGAACTACTTGACTGCCCATACAAATTTAGACACCCAAGAATTTAGGGAAAACACAGAAAAATAAAATCTGGGTCAGTCATGGGACTAGTGTGAGTAAACGATTTTAAACAGTTTGCTTAACTTTAAAAGAAGAAAAATATATTTTGAAAGAAAAAAATAATCGTAAGACCGACCCACACATAAACACAGATGGTTATTACCTTACGATAATCCAAAACATTTTGAAATCATAACTATTCTGATATTATAATAATGTCTAGGGTTTTCCACAAATAAATTAGAATCTAGCGGAACGCTTGCATCTCACGCTCCATATATATATTATACAAACAAAACCGCTTGGCGCTTAGGGATAATGGATTTCCAGCTATGACAAGGTATGGAACCACCTTCCGATAGTGTATCTCCAGAAAGAAATACACTGGCTTCAACAAGAATGTCTTGCAACCCGGCTCACACATGACCGACCACTCATTTCTCTTGAGTGTATCGAATATATTGTCACCTTACGGTTGCTAGCAACATAACCATTCCCAGGAGATACAGAAATGAAAGAAGTAACAAAATTAATATTCTCTAGATGGTGACAATAACCACTATTGGGAGCGACCCACATAGCCATGCTGCCTACCCGATTTTTGTCATTTCTCGGTTGTGAGGCTTGAGGTAAAACTTACCTTTCTGAATAGTACATCTTCATTCACTTTGAATGCCACATCGTCAAATCTGTAATCACATATTGATTATACAAACACACACTGGGTGTAAATTAAAGAGACTTCTCCCCACCAACTTGGTATATTCGTAAAAATCAACGGGCGTGATCGTTGAAAATACTTTGTCAGATATTCGTCCGTACATGTTATCATAGGCCTGGACAAACCGAAGGCACTATTCTGTAAATAGAAAAATCCTTGCATAAACTCCATCTTCGGTGGTCTTTAATTTTATTTAAATTAATCAACGCTTAGGTCGAAACAAAGTGGTATTTGGAATCCATTTAGAAAACCAATCCTGGTCTCTTTGAATCGATGAACGTTAATATCTTTTAGGGCCAAGTGATACTTAAAGTAACCAGATTTATATATATCATATGTGTTTCTATATCCTTAATTGATTATCAAGATTTATTTATTAAAAATATCTAATATAGAAGATTCCATATTCCAACAGCAGTTTGTATAAGTCAATATAACAAGATGTGACTATACAAGTTAATTGGGTCATGACACAAAATTCTAATCAATCTAAACAAATCAATTATCACAACAGATCTGGACTATCCTAATTCAATGATTCAAGTAAAGCTCATTGGTTGATATTGGAAAATAATTATTCCCACATCATATCTAATTAAGATTTAACCCCATTCTAAGAATCCCATTTATTTATTTTAATTATAGCAGTATTGTTATCGTCCATACTTCAATATCTACGGCTTTAAGATATAATTACTATTTTATTTCCTTAGATAATAATTAATTCACTATATATAATTTGTTTAAATATTTATTTAAAATGGAAAGTAAACGTTACTTTCCTTAATTGATTATCAATTCAGATCCCCTTATCGATTCATTTCTATATCCCATTTATTTTATGAACTTCAGAATAATCTTGTCGGTACCGGTCTGACCAAATTCCGTTTACCAATATCCCTCACCACCATTCTTGTTTGCAAACCACTTGCTTCTTAAGTTATTCACTTTGGATTGTGAATATTATTTTTCCTGGACTTGTTAATCATATCCATTTGGTTTTCATTAATAATTACTCGAACAGAGTCAAATTCTGTTTATCTGGTTTTCCTATTCACATGAATTTTCCATATTTCATTTAAACACTGTTGATTTAATCTTTAGATCATTTTCGAGTTAAAAATATATTTATTAACCTACTTCGATTTAATTTAAGATAACATCTAAATGTTTATTCCGAATGGTTGAGTTTATTACACACAATATTATTAATGACTTGACATAACATCAATTTACAGTTCAACTATCCTGACTTGAACTGGATTTTACGATCCCAGGAAATACCTATTTACTTATTTTTGTTTATTTGGGATAAAATAAATACAACCCTATTTAAAGAAAACAACTTAGTTAGATTCTACAATGTATAACATCCCTTTTTAACGATCATTGTCTGATTGTTTCTCCTCCCTATTCCAGATTTCATTACCCATACTAATCATTTTCTTTATTTTTCTTCTTATATATATGTATATCTTAAATATTTTATTTATTTATTTTGTTTTTAAAAGGAATTCTCTTAAATTATTTCCTACAAATATATTCCTTTTATTTTCCTTTATGTTCTATATTTCTTACCTTACTTTATATTCTATTTTTATTCTTCTTTTTGGCCCAAAGCCTGACTCAACGTTCTCTGGCTCATATCCCCTTTTCCTTTAAACCTTTTTTTTGTTTTTTATTAATATCCGGCCCAAAGTCCATCAGTCCCAGGCCCAAAATATCCTTACCTTCCCTTTCCTTTTCTTTATATTTCTTTGCAAAAAACGCAGTCTAACAACCCTGAGGCCCATCCTTTATTCCCTTCTTAGATGCTAGTGTCCGTGCCATGCTTTTCTCCTATTCCCATTCTTTCTTTTCCCTCAAATATTATTCCTGGCACCCGTACGTTACCTACTCCAATGACCACGTTTTAGATATTCTTGCTCAGATACCTCCCCTGTTCCCATCTTGCCAGACACGTCACACCTGCATGTTCAACATCCCATGTTCCTAACACCAAATATACCCAAACACATATGTGCATGTGCACTCACGTAGAACTAGAAGGAACGAAAACATAGCCCAGTTCAAAGTATATGTACGCGTTCTACATATATTTCTAGAGGAGCTGAACCCAGTTTATTTCTATGAAGAGCTTCTCCAACCGATGAGGCAACTTGCAACCGTGTAACAGACCCTATATATTTCTAATAATAAGGACCTGCTCAGATGCCAACTGCACTAATCAACAATAACAGGTGCTTCACACAATAATATACATCAAGTTATGCATCACAAAAATCATTATCAGAGCAAAAATTTTGCTCCTTTGTTTTGATACATTTTTCTTGTCATTACTGTTGTCCCTTCTACCTTTACTATCCCTATCGAAAACCCCTTTAGAACATGTAACCGTGAACGAGCATCGTATCATTCAGCTGTCTTCCTTAATCCAAAATCAGATAGTTCTCTGACCATTCATGTAACACCCCATGTGTTCTATAACAGTGAAATTCACAAATTAAGGTATAACTAATTTCAAATCAAAGAATTAAGGGAAACGGGATATGCCATTGCGTTCGTCTCGGAATTCTGCTTGAGATAGAGTCCGAGTTTGCATAAAACGGACTCCGTATGAAGAAGATATGGCCTCCGGAAGTTTCAGAATTCAGTTTAAAATTCAAACAGACCAAAACAGCCCAGAAAAACTAATTCAAAATTCAAAATCGGGTCCAATTGGCCAGTGCGGGAATTTTCCCGCCCAAGGCACCCAGGTCGACTTGGCAGTCGACCTGGGGCTAACCAGGTCGACTGGGCAGTCGACCTGGGTCACCCGTGTCGACTGCCAAGTCGACACAGTGTCGACTGGCATGTCGACCTGGCCCCTGAGTCAGGTCGAACCCAGCCCCCCTGGCTGGCCTGGTCTGTGTTTGGTCGATTTTTTGAGCCTTGCCTTGTCACTAGGGCTAGGTGTCAGCTCCTGGTTGGTCTCTCCTTCAAACGAACGACTATTATTAAACCAAGCTCCATCGATGGTCTTAATCAACTCACAAACTCTATAAAAAGGACCTAAGACTCACCCTAATTCGCACAAACAAAAATGGAGATGAGACCGTCATGCTGCTGAGAAGAGACTAGAGATAGCCGTCAGAAATTGAGAGACAGTTAGGAGATAAATCGAAAGCTTAAAGCAACGTTAATTAAATCAAAGCAATGCCTACAACAAAGGATATCATCTCCAAATTCAGAATTCAGATTCCTGAATTGAAGATTCGTCATACGTTGTAAGTAGAGTGCTATTCCGATGTGAATAATTAATTGTGTTTGATTTGTGTAAAATGAGAAATGGAATTGCGGCGATAATAATCTATATTTGTATGTTTTTGTGATTATAAACGATTTGGAAATGTTATGGTATACGATTGGATATTCGCAAGTATGTGATTTATGTTGACAACCATATGTTGTGGTATCTTATTTGGGATTCATGCAAGTACATGATTCGACAACCATATTTTGTGGTATTTTATTTGGGATTCAATGCAAGTGTATGATTCACTATTATGCCAATATGATATACATACTTTTATGATCACTTTTAGAGTGTAATTAGACTCGACTAAGTACTGTGGTTTATATGAATCTATGTTGGAATTGGAAAATAATACTTTTGTATTAGAAACAAAAGTGAGCATTTTTATGAACATGACTAAACTATGTTTGGTATTATGCCTAGTTGAAAACATGTTTTAGGCCTAAGTTGTTATCAAAACCATATGGTGATATATGTGACACAATTAAGTTAGGTTTTCAATTGCAAGTTTATATGAATAGAATGATTCATGTTTAAGTATTGTTTATGCCATGATTATATGAATAGAATGATTCATGTTTAAGTATTGTTTATGCTATGATTATATGCTATTACAATGCAAGTTCACATGTGCCTAATTCATGTTAATTGAATCGTTAAGTTGCAAGTTCATGCGTTCACACTCCCCTTTTTATGTTACCTTATAAACACCATGTTATAAGCCCCCCTTTTCATATGGCTAAGTTGGGTTTAAATGTTAAACCCAACATATCATATATTGTAGCGAACGTGTAAAATGGGGGTAATGACGTTTGGGTTAAAATATAGAACATATGTGTTGGCATGTTTGACGCATGCCAACAACCTTGAAAAACAATTAAGTGGCATAAATAAATTTTAACCAATAAAGATAAATTTGAATAATGGGCCGCAAATATTTACATATAAAAAGGAAAGAGACAAAATATGTAAATGTAGAAAATACGATGTGTTTAACCCGAGGTTGGATTGAGTTGTGATGTAAACCTGCCCGGAACCGCCCGGCTATCTAGTAGTCACAACAATACCTATCCAATGTGGGTGGTTAAACACAGAGCCCAATAAGGACCCGAGGTTAGACTGAGTTGTGGCGTAAGACTGCCCGGACCCAACCGGCAACAGGCAGCCACAACAATACCTGTCTAATGTGAGAGTTCAAGGCTTTAATAAGACAATTAAGGCTGAGACAGGACTGACAGGATTAAGTAAAATTAAATTAATACTTAATCAAAATGGAACACGCTAAACTATACAGACTGATTGGGGGTTAGGTTTACAAAACACTTAACCAACTTAGCATGTTGGCTAGGAATAGAAAACCTAGTAGCGGGGGACCCTTTTCAGCAGTAACCCTGCAAGGTGTATCAGGATACCCTGAACTAGGCATGGTGGGGCACGATTATTGGGCTGACTGTAAGAGGTCAAATGGACGGCGGTGGTGCAACAGTGTAGGTTCTAACGGGGTGCGGGCGTGCACACACTCCGACGTAGAAAAATAAGGCACTGGGCACCAGTAGCATACCTGTGCATTCTAGGATTGTGTCGGGCCGCCACCATGGGACTTGATACACCCCATGGTGGGACCAGCATAGGTAACTACAACATCGGGGGCTGTAAGACACATGTAACTATTCGAGTAGGAGCCGATCATTCGAAATGGATCACTTCACCCTGATTATGGGTGCCTGTTGGGAACTAGTTTATATGGGTATAGAGATTAATATGGGGTACGATAGTGTATTCGACCCTTGACAACTTAACTTAGTTTATAGTACTTTCCCATTTCCAGTTTATACTTGTCATACCCAGTTCTTTATTCATAGACTGAATAGTCCTAGACTTACTCAGGCATATGTCTAACTCTACTTTTCTTTCGCCTTCTTTTCTTTCGTTCCCCCCAGGTCCACAGGGAGGGAATACCACAGCTTGACCAGTTTTCACATCCAGCTTGAAGAGAAAGAATGTATTACTTGGATCTTTTCCGTTTTGGACTATGGCTTGGGCAACAATTATGGGACTTTTGCAGTTTATTTATGTTTTCTTTATGCTTCTTTAAATAATGTAATCAAGACAGTTATGAAGATGTTATGTTTTTGGAAGAATTGTAAGACAATTATGGCATGGTTTGTGTAACACGTATTTTAATGAAATAAAAGTTGTTGTTGTTTTCCGCTGTTCAAAAATATGTGTTCTTATATCTGTCTTGTATATCTGTGACTTATACTTATAAACCTCCACCAAAATTAGGGCATTCCCTTTGAAAGTGACCCTAACGGAGGTGGGGTGTTTCACTTGGTATCAGAGCATAGGTTTACCAGATAATATAAAAAGTTTTGAAAATTTATTTTCAAAAGAAAATTTAAAGAAGCATTTTTAAAAGATAAACTATTATTTTATTTTAAAAAGGCAAAGTCCCCCAAAGCCATAGGTACTATCTCTTATCCTTCATTTTGAATCTATTCTTTTTGTTTCAGCATGTCCGAAGAACTTAACTTGCCTGAGGGTGTACCAATACCCGGTTGGTTTAGACGATTCTTAGAAGCAAAGGCCAATCGGCCAGGTCCTACCGTTCCTCCTCCCCCAACTGCAGGAAATCATCCAGCTGCTGCAGCACCTCTTCCTCTACCTCCTCCGCGGGGAAACACTTTTGCTACGATATGTAAAGATTTTAAAGCTATGGGAGGAAAGGATTTTCATGGAACTGAGTCCTTCGTGGCAGCTAGAAATTGGCTGAAAGAAAACGAGGACTTATTCATCATCTTTGAGGTAGAAGATAGGCAGAAAGTACAACTGGCAGTGTGGCTACTAAAGGGCGAGGCTTCCTATTGGTGGGAAGTCACTAATGCAGAAAGACCAATGGAAACATGGGAGGAATTTAGGGCAAGGTTTAAGGCTAAATTTCTCTCAGAAGCTGAAAGGAGTCTTCAGTTGGAAAAATTCTTATTTCTTAAGCAAGGGAATATGACAGTCAAAGAGTATGTTAATCAGTTCGATCAGCTGGCTAGGTTCGGACTGGACCTAGTCAACACTCCGCACAAGAAGGCTCTCCGCTTTGTCAAAGGATTGAATGAGCCATTACACAGTTTGGCCATGACCCATATACCCATGGGAGCTACGTATGAAAGGTTGGTGCAGATGGCATTGCTGAACTAAGAGGATAAGGGCAAGAAGGAGACAAAGGCAGAAAGCTCTCAAGGGAAGAAAGAGGGTTTACAGCCTAAGAAGATAGACTTTAAGAAGGGAGGGAAAGACAACAAAGAGAAAAGGAAGTGTAATTTTTGTGGCGAAGTGGGGCACTTAGTGAAAGATTGCCGAAAAAAGAAGGCCAAGATGAATGGTGGGTGCTTTTCCTGCGGTGATACAGGCCACATGGCTAAGGATTGCCCGAAGAAACGAGGACAGGGGTAGAGGGATGGATCCACCTCAAGGGCACAGGTTCATGTGGTAGAGGCGCCACCTCTGCAACAACGAGGTATAAATACTTCTGTAGAAAGTGTAGTTTATCTTTATGATCACCCAGTTCCTACTTTATTTGATTCTAGCGCATCACACTCCTTTATCTCGTCTGCTTTAGTAGAATCTCTGCACCTAGAAACTAGTATGGTAGAGGACCCCTTAATTGTTTCAATTCCAATTGGGGGCCCTACTCATTTGTCTATGATCTGTGTGGGACTGAAAATTTCTATTCTAAGCGTAGAATTTAAATGTAGTGCCTACGTTTTGGGCTTTTCGGGATATGGTTTGATTTTGGGCATGGATTGGATGTCCACTAATGGGGCCATCCTTGATTGTGAGAAAAGGGTTGTTAGGCTCCTGACCCAGCTCGGTAACACTTTGGAAATTACTTGTAATCCCTCGTACGTGGTTATGCTTAGTTATCTTGAATCGCTAGATGCCTCTGTTGAAAGTTTGCAATCGGTTAGAGTGGTCCGGGAATATCCGGATGTCTTCGAAGAGGTGAAGGGCTTGCCTCCGAAGCGGGAGATAGACTTCCGCATATATCTTGTAGATAATGCAAATCCTGTTGCGTTGCCCGTTAGACACATGGCTCCACGGGAAAGGAAAGAGCTCAGTAAGCAGATTAAAGAGCTTCTAGAGAAGGGGTTCATTAGAAGGAGCATTTCAGAATGGGGCGCTCTAGTGGTATTTGCTACAAAGGCGGATGGTTCACTCCGTCTATGTGTTGACTATAGGGAGCTCAACAAGCTAACGAAAAAGAATAGGCACCCTCTCCCCAGAATTGACGATCTGTTTGATCAGCTTGTAGGAGCGTCTGTTTTCTCCCAACTCGATTTAGCGACCGGGTTTCATCAACTAAGGGTGGCTGAAGATAGCATCGATAAAACGGCATTCAGAACCCTAGACGGCTTCTTTGAATGGCTTGTCATGCCTTTTGGCTTGAAAAACGCACCTGCTTACTTCGTGGACTTGATGAGTAGGGTGTTAAGAGATTTCCTCAACAAGTTCGTAGCGGGCTTCACAGACGATATTCTTATCTTCTCAAAGAGTGAAGAGGAACATGCTCAGCACTTAAGGGCAATCATGGAAATTCTGCGAGTCCATCAGCTAAAAGCCAAATTCTCCAAATGCCACTTTTGGAGAGAGGAAGTAAGATTTCTTGGGCATATAGTATCCAAGGAAGGATTAGTAGTAGACCCGGCTAAGGTAGTAGCGGTGCAGGATTGGAAGACACCAAAGAACGCAACCGAGGTCCAAAGCTTTCTTGCGCTGGCAGGCTTCTATCGAAAATTCATAAGAGACTTTGCAAAAATATTAGCTCCTCTCACAAAGCTGACCAAGAAGAATCTAGTGTTCAATTGGGACATGGATTGTGAGTTTGCTTTCCAACGACTAAAATGGCTCTTACGACAGCCCCAGTTTTAACGTTGCTAGATGGAAGCAAGATGTTCACAGTTTATATAGATGCATGTGGGACAGGGCTAGGCACCGTCTTAATGTAAGAAGGAAGGGTAGTAGCTCATGGTGGAAGGCAATTGAAAGTGCATGAAAAGAACTACCCGACCCACGATCTTGAGTTAGCCGCCATCGTCTTTGCACTCAAGTCTTGGCGACACTATCTCCTAGGTGAGAAGTTTGAACTTTACACTGACCATAAATCGTTAAAATATCTTTTCTCGCAGAAAGATCTTAAATTGAGGCAATAGAGATGGATGGAGTTTCTTGCCTTGTACGATTTCGAGATCTCCTAAACTTCGGGCAAAGGCAACGTAGTGGCAGACGCGTTGAGCCGAAAGAAACTGACCCTAAGCCCGCTGTTTGTTGAAAGACAAAGCCTAGATTTTATAGCCAGTTTTGACTTTAGGCCCTCCTCCGATTTTGTACCAGGCTTGCTAGCATCTCTCGAAGTACGCCCGACTTTAGTGGACTCAATAGGGACAACACAACGCGAAGACCCTCAGCTGGTGGAGACGATTGATAGGCTAATTAGGGGTGAGACTTCAAGTCACCTCAACAGATACTCCATCGACGATAAGGGTTGGCTAAGGCGAGACGGAAGACTATGCATCCCACAGACAAGGGATTTAGTAAAGAAGGTTCTCGAGGAAGCACACCACTCCAAGATGACAATACATCCGGGCGGGGATAAAATGTACAAGGACATAAAGAGGACTTTCTTTTGGAACGGCATGAAGAAGGACGTGGCAGATTTCGTTTCTAAGTGTATGGTGTGCCAACAGGTTAAGGTGGAACAGAAAAAGCCTGGCGGTCTGCTCCATCCTCTAGAGGTTCCGTAGTGGAGGTGGGATAGCATCTCAATGGAATTCATTGATGGGCTGCCTAGGTCTAGGAGAGGCAACACTAGCATTTGGGTAATAGTGGATAGGCTTACTAAAAACGCACACTTTTTTACCTGTCAAAAGTAAAAGAACTGCCTCATCCCTAGCATCTCTTTACCTTAAGGAAATTGTTCGACTCTATGGAATACCCTCCAGCATTGTTAGTGATCGAGACCCTATCTTCACAAGTGAGTTTTGGTGGAGTCTGCAAGAAGCGGTAGGCACACAGTTATGCTTGAGCACAACCTATCATCCGCAAAACGACGGCCAGACAGAAAGAGTGAACAGAGTTTTGGAGGACCTTTTAAGACTTTGCGTCCTTGACTTCGGAGGGACGTGGGAAGACCATCTTCCTTTGGTGGAATTTGCCTACAACAACAACAACCAAGCAACCATCGGAATGGCGCCCTTCGAAGCCTTATATGGAAGACCGTGCCGATCACCCACCTGTTGGTGGGAGTCTACTGATAAGCTCATACTTGGACCAGATATGATCCGAGAGACTTCATAGAAAGTAGACTTAATACGAAGAAGGATGAAGACGGCCCAAGACAGACAAAAGTCCTACGCCGACAAGAGGAGGACCGACCTTGAATTTGAGGTTGGGGACAAAGTTTTTCTTAAGGTATCTCCGCTAAGGAATGTTGTTCGTTTTGGAACCACAGGGAAGCTAGCACCAAGGTTCGTAGGGCCATTCCCTATCATCGAGAAAATTGGGAAAATGGCCAATAGATTAGAGCTACCCGAAAAATTGGCTGGAGCTCACAACGTCTTTCAAGTTTCACATCTCCGAAAATGTCTACATGATTCTGCTGAAGTGGTAGAGCCAAATATCCTAGAAGAAGCTGAAGTGGAACGCGAAGCAACCGTCAGGAAAGTTCCAACCCGCATATTAGGAACGGAAGTGAAGAAGCTACGCAACCGCGAAGTCAAGCTCGTCAAAGTTCAGTGGAGCGACGCCGAAGGAGACGCAACTTGGGAAACTGAAGCTAGAATACGCGTAGCCTACCCTTTTCTTTTCAAGGGTACATCTTTGATCTTTCTTTTTCCTTAAGTTGCGCTTTTATCTATCTTTTTAGGTATATCTCCTCGACCTTATCTTTTAGGAAGAAACCCTTTGGATGAAAACATGTAATTGAAACATGTTATGGATGATGGTTGCAAGTGGTTGCAAGTGATTGATAGTGGTTGCTCGTGGTTGCATATACACACACAATCTAGGTTTTAGATTGGCTCAGTCACTTCATATTACATATGCATAAATGTATTTATGTTCGTAAGTGGTTGAAAGTTTAATGTGTTGTCATATGGATGTTGCATTTATATGAATGGTTGAGCGCCCATGTAGAATCATGAATAGGAGAATTTGCATACATAATAGATTCATGGCACTTACATAATTTGCATTAAGGAGGTCAACTGAATCAGTAGACCGCCTGATTTTGCATTAGATAAGTACATGTACACACACACACACTTCGCATATGATCATGAATCATTAGAAGTCTTTTAAGGACAATGGATGCTCGTGTTTGATGGATGAGTAGATGGATGTTTGGATGTTAGGATGTACATTCTTCCTGAAATTGAAGATTTCGAGGAAGAAATCCTTTTAAGTGGGGGAGAATGTAACACCCCGTGTGTTCTATAACAGTGAAATTCACAAATTAAGGTATAACTAATTTCAAATCAAAGAATTAAGGGAAACGGGATACGCCATTGCGTTCGTCTCGGAATTCTGTTTGAGATAGAGTCCGAGTTTGCGTAAAACGGGCTTCGTATGAAGAAGATATGGCCTCCGGAAGTTTCAGAATTCAGTTTAAAATTCAAACATACCAAAACAGCCCAGAAAAACTAATTCAAAATTCAAAATCGGGCCCAATTGGCTAGGGCGGGAATTTTCCCGCCCAAGGCACCTAGGTCGACTTGGAAGTCGACCTGGGGCTAACCAGGTCGACTGTGCAGTCGACCTGGGTCACCCGTGTCGACTGCCAAGTCGACACGGTGTCGACTGGCATGTCGACCTGGCCCCTGAGTCTGGTCGAACCCAGCCCCCTCTGGCTGGCCTGGTTTGTGTTTGGTCGATTTTCCGAGCCTTGCCTTGTCACTAGGGCTAGGTGTCCGCTCCTGGTTAGTCTCTCCTTCAAACGAACGGCTATTATTAAACCAAGCTCCATCGACGGTCTTAGTCAACTCACAAACTCTATAAAAAGGACCTAAGACTCACCCTAATTCACACAAACAAAAATGGAGATGAGACCGTCATGCTGCTGAGGAGAGACTAGAAATAACCATCAGAAATTGAGAGACAATTAGGAGATAAATCGAAAGCTTAAAGCAACGTTAATTAAATCAAAGCAACGCCTACAACAAAGGATAGCATCTCCAAATTCAGAATTCAGATTCCTGAATTGAATATTCGTCATACGTTGTAAGTAGAGTGCTATTCCGATGTGAATAATTAATTGTGTTTGATTTGTGTAAAATGAGAAATGGAATTGCGGCGATAATAATCTATATTTGTATGTTTTTGTGATTCTAAACGATTTGGAAATGTTATGGTATACGATTGGATATTCGCAAGTATGTGATTTATGTTGACAACCATATGTTGTGGTATCTTATTTGGGATTCGTGCAAGTACATGATTCATGTTAACAACCATATGTTGTGGTATTTTATTTGGGATTCGTACAAGAGTATGATTTATGTTGACAACCATATGTTGTGGTATTTTATTTGGGATTCAATGCAAGTGTATGATTCACTATTATGCCAATATGATGTACATACTTTTATGATCACTTTTAGAGTGTAATTAGACTCGACTAAGTACTATGGTTTATATGAATCTATGTTGGAATTGGCAAATCATACTTTTGTATTAGAAACAAAAGTGAGCATTTTTATGAACATGACTAAACTATGTTTGGTATTATGCCTAGTTGAAAACATGTTTTAGGCCTAAGTTGTTATCAAAACCATATGGTGATATATGTGACACAATTAAGTTAGGTTTTCAATTGCAAGTTTATATGAATAAAATGATTCATGTTTAAGTATTGTTTATGCCATGATTATATGAATAGAATGATTCATGTTTAAGTATTGTTTATACCATGATTATATGCTATTACAATGCAAGTTCACATGTGCCTAATTCATGTTAATTGAATCGTTATGTTGCAAGTTCATGCGTTCACACTCCCCTTTTTATGTTACCTTATAAACACCATGTTATAAGCCTCCCCTTTTCATATGGCTAAGTTGGGTTTAAATGTTAAACCCAACATATCTTATATTGTAGCAAACGTGTAAAACGGGGGTAATGACGTTTGGGTTAAAATATAGAACATATGTGTTGGCATGTTTGACGCATGCCAACAACCTTGAAAAACAATTAAGTGGCATAAATAAATTTTAACCAATAAAGATAAATTTGAATAATGGGCCGCAAATATTTACATATAAAAAGGAAAGAGACAAAATATGTAAATGTAGAAAATACGATGTGTTTATCCCGAGGTCGGATTGAGTTGTGATGTAAACCTGCCCGGAACCGCCCGGCTGTCCAGCAGTCACAACAATACCTATCCAATGTCGGTGGTTAAACAAAGAGCCCAATAAGGACCCGAGGTTAGACTGAGTTGTGGCGTAAGACTGCCCGGACCGAACCAACAACAGGCAACCACAACAATACATGTCTAATGTGAGAGGTCAAGGTTTTAATAAGACAATTAAGGCTGAGACAGGATTGATAGGATTAAGTAAAATTAAATTAATACTTAATCAAAATGGAACATGCTAAACTATACAGACTGATTGGGGGTTAGGTTTGCAAAACACTTAACCAACTTAGCATGTTGGCTAGTAATAGAAAACCTAGTAGCGGGGGACCCTTTTCAGCAGTAACCCTACAAGGTTTATCAGGATACCCTGAACTAGGCAGGGTGGGGCACGATTACTGGGCTGACTGTAAGAGGTCAAATCGACGGCGGTGGTGCAGCAGTGTAGGATCTTACGGGGTGCGGGCATGCACACACTCCGGCGTAGAAAAATAAGGCACTGGGCACCAGTAGCATACCTGTGCATTCTAAGATTTTGTCGGGCCGCCACCATGGGACTTGATACACCCCATGGTGGGACCAGCATAGGTAACTACAACATCGGGGGCCGTAAGATACATGTAACTATGTGAGTAGGAGCCGATCATCGGAAATGGATCACTTCACCCTGATTATGGGTGCCTGTTGGGAACTAGTTTATATGGGTACAGAGATTAATATGGGGTACGATAGTGTATTCGACCCTAGACAACTTAACTTAGTTTATAGTACTTTCCCATTTCCAGTTTATACTTGTCATACCCAGTTCTTTATTCATAGACTGAATAGTCCTAGACTTACTCAGGCATATGTTTGACTTTACTTTTCTTTCGCCTTCTTTTCTTTCGTCCCCCCCCCCCAAGGTCCACAGAGAGGGAATACCGCAGCTTGACCAGTTTTCACATCCAGCTTGAAGAGAAAGAATGTATTGCTTGGATCTTTTCCGTTTTGGACTATGGCTTGGGCAGCAATTATGGGACTTTTGCAGTTTATTTATGTTTTCTTTATGCTTCTTTAAATAATGTAATTAAGACATTTATGAATATGTTATGTTTTTGGAAGAATTGTAAGACAATTATGGCATGGTTTGTGTAACACGTATTTTAATGAAATAAAAGTTGTTGTTGTTTTCCGCTGTTCAAAAATATGTGTTCTTATATATGTCTTGTATATCTGTGACTTATACTTATAAACCTCCACCAAAATTAGGGCATTCCCTTTGAGAGTGACCCTAACGGAGGTGGGGTGTTTCAATTTATTCTCTTCCTAGAAAGATACTGCTATATTCTCTCAACCAATTACATACTGTTACCCTTTTATTTATTTTATAAAATTCTATTCCCTTTCTTTAATTTATTTTCTACCTCCTTTTTTTTTGTTTACTGCTTTGGTTATTATGCAATTCTATGTTACAACAAAGCTCGACACACCAACCAAATATCTGACCCTGTATAAACGAGCACAGCAGCTCATATATGCACGCAACAGTTCATTTGTGCACCACATACACACAATACAGGGTATATGTACCATACACATAGTTTACTTAATCCAAAGCCACACCTATTTTTCCTTAAATCGATTAGATTGAAATATAATTAGCCTTATTCATATAGATATAGTTCTATTACTGTTGCCATAATAAGTTCAGCTTAAGTTTTATTTATAGATCCTACTTTGCTTATAAATGTTTATCATTCAAAGGGTCGTAGCATGCAACACATTTAACCGAAACCGGATTCAAGGTTTTGAACCCATAACTAACTTTCATCACCAAAATCATCACTTAAACAATAAAATGTTTACCTACTTACTATCAACTCTAAGCATACTTACTATATATTTGTTTATATATGTCAACATATATATTATTATATTCCATATGTGTGAAAACCCGTAACTTCCCCGTAAAGGAAAGCGTCAGATAGTTCGAGAACAAGCCACAACAGGACACATACAGAAGAACATTTCACTGTATATTACAACAATGCATCAGATTACAAGAATATACAGAGTATAAATGAATATTACACAGAAATATCAGAGATTTAAATTACATTTAAATACATAGCAGCGGAAAATAATACAATACACAACTAGAGGAGATATACGGATACAAAGCTTTCCGGATATCGTTCCAGCTGTAAACCAGGATCCTGTGAATATAAATCTGCAAAACCAAAACTACTAGCTGCCCGTGTCAAAATAAGGGCACCCAGAGTTTAGGTTAAAACAATAAACTCCAGGTCAGTCATGTGACTGGTGTGAGAACTAAAACAGTTATTATTCTTTATTTTAAAAGTTAGGTAAATCAAGGGACCACGCCGTATAACACGGAACGGGTTTCCTCCCAAGAATACCAGTGCATAAAACAAACAGCGCAATGCTAAATAAAGAAAAATGAAGCTGTTATAAGACCCAGGTCCCATCACACAATGCAACGCAGCCGAGGATAGGGTTTTCCCTTATAACAGCCAAAGAATGCTTGATACGGTTAAAACAAATCGTTTGATACTATTATAAGTGCATAGTGTATAAAACAACTTCAAATCATAAGTATCAATCATAGGCAGCATGGGTACCATATATCATGTCGCCATATATAGGTTTACAAATAAAACCGCAAAGTCACGTATTTGGAAATTGGATTTCCATCTATGAACCGAGGCAAAAGATAGTCCTCCACCGATTCGAGACTGTCTAGCCCGAGTCTCAGGCACAGCCGCAACCGTACCTTGGATCGTTAGGGCCGGTCCACCGATGTGGATTATAATGCCTGAACAATGCGTTTCTCCGCCCTTTGGGGCGTAAATGAGCCAACGAATGACTACATCGGACCCAGATCGTCCAATCAAACCGAGGCGCCTCTCAACAGCAACAACCACATAAGTCAAACTCGTCAGGGCGTGTAAAACCACTGACGCCACTTCTAGCTAGAAAGAAAACGCATGTCCCCCCTGAGGCCCGTCTCCCGTTTTTGGTTCATACCGGGTGTGAAACTCGCGAAGTAAACGTTACACAAAGCTACGCCACAAAGGCCGTGCTTCGATCATCAACCACAAGACTTTGCTTTTCAACAGAAGCCTTGATCACTCGCCACTTAGGCATGCCACACAGGCAATTCACTCTATGCGTTTGATATCCATCAGTATATAACCCCTGAGCTCGTACGTCTCAGAGAAGGGCGTTAAGCAAAAGAATAAATTCTCCGCCGCCAAACAGATATATATTTAATAGAAATCAATCACACAGACTGAAATCCAATGTCAGACACACAGTCCATTTACAAGTCCGTTCTGGGTCTGAACGAAACCGGAGGCACCTAGTACCCCGCATATCCATCGATCTCCAAGTACGTCTGGACGATCACCAACTGTTTCCATCTTCTTGGGTGTACAGCCCAATCAAGATCATCATAAATCACCCAAACGACGTGAATACTTCCGGTCTTCGACCATCGTCTTCATCTTCGACTTATCGTCGTATCAGTTATTCAGAATGGGATAAAACCGGTCTTTCCGAATAACTCGCGTATACTTTAAATAAGTGTTACACAAACACAACATACGCCTCATTCCAATTCATCAGTCACTAACCGTAAATTAATCAAGAGAATAATTCCCCAAATATTAACCCCGAAGGCCGAAACCAACATCAGATCAATATCCAGAAAACCATTCTGCTTAGCTAACCGACAGTTAGTTTCTAAATTTCACATTCATAGGGAAAGGTTCCCATTAATTTTATCCAAGATAAATTTTTTGAATTTATTCTTTAATCTATTTTTGAATATCAATTCAAACTAGTCGGGATTAGCGAACCTTACCGAAGTAATCGTTTGTTTTAATTTCTCAATCCCAACCTATTCATCCCATGAAGTAAAACTGGTTATACTTCATATCTAACACCACGGTGTTATTGGTAAATTCAATTACCATTTCACGTTCAAATCTAATTAAAGATTTAACTATCGCCTGGAGCAAAACTGGTGGTACTCCATTTTTGGTCATTTCAATCTAATTAAAGATTCATTAAAACTCCACTTAGTCTTAATCGTTAACTGGGTTAAAGAATCAGTGTCATTTAAAACACGGTTCACGATAAACCCAAAATCACATTCCATTAATTATCGGGTTAAAGAACGAGTGTTATTTAAAACGCTGTTCACGATAAACCCAAAAATCAATATCAATTCTATTCCAATTAAATATTATTTAATTGGTACTCTTCATTAAATCTAAATAAAAAGATTTAATCTTTTCTCAACTGGGTTCAAGAACAGTTTAGTGAAGACACCATTCACGACAAACCCAAATCACATTTGATACTCAATATAAGGCTCTGAATAGAAAATATATCGGCTTATATTCAATATCAAATTCTACGATTAACAAATGTCATATTGGAAATAACGATATAAATATATATCTTTCAAATTTCCATAACAACATCTGTATAATCACGAATCCCAACATCGAAATATTCCGAAGACAATTTCGATTCAAATCCACTCCAATGCAATCATTGGAAATTCTGGTTATTTTTAAAACCCTTTCCAAATTCAATTTATTTACTTAAAAATAAATAGAATTATAATTCTAGTTCAAAACTAGTTTATTTCGATAAAAATCTATTTTTATCTTTTCAAATATGGATTTTTTCATCCCAATTCTTTTTAAAATCATTTCTTATGATTTTACACAAATTATTACTATTTTTAATAATTTTATCAAGGCCCGTACAGTCGATTTCCATCAACGGCCATCGAACTGCACTTACAACGACCTTTTTCAAATTTGATTTGGACATAATTCCAAATCCAACCGTTAGATTTCAAATTTCTATTATTCGTTAGAAAGCTCTTTTCGATACGAACCCATAGGTTCCGGTTTCAGGAGAATCCGGCGGTCGGATCTCCCGTAATGTCCGTTTGAAATAAATGGTCGAAATTTACGAACTGCCGCGGCGCGGCGCGTTCTATTCAGGCCATTATATTATATATATAATATATATAATATATATTTCATCGATTTCTATTTAAAACGAATTATATAAATAGTTTCAAATTCGTTTCAAAAGCAATTTCAACTTCCATTTCAATTCAAATCAAAATTGAATTCTTCTTTATAAATTCGTTTTAAAATTCATTTCTATTCAATTCAATTTTCAATTCAATTTGAATTCATTTCAATTTGTTTTCAATTCAATTTGAATTCGTTTTATATTCAATTCATTTCGAAATCGTTTTCAGTTCAATTCATTTCGAAATCGTTTTCAATTCATTTCATTTTGAAATCGTTTTCAATTTATTTCATTTTGAAATCGTTTTCAATTTATTTCATTTCGAAATCGTTTCCAATTCATTTCACTTCGAAATCGTTTTCAATTTATTTCATTTCAAATGAGTAAAATCGATATAAATATCGTTCACGTCTAAATGGCGTCAATCTAATCAACACGGCTTCATAAATTTCTATTTTCAAATATTCTATTTCAAATATTTCTTTTTCAAAATAGTTGTTATTATCAAGATATTTCGTTCAACACATGACCAATCTCAATGGATGAGTACTGTCAACACATGAACCTTTATTTTATATTGTTCTTTATTTTGCAAATTGGAATGAGGCCCAATCAATCACCATATAAAATTAATTATATGGATTTTCATACAACACATGTATATAATAGCATTGAAAAATAATCAACCATCAACCAAAGTGCACTACACTGTATAAGCATCAAGTATAGATATCTAACGCTTATAACAGCCTGTCAATCAATCGATCGACATATTAAATCAATCAGGATGAGTGAACTTCAAATTTCATCCCAACAACCGTGTGGGGTTTCAAACAATCAAACAAATATTTTATTCGTGCGGTTGGGCGATGTGTAAAATTTATCGACCCAATCAATGTCCTTCAAATAGGTGTACATAAACAAACCGTCCGGTTTGTAAATGAATATTTTATTTTATTCCCTTCCACGTTAAAACTATATTTTTAACGATAAAATATTTTATTTAACTTATGAATGCTCTATTCAGTTCATTTATTAAATAAAATGATATTTTTATTTTTCTAACATATTTTAGAAAATTTCGGCGGTATAACGACACGATACCAGAAACGGGACGAGGCCTAGCCTTATCCCCGGTCTAGTGAAGGCCCACGCCATTCACACATCAATCAATCCATTCATTTCAACAAACAATTCAATTTCAAATCAAATCATCTAATTAATCTATGCAACCAAACAAACAAGTCCATGGTCTGTGGATAATTGTGTCGGGTGCTACTAAGCACCGTCTGCATCCTAGTATATATATATATAACTAGAAAAGAAATTGAAGAGTGAGAAATTCTCACCAATAGCTATCCTAGCTCTACGGCACTTCAAATGTAGAAGTCTTTCTCGTTATCGCATCTTTGCCATCTTCGCTGCCCGTAGCCACTATATATGTAAAAATCGAATTTTTACTTTGCTATTCAATATATAAAAATCACATTTTTACTTCGTTGTTCAATATAGAAAAAACACATTTTTACTTTGATATTCAAATTATATTTCTATCCCGCTCTTCTTCTAATAAAGATTATATTTTTATAACCTTATCTAAGTAAAAATCATATTTTTATATTTTAAGAATATCGCCTCTTCTATTTTAAAAATCTTGTCTTTTCTATTTTAAAAATCTTATCTTTTCTATTTTAAAAATCTTATCTTTTCTATTTTAAAAATCTTATCTCTTCTATATTAAAAATCTCATCTTTTCTATATTAAAAATCTCGTCTTTTCTACTTTAAAAATCTTATCTTTTCTATATTAAAAATCTCGTCTTTTCTACTTTAAAAATCTTATCTTTTCTATATTAAAAATCTCGTCTTTTATCTTGTTAAAAATCACTTTTTTATCCTTATACAAAAAACAGTGTTCTATAACTAATTTAATTATATAAATTACATAGAATGAAAAGAAAAAGAAATAAAATAAATTAAACAGAAAACTTACTATAATCGAGGGGGGGTGTCTTTTGCGCACTGGCGTCGGCATGTGGAGGTGGGGGCTCGAGGTGGCGCTGGGTGAGCCAGAGGGGATCGGCGCAGGCGGAGTTCGCCGGAGTTACGGCTGTCAGGAGGAGGTGACGGTGGCTGCTTCACGTCGTTGGGGGCTTCGAACTCACTCAGGTGAAGGAGATGGAGGCAGAAGAGAAGAGAGAGGGTCGAGAGGAGGTGGGCGTGCTTGAGGTTGCCACGCCTGGGGCGGCGACGCGAGAAGCGCCGACGAGGGGGTTGGGCTTCAGCCCGATTTTTTTTTTCTAAATCGAATTCAGCTGATGTAAAAGGGGGGGGGGCAGCGTATAAAAGGGAAGAGGGTTTTCTCCTTTTTTTATTTAATTAATTAATTTTCAAAAAGTTGACTTTTACATACGACCTCGAAACGAGGCCCACCGCCTATCGTCCATAGCGTTTTACCCCCATTCCGAACACAATGGGATATGTATCGCAAGCTGATTTGATCGTTTCGATTAGTTTCCGTTGAATTTACATTTAAATCACTATATTGAATTTTAAACGTACATTTCAAATTACCGGGGTCGCATACTACTCTATAAATTACAGAAAAATATTTTCTAGCTTCGTATTGACGATACGGTCCTAACAAAACTAGTTTCGTCGAATTCTGAGACCGTTTGAAAAATGGCCATTTTCCAGTCGATTAAAATCAACTGAAACCGGTCAAACGCGTTTTCCTTTGCCACGCTCACATATTGATTCGAAAAATTATGAAATTTGGAATCTAGCAATAACTTGACCCTGCGGACCCAACAAAACTGGTTTCGTCGGAATCCGAGGTCGTTTGCAAAATTTCCATTTTTAAGGGCCTGAATTCCATAGCGACTATTCAGAATTTTCAACTGGACATATCTTTTGATTCCCGCTATGAAATTTTGATTTTTCGGATTCGTTGGAAAGATATTCACAATGAGATCCTACTATTTTTGGTTTCACTAAAATCCGGATTGTTTTGCACCCGGTACATTCAATTGAAGTTTGAAATCGAATTATCGAACTACCGCGTCATTTTCAATTCCTTTTATAATTATATATAAATATTTATATTCTAACGACGACGCGTATAAATATATACGTTCGAATTATATTCAAAATAAATTTCTTGTCGATATTATTTAAAATAATTCATTTTAAATAATCAAAATTCGCTAAAATTGCCAAAATAAAAATTTTAAACTAGCCCAGATTTTCGGATTGTTACAATATGTCCGCCAACATCTTCAGTATATTACTTGAGTCGTAATATGCATTGGGATTTAAGTTCGGATCCTTATAGTTGGAACTTACCGCTGTTTACATAAAAAGGTATGCTACATGTTTCTACTCAAATTAAACTGAAAAATGCATAGAAACTGGAAACAAAATGGTTGTTTACTCACTGTGGGTGTCTCCTATTTTTCTGTTTTTTTCTTCTTTGTTTCTAGTTTACAGGTTTTCATACAAAGGATCAAAATGGTTTTTTTTCTTCTATTCTAACAATTCCAGTTTAACATGAAGATATAAATCTAAATTCAACTGCATGAATCCATCTATATAAATAAATGAAAGATAGCTTACTCACTTAAAACAATCCTTTGTTCTCATTTCAGTTTTTCTTAGATCTTTTAATTTGTCATTTTAATTCAAGTTCCGACGTGAAACTATGCATTAACTAATTACACATATTCAAGATAATGTATGCACATATATATGATGGTTTATATCATAACATAAACAGTATATAAATAGGGTGGTTTACTCACAACATTCGCTCTGCCATTTTCCAGTTTAGCTTCTCTGTTTTGATTGTTGTCACAACCATTCCTTTTTATTTTTCAGTTTACAGTATTCAAGATGGCTCTAGTGTTATGGAATCATATGGGTATTGGAGTGTATATTTATAGGTGGAAGTAAGTGATAAGATGTCGCCCAGCTCAGGCTTCAGATGGGTAGAATAGAGGCAAACTTTAAGGGGTACTACTGCTTCTAGTTTGATTGAAAAGATGTGTGGTGAAGGCTTATCACATTCAACGGAAAGTCAGGTGGTATCTGGTCAGGCCAAGGATGAAGTACAAATGCACATGTATTGTAACAACCCGTATTTTCAATAACCTGTTATAACGTAAATCGAGGCAGAATTTAATTCTAAATTCTGAATCAAGGGAAACGGGCTACGCCATTGCGTTCATCTCGGAAAAATACGCGAAATAGAGTCCGAGTTTTCTAAAATCGGAGTCCGTATGACCCGATTAAGGCCCAACGAAGTTTTCAGAAAAATTCAAAGTAAAAACAGATTTCAAATTCAAGTTTGAATTTGAAAATTAGGTCAGATTGGTCCAGGTAGGAAAATTCCCGCCAGAGCACCCAAGTCGACAGCCCTGTCGACTTGGGAGTCGACTTGGTTGGACCCAAGTCGACAGCCCTGTCGACTTGGCTGTCGACTTGGTTCAGCCGGGCAGTTCTGCCTGGTGCACCATTTTGGAGTTGTGTTGAGTTTGGGGGCCAGATTCGGTTTTGAGGGCTGAGATTGGAACTAGGGTTTAATCCTAAGGCTAAAACTAATCCTAATCTCTATAAATATGCCCCTAACCTAACCCTAAATCATCATTATTCATTCAAGTAACTAAACTATGGCAAAATCATTCCTCTCATGGCCTCCACTCTCTTCATAAAATTCCTAAATAAATTTCTATGAGAGATTTTCCATGCATACAAGTGTTTTCAAGCTTGTATGAGTGTCATTAGCTTGCATTCAAGTCAAGTTTCCATATTTACATCATAAAGCAAGGGTTTTGATCATTTTGGCTCAAGGGTTTTTCTATTGGAGCTTGCATTTTGGGTTTATTTGATTGCATAAGGGCTTTGTCTCAATCTATATATTTCTGTGTCTTCATAAGCATTGTAAGCCCTTTTCTACTTTCATATTTAAACTCTAAAGTTAAATGAATGATGTAAGTTTGGTTGACCATCATGATATGCAAGTTTATCATGTTATGTTATGCAAGTATGCCATGTTATGATATGCAAGTTTACCATGTTATGCTATGCAAGTTTGCCATGTTATGATATGCAAGTTTATCACGTTATGTTATGCAAGTTTGCCATGTTATGATATGCAAGTTTATCATGTTATGTTATGCAAGTTTGATATGCAAGTTCGTCATGTGATATGCAAGTATGTTACGCAAGTTTGGGATGATCATTTTGTTCATGTTATCATGTTATGCAAGCTTATCTTGAGTATATGAACATAAAGCTTCAAGCTTTATGCTAAAGGTTGCATTTTGGCAACATGTAAGTTATCATATCTCTTATGATAACTTGCATGCGAGGCTAAATGTGAACTTATGGCCATTTCTACATGTCATTTATCACCATGTATCACCAATATGCTAAGTTTGGTTTTATGCATGCTTTTGAGTCCTAAAAATGTAATATGCAAGTATATGAACATATGTACATTTCATATGCCACCATGTTAAACTTGTGGCTTCAACACCTTATGTCATGATTATGCCAAGTTCCCTCTTTCTATCCTTAATGCGCTAGTGCGATATGTAAGCGATGGGATTGCGATTGGGGTTGGGTAAACTTAAAAGACATAAAAACATAAGATTGGGAATTTACCTATTAAGTTAGGTCTACCCATTGGGAATTTACCTATTAAGTTAGGTCTACCCAAATGCTTGAAAACTTGTAATATGTTTTGGAAACATGATGGACATGACACTTAGAAAATATAAGTGTGACCAACTCGAGGTTGGGTTGAGTTTGTAGCGTAAAACTACCAGGAACCGACCGGCTTAACTAGTTGCTACAAACAATAGGACCCAATGTGAGAAGTTGGTCTTGTTGTACCTTGAACCCGAGGTTAGACCAAGTTGTGGTGTAAAGCTACCCGGACCCGCCCGGCTTAACTAGTAACCACAACAAGGTCTAATGTGAGAGGTTAAGGCACATTAAATTAATTAATGCCTCATGATTAGGGTTAAGTCATGGTCCACTTAATACTTAATCAATTTGGGCTTGGTGGATTAATCGGGGTTAAGTCGTGAACCCATCGTTACACTTGACCAAGTTAATCCATGATTAGTAAAAGGGTTAAACCGTACTTAACCCACTAGAAAAATCCTAGCAATGGGGGTCCACTCCAGCAGTAATCCCAAGTTTGTATCATTTAGACCCTAGGGACTAGGCTAGGGAGGGGGCACCATTACTGGACTTGAGGTAAGTGACCAAAAACGACGGCAGAATGGTATGCCGGTGTAGTTCTGGACGGACTATGGTCGTGCACATAGTCCGGAGCCGGGGAAAACATGCACGGGTACCTGTAGATCGAGATTGTGCACTTATTTTTATGGTGTCCAGGGGTTGACACCCTAGGGCTTGATACACCCGACGGGAGACCCTGCACAGTCTGACTACAATTATGTTTAGGCCGTATTGACACCAACACGTGACGAGTTAGGCTTATAGGGAGCCGATCGACTAGACCGTTTGGTTGGACCGCGTATTAGGGTCACTTCATGTTATTGGGCCAAAGCTTGGGCCAAGGGATCAATACTTGTTTATTCAAGTCATGTTAGATTGCTAGTACACCTATGGTGCAAAAACCTTAAACCTGATTATGCGATGACACCTTTATCTACCTTGTTAGTTAATCATCATGCTAGTATGTTGTTATCCTTATGTTCATCCCTGTTTCTCATGCCAGTTAACTTATGCCAGTTAACTTTATCAGTTTACATTGATTGTAGTAGGGCTTACTCAGTCTTTTTGACTGACCTGTTTTTCTTTCGCCTCTTTTCTTCCATTTCCCCCCCAAGGTTCTCAGGGTGGGAATATTGGAGCTTAGCTTGGATTTCTGATCGCTTGCTTGTGGGATTTTAGCTCATGTACGGTCTTGACATGAAGCTAGCTATGATTATCACTTATTTTGGGGATAGTACTTATGTATTTCAGTCTTTCAGTGATGTTGTTTCCATCTAGACTTGTGTATTTGGAAAGTTGACATTATGTTGTACCAGACTTGTTTTGAAATAGTTTGAAATCTTCCGCTGTTTTACTTATCTTATTTACTCTGTTTACATATATACATATGTTCTTGTTCTGCCTTGAAATATCATTATGCATGTTTACCTGATTCAAACGCCCCTCCAAAGTCAGAGTGCTTGCAAGAGCCACCCTGGCGGAGGTGGGGTGTTACATTCGGTATCAGAGCATATGGTTTACGAGAAGGAACAAAAAGTTTTTTTTTAAAAAACTTTTGGAAAACTATTTTCAAAACCAAGTATAAAGTATTTCCAAAGAAAAGTCTAGTTTATTTTAAAGGCTATTCCCCAAAAAGCCATTAGCAAAATTCCTTCATTTTTCTCCATTCTGAATCTGTCTTTTTCTTCGTTTTCAGTATGGCCGATAACTTTGCCATTCCAGAGGGAGTACACGTACCTGTTTGGTATAGGAGACTTTTGGAGGCTAGGGCGACCGAAGTCGGCCCCGCAGATGTTCCTCCTCCTCCTCCTCCGGTAGTTAATGTTCCTCCTCCTCCTGTCGCTGAGGTTCCTCCTCCCCCTCAGCATCCACAAGAGGATTTCGCGGAGATTTGCAAAGACTTTAAGACGATGGGTGGCAAGAATTTCATTGGAACCGAGACTTATGTAAAGGCAAGGAATTGGTTGAAAGAAACCGAAAATCTTTTTTCCTTCCTTGATATTGATGACCGTAGGAAGGTTTTATTGGCAGTGTGGTTGTTAAAGGAAGAAGCTGCACGTTGGTGGGTGGTCACCACCGCTACTAGGCCAATTGGGACTTGGGATGAGTTCAAAAGAAGGTTTGGACTGAGGTTTTTATCGTCAGCAGAGGAGAACCTTCAGATGGAGAGGTTCCTATCACTAAAGCAAGGGGACATGACTATTAGGGAATACGTGGATAAGTTTAATTAACTTGCTCGGTTCGGTTTGGACTTGGTTAACACAGCTCAGAAGAAGGCCCTATACTTTGCTCTAGGATTAAACGAGCCATTACATGGTTTGGCCATATCTCATATACCCTTGGGGGCAACTTTCGAGAGTTTGGTGAATATGGCCCTACTCAATGAAGAGAATAGGAGTGACAAGAAGGAGATCAAGATGAATGATACTCAAGCCCAGAAGACTGATTCCCAGTGGAAAGGAAATCAGGGTAATCCAAGTGGTCAGAGCAGTCAAGGCAATAAGAACAAGAACAAGAGTCAAGGCAACAAGGGGAACAACAACAAGGGCAATAACGACAAGAGGAAGTGCCATTATTGCGGTTCAGTTGGGCATCTTATTAAGGATTATAAGAAGAGGAAAAGGAAGAGTGGTGAATGCTATCGTTGTGGTGTGATTGGACATTTCAGCAAAGATTGCCCGAAGAAGCAAGGGCAAGGTCAGACTCAGTGTGCAAGACCGTCTGAAGGGCGAGTTCACCCCCTCAACATCGTTCTTCCAGCTCTTGATCGAGGTAGTGTTTTTGTTAAAAGTCTTGTTTACATTTCTGATTTTCCTGTTCGTACTTTGTTTGATTCTGGCGCATCGCATAGTTTATTTCATCTGGTTTAGTTGAAAGTTTGCACCTAAGTACTAGTCTAGTTAATGATCCCGTGTGTGTTTCAAATCCAATTGGGGTTTCCGCCCATTTGTCTATTATCTACGTGGATTTGAAAATCTATATCTTAGTGTAGAGTTCTCGTGTGATGCTTATATTCTCGGTTTCATGGGGTATGGGTTGATTTTGGGCATGGATGGGTTGTCCAGTTTTGGAGCCATCCTTGATTTTTGAGCATAGGGTTGTGAGGCTCATGACTCGCCTCGGTAATACCCTAAAAATTTCTTGTAACCCTATGGGTCCCGTCATGTTGTGTTATCTTGAATCCCTCAACTCGTCTATCGATAGTTTGCAATCGGTGAGGGTTGTCCGAGAATATCCTGATATCTTGGGTGAAGTGAAGGGGGGTTACCCCTAAGCGAGAGATTGATTTCCGCATTTATCTGGTTGATAATGCCAAGCCAGTTACGTGGCCGGTTAGGCACATGGTCCCGCGAGATGAGAGTTAAGAAAGCAAGTCAAGGAGTTGCTTGAGAAGAACTTCATACGATGAAGCATTTCCGAAGAGGGTGCTCTAGTAGTATTTGCTACTAATGTGGACAGTTCGCTTCGCCCGTATATTGATTATCGTGAAGAATAGACAACCATTACCAAGGATCGATGATTTGTTTGATCAGCTTGTAGGAACATCTGTTCTCTCTTGATCTTGCTACTGGATTCCATCAGCTTAGAGTAGCTGAGGATAGTATAGGCAAAACTGCGTTCAGAACTCCAGATGGATTCTTAGAATGGCTGGTCATGCCATTCGGTTTGACTAATGCACCCGCCTACTTCGTGGACTTGATGAGTAGGGTGTCTAGGGAGTTCCTGAACGAGTTTGTGATAGTCTTTGTAGATGATATCCTGACTTTCTTAAAGAACGAGGAAGAACATGCTAGACATCTCAAGGAGGTGATGGATACGCTTAGAGCCCATCAGTTGAAAGCCAAGTCCTCCAAATGTCATTTTGGAGAAAAGAAGTTAGATTTCTTGGGCACATAGTTTCTATGCAAGGCTTAGTGGTGGATCCTGCTAAAGTGGTCGCGGTTCAAGACCAGAAAGCCCCGACGAGGACAATTGAAGTAAGAAGCTTTCTCAGTTTAATTAGTTAGTTAGCGTCCCTTGAGCTTAGACCTACCCTTCTGGATCAAGTAGGGACTTCACAAAAAGAAGACCCGCAATTAGTCGAGATCATGGACAAGTTGATTCGAGGCGAGATGTTAAGACACCTCGCTAAAGATGACAAGGGATGGCTAAGACGCGATGAGAGAAAGAACGTTCTTGAAGATGCACATCACCCGAGGAGGTGGCCGAGTTTGTCCCAAGGTGCATGTTGTGCCAACAGGTTAAAGGCCGAGTCATAGAAGCCCGGTGGGCTGTTATATCCATTGGAGGTCCCCGCAATGGAAGAGGGAAAAGCGTCACGAAGGATTTCAAGGATGGACTGCCTAGATGAAGAAAGGGAATACGAGCATGTGGGTCATAGTAGGTAGATTCATGAAGAGTGCTCATTTCACTCCAGTAAAGAGCGAAAGGACTACATCATAGCTAGCAACGGATTACTTCCAAGAAATAAAGCGGTTGCACGAGGTTCCCTAAAGTATAGTTAGTAACCATGACTCAATCTTCACTAGCCAGTTTTGGGATAGTCTACGGGAAGTCATGGGCAAGCAACTGAATCTAAGTACGGCCTATCATTCGCAGGCGGATGGTTCATTTTGTTCAAGCATGAGTTATAGAAAATCACGTTAGTAAGAGCAATTGGCAACGTGGATTGGTATTTTCAAGAAAAGTTCTGCTGCGTGGAATACTTTATAGTAAGTAAATGAGATCCAGGATTCACTAGTGAATTTTGGAGAGCTTGCATGAAACCATGGGGTCATAGTTATGTTTAAGCCAAGAATGATAGAAGAGTAAGTGAAAAAGGAAGACGAGAGGCGACAATGAAATGGTTCCAACTCATATTGGGAAATAAGAGTTAAGAAGCCAAGGAATCATGAAGTAAAAGACGGTCAAAGCACAGTGGAGTTAAGCTCAAGGAAACGTGACTTAGAAGACTGAAGGCTAGATACGCGCATCATATCTTTTTTTTATTATGAGTATATCCTTGATCCTTGTTTTCCTGTGGAGCTTACTCGCATGTTATCTTTTACGTATATCCTCTCGGTCCCATACTCGATCCCATTTCTGTTGTAAACTCCATAAGGGGGGTATGACTCATCGGTTAGTAATGCATGTCAGGGTTTGAAGGGGTCCGTTAGGTTGACTAAACCTTTTGGGCTTTTATAGGATATGGGTTGGGTTAGGAAGGGATTTCTTGTAATCCGAAAGGGGTATATCCTGCTTATCTTCCCGATCTCTTTGTAGCATATCTTTCTTTTGCTATCTATATCGTGTTAATCTTGTCATGAGAACCTTAGGTAGAAACCCTTTGGATGAAACATGTGTTTGAAACATGTTATGCTTGATGTTTGCAAGTGGTTGCAAGTGTTTGCAAGTGGTTACTCGTGGATGCATTATACACATTAGGCACTAGATCGGCTCACACACTCCTCATATTGCATACGCATGAGTGTTTATGCTTATTCATGGATGAATATGTTGTGCTATCACATGGATGTTGCATATGGATGTATGTTATGTGCACACATATAGATGTTATACATTATGTTAGGAATTGCATACATATGGATTCATTTCACTAACATAATTTGCATTGATGATATTTGCATTAGATAAGTACATATACACACACCTTTGCATATGTTCATACAACATTTAGAATCTTGTAAGGACAATGATTGCTCGTGGATGATGTTTTGAGTAGATGGATGTTTGATGGTAGGATACGTTCTTCCTTACTTGAAGATTTCGGGGACGAAATCCTTTAAGGAGGGGAGAATGTAACAACCCGTATTTTCAATAACCTGTTATAACGTAAATCGAGGCAGAATTTAATTCTAAAATCTGAATCAAGGGAAACGGGATATGCCATTGCGTTCGTCTCGGAAAAATACGCGAAATAGAGTCCGAGTTTTCGAAAATCGGAGTCCGTATGACCCGATTAAGGTCCAACGAAGTTTTCAGAAAAATTCAAAGTAAAAACAGATTTCAAATTCAAGTTTGAATTTGGAAATTAGGTCAGATTGGGCCAGGCGGGAAAATTCCTGCCAGAGCACCCAAGTCGACAGCCCTGTCGACTTGGGAGTCGACTTGGTTGGACCCAAGTCGACAGCCCTGTCGACTTGGCTGTCGACTTGGTTCAGCCGGGCAGTTCTGCCTGGTGCACCATTTTGGAGTTGTGTTGAGTTTGGGGGCCAGATTCGGTTTTGAGGGCTGAGATTGGAACTAGGGTTTAATCCTAAGGCTAAAACTAATCCTAATCTCTATAAATAAGCCCCTAACCTAACCCTAAATCATCATTATTCATTCAAGTAACTAAACTATGGCCAAATCATTCCTCTCATGGCCTCCACTCTCTTCATAAAATTCCTAAATAAATTTCTATGAGAGATTTTCCATGCATACAAGTGTTTTCAAGCTTTTATGAGTGTCATTAGCTTGCATTCAAGTCAAGTTTCCATATTTACATCATAAAGCAATGGTTTTGATCATTTTGGCTCAAGGGTTTTTCTATTGGAGCTTGCATTTTGGGTTTATTTGATTGCATAAGGGCTTTGTCTCAATCTATATATTTTTGTGTCTTCATAAGCATTGTAAGCCCTTTTCTACTTTCATATTTAAACTCTAAAGTTAAATGAATGATACAAGTTTGGTTGACCATCATGATATGCAAGTTTATCATGTTATGTTATGCAAGTATGCCATGTTATGATATGCAAGTTTACCATGTTATGCTATGCAAGTTTGCCATGTTATGATATGCAAGTTTATCACGTTATGTTATGCAAGTTTGCCATGTTATGATATGCAAGTTTATCATGTTATGTTATGCAAGTTTGATATGCAAGTTCGTCATGTGATATGCAAGTATGTTATGCAAGTTTGGGATGATCATTTTGTTCATGTTATCATGTTATGCAAGCTTATCTTGAGTATATGAACATAAAGCTTCAAGCTTTATGCTAAAGGTTGCATTTTGGCAACATGTAAGTTATCATATCTCTTATGATAACTTGCATGTGAGGCTAAATGCGAACTTATGGCCATTTCTACATGTCATTTATCACCATGTATCACCAATATGCTAAGTTTGGTTTTATGCATGCTTTTGAGGCCTAAAAATGTAATATGCAAGTATATGAACATATGTACATTTCATATGCCACCATGTTAAACTTGTGGCTTCAACACCTTATGTCATGATTATGCCAAGTTCCCTCTTTCTATCCTTTATGCGCTAGTGCGATATGTAAGCGATGGGATTGCGTTTGGGGTTGGGTAAACTTAAAAGACATAAAAACATAAGATTGGGAATTTACCTATTAAGTTAGGTCTACCCATTGGGAATTTACCTATTAAGTTAGGTCTACCCAAATGCTTGAAAACTTGTTATATGTTTTGGAAACATGATGGACATGACACTTAGAAAATATAAGTGTGACCAACTCGAGGTTGGTTTGAGTTTGTAGCGTAAAACTACCCGGAACTGACCGGCTTAACTAGTTGCTACAAACAATAGGACCCAATGTGAGAAGTTGGTCATGTTGTACCTTGAACCCGAGGTTAGACCAAGTTGTGGTGTAAAGCTACCCGGACCCGCCCGGCTTAACTAGTAACCACAACAAGGTCTAATGTGAGAGGTTAAGGCACATTAAATTAATTAATGCCTCACGATTAGGGTTAAGTCATGGTCCACTTAATACTTAATCAATTTGGGCTTGGTGGATTAATCGGGGTTAAGTCGTGAACCCATCGTTACACTTGACCAAGTTAATCCATGATTAGTAAAAGGGTTAAACCGTACTTAACCCACTAGAAAAATCCTAGCAATGGGGGTCCACTCCAGCAGTAATCCCAAGTTTGTATCATTAAGAACCTAGGGACTAGGCTAGGGAGGGGGCACGATTACTGGACTTGAGGTAAGTGACCAAAAACGACGGCAGAATGGTACGCCGGTGTAGTTCTGGACGGACTATGGTCGTGCACATAGTCCGGAGCCGGGGAAACATGCACGGGTACCAGTAGATCGAGACTGTGAACTTATTTTTATGGTGTCCAGGGGTTGACACCCTAGGGCTTGATACACCCGACGGGAGACCCTGCACAGTCTGACTACAATTATGTTTGGGCCGTATTGACACCAACACGTGACGAGTTAGGCTTATAGGGAGTCGATCAACTAGACCGTTTGGTTGGACCGCGTATTAGGGTCACTTCATGTTATTGGGCCAAAGCTTGGGCCAAGGGATCAATACTTGTTTATTCAAGTCATGTTAGCTTGCTAGTACACCTGTGGTGCAAAAACCTTAAACCTGATTATGCGATGACACCTTTATCTACCTTGTTAGTTAATCATCATGCTAGTATGTTGTTATCCTTATGTTCATCCCTGTTTCTCATGCCAGTTAACTTATGCCAGTTAACTTTATCAGTTTACATTGATTGTAGTAGGGCTTACTCAGTCTTTTTGACTGACCTATTTTTCTTTCGCCTCTTTTCTTCCGTTCCCCCCCCCCCCCCCGGTTCTCAGGGTGGGAATATTGGAGCTTAGCTTGGATTTCTGATCGCTTGCTTATGGGATTTTAGCTCATGTACGGTCTTGACATGAAGCTAGCTATGGTTATCACTTATTTTGGGGACAGTACTTACGTATTTCAGTCTTTTAGTGATGTTGTTTCCATCTAGACTTGTGTATTTGGAAAGTTGACATTATGTTGTACCAGACTTGTTTTGAAATAGTTTGAAATCTTCCGCTGTTTTACTTATCTTATTTACTCTGTTTACATATATACATATGTTCTTGTTCTGCCTTGATATATCATTATGCATGTTTACCTGATTCAAACGCCCCTCCAAAGTCAGAGTGCTTGCAAGAGCCACCCTGGCGGAGGTGGGGTGTTACATGTATTTTGTAGGAGGAGCTAACAAGAGTACAACCTAGTGTACAGGCCACAAGGAGAATGTCATATGCTGTCTCCGTGTTATGATTTGAAGAGATGTTAAAGGCTGACTTTGCTTGGTTGATTGAAAAGAAAATGCTGATAAAGCTTTACACAAAAAAGGGCAGAGTTGAAATCTTGGTTGTGGTACAAACATGTGCAGGGTTCATCTTAGTACA
Organism: Allium sativum; assembly: GCA_030737875.1. Classification (NCBI taxonomy): domain Eukaryota; kingdom Viridiplantae; phylum Streptophyta; class Magnoliopsida; order Asparagales; family Amaryllidaceae; genus Allium; species Allium sativum. The sequence goes on along the minus strand of CM060916.1, from coordinate 221,065,938 downwards.
TACTTGGCCATTAACTATTTAAAAGTGCTCCTATATTTACTGTTTTCAATCCTATTTATGGTGCGCAACACATGTTTTCATTAAATGTTTTGGGTGCTAGTGTTTTATGCTATTGCTTACTATACTAGTTGCTATTCTTCACTTTTAAGTAAACAAGTGATGGTAATTTGATTTGAAGATACCATGTTCTAGTGCTCAAAATGGCAAAACAATAGGAAAACACTATTTTCCAGTAATTGCACTTGATTTATCTCCAATGTATACATGTCCCAAACTTATAATCCATTAGTGGTCTTATGTATATATGCCAAGGAATAAAATATTTACAAGAGTTACTATAATTAATTTACATACATATATATGCACATATATGTAAAGATTAATTTAACCTTTCTCTAATATAATTTTTTCTCTTAAGCAATTATATAAGTTAAAACAAGTTTTAAATGAAATTGTTAAAACAGCATTTTTATGTGCATATGAAACATGCACTTAGTAATTTAAGCCAATCTTTATTCAAAATTATCTAAAATATTCAAATTCAACTCTTATTTAACTGACTTTAATTACTAGCATAATTTAAGATTTATAGATTACAAGGTTGGTCAGAAATCCGGGACATTACATAAACGGATACAAAGCTTTCCGAATATCATTCCAGCTGTAAAACAGGATCCTATGAATATAGATCTGCAAAACCAAAACTACTAGCTGCCCATGTGTAAAATAGGGGCACCCAGAGTATAGGTTAAAACAATAAACTCCAGGTCAGTCATGTGATTGGTGTAAGAACTAAAATAGTTATTTAAAACTTTACTTTAAAATCAGACCACACCATATAACACGGAATGGGTTTCCTCCCTAGAATACCAATGCATATAACAAAATAGCGCAGCTTTTTGAAAAAATGAAGCAATTATAAGACCCAGGTCCCATCACACAATGCAACGCAAGCCGAAGGATAGGGTTTTCCCTTATAATAGCCAAACATGCTTGGTACGTTAAAACAAATCATTTGATACTATTATAAGTGCATAGTGTATAAAACAACTTCAAATATAAATGTATCAATTATAGGCGGCATGGATACCATCTATTATGTCTCCAATACTAGGCTTTACAATCAAAACCGAAACGTATTGGAAGTTGGATTTCCATCTATGAACCAAGGCTAGGGATCGTCCTTACCCCTACGAGATGCTCTAGCTCATGTCTCAGGACCCAGACTCAGGTGGGCCCTTGGATCGTCAGGGCCGGTCCACACGGAGTGGATTAAAATGCCTGAACACTGCGTTTCACCACCTTATGGGGCATAAATGATTCAGATGACTCAATATCCATCGGCTCCGTTGTAACCGATATATCCGAGGTGCCTTACTATCCATCATCCACATAAGTAAAACATCTGGGCTTGCAAAACCCTGACACTACTCCTAGCTAGAAGGAAACGCATGTCCTCCCTGAGGTCCTCTCCCGTTTTGGGTTCACACCAGAGTGTGAGGCTCGCGAATTAACGCTATACACAAAGCTATGCTATATTAAAGCCATGCTTTGAGCATCAACCACAAGACTCTGCATTTCAATAGAAGCCTTGATCATTTGCATCTTAGCATGCCACACTAACAATTCATGTCGTGCGACTGATGTCTATCGATATATAACCTCTGAGCTCGTACGTCTCAGAGAAGGGTGTTAAGCAAGAGAATAAATTCTCCACCACCAAATAGATATATATTGAATACAAATCAATCAACACGGAACAAAATCCAATGTCAGACACACATCCATTTACAAGTTCGTTCTGGGTCTAAACGAAACCTGAGGTACCTTATTCCTTATCCCATATGTCCAATACAGGAGAGTGGTCCTCGCATATCTGGTTGATCTTCAAGTACGTCTGGACGATCACCACTTATTACCTCGTCTTGGGTGTACAACCCAATCAAGACATCAGTAATCATCCAAACGATGTAAAGACCTCCAGTATTCAACCACTGTCTTCATCGTCGACTCATCACCGATTCAGTTATTCAGAATAGGATAAACCCGGTCCATCTGAATAACTCGTGTATATACTAAACAACTGCTCTAAAAACACAACATACGCCTCATTCCAATTCTGAATATTCTTTTATTTAAATATTTATGTCCTTTGGGAAAGGTTCCCATTAATTTTTTCAAAGATAAATTCTTTAAATTTATTCTTTAATCTTCCTTTGGATATCAATCCAAACCAAATTAAGGTTTATCCAAACTAATCGGGATTAGCGCATGTAACAACCCGAAAAACCAGAACTAATTAAAAAATTTTATTTTGGCAATTTTAATGAATATTGAATATTTAAAATGATTTATTTTAAATAATAACAACTAGAAATTTATTTTGAATTAAATTAGAACGTATATATTTATTTGAATCGAAGTTAGAATATAAATATTTATTTTAATTATAAAAGGAATTGAAAATGGCGCGGTAATTTGAAAATTCGATTTCAAATTTCAGTTGAATGTACAGGATTCAAAATAAACTGGATTTTTGTAAAACCAGAAATATTAGAATCCATTTGAAAATATCTTTCCAATGAATCATAAAAATCCAGATTTCATAGCGGGAATAAAAGTCATGCCCACTTGAAAATTCAGAATAGTCGCTATGGAAATATAGCCCTTAAAAATGGCGATTTTGTAAACGACCTCTGTTTTCGACAAGACAACTTTTATTTGATCCAGAATGTCAAATTATTGCTGAATTCTTTTGGAATCAATATGTGAGAGTGGCAAAAGAAAACGTGTTTGGTAATTTTAGTTTGAATTTAAATGACTGGAAAATGACCGTTTTCCAAACGGTCTTCAAATTCAACGAAATTAGATTTGTTAGGACCATATCGTCAAAACGTAGCCTGATTTATTTTTCTAGGATTTTTAGAGTCCGTATGTGGCCCCGGTGAATTAAAATGTACGTTGAAATCAATTTTGAACGTGAAATTGATTTATATTTTAATTTCAAAGAAAACTAATCGAAACGATAGAATTGGCTTGAGGGACATATCTCATTGCATTCTGGATGGGGGTAATTAGTTATGGACGACAATCAGTGGGTCTCGTTTGGATGTCGAAATAAAAAGTTGCTTTTAAGGAATTTAAAATAATAAAATATATAAATGGGTCAAATCCTTTATCTTCACTTACCCTGTCAAACACCCCCTTTTAATCATTCCAAACCAGAAATCAAGATAAAGAAATAAAATCTATCGCGCCCTCCCTCTTGTCCACCTCCGCCATCAATGTCGGATCCGCACCCCCCTCTCTATCGCCTCCTCTCTCTCTCCTCCTCAACCCCACATTCAAAAACGCGAGACCCCAAACCCACCCGATTTCAGACCACCACCGACCTCCCCCTGGCCCACCATTGCCACCGCGATCCCCCCGCCCCTTCCGACGTGCTGCACCCCTCCTCCTCCCTCCTCGACGAACCACAATGAGTTTTTCGGATTATATTTTTATTTTATGAAAATCTTATTTTTATGAGTGGAATGGTTAGATTTTTAATAACATGAAGATTAGATTTATAAATACGGAAAGCTTACATTTTTAAACGAGAAAAGTTATGATTTTTAAATGTGAAAAGTGTATATTTTTATTTATGAAAAGGTTATATATTTATTTATGAAAAGATTATATTTTTACTTAGGAAAATATAGATTTTTATATATGGAAAGTTTAGATTTTTAATAATATAAAGATGAGATTTTTAATGAGATAAAAATGTGATTTTTATTCAAATAAAGATTCGATTTTTATATATGGAGATAGCGAAATGAAAATTGGATTTTATTTATTTGAATAGCAATAAAAATATATTTTTTATTATGTATATCGTTAGATAAAGATATGATTTTTTTAACACGATAAAAATATGATTTTTAATGCAATAAATTTATGATTTTTATTTTATAATAAAAATATGATTTTTATTATGTATGTAGCGTTATAAAAATTCAATTTATATATATAGTGACGGTATAAAAATAAGATTTTTATACATGTAATGGCATTGTAAAGTTATGATTTTTATGATAAGTTAGGGTATGATTTCTAGCCATATAAAGATGAGATTTTTAAAAATATAAGGAAGTTTTTTAAAAATATAAAGACGAGATTTTTAAAATATAAAGATGAGATATTTATGAAATGATTTTTAGATAATAAAAATATGATTTTATTATGAAGTTAGCAAAATAAAAATATGATTTTTAATATGAAGTCAGCGAATTAAAAATATGATTTTTATATAATAGAGAATATAAAATATTATTTTTATATATGTAGCGAATAAAAATATGATTTTTGTTATATGGAAAGCGTTGTTGAAAATATGATTATTAATAAAAAATCACGTGAAATAGATCTCGTTGAAAACACGGTGAGAAATACAACGCGTTGGAAACAAATCCAAATAGAAACCGTCCTTTAAAGAATGGAGGAGTGGAAACCCAAGGTGAGAACTCCTCATTAAAATTTCTTGTTCAGTTATTTATTTTATAACTGCATATATGAACTGTTCCCCGTCGTCCACAGACCATGGACGACTTGTTTGATTGTGATGCATTGTGGAAATTGTTTGTGATTGTGATGTGGAAGGAATGTGTAACACCCCACACCCGCTAAGGTCACTCACTAAGGGAATGCCTTAACTTCGGTGGAGCATTTTAAGTGAATATAGAACAGAAAAATTACACAAGACAGATATAAATACTTGAAAAATCTAAAACATCATTTCATAGCAGTAGAAGGTAAACATGTTTAGTTACAACACCATAAAGAGTCAAGTACTAAATATCCATCCTGATAAAACATAAGTACATAATCCCACTACATAAACAATAGCCATAAAAGAAAAGATAAGTTGGGCTTTACATCACGGTCCAAGCTCCAGAAGATAGATAAAGAAGTCTGATCAAAGCCCACTAGTGCTAGGCCCAACCTGAGGACCTGAGGGGGAAAAAGATAAAAACAACGGGGTCAGACATAAGTCTGAGTGAGCCCTATAACTTTAACCACACAATCATTAAAGTAATTAGGGTATGATATAAACTTGGTACGGGATGACTGGGGATAAATGACTACACTAAGTAGCCAACTAGACATAGGATAACTAAGATAACGGTAAAGACACATCTACCCACCCAAGGATAATTACTAACTGCACCACACCAGTCATTCCTACCTAAAGGTTGATCCCACCCAAGGACTTAGAGAATTTACCCAGTAGTTTCGTGTACCCCTAGCTGTCTACATAGGTGTCGTCTGCCCCTATCTCCACTAGGTGTACCCACTACTCCCAAGCGATCGGCTCCCTACCGTAGATACCCGTGCTGGCCCCACAATGGGGTGTATCACTCCCCCAAGTGGCAACCCGATACAACAAATGGTGCACGGCTTATATCTACACGATGCAACAACGTCTTACCTACCAGCCCGGGTCCACACACGCATATGAAACCCATTGGACTCGCGTTGCCACCGCTACCCAGTTTTGGCCTCTTATAATCAAGCCCAGTACGCGTGTCCCGTCCTCGACATGGGTCGAGCCCAATAAGCTACATATGGGTTACTGGTTGAAATGGGCCCCCACAAGCTACCACCTAAGCTTGTCAATTTATCTAGTGCATCCCACTTAACCCTTTAATCATGTTTAATTACATGTTTCCACTTGGTTAAGTCATCTAATCGTATTTTCTATTGCCACCTAAGGCAACCCACTAGATTTCCTCATGCCACCCAAGGAACTTACTTGATTTCCACATGCCACCCAAGGCACCCACTTAACCCCTCATGCCCACTACATGCTTATCTGGTTAAGTGTTTCTTAATTGATTAAGAACGTAACCGTTGTAAAGACCTCTCACATTAGACTATCCTTTATGGCAACTGGATTTGCCGGTTGGGTCCGGGCAGCCTTACGCCATAACTGAGTCTAACCTCGTGTCTTTACACTTGTCACGTATATAGTTTGTGCATAAGACCTCTCACATTGGGCCGATCATTTGTAGCCGCTGGATTTGCCGGTCGGTTCCGGGCAGTCTTATGCTACAAAAGGGTCCAACCTCGTGTCTTAGTCGATTAATTACACCTAATTAATCACCCCCGAATTAATTTTCCCTATTTAATTCCAATTTTAACGATGTACATAATTGACTCAATTATGTCCATCACTTTATGGTATGCATAATCATACCAACTTCATACCATTTCATTAACATGTTTATTAACCCCATCGTTCCCCACGTAATTTGCTAACATGACATAAAAGGGAAGATTCATCATAAATGTAATGGGTTCAACTTGCATAGCATTAGCATCAACATGGGTTTAAAGGTGTCAACATGCATATAGCATCAAACCCAACTAGCATAGATAATCAACCCAAACTTGCATGAATCACATATGTCATAAGGAGGTTAACTTGCATAAGTTTCTTATGTCATACAAAGGGGTAAACTTTCATATGTATGTATGACATGTAAATGGGTTAACTTGCATATGTATGCATATCATACTAAGGTGTAAACTTGCACATGTCACTTGCATATAATCAAACATCATACTTGCATAACATGTCATATGTGAACTTGCATATTATCATACACCAATCTTGCATACATATCATACACGAACTTGCATATCATCATACACCCAACTTGCATAATCATGGTGTCATAGTGGATCAATGTTTATTATAGCAACTAGCATCATGAACACTTGCATAACTTGCATAACATCATGATCATATAGGATATAGCTTGCATAACTTGCATAACATCATGAACATGTAACTTGTGACTTGCATAACATCATGAACATGTAACATATGGCTTGCATAACTTGCATAACATCTCAAACATGTAGCATATTACTTGCATAACTTGCATAATATCACAAACACATAGCATATAACTTGCATGACATGCATAACATCATTAACACATAGCACATAACTTGCATAACATGCATAACATCATTAACACATAGCTTACAACTTGCATAACTTGCATTGATCCACATTCATAGCCATAACCTCATTATATCCTATCATAATCATTTTAATAATTGGTCATTAAGGCTATAGAAAATTCACAACTTGTTGATTAGCACTCCTAAGAAGAAGATTAAGTTGCTAGAGTTGATTAGTGATTGATTTGAGTTGCTATCTTCTTCTACAAATTGATGGAGGCCCCTTCAAGTTGCATTTTGACGGCATGACGGCATTGTTTCTATTTTTAGTATGAATTAGCGTAGTATTAGGGTGTATTTATAGAGTAGTTAGGTGCTTTAGGCCATTAGATTAACCCTAAATTAGATTAGAGCCGTCAGATCACGTCCTAGCCACTTAAACACAGCCCAAAAGACAAGCAGGTGCACCCAGGTCACCTGGGCTCGACCCTAGGGTCAACTCCTCAGTCGACCAGGGGGGGAGGTCGACTCCCCAATCGACCCCCAGGTCGACCCCCTGGGTTCTGGCGGGATTTTTCCCGCCACTTCTGAAATTTGAAATTTTCGTTTTTAAATCTGATTTTAAATTTCTGAAAATTTCTTTGGGCCTTATCTGGGTCAAACGGACTCCGATTTTCGAAAATTCGGACTCTATTTCGCGTATTTTTCCGAGACGAACGCTATGGCATAGCCCGTTTCCCCTGATTCAGATTTATAAATTTAATTCTGCCTTGTTTTATGTTATAGCTAGTTATTCAACATACGGGGTGTTACATTCTCCCCTACTTAAAGGATTTCGTCCTCGAAATCTCTAATTCAAGAAGAACGTATCCTACCAACCAAACAACCATCTACTCAAACCATCAAACACTGGCATCCATTGTCCTTAGAGTTTCTAATGCTGTATGAACATATGCAAGGAGTGTGTGTTTATGTTCCCTGTCTAATGCAAAATCAGGCGGTCTACTGATTCAGTTGACCTCCTTAATGCAAACCATGATAGTGCCATGCATCCAATATGTATGCGAAAGAACCTTATCGACACATACCATTTCTACATGAGTGCACAATCATTCACCAAAATGCATCATCCATATGATAGCACAACCATTATACATTCATTAATATAGCTACCAACACACAATTTTTATGCAATATGCAATATGAAGTGGTTGAGCCGATCTAGTGCCTAGAGTGTGTATATATGCATCCACGAGCAACCACTAGAAAACACTTGCATCCACACGCATCCATCAAACATAACATGTCTCAAACACATGTTTCAACCATAGGTTTTACCCTATCTAAAGGTCAATGGTACTAATGAGAGGACATACTAAAGATAAGATAAGTACTAGACAAACGATAAAGGAGAAGTTAAAAGACATACCCTCAAAAAGGAATGGGTATAGTGAACGTATCTTTGCTTCTGTCTCCCAGGTAGCATTGCTCTCATCTTCTCCCCATTGCACTTTGACTAGCCGCACCTCTCTGTTCCTTAACTTCCTAATCTCTGACCCAAGGATGCGGGTAGGAGCTCGTCGAATAGTTGCATCATGCTCTACCTCCACTTCTTTTAGTAAGCTCGGCCCTACCACCTCTGCGGTCTCATGTAGGCACTTCCTCAAATGTGACACATGGAATACGTCATGTACCCCACTAAGTCTCTCTGGTAAATCCACTCAATATGCCATCCGTCCAATCCTTTCCTTAATAGGAAACGGCCCAACAAATCTTGGAGCTAACTTCCCAATGGACCCAAATCGAACTACATTCCGTAATGGAGATACTTTGACAAAGACCATGTCCCCAACCTCAAATTCCAGATCCGTCCTCCTCTTGTCCGCATAAGATTTTTGCCTATCCTGAGCTGCTTTCATCCTTCTTCGAATCAAGTCTATCTTCTCTGAAGTCTCCCTAACCATATCAGGCCCAAGCAAGATCTTATCCGTAGATTCCCACCAACATGTAGGTGATCGACAAGGCCTCCCATAAAGAGCTTCGAAAGGAGCCATACCAATACTGGACTGAAAGCTGTTATTATACGCGAACTCCACCAATGGAAGATGCTCTTCCCATGTACCTCCAAAATCTAAGATACAAAGCCTCAAAAGGTCTTCTAGAACACGATTCACCCTCTCGGTCTGGCCGTCCGTCTGAGGATGATATGCGGTGCTCAGACACAATTGAGTCCCCACTGCTTCCTGCAAACTCTTCCAAAACTCGCTAGTGAAGATAGGATCTCGATCACTCAATATGCTAGAGGGTACCCCATGCAATCGAACTATCTCTCGAAGATATACTGAAGCTAGCCATGGAGCCGTCCTCTTGCTCTTCACGGGTATAAAATGGGCGCTCTTAGTAAGTTTATCTACCACAACCCAAATTCCCGTATTACCCTTCCTCGATCTAGGTAACCCATCAACAAAATCCATCGAGACACTATCCCACTTCCATTGTGGAACTTCCAATGGGTGTAGCAACCCACTGGGTTTCTTTTGCTCCGCTTTCACTTGTTGGCACACCAAGCATCTAGCGACATACTCGGCCACATCTTTCTTCATACCGGCCCAAAAGAAAACTCGCCTCATGTCTTGGTACATCTTGTCCCCACTGGGATGAATGGTCATCCTAGAATGGTGTGCATCATCAAGAATCGCCTTCCTCAAACCCTCGTCTTGCGGTACACAAAGTCTACCGTCTCTACGCAAGCACCCCCTATCGTCTAGGGTGTACCTACTCAAATGGCTGGATGACTCCCCCTTATGAGCGTCTCTACCAACTCAACCAACTGTGGGTTGTCCCTCTGTGCTTCTCCAATTCGCCCCAAAAGAGTATGTCTAACCTCTAAGGATGCTAGCAAACCGGGTGTATAGTCAACGAAAGGTCTGAAATCAAAGATCGAGATGAATTCCAAGCTTTGTCGTTCCACGAACAATGGACTCAAGGACAACCTTTTTCTACTCAAGGCGTCCGCCACCACGTTACCCTTGCCAGGGGTATACGCTATCTCGAAATCATAGGATGCTAAGAACTCCATCCACCGTTGCTGTCTCAAGTTCAAATCCTTTTGAGAAAACAAGTACTTCAATGATTTGTGGTCGGTGAACAATTCGAATCTCTCTCCCAAAAGATAATGGCGCCAAATTTTAAGCGCAAAAACAATAGCGGCCAACTCTAAATCATGGGTAGGGTAATTTTTCTCATGCTTTCTCAACTGCCTTCCACCATAGGCTATTACCCTTCCCTCTTACATTAAGACTGCGCCCAGTCCAATCCCACAAGCATCAGTACAGACAACAAATGGCTTACTCCCATCTGGCAACACTAAGACTGGAGCTGTGGTTAAAGCCCTCGTTAACCGTCGGAACGCATCATCACAATCTACGTCCCATGCGAAGACTAGATTCTTCTTCGTCAAGCGAGTTAATGGGGCTGATATCTTCGCGAAGTCCTTGATAAACTTCCTATAGTAGCCAGCCAACCCCGAGAAACTCCTCACCTCGGTAGCATTCTTCGGAACCTTCCAATCTTGAATGGATACTACCTTCGTGGGATCCACAGCTATCCCTTCCTTGGAGACCACGTGCCCCAAGAACCGCACTTCCTTCCTCTAGAAGTGACATCTAGAAAATTTAGCCTTAAGGCTATGTGCTCGAAGAGTCTCCAACACTTCCCTAAGATGTAGGGCATGCTCTTCTTCACTCTTAGAAAATACTAAGATGTCATCCACAAAGACCACCACGAACTTATTAAGGAACTCCCTGAACACCCTACTCATCAAATCAACAAAATATGCCGGGGTGTTCGTCAAACCAAATGGCATCACCAGACACTCATAGAAACCATCCGGAGTCCTAAAGGCAGTCTTGTCTATGCTATCCTCAACCACTCTGAACTGATGAAACCCCGTGGCTAAGTCCAACTAAGAAAATACTAAAGCGCCAACCAACTGATCGAAAAGATCATCAATCCTCGGCAATGGGTGTCTATTCTTCTTTGTGAGCTTGTTGAGTTCTCTATAGTCTACACAAAGTCTGAGGGACCCATCCGCCTTCGTAGCAAAAACTACTGGAGCACCCCACTCCGATATACTTCGTCTTATGAACCCTTTCTCAAGCAACTCCCCTACTTTCTTATGGAGTTCCCTCCTCTCACGAGGAGCCATGTGGCGCACTAGTAAAGATACTGGTTTAGCATTATCCACCAGATATATTCGGAAGTCTATCTCCCGCCTCGGAGGTAAGCCCTTCACCTCCTCAAACACATCCGAGTATTCCCGGACCACTCTAACAGATCGCAAACTCTCGACCGAAGCGTCAAGCGATTCAAGATAACTTAGCATAACAGAATCCATGGGATTACAAGAGATCTCGAGAGTGTTACCCAAGCGGGTCATGAGCCTAACAACTCTCCTTTCGCAATCAAGAATGGCACCATTACTGGATAACCAGTCCATGCCCAAAATCAACCCATAGCCCGTGAAGCCCAAAACAAAAGCATCACATCTAAACTCAATGCTAAGTATAGAAATCTTCAAACCCAAACATATCATGGACAAATAAGTGGGGCCCCCAATTGGGTTTGAAACAACCAAGGGATCATCTACTAGACTGGTGTCTAAGTGCAGTGACTCAACTAATGATGATGAGATAAACGAATGCGATGCGCCAGAATCAAACAATCTACGGACATGATGATCAAATAGAAAAACCAGACTTTCAACGGAAATAGTTCTACCTCTTTCCTGAATCGGTGGAACCGCGAGAGCCTGGACTTGCCCCCTAGCCTGACCCGGTGCCATAAGAGCTTGCACCTGTCCTCCTGAGGTAGATCCCGTCCTTTGCCCCTTCTTGGGGAAATCTTTCACTAGATTCCCTGCTTCGCCACAGTGATAGCAGCCAGTCTTCTTCTTCTTTCGACAATCTTTGCTTATGTGGCCTGGTATCCCGCAATTGAAGCACTTCTTCTTCCCCTTGCCACCGTTGCCTTTCCCACCTTTGTTTTGCTGTTGTTGCTGAGGTCTCTTTTGATCTCCCTTCTTCTCAGGTGCCTTATTAGCATTGGGACCCTTCTCTTCCTCATGCATGAGTGCCATGTCAACTAGCTTCTCAAAGGTGGCCCCCATAGGGATGTGAGTCATAGACAATCCATGCATCGGTTCATTCAAGCCTTTAACGAACCTCAAAGCCTTCTTCTCCGGTGTATTCACCATGTCTATGCCAAACCTTGCCTACTGATTAAAATTGTTGACATATTCCTTCACCGAGAGATTTCCTTGCTTTAGAGTCAAGAACCTTTCTATATACAAATTTTCCTCCGCCCTTGAGAGAAACTTTGCCACAAATCTTTGCCTAAAATCCGCCCAAGAGTCAACGGGGCGTTCTCCATTAGTGACCTCCCACCTGAATGAGGCCTCTCCCTTCATTAACCAAGCAGCTAACTTGACTTTCTTTCCTTCTTCCATCTCAAAGATATCTATCAACTCTTCCACCTCCTTAAGCCAATCTCTAGCCTCCACAAAAGTTTCTGATCCTTGAAAAGGTTTCCCTCCCATAGCTTCAAATTCCTTGCAAGTCTTAACGAAAGTATCCGTGCGAGGAGGAGGAGGGGGAGGAGGAAGATCGGGTGCTACGGTTGGTGGAGGAACATTTGCTGGACCCGCAGTGGCGGCCCTAGCCTCCATCAATCTCCTATACCATATTGGTATCGTCACACCCTCCGGAAAGTTAAGATCCTCAGCCATGCTGAAACGAAAAAAGGAAAGATTCAAAACGGAGAATTCGAAAGATAAAGATACGGCTATTGCGGATTATGTTTTTCTTTCAAAAACTTTTCTCTTTAAAGACATTTTTTTTTTGAAAATACTTCTTCCAAAAATGCTTTTAGAAAAATAGTTTTCTAAAATTTTTATCTATTCCGGTAACCTTCGCTCTGATACCACGTGTAACACCCCTCACCCGCTAAGGTCACTCACTAAGGGAATGCCTTAACTTCGGTGGAGCATTTTAAGTGAATATAGAACAGAAAAATTACACAAGACAGATATAAATACTTGAAAAATCTAAAACATCATTTCATAGCAGCAGAAGGTAAACATGTTTAGTTACAACACCATAAAGAGTCAAGTACTAAATATCCATCCTGATAAAACATAAGTACATAATCCCACTACATAAACAATAGCCATAAAAGAAAAGATAAGCTGGGCTTTACATCACGGTCCAAGCTCCAGAAGATAGATAAAGAAGTCTGATCAAAGCCCACTAGTGCTAGGCCCAACCTGAGGACCTGAGGGGGAAAAAGATAAAAACAACGGGTCAGACATAAGTCTGAGTGAGCCTATAACTTTAACCACACAATCATTAAAGTAATTAGGGTATGATATAAACTTGGTACGGGATGACTGGGGATAAATGACTACACTAAGTAGCCAACTAGACATAGGATAACTAAGATAATGGTAAAGACGCATCTACCCACCCAAGGATAATTACTAACTGCACCACACCAGTCATTCCTACTTAAAGGTTGATCCCACCCAAGGACTTAGAGAATTTACCCAGTAGTTTCGTGTACCCCTAGCTGTCTACATAGGTGTCGTCTGCCCCTATCTCCACTAGGTGTACCCACTACTCCCAAGCGATCGGCTCCCTACCGTAGATACCCGTGCTTGCCCCACAATTGGGTGTATCACTCCCCAAAGTGGCAACCCGATACAACAAATGGTGCACGGCTTATATCTACACGATGCAACAACGTCTTACCTACCAGCCCGGGTCCACACACGCATATGAAACCCGTTGGACTCGCGTTGCCACCGCTACCCCGTTTTGGCCTCTTATAATCAAGCCCAGTACGCGTGTCCCGTCCTCGACATGGGTCGAGCCCAATAAGATACATATGGGTTACTGGTTGAAATGGGCCCCCACAAGCTACCACCTAAGCTTGTCAATTTATCTAGTGCATCCCACTTAACCCTTTAATCATGTTTAATTACATGTTTCCACTTGGTTAAGTCATCTAATCGTATTTTCTATTGCCACCTAAGGCAACCCACTAGATTTCCTCATGCCACCCAAGGCACTTACTTGATTTCCACATGCCACCCAAGGCACCCACTTAACCCCTCATGCCCACTACATGCTTATCTGGTTAAGTGTTTCTTAATTGATTAAGAATGTAACCGTTGTAAATACCTCTCACATTAGACTATCCTTTATGGCAGCTGGATTTGCCGGTTGGGTCCGGTCAGCCTTACGCCATAACAGAGTCTAACCTCGTGTCTTTACACTTGTCACATATATAGTTTGTGCCTAAGACCTCTCACATTGGGCCGATCATTTGTAGCCGCTGGATTTGCCGGTCGGTTCCGGGCAGTCTTATGCTACAAAAGGGTCCAACCTCGTGTCTTAGTCGATTAATTACACCTAATTAATCACCCCCGAATTAATTTTCCCTAATTAATTCCAATTTTAACGATGTACATAATTGACTCAATTATGTCCATCACTTTATGGTATGCATAATCATACCAACTTTATACCATTTCATTAACATGATTATTAACCCCATCGTTCCCCATGTAATTCGCTAACATGACATAAAATGGAAGATTCATCATAAATGTAATGGGTTCAACTTGCATAACATTAGCATCAACATGGGTTTAAAGGTGTCAACATGCATATAGCATCAAACCCAACTAGCATAGATAATCAACCCAAACTTGCATGAATCACATATGTCATAAGGAGGTTAACTTGCGTAAGTTTCTTATGTCATACAAAGGGGTAAACTTGCATATGTATGTATGACATGTAAAGGGGTTAACTTGCATATGTATGCATATCATACTAAGGTGTAAACTTGCACATGTCACTTGCATATAATCAAACATCATACTTGCATAACATGTCATATGTGAACTTGCATATTATCATACACCAATCTTGCATACATATCATACATGAACTTGCATATCATCATACACCCAACTTGCATAATCATGGTGTCATAGTGGATCAATGTTTATTATAGCAACTAGCATCATGAACACTTGCATAACTTGCATAACATCATGATCATATAGGATATAGTTTGCATAACTTGCATAAAATCATGAACATGTAACTTGTGACTTGCATAACATCATGAACATGTAACATATGGCTTGCATAACTTGCATAGCATCTCAAACATGTAGCATATTACTTGCATAACTTGCATAATATCACAAACACATAGCATATAACTTGCATGACATGCATAAAATCATTAACACATAGCACATAACTTGCATAACATGCATAACATCATTAACACATGACATACAACTTGCATAACTTGCATTGATCCACATTCATAGCCATAACCTCATTATATCCTATCATAATCATTTTAATAATTGGTCATTAAGGCTATAGAAAACTCACAACTTGTTGATTAGCACTCCTAAGAAGAAGATTAAGTTGCTAGAGTTGATTAGTGTATGATTTGAGTTGCTATCTTCTTCTACAAATTGATGGAGGCCCCTTTAAGTTGCATTTTGACGGCATGACGGCATTGTTTCTATTTTTAGTATGAATTAGGGTAGTCTTAGGGTGTATTTATAGAGTAGTTAGGTGTTTTAGGCCATTAGATTAATCCTAAATTAGATTAGAGCCGTCAGATCACGTCCTAGCCACTTAAACACAGCCCAAAAGACAAGCAGGTGCACCCAGGTCCCCTGGGCTCGACCAGGGAGGTCGACTCCCAGGTCGACCCTAGGGTCGACTCCCCAGTCGACCCTGGGGGGGAGGTCGACTCCCCAGTCGACCCCCAGGTCGATTTCCTGGGTTCTGGCGGGATTTTTCCCGCCACTTCTGAAATTTGAAATTTTCGTTTTTAAATCTGATTTTAAATTTCTGAAAACTTCTTTGGGCCTTATCTGGGTCATACAGACTCCGATTTTCGAAAACTCAGACTCTGTTTCGCGTATTTTTCCGAGATGAACGCAATGGCATAGCCCGTTTCCCCTGATTCAGATTTTTAAATTTAATTCTGCCCTGTTTTATGTTATAGCTAGTTATTCAACATACGGGGTGTTACAGAATGTAAAATATTAATGAGTTGAATAAAATATTTTGTCGTTAAAAGTATAATTTTTAATGTGTATATGAATAAATATTCATTTACAAATCGGACGTTTAGTTTATGCACACCCATTTTACTGATATTGATTGGGACGATATATTTTACAGATCACCCAACGACACAAATAAAATCTGTGTTTGTTGATTGAAACTCCACACAAGTATTGGATGATATTCAACGTACACTAATCCTAATTGTTTAGTTGTATGTCGATTGATTGGTTGATAGGCTGTTGTAAGCATTAGTTATTTATAATTAATGCTTATGCGGTTGTGTGATGCACTCTGGATGATGGTTGATTGTTTATCATTGTTGTTATATACATATGTTGCATGAAATCTATATAAATAACATTATATAGTAATTGACTGTGTCTAATTCCATTTCAGAAAGAATAAATATTTTAAAGTAACGAATATTTTTAAATAACAAATAATTTAAAATAATATTCAGTAAAAGATCAAAAATCTGATTTTAATGTCCGATTTTGGATGGACACGAATATATTTAAATATATAAAGCCGCGCTGATTAGATATGCACCATTTTGTCGCGAATGATATTTATATCGATTTTTTTCATTTTCATAATGAATAACGTAAAAGAAATAAATTCAAAATCTAATGTTTTGAAAATATTATCATTTATATATTAATGATATGGAATATTCAATTTTGATTTAAAATTAAATATGAAGTTGAAATCATTTTTAAAACGAATTTAAAACGATTTATAAAATACGTTTTGAATTGAAATCGATGAATTATATATAATATGTATATTATATATATTTAATGGCCTGAATAGAACGCACCGCGCAGCGATCGTTCGTGAATTTCGACCATTGACTTCGAGTTGATGTTACGGGAGATCCGACCGTCGAATTCTCCTAAAACTAGGACCATTGGGTTTGTATCGAAAAGAGCTTTCCGACGAATATGAGAGATTTGAAATCTAATGGTTGGATTTGGAATTATGTCTAAATTAAATTTGGAAAAGGTCGCTGTAAGTGCAGTTCGATGACAATTTATGGAAATCGACTGTACGAGCATTGATAAAATTATTAAAAATATTAATAATTTTGTAAAATCATAATAAATGATTTGGAAAGAACTACGATAAAAAATTCCATGTTTGAAAAGATAAAAATATATTTTTATCGAAATGAACTAGTTAAAAACTAGAATTATAATCCAATATTTTTAAATAAATAAATTGGATTTGAAATGGTTTTAAAAATAACCAGAATTTCCAATATATGAATTGGAATGGATTTGAATCGAAATTATTTTAGGAATATTTCGATATTGGATTCCGTGATTATACGAACATTGTGGAAGAATTTGGAAGATATATATCGTTATTCCAATACGATATTTGTTGATTTCAGAATTTGATATTGAATATAAGCCGATATATTTTCTATTCAGAGCCTTGTATTTAATATCAAATGGGATTTTTTGTTTGTCGTGAACGGTGTCTTCACTAACACTGTTCTTAAACCCAGTTAAGAAAAAACTAAATCTTTTTAATAAGATTTAAAGGAGTTTACCAATTAATTAATGTTTAATTGGAATTGAATTAAATTAGATTTTTAGGTTTGTTGTGGACGGTGCCTTCATTAACACTGTTCTTAAACCTCATGTTAAAAGAATAAATCTTTTAACTAAGATTTAAAGAAGAATTACCAACTAACTGACATTTAATTAGAATTGAAATGGAATGTGAATTGGGTTTATTGTGAACTGTGTTTTTAATGACATTCGTTCTTTAACCCGATAAACAGAGAAATGTGATTGGGAATTAATAAATCTTTTTATTAAGATTTAATGAAAATTTTCCAAAGTAAAGTTTTCCAATCTAATATATTGGAATGGAATGGAATTCGATTTGGTAATAATCGAAGTGAGCTTTTGTGGAGGAAGACTATTATTATAAATGGAATTTAAAAAACTTTGCTGTTATTCCATTTATATTATTAGTCGGATACGGAAATTGATATCGATTATATATTGATTTGTTTACCGTGAAAATTCCATAAACGGAATGTGATTTTGGGTTTATCGTGAACTGTGTTTTAAATGACATCAGTTCTTTAACCCAGTTAAAGACAGGAATTATTTTCCTAGAAGTTGAATAATCATTAACATTGATTTTTGGGAAGATTAAAACTAAGAGGAGTTTTAATGAATTTCTAATTGGATTGAAATGATCGAAAATGGAGTATCACCAGTTTTTCTCCAAGCGATAGTCAAATATTTAATTAGATTTGAACGTGAAATGGTAACTAATATTTACCAATAACACCATGGTGTTAGATATTTCCAGTTTTGCTCCATGGGATGAATAGGTTGGGATTGGGAAATAAAACAAATGATTACTTCGGTGTGGTTCGCTAATCCCGACTAGTTTTGGATAAACCTTAATATGGTTTGAATTGATATCCAAAGGAAGATTAAAGAATAAATTTAAAAGAATTTATCTTTGATAAAATTAATGGGAACCTACTCCCTAATGATGTGAATATTTAAATAAAATAATATTCTGGATTGGAATGAGGCGTATGTTGTGTTTGTGTAGCACTTATTTATTATATACGCGGGTTATTCGGAAAGACCGGGTTTATCCCATTCTAAATAACTGATACGACGATTAGTTAATGACGAAGACGGTGGTTGAAGACCGGTGGTCTTCACATCGTTTGGATGATTACTGATGTCTTGATTGGGCTGTACCCTAAGACGAGGTAATAAATGGTGATCGTCCAGACGTACTTGGAGATCGACCGGATATGCGAGGGACTCTCTCCTGTATTAGACATATGGGACGAGGAATAAGGTGCCTCCGGTTTCATTCAGACCCAGAATGAACTTGAAAATGGATTGTGTGTTTGACATTGGATTTTTCTCTATGTTGATTGATCTCTATCTAATATACATCTGTTTGGTGAATTTATTCTCTTGCTTAACACCCTTCTCTGAGACGTACGAGCTTAGAGGTTGTACACCGATAGACATCGGTCGCATGGCGTGAATTGCCTGTGTGGCATGCCTGAGTGGCAAATGATCAAGGCTTTTGCTGAAAAGTAGAGCCTTGTGGTTGATGATCAAAGCACAGCTTTAATATAGCACCGCTTTGTGTATAGCGTTAATTCGTGAGCCTCACACCTTTATGTGGTGATCGTCCAGACGTACTTGGAGATCGACCAGATATGCCAGGGCCTCTCCCCTATATTAGACATATGGGACGAATAATAAGGTGCCTCTGGTTTCGTTCAAACCCAGAATGAACTTAAAAATGGACTGTGTGTTTGACATTGGATTTTGCTCTGTGTTGATTGATCTCTATCTAATATACATCTGTTTGGTGAATTTATTCTCTTGCTTAACACCCTTCTCTAAGACGTACGAGCGTAGAGGTTGTACACCGATAGACATCGGTCGCATGGCGTGAATTGCCTGTGTGGCATGCCCGAGTGGCAAATGATCAAGGCTTTTGTTGAAAAGTAGAGCCTTGTGGTTGTTGGAGTACGAGGCTCCTCGGATATATCGGTTACTACGGAACCGATGGATATTGAGTCATCTGGCTCATTTTACGCCCCATACGACGGGGAGACGTATTATTTAGGGATTTTTAATCCACTTAAAATGTGGACAGGCCCTGTGGCTCCTAAGGGCTCACCTGTGCCTGGGTCTTGAGGCTTGGGCTAGAGAGTCTCGAAGCGGTAAGGACGACCCCTTGCCTTGGTTCATAATGGAAATCCAACTTCCAATACGACATCATGTGGTTTAAATTGTAGGAATAGTATGGCGTCATAGTAGCATGGGGTGCTATGCTGTCTATGATTGATACATTTATATTTGAAGCTATTTTCTTCAATTATAATAATAATAAAAGATTAAATTTTGCATATCAAGCATTATTTGGCTATTATAAGGTAAAACCCTATCCTCTGGCTTGCGTTGCATTGTGTGATGGGCACTGGATCTTATAATAGCCTCATTGTTATTTATTTACCATTGCGCTGTTTATTTTATGCACTGGTATTCTTGGGAGGAAACCCATTCCGTGTTATACGGCGTGGTCCCATGATTTACCTAACTTTAAAATAAAGATTAATAACTGTTTTAGTTCTCACACCAGTCACATGACTGACCTGGAGTTTATTGTTTTAACCTAAACTCTAGGTGCCCCTATTTTCCACATGGGCAGCTAGTAGTTTTGGTTTTGCAGATTTATATTCACAGGATCCTAGTTTACAACTGGAGTGATATTCGGAAAGCTCTGTATCCGTATATTTTTTTAGTTGTGTTTTGTATTATTTTCCGCTGCATTGTAATTTGTAAACCAGTTACATTTATCAAATGTATATTATTTATTCATACTCTGTATATTCTTGCATTTTGATGTATATTGTTGTAATAAGCAATGAAATGTTCTTCTGTTTGTGTTCTGATTTTTTGTGTTCTCATCTCAATTCGGGCTTTCCTTTAAGGGGAAGTTCGGACTGTCTCAACGCACCTTACCGAAGTAACCATTTGGTTAATTTCTCAATCCCAACCTATTCATCCCATGGAACAAAACTGGTAACACTCTGTATATAGCACCACATTGTCATCAGTAAAATTAAGTACCATTTCACGTTCAAATCTAATTAAAGATTTAACAATCACTTGGAGCAGAACTGGTGATACTCTATTATTGGTCATTTCTTGAATTTGATAATTTTAGTTATCAGATTCACATTTCATTCTAATTAAAGATTCATTAAAACTCTAATTCAGTTTTTATCCCAAAAATCATTAGATAATGATTATTCAAAGTTAAGAAATTAATCTTATCTTTAACTGGGTTAAAAAACTAATGTCAATTAAAATACAGTTCACGATAAACCCAAAATCTCATTCCATTAATTATGGAATCTTCACAGAAAACAGATTAATATATATAATCGATATAAACTTCTGTATCCAACCGATAATATAAATGGAATAATGGCAATGCCTTTTAAATTCCATATATATTAACCGATTTCCTCCATAGAAGCTCACTTCGATTATTATCCAATCGAATTCCATTCCATTCCAATTTATTGTATTAAAGCGGAAAACTTCACGTCGGAAAATTTTCCTAGATCTTAATTAAAAGATTTATAAATTCCAAATCATATTTCACTACCAATCGGGTTAAAGAACTAATGTCATTAAAACACAGTTCACAATAAACCCAAAGTACATTCCAATTTATTCCAGTTACTAAATATAACTGGAAACTCCAATAATCTTATTTAAAAGATTTATTCTTTTCACACGGGGTTTAGAACAGTGTTAATGAAGACACCATTCACGACAAACCCAAAATCCAATTCTTTCATTCAATTCCAATTAAATATTAATTAATTGGAAAATTTCACTAAATCTTACTGAAAAGATTTACACTTTTATCAACTGGGTTTAAGAACAGTGTTATTGAAGACTCAACGACAAACCCAAAATCCTATTTGATATTAAACACAAGGGTCTGAATAGAAATTATATTGGCTTATATTCAATATCAAATTCTGAGACCAATAAATATCGCATTGGAAATAACGATGTAAAATATATCTTCCAAATTTCCATAACAATATCCGTATAATCACATATTCCAATATCGAAATATTCCGAAGATGATTTCGATTCAAATCCATTCCAATTTATATATTGGAAACTCTGGTTATTTTTAAAACCATTTCAAATCCAATTTATTTATTTAAAAATATTGGATAATAAATCTAGTTCATAACTAATTCATTTTGAGAAAAATATATTTTTATCCTTTCAAATATGGAATTTTTCATCCCAATTCTTTCCAAATCGTTTATTATGATTATACACAAATTACTGATTATTTGGATAATTTTATCAAGGTCCGTACAGTCGATTTCCCTAAACGGTCATCGAACAGCATCTATAGCGACGTTTTCCAATTTTGATTTGGATGTATCTCCAAATCCAACCATTAGATTTCAAATCTTTTGTATTCGTTGGAAAACACTTTTCAATATGAACCCAACAGTTCGGGTTTGAGGAGAATCCAATGGTAGGATCTCTCGTAATATCAAGTCGAAGTCAATCGTCGAAATTCGCGAACTGCCGCGGCGCGTTCTATTCAGGCTGTTAAATATATATATATGTATATATAATATATTATATGTAGTTCATTGATTTCCATTTAAAACATATTTTATAAATCGTTTTAAATTTGTTTTCAGAACAATTTCAACTTCATATTCAATTTTAAATCAAAATCGAATATTCCATATCATTAATATATAAATGATAATATTTTCAAAACATTAGATTTCGAAATCACTTCCTTTTTGATATTCAGTATAAAAATGAATAAAATCGATATAAATATTGTTCACGTCAATATGGCGTTAATCTAATCAACAAGGCTTTATATATTTCAATATTTTCGTGTCCACCCCAACTCGGACATCAAAATCATATTCTGATCCATTACTGAATATTATTTTAAAATATTAGTTATTTTAAAAAATTTCAGTATTTGCCATTTTAAAATATTCATTATTTTAAAATATTCATTACTTCCGAATTGGAATCAGACCCAATCAATTACCATATAATTTGATTTATATGGATTTCATTCACACATGTGCACAACAATAATCAAACACAATCAACCATCATCCAGAGTGCATTACCCAACTGTATAAGCATTAAATATAATTAATTAACGCTTACAACAGCCTATCAACCCATCGGTTGACACAATTAAATATTGGGATTAGTGTATGTCCAATATCATCCCAATACCCATGTGGGTTTTCCAAACAACAAACATAGATTATTATTTGTGCAGTTGGGCGATGTGTAAAACATGCCGTCCCAATCCATATCATTTAAATGTGTGTACATAAACAAATCGTCTGATTTGTAAATGAATATTTATTTTATTTGTATACACGTTAAAACTTATATTTTTTAACTATAAAATATTTATTTCATCTCATGAATATTTTATACAATAAAAATGATATTTTTATTGTTCTAATATTTTTAGAAAATTTCGACAGCATAACGATGCGATACTAGAACCGGAATAAGGTCTAGCCTTATCCCTCGCCTAGTAATGGCTCACGGCATGTACATAACAATTCTAATCAATTCAATTCGTTTCCCGAACCAAATTCAAAACAACTAAACAACCGTGGTTTCAACCAAAGGTGTCAGATGCTTCTAAGCACCGTACGCATCCTAGTATATATTTTTAACTAGAAAATAAATTAAAGTGAGAAGTTCTCATAGTTGGGATCCACTCCACCAGTTTTACTTCTAAATTTCTGAACCGCTTGGATATGCCTGAAATTCCAATGCAATCTTTTCCACGCTGTTCATAGTAAAAATCACATTTTTAATATGATGTTTATATATTTAAAAATCGCATTTTATGTCGCTATATATATATATATACACATAAGATCATATTTTTATATCGCTGTATATATAGTAAATATCTAATTTTTATATAACTAAAAATCAAATTTTTAAACAACGCTACTACATATCTAAAAATCACATTTTTATATAATGATATATATAATAAAAATCATATTTTTATTTCGCTTCTCATATATAAAAATATATTTTTATACTGCTACTTCATATATAAAAGTCATATTTTTATCGTACCATTTAAACAAAAAAAAACCATATTTTTATATGCCAATCAAATAAATAAAAATCATATTTTTATATGCTACTTCTTACCATTTCATTTTTAAAAATCATACTTTGCTATTTTAAAAAATCATACTTTGCTATTTTTTAAAAATCATACTTTGCTCTTTTTAAAAATCATATTTTATTATTTTTAAAAATCATACTTTTCTAAATAAAAATCAAACCTATTACCTATAATAGGAAGCAAAATAAAGAAAACGCTTAGGTGGAATGGTTATCTATAATTTAAATCCAACGTGGCGCAAGGAAAGGCCCTCTCCGTTTTTTCGAGAGAAAAAAAACTTCGGCTTCATTACGCTAGTTCAAAATAACTCGATCGCGAAAAAATTATAATATTCAAACTTCCAAAACACCACATCCCCTACACATGCCCTACTGATATGATTTCACCAACCGACTTCCCCAACTGCCTTGATTCCGGAAACCAACTCCATTTCTTTCTTCCACTACTTCCACATTTTGCCTTCACTAGAAAAACTCTAGCCTTTTTCTGTTCAAATTCGCATCCTTTCAACTTCAAGCATAGATTTTTCTCTTCGCTTCGCGGTATATTCCTCAACTTATTTTTAATTTTTTCACGTCGATTAATTTTTCATTTGATTTTTTGAGATTCTCCGTTTTAATGTTTTAGTTCATGATTTTGATTTGATTTCATTCCAACTCAATTTCAGCACTTTAGCTGTCAATCTAAGGATGGAGTCCTACTGCTGCTGTTTGAAATTAGAAGCTGAAATAGATTGTTCTACATGATTTTCATCAATACTTGGACTTTGCAACTCAAATCCGTTAAATTTTTTGTTCGAGATCGACGTGTAGTCGAATTGATGTTACTACCCACCGACCATGATGTTTTATGGATGATAGGATAAAAATCCTTTCAACCTTTGACAACATACTTGTTAGTTTCTGATAACGTAATTTTATGTACTTAATTTCATGTCTACCATAACTGTATTTTATGAATGTCCGCCTCATGTTCTTGACTATGCTTCTATAACATTTAACCATGACTCGCAAAATTTACCATATATATACATGTGTGTGTGTGTGTGTGTGTGTACGTATGTATGTATGTACGTATCAGCTCTACAATATATTATTCTACGTGAAAAATATTTGTTAATAGGATCACTAGTTGATTGGCACTAATTTTGGCACTTAAAATTAAATGCATGTGTGGTTATTGGACATTAATTGTATATTTTGGAGTATTACTCATCAAAATATAAAGTTAGAATATCATCATAACTACGAAAGTTGTACCGTTTATAGTTGTCCAATTTAAATCCAACACATTTATTCATACAAAAATTTCCTTTTGTTTAGTTGTAATGATAGTCGTGTTGTAAAAATAAGCTTGTATTTTTGTTCAAAAATAAGTTTGAATAGTCATGGATTTAACCTGTATACTTCAATCAAACAGCCACTTTCATTTTAATTAACTTTTATATTTATAATCAATTTGCCACTACATGAATTTTTCGTCTTTCATTGTAGATCCACGCATATTTTAGTCGATGAAAAAAATTAGTTAGCTTGCATCCTTGCTTTTAATATAGTGGAAGTATCTGCACGTTTTAGCAACAACCAAGGAAAGAGATATCCTCCAACAGTCGATGCATTATAAACTCGTGAATGGTATACGGTCATGCTATATGGTGTTTTTGTCAATGACGAGCTGACTTATAATTGGTGATGGGGCTATAATGCGATGCTGGCTTAGACTGAACGAACTATGTAAGGTTGTATTAGAGGTAAAAGGAAGAGATAGGAGAGGCAACAAGCAATCAAGATCATATAGGATGAGCTTGCCGAAAATCCTAGAAATCAGGTTTGGTGCTTTCTAATGTATGGCATTAAATATACAATTTTTATTCTCTATTTTTCGTTTGTTTGGAATTTACGATGATCAATCCTTTTTAGCATTTTTCTTATTACAACATTGAGTTTCCTGTGTAAGTAGAATGGCTTTAGATTTGTCATTGTCAGAAGGAGGTGATTAGACATATGTGTACAGCTATGGCCTCATTTACCACCCAATAGGAAGCATCGTCCTGATATTGATTACGTGTACCAACTTTGGTTTAACTAAAATATACTCTTTATAGATTGCAACCAATGAATCGTTTTAAGTCATATTTGAATTAATATTTATTTTTTATCCTTATCCCATTTTATGTCTTCTTTGAACGAATGAAGATACACATGAACTTATTCTACCTGCTAAATATTACGAATAATATTTATCACTGAAATTTCATGAACATGTTTGTTTTTGTGAAAAATTAATGAGGAGAAATATTCAAGCAACACTCACCAATTCATTACTGAATTCTGTTACTGAAATTATAATAAAATAAATGAAAAATGTGCCAACTCTATTTTCCTGCAATAGTTAATGTGACGTGATGAGCATTTACATGCTTATACCAAGATGCTTTACCAGCTTGGTTTGTTACATATTTTTTTTCTAATTGCTTATTTCCACTATCTTTTAAAAACTAATAATTTTTGGTAACACTATAATATAGAAGCTAATTGCATATTTCTACTTTCCTTTAAAAATTAATAATTTTTGCTAATAGTACAATATAGGAAAAGTAAACTACGGTTTATGATAAAATTCAAAATGTGTACTTTCATCACCTATATCTATACAGAAATAATTTAAATCAAAAGATAAGATTATTTTCTTATTTAAGGAAGATTATCCCACCATTTATCTACTTGGATACGAGAATGCAACAATTCCAACATAGGAAAGGCCTTTTAACATAATTTGTAATATTTATAGGTTGTTAGAGTACTTTAGGATGTAATGGTAGACACTTTTGAGAAATTCTATTGAGGAACAAAATAAACCTCAAAAATATATATTAACTATTGGATATGTTCTCAATTTCAACTTAAAATGTAAGTATAATTAGATATAGTGGTCAAATTTGTTATGTCAAATATTTTTCTTTATATGTACACAGATGCGTGCACATATGTGCATTCAAGTGATGTATATGCATATACATATGTACGTATATACATGTATATGCATGTATGTATGTTCGTGGGGGTGTATATAAAAATTTAAGCGGGTACATGTGTGCATATGTATATTTACCATATGCGTTTATATGTCATTTGCAGGCCAAATTAGAAAGTACCCATTACTTTTTGCTACCTTTTTCTATCTGATTTCTAAAAAAATCCTGCTGAAATGAAATTTGGTTTTTTCCATTTACATTATAATTTTAAGAACTAAAATTAGTTCCTTTAATTTAGTTGGAATCCTTGAAAAAAAGATAGCTAAATCTTTAAGCATAATTCACTTATAGTGGACTCAACTAGAATTAATATTCATAATATTTACATGAGTTCGATATTTCACTTATAGCTCTTAAGGTGTCGTTTATTTTCATGTTTGCGCTTGGGTGCACTTTTTTTCAGTTGCTGAATAAACCTAACAGTTGCTATCAAGTTTGCACTAAGAAGAAATAATTTATTGTACGTATGTTTAGCAAACGAAATTGGGGTTTAGAATACTCATTTCAATTCAAATCTTTTACTCCTATGAACTGTGTAATGACCCACATTTTCAGAGGTATAATAATTAATTTATTTAATTATTTAAAAGGTGAATTAAAGGATTTAATGGTCGTGAAATTAAATAATGGCGAATATTTAATTAAAATAATAAATTAAATAATATATTTAATTCTGAAATAATCAGAATTGGCTGAAATGGCGATATGGTGTGAACTGGGTCATCATGAAGATTTAATTCAGCTTGGAATTGAATTCTGAATAACGAATATATTATTTGAACGACAGTTTGAATGTATAATTATATTATAATTAAAATCGAGCTTGAAATGGCCTTGCAGTTCGTAATTTGGCGATTTGAGCTTCAACAGAATGTACAGGATTCGTTTTAAGCCGGATTTCTGTGAAACAAGAAACGCGCGGAGCTGGTGGAGTGTATCTTTCTAGTGAAAGAGAAAAATCAGGGTTTCGTCGTGTATATTTTGAGATATGTCCAAATCAAATTTTAAAATAGTCGCTATATAATCGTTTATCGACCATAACGGTTTATTCGATATAACTAGAGATCGGGTTTGAATTTAGACAAGGTTCTTTTGAGGTGTAGCGATAATTTAATTTTTAGAATTTTATGATAATTTTTAATTAATTAATTAAGCAACTTTTTATTTAGAGTGTTTTGCACCCTATGACGATATTTTCGGGTTTCACAATATGAGTTAATCTACCGGTATTATTATATTTTTGGGATTGTGGCACCGAGCTCGATACAACGGTACCTTTATTTCAGTCGGTACGTGAAGGAAATTTTATGAAAACAAGATACATTAGATTTTATATTCTAAAACTTAGGAGCAAAGGGAAAGGGTACCGCATAAGAATATATATACATTATTTTGTCTACCGACATCCCTTCAGATTTTATGGCTAAGTTTAAGCCACGTAGGCTTAGATAACCAACGAAATCGAAAACATGCCCTATAAGTAACCCCCTTTTTTCATCGTTTAACCTAATTTTAGTCTTCTCCTTTGCTCAAACTTTCCGCCGCCGCCGGATTTCTCAAACCAATATCGTGGTTTCTAAAATCAAATCTCTTCGATAAAATTTCTGAATAATATTCGTTGGGTCAACTTCGGTCTTCACAAGGAGATACGAACTCGAGGAAGCGAAGGCTTCACCAGCAGGTCGGGATTCTGTAGGGCACGTCGGAGGAGGATTCGAGGTGACAGGAAAGGGTAGGATGGTGAGGCGAGTGGAATGATGGAGGTTACGGCGTCGTTAGATGGACGGGGTGGGTCCAGATGGTGGGTCAGCGTTGGGAGTCCGGTGTAGAAACGGTGACGAAGAGGGCCAGTTTGGGGCTACTGCAAGAAAACGTGAAGGCTAAAGGGTGAAGCACTGTTTAGTACTGGCGTGGGATTTGGTATTAGTGAAGGAAGGAGTTGAAAATATTTGAGGTGTTGAGGGTGCAGAAATGTCTTGAAGATGAGGAAGTCGGACCTGTTTTTGTACAGGGAGCTTGAGGATTTCATTTCGGAGGAAGAAACGATTGAGTAGGGGGGGTTAACGTGGTTTGTTGGAAGGATTAGGGGATGGTTAGTTGGCTAATTGAGTAATTTGGTAATGTTGGGTTTACTGTGTATTGCATGATGAAGGCCAGATGGGCTTGAAGGCTGAAAAAGTTTAGGTGTATGGTCATGGAAAAAATGACAGTAGCAGGGAATCATGGAAGGAGACCGCAGGTTTCGTTTTCTTTTCCTCTTAAGCTCGAGTGGGATCGGGCTTTTGTTAACAGGAATGGGGAAAACGTGGTGGGAACTGAGTGAAGTTTTCACATAAGTGGTGAAGGAATGGGAGGTGATTACGGAGTGAACTGTTGAGAACAATGGATGAGGAAGAACATGTGCTTTGTGTATTGATTGTTGTCTGTTTAGTTTTGTGCGTGGGCTACGACAGATTTTGGAGTGGAGGAGTTATATTTGGTTGCAGTGGAGTTCATGAAGGATTGGAAGGGGGATTTGAAGAAGGAGCAGGGTGGCCTATTGGAAATTTCGTTGTAGGGATGGACAGGGCATGGGCCTTGTGCAAGGAAGTCGGGCCAAGTTTCTTTGAAATTGGGATGGTCGGATCCGACAGGATCGTATGGACCTAAGCCACAACATGCAACTGGGTTGGAATCTAGTGGAGCTCGTCTCAATTTATGACAAAATAAATTGCCGAATCCGAACCAACGACCGTAAATCGTTGTTTAATCAATTACGGACAATGTGAGTAAAACTCACTAACTCTCCTCAATTTATATTTTAATATAAATTGTACTTTATTTTGTTGACCGCTGTATATTGATTGTTAAACTGGACTGTTAAATATATTTGATTAAAAACGTAGATATAGTCATATATTATATCGTTGATCAAATATTGATTCTGTCCAGTAGAATATTTCATATTGAAATGAAATTGATGTATATTATACTGTGTAACATCTGTGGATGCAGGGAAACAGGTTGGAGGAATCTGACTGGGTTCCTCAACAATTATTTTACTGTTTTCATATATTGTGATATATGTTGTGATTTATAATCTGTTATTGATTATGGATGTTAGAACGATATTGATCATCGTTGTTTGATATTTTGAATATCATAAGAAACCCGGAGTTGTAAAAAGGAATATTTCAATATTTATTGAAACAAAGAAATTTTATAAAATCACAGGATTTTATAAAAGGAAATTATTTATAAAACGAATACGGTTTTATAAAAGGAAAGTATTTATAAAACGAATAGAGTTTTATAAAAGGGAAAAATGTTGATAAAACAAATAGAATAGGAAAAAGGAATATTTCAATGTATATCGAAATAAAGGAGTTTTATAAAATCAACCGATTTTATAAAAGGAAACAATTTGAAAATAGAGTATTTATAAAACGAACACGGTTTTATAAAAGGATATTATATATAAAACGAACACGGTTTTATAAATGGAAGTATTTATAAAACAAATAGAGTTTTATAAAAGGGATATTTATTTAGAAAATAAATAGAATTGAAAAGGGAAATATTTATTTAGAAAATAAATAGAATAAACGAATATTTATTTAGAAGATAAATAAAACATTATAAATAGGAAATATTTGGAATGGTAATTAGAATTTATAAATAGGAAATATTTGTAACGATAAGTAGAAGTTATAAATAGGAAATATTTGTAACGGTAATTAGAAGTTATAAATAGGAAATATTTGTAATGGTAAATAGAAGTTATAAATAGGAAATATTTGTAATGGTAATTAAAAGTTATAAATAGGAAATATTTGTAACGGTAATTAGAAGTTATAAAAAAGGGAATAGTTGTAACGGAAAATAAACGTTATAAAAAGGAAACTGACGAGATATAAAAGAGATAATCGAATAGAGTTAAATCGAATTTAGTATTCGAAGGAGCTAATCGAATTAGTTATTTGAAAGAGTTTATTGAATATTAGTTATTCAATTAGAGATAATCAAATAAAGTTAATCGATTAGAGATAATCAAATAAAAGTTAATCGAATTAGTCAAAGTAGGTTAATCGACTATTATTTAGTCGAATTTTGGTTAAGCAAATAAGTGTAAATCGACTATTAGTTAGTCGAAGATTAGTTAATCGAATATGAGTTAAACAAATAGGATTAATTGAATCAGAGTTAATCGAATCAGGGTTAATTGAATATTAGTTATTCAATTAGAGTCGATCGAATATAGTTATTCGAGATAGAGATAAAACAGACATAGTTAATTAGGGTAAGTACCATTTAGCACGACTACTAGCGTAATTCGCAGGGCTGCAGATAGCCTACGACGGTCGGATGTTTTCTGAGGGAATCAGGCGTCACCATTTTGATCGCTGCAATCTAGAGTCAAGCGAATGGAGTTAATCAAATATTAGTTATTCGAAACAGAGTTAGTTCAATAGAGTTAATCGATTAGAATAATCAACTGGAGTTAATCGATTAGAGTTAAAACAGACATTGTTATTAAGGATGAAGTCAAATCGAATATTAGTTATTCGGAATAGAGTTAATCCAGTAGAGTTAATCTGTAACACCCCGTGTATTCTATAACTGTGGAATTAACAAATTAAAGTATAATTAATTTGAAA
Organism: Allium sativum; assembly: GCA_030737875.1. Classification (NCBI taxonomy): domain Eukaryota; kingdom Viridiplantae; phylum Streptophyta; class Magnoliopsida; order Asparagales; family Amaryllidaceae; genus Allium; species Allium sativum. The sequence goes on along the minus strand of CM060916.1, from coordinate 221,034,388 downwards.
TCAAAGAACTAAGGGAAACGGGATACGCCATTGCGTTCGTCTCGGAAAAATACGCGAAATAGAGTCCGAGTTTTCGAAAAACGGAGTCCGTATGAAGAAGATATAGCCCCCGGAAATTTCTGAATTAAGTTTAAAATTAAAAATCGGGCCCAATTGGCCAGGGCGGGAAAATTCCCGCCTAAGGCACCCAGGTCGACTAGGCTGTCGACCTGGTCTAGCCAGGTCGAAAGGGCTGTCGACAGGGCTGTCGACCTGGTCCAGACCCAGGTCGAACCCAGTCCACCCTGGCTGGCCTAGTCTATGTTGGTCGATTTTTAGAAGCATGCTTTGTCATTAGGGCTAGGTGGCAGGCTCTAATTGGTCTCTCTTTCGAATGAATGGCTACGATCAATCCAAGCAACATCGATGGTCCTAATCAGTTCATAAACTCTATAAAAATGACCCTAGACTCTTCCTAACCTAAGTCTCTAACACAATTCTCTAGCCTCCATTGCTCTCTCTCCTTCTAATTAAAAATAAAAATGGCGTCACTACTCTGCTAGAATCAAAACTAGAAGTCAATCAACATCATCCTAAATTCAAATTTGAGATAAAAGCTTCTGCAACAATTCTGTAACAACTAAAGTTCTTTCTTTAACCCAATCAAGGCAAGTACAGTTATTTTCCGCTATGAACGTTAATTATAATTTTGATATGCTTTTAAATCTGAGATTGAGGTTGTATATATATATTCTCTTCTGTTAGATCTGTTTTCTGTATTCCTTTCTTCTTTTCTGTTTCTATAGCCAGGCTACCACGAGCCTGTGCCCAATCTCATAAAGAGATTAACGTATGAACGCAAATTTTGGGATAAATAATGAATGATGCGAAATTTGACAAGACTGAATTGAATGCATGACTTTAGGTCTGAGGCATAAAACATAATGGATATTTGACTTGGGATTGGATGCATAAATTTGACTATGAACATATAATTTATATCTGTTGTATGCATAGTGTATGATGTTATTTAGGTCTGCAATTAATTAGAAAAAATAAGCATATGTTATAAACTAGTTGTAGACCTATGCATATTCTATGACAAAAGAAGAAGGGGAACCACTGTAAGATTACATATGATTTGAGACTTTGGACAAAATGCATATAAAAGTCAAGATCTGATTTTTAGAAGATATGATTTAAAGATTTAGATTGTTGGGTATAGTTTGCATAATGATTCATGACTTAAAAAGAAGAAGATATGGAAACTTAGGTGTGAAGATTTACATTAATTAGGATATCTATTATTGTGATTACACCTACATAGGGATTTTTGGATATATGGCATGCATTGAAATTAATGTTTATATTAGGTATAATTTAGATGTGAATCTGATGTAAAATGCTAGTTTAACAAAAATTGGAACATATGTTATATGGTAAATTGTGTCCATATTCTGTGCTATGTAAATTTATGCAAACATGGAATATATGTTCATATTGTGAATCATGACAATTATGTAGGCATATGAATTTAGGCCAATTTATGATTAGGCAAGGCATGTGAATAGAACCTTTCGAAACATTAAATTTGTTAAATCTGCTAATTTGCCAAGTTGCCTAAACTGCTAGTTTTGTTATATTGCCTAGACTGCTAATTAGATTGAAATGCCTAATCTGTTAAATTTGTCGGTTGAAATGCCTAACCTGTTATATGCCAAAATCTGCTAAGTTGCTAAATCTGTTAAATCCGTTAAGTCATATAAAATCTGTTATCTGCTAAAGTCTGTTATCTGCTGTGTTGATATAATCATCATGTTATTGATATAATCTGAATTGGTATATATATTGGGCGTGCACATAAACGGTAAATTATTTATTAATTGGCCGCAAAGACAAACATGGATAACTCGAGGTTAGAATGAGTTTGCGGCGTAAATCTACCCGGAACCGCCCGGCACATCCAGTAGCCGCAAACACTAGGTTCTAATGTGAGAAGTTAGTCATAACCTGCTTAAGACACGAGGTTAGGTCTGGCTTGTGGCAGAAGTCTGCCCGGAACCGCCCGGCCCATCCAGCGGCCACAAGCTAGCGACCTAATGTGAGAGGTCTGGGCATTAATAATTAATTAATGCAAATCTAAGATAAGAATGACGTCTAAAACGTATTGAGGGAAAATAGGGTTAAACTGTAACACCCCGTATGTTAAATAACTTGTTATAACATAAATCAGAGCAGAATTAAATTTAATATTCTGAATCAGGGGAAACGGGCTGTGCCATTGCGTTCGTCTCGGAAAAATACGCGAAATAGAGTCCGAGTTTTCGTAAATCGGAGTCCGTATGACCAAGTTATGGCCCGTCAAAGTTTCACGAAAAATCAAAAACGAAAACTGCTCATGTTTTGAGGCCCGGGATGAGTTTTGGGCTGTTTTTTTTGGGCCCTAAATGGTTCCTACACTTGACTTCTTCCCCAAGACATGCTTTAAAGGCTAGGATTGGTTCTAGGGTATATCCTATGGTCCTAAAATATCTAACTAATCTATATATACACCCTAATACCCCCCTTATCCTTACCAAAAATAGATCTAAGGCCATTATGCCACCACTTAGAAAATTGGAGAGCCTCCACTAAAAATCCTGAGAGGGTTTGCAAGCTAATCTACATCTTCTTCTACTTAATCATTGGGATTTGCTTCATTTAACTTGCTAATCTTGTTTTGGTGAGCTTCTATCCCCTTAATAATCAATTATTGAATTGATTATGATAAGATGTGATAAAGTATGGCTATGTTTGTGGATCCATATATTTATGCAAGCCTGATGTAGTGAATATTATGTGTTTTGCAAGTTATATGCCTTATGTCATGCAAGTTTCATAATATGTAATCATGATATTTTTATGCAAGTAGTTTCATGATGTTTATGATGCAAAACACTAAGTGAATATGGATCCATTATGCAAACATGTTATGCAAGTATGTGAGTACTTATGCAAGTCATGTATATGCTTATATGCATGTTTAACATCTTATGCAAGTATGTGAATGTTTATGCAAGTTATGTATATGTTGAAATGCAAGTTTAACATAATATGCAAGCCTATGCAAGTATGTGAATGTTTATGCAAGTTATGTATATGTTGAAATGCAAGTTTAACATAATATGCAAGCCTATGCAAGTATGTGAATGTTTATGCAAGTTATGTATATGTTGAAATGCAAGTTTAACATAATATGCAAGCCTATGCAAGTATGTGAATGTTTATGCAAGTTATGTATATGTTGAAATGCAAGTTTAACATAATATGCAAGCCTATGCAAGTATGTGAATGTTTATGCAAGTTATGTATATGTTGAAATGCAAGTTTAACATAATATGCAAGCCTATGCAAGTATGTGAATGTTTACGCAAGTTATGTATATGTTGAAATGCAAGTTTAACATGATATGCAAGCTTATGCAAGTATATGAATGCTTATGCAAGTATGTGAGTGCTTATGCAAGTTAAGTATATGCTAAAATGCAAGTTCTACATGTTATGCAAATCACATGTATGATGATATGTAAGTTCATATGCAACATGTTATGCAAATCACATGTTTGATGATATGTAAGTTCATATGCAACATGTTATGTAAGACACATGTTTGATAATATGCAAGTTTGGGTTGAATATAGTTGGGTTAATATATGCTCATATATGCAAGTTGACATCCTCTTAACCCATGACAAAGTTGTATGCTAAACCCATGATAGTTGTGATGGATCTTCCCCTTTATTATGTCATGAAATGAGAACGATTTACGTGGGGAAACGATGGGGTTGGTAAATATGTTAATTAAAGCATGGTTGGGTATGATTAAGCATACCATAAAAATAAATTACCATAAGTGGGAATTTACCTATTGAGTTAGGTCTACCCCATGGGAATTTACCTATTGAGTTAGGTCTACCCATGTTATGGAAAACTTGATATTAATTAGGAATAATTAATATGGGGGTGATTAATTAGGTGTAATTAATCGACTAAGACACGAGGTTGGACTCATTTGTAGTGTAAAACTGCCCGGACCCGACCGGCTTAACCAGTTGCTACAAATGTCAGCCCAATGTGAGAGGTCTTAGCCATAAATTAAATACGTGATTAAGGTAAAGACACGAGGTTAGACTCTGTTATGACGTAAGACTGCCCGGACTCTACCGGCTTAACCAGGCGGTCATAACAGCCAGTCTAATGTGGGAGGTCTTTATGGGAGATCACGGTCTTAATTAATTAAGAAACACTTAACCATATTAGCATGTAGTGGGACATGAGGGGTTAAGTGGGTGCCTTGGGTGGCATATAGTAACTAGTGGGGGTGCCTTGGGTGGCATGAGGAAACTAGTGGGTTGCCTTGGGTGGCAATAGAAAATACGATAAGAATACTTAACCAAAGTGGAACATGTAACTAAACATGATTAAAGGGTTAAGTAAGTGCCTTGGGTGGCATGGGGAAATCAAGTAAGTGCCTTGGGTGGCATGTGGGAATCAAGTAAGTGCCTTGGGTGGCATGTGGGAATCAAGTAAGTGCCTTGGGTGGCATGCGAAAATCTAGTGGGTGCCTTAAGGGGCAATTGTAATATAATTGGGTGACTTAACCAAACCTTAACATGTAAGGGGGCATGATTATAAAAAGGGGTTAAGTGGGATGCACTAGATAAAATGACAAGCTTAAGTAGTAGCTTGTGGGGGGGCCCATTTCAACCAATATCCCAAACGTATCTTTGTGGGCTCGACCCATGTCGAGTGACGGGACACGCATATTGGGCTTGATTATAAGAGGCCAAAACGGGGTAGCGGTGGCAACGCAAGTCCAACGGGTTTCATATGCGTGTGTGGGCCCGGGCTGGTAGATAAGCCGTTGTTGCATCGTGTAGATATAAAGCCGTGCACCGTTGATAGTATTAGGTAGCCACTTTAGGGGAGTGATACACCCCACTGTGGGACCAGCACGGGTATCTACGTTAGGGAGCCGATCGCTTGGGGTAGTGGGGTACACCTAGTAGAGATAGGGGCAGACGGCACCTATGTAGTCAACTAGGGTACAGGAAACTACTGGTTATATCTATCTTTGATATCCTTGGGTGGGATCAACCTTTGAGTAGGAGTGACTGGTGTGGTGCAGTTAGTAATTATCCTTGGGTGGGTAGATGTGTCTTTACGGTTATCTTAGTTCGTCCTGTGTTCGTGGGAAACTTAGTGTAGTCATTATCCCCAAAGATACCATACCGAGTTCATATCATACCCTAATTACTTTAATAATTGTATTATTAAGGAGATAGGGTTCACTCAGGCTTATGTCTGACCCCCGTTGTTTTTATCTTTTTCCTTCAGGTCCTCAGGTTGGGCCTAGTGCTAGTGGGCTTTGATCAGTTTGCTTTATCTATCTCTTGGAGCTTGGACCGTAGATGTAGAGCTCAGCTTATCTTATCTTTTCTGTTATGGCTATTTGTTACGAGTAGTGGGATTATGTACTTATTTTATTCAGGATGGATATTTTGTACTTGACTCTTGTTATGGTTTTATGATGTAACCAAACATGTTTTACTTTCCGCTGCTATGAGATGATGTTTTAAATTTTCAAGTATTACATTATATCTGTCTTGTTGTAATTTTACTGTTCTATACTCACTAAAAATACTCCACCGATGCTATGGCATTCCCTTAGTGAGTGACTATAGCGGGTGTGGGGTGTTACACGTGGTATCAGAGCTTAAGGTTACAAGAACAGATAAAATTTTTAGAAAAACTATTTTCTAAGAATATTTTTGAAAGGAGTATTTTCGAAAACATGTCTTTTAAGAGAAAAGTTTTTGAAAGAAAAGCATAATCCCCAATAGCCATATCTATATCTTTCGAATTCTCCATTTTGAATCTCTTCCTCTCTCTCATTTTGAGTTTCCCCTCCGCGTATAGATGATCTTTCTAAGATGGATAAGGATGGAAAACCACTTCAAGGGACTCAGACGTAAATCTGGTTAGAAGTTGGTTCAAGAAGAGAGGAAGGCTCAAATAGTTGTTTGGTTAATGAAGGGTGAAACCTCATTGGTGGGAGGTTGTGAGTGGAGAATAGGGAAGAGGAAGGCTAGTAGTTATCCTTTTGAGTGGAATAGGACACGTTATTAGGATTGTCCAAAGAAGCAAGGGCAAGGTATGGAATCTTCTGGGGGGTAATTGTATTCCCTCACGACTAAGGTACCAGATGGGGATAAGACCGTCTAGGTGTTGTATATAACGGTGTTGTATACACAATTATATGATTTTTGTTTGATGATAACAACCAAATATATTTTTATTATAATAAATGTTTGGTACTGTACTGTTATATATATATATATCACAGCAATGAATATAATATTTAAATAAAATACGACTGTACAGAAATTCAAATATTAACACAGTATTTTATTTAAATAGAATGTTTAATTTCAATATTCAAACAGTACAACTATTTGTAACTCCACTATTTATACATTCACAGAATATTTGTACTTGTATAAACAGAATAAAATAGACAAGTTTGTTTGACAACAATAAAATGATATTTTATTTCAATCAAACTTGTTTATTACAGACATCAGTACATTTCATATATACACAGCTCCTCACAGCAACACTCATTCAGTTTACATTTCATATATATTCATTTTCACTTGTATATACAGACTCATACATTCATTGACACCACACACTGTCTTCTTGTCTTCAGCTTGTTAGTCCAGTCATCCCAGCTTACCTGTCACACATGAAACACACACACACAGTACACTGCAATAAAAATAAAACAGAATACATGCAAATTTAAATTTTATTTTTAAAATTTTATTTGCCTCAGATTTCTGGTGTGTTTCTCATCATTTTTCATGACTTGATCTGAATTATAAAACCATCAATCTGTGTCTAGACAGCTTGTGATATTCACAGTGATACACTGTAAATACCACAAGGCAGACAACATATATTTCAATGCAGGGACAGGGACAACTCGTCTGATGGCTGCATGTACACACGTGTATACACGTGTGCACTGCCTCGCCAATTCGGCGTGCAACTGAGGAGTAGCCACGTGGACCTTCTCAACTCAGTGCATATTTGAAAAGCAATAATGGTTTGAACATGCACAAACAATGAAAACCAGGACAAGTAAAACTAGTGTGAGCGAGCATGTTCAAGGATCAAGTGCAGCAACTAAAATCAAAACATGAATAGATGGAAAAATTCAAAATGGTGCATGGCTAAACAAAATGGAAGCAGCTCAAATTCAAGTACACAGCACAACCCAAATAAAATGGCCGAGCGCATATGCATCAATGAACAAGTGTGCATACACAACAAAGCATAGGGATGAGTGTCAGGACAACATGCCACAACACAAGACAAACAAGTCAACATAAAGTCAAAGTGAAATCAACTTAACATATCACCAAAGTGGTCGAGACAGCTCGACACAAATGGCCGAGCAAAGTTCAAATCAAAATGACCAGTACAAGATGTTTACAGCAGCATAAGCAACATACATGTGTACATGAAAGGGTGCACAAAACTGGAGTGGCACAAAGCAATGCACAGGGAGCCAAAAGAGTAAAAATGGCAACAGCAAACCAACAATGTCAAAAACAGCAAATGCAGTATGCATGTACAAGAATGGCTATGCAACTAAATGGTTCAGCAACAACGTTTGTTTTTTTTTGAAATCACGCATAGGTCAAACTAGAGGACAAACATTATTGTATTCAAGCAGGGGATTTTTCATTCATTCAAGCTAAATAAATAAAAAGGAAAATTCATAAAGGAATCAATGGAAACTGGTGCACAATGGACTGGTGGAGTCAGTGGGATGCAGATATATGTATGAGCAACAAAACAGCATGACGGTCTAGCAAAGTCAAGCAGCATGTTTACATGCTTCAGTGTGCAGGGTGTTCAAGTGACAAAGCATGGTGACAGCATGTACAAGCAGTATACAAGCATGTGAACAAGTATATGATGCATGGAGCATCTGTTCAACAAAGTGGTGCAACATGTTTTCAAGTCAGCCTCATGTTCAAGACAAATTGTCGAGACAGTTTAAAATGCAACAACAGAAGAATGATACATGGTGATACAGTGGTGCACAAGTACAACAATACACAATTGAGACAAGAAAATCTCATGGTTGATTCAGTGTTAAAATTGTTTACCAGAAAGTCAACAGGAGTTTCAAAACGAAAAAGAAATTTCAAATCTGCATTTCCAGAAAACGTTTTTTTTTGGCAAATGCTTAATCACTATCATATTTTTTTTGAAAACCTGTTTCCAGTTTTAGACAAAATCTTTTGGCAAGTTTTTAATGCATTCCTGAAATCATAGTGAAAGTTTGTTTTTGGTTTAAGGCAAGAAATCTTCTAAGGGAAATTACAAAAATTACAGAAAAGGGAAGTTTGCGACTTGTGATGACAAATTGGCTCTTTCCAGAAAATCAGAGAGTTCTTTTTTGAATAATATTTTTTTTTTGGCAAGATTTTTTTTTCAATGCAGATTTATTTTGATGAAGTGTTTTCAGCAACAAATCAAGCAAACAATTTTTTTTCAGCAAGATTTCAAGGGAATCAATCACTCAAGTGGATAATATGGCAACAAATTTCATTCAACCAATATTTTAAAAGAGGAAAGCAATCAAAATTATATCTTTCCAGTTTGAGCCAATATGCTTTCAATTCGGGAAAATTAAATATGGGATCAGAAATTTGTTCAAGGCATGATTAAATCAAGGCAGACGAGTTTGGTAAGTTCGTTTAGACCAAATTCGTTATTCAAGTAGAGAATTTCGGAATCACAAAGGAATTACAAGGCAACGCAAGCAATTTCATTCGAGAATTACAGAACCAAAAGGGCAAAGCAACAAAATCATCTCAAAGCCGTAGTTTACAAAGTCAATCAAGGAAGTCAAAAGGGGAAACTCGAAAAATCAGTCAAGCCAGTTAATTGAAATCAGAGAATTTTTCAGGTTGGTAATCCCTATGTATACACCAATACATCACTGGCAAGGATATAGATCGAATCCCACAAAAAAAATCAGATCGAATCATTTATCAAGAAATCAGAGTTTTTAGGGTTTCAAATTACCCTACAAATTAACACCAAATTCATCATCGGCAGTCAAAGGGAAAAACTAACAAAGCATACAGATCGAAGAACTACAATCAATTTGAGAGCAGAAAAATTCAAATCAGAGAAAACTCACATTTTTTCAATCGTTTTCGACCGAACAAATTCCAGATCGAAGTAGCAGAAAGCAACAGAGAAGTCGAACATCAGAGAACTTCATTTCATCAAGAGATCGATTCGATTTGGGGTGTATTGAAGAAACCCTAGCCAAATCGCCGCCGCCATTTTCTTTCTCCAGAGCAAAAGCAAAAGTGATCGGGCAAGAATGAAAAGAAATGGGCCGGCCATGTTTAAATGGATAAGGGGATGACCCTTTTAATTTTATTTCCTAGGGTTTCTATTTAGTTTGTTTTATTTTGATTTTTTTTATTTTATTTTTTTATTTTGTTTTGTAAATCAAACCGAAACAGTTCTAGAGTCTGTAATCTCTAGGGGGAATCAGTCAAGAAGTTGACTGTCAGTTTCAGAGTCTGTAAATCTGAGTTACGAGTTACAGGGTTTGTAATTCGGGAAATCTGATCTAGGGGTTTAGAACAGTCTAGGGATTTGAGCGTAGGGTTAGAAGAGGAGCAGGGTTTGCGAGTGTACATGGTCTTGTATGCGGGAACTGTTCTATCACCTAGTAGAAACCTTAGAAATGCAGCAGTAGGCAGGGTTTTGCCGAAGCTGGGTATATCTGTGTGTGATTTATTTTCTGCATTTCAGTTTCTGCTATTTTCTGTGATCAGTTTATTATTATATATCTTGTTAAGTTTTTAATTCAGTTAAAAACTGTGAAAAACCCTATTCACCCCCCCCTCTAGGGTTATTCTAGATCCAACAAGTGGTATCAGAGCAGGTTATTTTTCTAACTCTAGAGTCATGGGTCATCCTAGTTGTCAACCGATAGAGAGTCAGTCCAGTTCATCTCCAAATGTTTTTGATGGAACAGATTTTTTAAACTGGAAATCCAAAATGGAATTTTATTTAAAATCTGTTAATATCAAATGTTGGGATGTTATTATCAATGGATTTGATAGTGTAGATATTAATTTCAATACTCGTGCTATGAAAATCATATTTGATTATCTTAATACCGAACAGTTTAACCTTATCTGTCATTGTTTATCTGCACAGGAAATCTGGGACACTCTCAATACGAAGTATGGAAGACTTGACAACCACAGCTCAAAACCCGATAAAGTCAACTCAGATTCAGAGTTCTGTTTAACAGGATTTACAAATGAAACTTCAGATGAATCAGATGATGGAGAATCAACAAATGCTGAAACCGAGAATTTCTCATATGAAGATCTGGTTTACATGTGTCTTGATTTAACTAAATCTGTTGAAAAACTCCAATCTAAAAATAAATCTCTGAAATCTAGGAATTCTGAGTTGATCAGCAAAATTGATGATTTGGAATCACAACTTGAATATGTTAAAAATTCTTCAAATTCTGTTTGCAAAAATTGTTTGAAATTGAAAGCCAATCTTGTTCATCTCAATAAAAGTATCCAAAAGTTTGAAGATGAAATTCTGATCTTAAATGAGAACAAGACTGAGCTGTCAAATTTGAATAATCTTCTGCAAAAGGAATTTGAAAATTTTAAAACAGATATAAATTCCAAATTTGAAATTGCTGAAAAGGAGAATTTGTTGAAATCAAAATTGATTTTGAAAGAACTTGAAAATGAGATTGAAAAATCCAAGAAGTTTGAGTCGGAAAAGAAAAAACAATTTGAACTTGAAATTTCCGAATCCCAAGCCAAAATTAGATCATTAGAAAATGAGAATTTAGTTTTAAAACAGACCAATGCTGAACAGATGATCGCTATAAATAATTGCTCAAATTTATTAAAAGAAAATAGTGATCTGAAATCCAAAATTCAACGATTAGAATCAACATTGGATAAATTTTCTAATGGGGAAAAATCGTTGAATATGCTGTTACAAAACCAAGTTTATCATGGAAATAAATCTGGACTTGGATTCGGGAAAAATGATGTTTTTAGAAATCAAAATTCTTGTAACTTTAAAAATCCCTCAAATCACTTTAGAAATGTTTGTTTTGAAAATTCTAACTCTGAAAACTTCAAAGGATTTGTAAATCACAATCGAAATGAGAATTTGTTTTATAACAAACCATTTAAACCTTCTTGGATCTCAAATGAAAATAAAACGGGTTTTGTTAAATTCAAATCGATTTGGGTTCCTAAGAGTACAAAAGTTAATTCTAATGGTTTGTTGTATAAGCAAGTCTGGGTACCAAAACAAATAAATACAACTGTGAGAGGTTTTACTAATTTTGTTCGACCACTTGATCATCTCAATCATTAGGTACCAAAGGAGGCTGGGGAACAACTGTGCTGAAAAGAGAAACGGATTCAAACTGCTTCATATCACAGAATCATTCATAGTTCCTTAGCCACATCTGTTGAGTTAGAGATTCTGCTTTACATTGGATTCTGGTATGATCTCTAAACTCACCTTTGTATATTCTCTTTGTTTGTTTTTTATTTTCTGTGTTTATTCCTTCCTCTATCTCCTTCTGTTTTTTTTTATTTGACACTGTCATATTCTTCTTTGTCTGTACTTCTTAAACTTCCAGTTGCAGAATTAATGATTTTCTGGAAATTTGCCTTACTTGTATAAAATCATCATGTGTTAATTATTTCCATATCACGAATTTGAACTTGAATATATCTGCAATTGTTTTGAAGTTTATTCTCTGATTTTTGAATTCATAACAGTGCTGAAGAATTCATATTTTGAACACTGTTAATTTGAATTCTAAATTTTTTGAAGATCTGAATATTTAATGAAATGTCACACACCTTTGCTGTTCTGAGTTTATTATAATTCATTTTAGAAAAGCTCAAAATATTATACTCATTACAACACTCTGTTATTTATCAGTTGTGATAATTTCATTGATTTTCAGATTGGCTAATATCAGTGATACATCTTGGAATTCATCTTTATTCATGATCATTATGTTGAAATATGTTTGTTTTAAATCATCTGAAATTCTAGATATTTTGAATATCACACACCTCTTATTTTTGAAACTGTCAATCTCGTGTGACTGATTCATTATATCCCAAAATTTTACATTGATTCATGTGATTTCAAATAAATTATCCCGATCATGAATATTTTCAAATTTGATGTAAATGACCTGAAATTTCTCTTGGGCTTGTCGGAAATAGTTTTTGAGAAATTCTTGAAAATGTTCTTTTTGAAAATGATCTTTGAAAATCATTGTTATTTCATGATTATTTGATTTGAATATATGTTTGTTTAAAATCATTTGAAATTATTGATTTATTGAATCACACACATATCTTGAATCTGAAATATAATATTGTGCGATTGATTCATTAAATCCTGATATATTCACATTTCTTCAAATGATTTAAAATAAACTAAATTTTATAATCATGGATCATGGAATATATTTTTTTTTTTGTGATCTTCAGAAACATCGTTTGACAAGTCTGTTGTGATATTGATTTTTCTGTGCTGCTCTGATACTGTTTTTTGAAAAATGTTTGGTTTTGGAATCATGCTGCTCTGATTATAAGAAATTGATTTGTAAATATTTCGTTTTTGGAATGCTTGATTTGGTATCAAAGATTTATCGTGCTCTGATAAATGAAATTTGTGTGCTTGAGTTGCTTGCTTTGTATTTAAGTCTTTTCTGTTGACTGAGGTACCATTATTTGCCACCGGGGTGTCATTAAAATCCTTGAGAAAGCAAGAACATTTGGTATCAGAAGCACCTTATATTTGTCACATCCATCTGTTCTGATTTTTCACTTTGTAGAGACACCATGTGGTATCAGTTTAAAAGTGCTGCATATTTTTTTTGCTGTATATATGAATTTTTTTTTTCTCTTGTAATGCATAGATCAGCATATTACTCTTGTAATTGATTTTCAAGTTTAAAATTATTTATTGATTATTCTTTCAGAAATTGAAATCAATATCCAAATTAAACTGTATTTATAATTCATCAAAATTATAACCAGATTTAGAAATTGTGATGAATTGTGACTGCAATATATTTCACAACAAGAGGAGAATTTTATTTAGATTTTCATGATGGTTAAATATTTATTATAATATCTTTGAACTGGCAATTATTTCACTATCATCTTCTTCTTCTATCACCCGTCTGCCATCCATCATTTTTTTTATTAATGTGGAGAGTTTATTTAAAAAAAAAAAAAAATCATCTTGTTTTAAAACAGTGAAAATATTTGTGATAGAAATGGGACTATGTTACTATTCAAAATTAGTGATAATTGAAAATTTTCAATGATCTCGGTACAGTTGATTATATTTCATAATATGATTAATTTAGAAATTTATTTCACAAACCATGTCTGTACCTACCAAATTTCTATCATACATATTAATTTTGTATGCTGAGGAGTTTTTTCATTTTGAAACTGAAAATAATAATAATATAATATTCATAAGTATTTCTCTAACCTCATTTAAAAATCCAAGCTCTGGTTATGCATGGTTATGAGATTACTTATACTTAAGCTGCAACTGATCTCATTTAAAAATCCAAGATCTGGTTATGCGTGGTCAGTGTGCTCTTAAATTAAAAAGAAAAAGAAAAGAAAATAATTTGGATAAAATAAAGATTTATATGAAATTCTCCTTGGTGTATATAAAAACTAGCCTATCAATCCATAATCTAATTTGTGAAATGTATTGAAATCTTATGAAGTATTATGATTTGTTGATTGATAGCTATTGGGATTTGAGATTATTTGTTTTTGTTGCTTAAATTGAATTATTAATTATAGTCCAACTCCATCATTATTTTTAAAAAAAAAAAAAAATATCCTTTGAAAATAATTGGAAATGAATTGTTTATAAAACTCTCTCCATTTTTACCCATAGAAAATCCGTCATTCTCTACAATGTGAAATATTCCACTAGTTCTCGGTTTATTATGATTTTTGTTTGACTGACTGAATTTTATGATGATCGTTCTTCCTCTTAAGCTGAAATTATATTTTTAGTCAATTTTCATCTGTATTTTAAATTCTGTATCCTTTTGATGATAACAAAAGGGGGAGAATGGATTAGATTTTGATTTATGAGTGAATATTTTATAAATATTTTTGAAAATTTAATTATTCATATATTTCACTCATGCATAGTTATAGGGGGAGCATTTAAATAGGAGGAGTTCAAATATCCACAAACAAACACATTTATTATATTCAAAATCTTTTATTTGTTTGTCATCATCAAAAGGGGGAGATTGTTGTATATAACGGTGTTGTATACACAATTATATGATTTTTGTTTGATGATAACAACCAAATATATTTTTATTATAATAAATGTTTGGTACTGTACTGTTATATATATATATATATCACAGCAATGAATATAATATTTAAATAAAATACGACTGTACAGAAATTCAAATATTAACACAGTATTTTATTTAAATAGAATGTTTAATTTCAATATTCAAACAGTACAACTATTTGTAACTCCACTATTTATACATTCACAGAATATTTGTACTTGTATAAACAGAATAAAATAGACAAGTTTGTTTGACAACAATAAAATGATATTTTATTTCAATCAAACTTGTTTATTACAGACATCAGTACATTTCATATATACACAGCTCCTCACAGCAACACTCATTCAGTTTACATTTCATATATATTCATTTTCACTTGTATATACAGACTCATACATTCATTGACACCACACACTGTCTTCTTGTCTTCAGCTTGTTAGTCCAGTCATCCCAGCTTACCTGTCACACATGAAACACACACACACAGTACACTGCAATAAAAATAAAACAGAATACATGCAAATTTAAATTTTATTTTTAAAATTTTATTTGCCTCAGATTTCTGGTGTGTTTCTCATCATTTTTCATGACTTGATCTGAATTATAAAACCATCAATCTGTGTCTAGACAGCTTGTGATATTCACAGTGATACACTGTAAATACCACAAGGCAGACAACATATATTTCAATGCAGGGACAGGGACAACTCGTCTGATGGCTGCATGTACACACGTGTATACACGTGTGCACTGCCTCGCCAATTCGGCGTGCAACTGAGGAGTAGCCACGTGGACCTTCTCAACTCAGTGCATATTTGAAAAGCAATAATGGTTTGAACATGCACAAACAATGAAAACCAGGACAAGTAAAACTAGTGTGAGCGAGCATGTTCAAGGATCAAGTGCAGCAACTAAAATCAAAACATGAATAGATGGAAAAATTCAAAATGGTGCATGGCTAAACAAAATGGAAGCAGCTCAAATTCAAGTACACAGCACAACCCAAATAAAATGGCCGAGCGCATATGCATCAATGAACAAGTGTGCATACACAACAAAGCATAGGGATGAGTGTCAGGACAACATGCCACAACACAAGACAAACAAGTCAACATAAAGTCAAAGTGAAATCAACTTAACATATCACCAAAGTGGTCGAGACAGCTCGACACAAATGGCCGAGCAAAGTTCAAATCAAAATGACCAGTACAAGATGTTTACAGCAGCATAAGCAACATACATGTGTACATGAAAGGGTGCACAAAACTGGAGTGGCACAAAGCAATGCACAGGGAGCCAAAAGAGTAAAAATGGCAACAGCAAACCAACAATGTCAAAAACAGCAAATGCAGTATGCATGTACAAGAATGGCTATGCAACTAAATGGTTCAGCAACAACGTTTGTTTTTTTTTTGAAATCACGCATAGGTCAAACTAGAGGACAAACATTATTGTATTCAAGCAGGGGATTTTTCATTCATTCAAGCTAAATAAATAAAAAGGAAAATTCATAAAGGAATCAATGGAAACTGGTGCACAATGGACTGGTGGAGTCAGTGGGATGCAGATATATGTATGAGCAACAAAACAGCATGACGGTCTAGCAAAGTCAAGCAGCATGTTTACATGCTTCAGTGTGCAGGGTGTTCAAGTGACAAAGCATGGTGACAGCATGTACAAGCAGTATACAAGCATGTGAACAAGTATATGATGCATGGAGCATCTGTTCAACAAAGTGGTGCAACATGTTTTCAAGTCAGCCTCATGTTCAAGACAAATTGTCGAGACAGTTTAAAATGCAACAACAGAAGAATGATACATGGTGATACAGTGGTGCACAAGTACAACAATACACAATTGAGACAAGAAAATCTCATGGTTGATTCAGTGTTAAAATTGTTTACCAGAAAGTCAACAGGAGTTTCAAAACGAAAAAGAAATTTCAAATCTGCATTTCCAGAAAACGTTTTTTTTTTGGCAAATGCTTAATCACTATCATATTTTTTTTGAAAACCTGTTTCCAGTTTTAGACAAAATCTTTTGGCAAGTTTTTAATGCATTCCTGAAATCATAGTGAAAGTTTGTTTTTGGTTTAAGGCAAGAAATCTTCTAAGGGAAATTACAGAAAAGGGAAGTTTGCGACTTGTGATGACAAATTGGCTCTTTCCAGAAAATCAGAGAGTTCTTTTTTGAATAATATTTGTTTTTGGCAAGATTTTTTTTTCAATGCAGATTTATTTTGATGAAGTGTTTTCAGCAACAAATCAAGCAAACAATTTTTTTTCAGCAAGATTTCAAGGGAATCAATCACTCAAGTGGATAATATGGCAACAAATTTCATTCAACCAATATTTTAAAAGAGGAAAGCAATCAAAATTATATCTTTCCAGTTTGAGCCAATATGCTTTCAATTCGGGAAAATTAAATATGGGATCAGAAATTTGTTCAAGGCATGATTAAATCAAGGCAGACGAGTTTGGTAAGTTCGTTTAGACCAAATTCGTTATTCAAGTAGAGAATTTCGGAATCACAAAGGAATTACAAGGCAACGCAAGCAATTTCATTCGAGAATTACAGAACCAAAAGGGCAAAGCAACAAAATCATCTCAAAGCCGTAGTTTACAAAGTCAATCAAGGAAGTCAAAAGGGGAAACTCGAAAAATCAGTCAAGCCAGTTAATTGAAATCAGAGAATTTTTCGGGTTGGTAATCCCTATGTATACACCAATACATCACTGGCAAGGATATAGATCGAATCCCACAAAAAAAACCAGATCGAATCATTTATCAAGAAATCAGAGTTTTTAGGGTTTCAAATTACCCTACAAATTAACACCAAATTCATCATCGGCAGTCAAAGGGAAAAACTAACAAAGCATACAGATCGAAGAACTACAATCAATTTGAGAGCAGAAAATTTCAAATCAGAGAAAACTCACATTTTTTCAATCGTTTTCGACCGAACAAATTCCAGATCGAAGTAGCAGAAAGCAACAGAGAAGTCGAACATCAGAGAACTTCATTTCATCAAGAGATCGATTCGATTTGGGGTGTATTGAAGAAACCCTAGCCAAATCACCGCCGCCATTTTCTTTCTCCAGAGCAAAAGCAAAAGTGATCGGGCAAGAATGAAAAGAAATGGGCCGGCCATGTTTAAATGGATAAGGGGATGACCCTTTTAATTTTATTTCCTAGGGTTTCTATTTAGTTTGTTTTATTTTGATTTTTTTTTTTTATTTTTTTATTTTGTTTTGTAAATCAAACCGAAACAGTTCTAGAGTCTGTAATCTCTAGGGGGAATCAGTCAAGAAGTTGACTGTCAGTTTCAGAGTCTGTAAATCTGAGTTACGAGTTACAGGGTTTGTAATTCGGGAAATCTGATCTAGGGGTTTAGATCAGTCTAGGGATTTGAGCGTAGGGTTAGAAGAGGAGCAGGGTTTGCGAGTGTACATGGTCTTGTATGCGGGAACTGTTCTATCACCTAGTAGAAACCTTAGAAATGCAGCAGTAGGCATGGTTTTGCCGAAGCTGGGTATATCTGTGTGTGATTTATTTTCTGCATTTCAGTTTCTGCTATTTTCTGTGATCAGTTTATTATTATATATCTTGTTAAGTTTTTAATTCAGTTAAAAACTGTGAAAAACCCTATTCACCCCCCCTCTAGGGTTATTCTAGATCCAACACTAGGTTGGAATTTGGATTTCTTTATTATCCGATTCAAACTTTATTTGATCCTGATATATCGAGTTCGTTTATCTCACCATTGATAGTTGAGTCACTGCACTTAGACACCAGTTTGGTTGATGATCCCTTAGTTGTTTCAAACCCAATTGGGCTCCATGGTGTGGTTGGGTTTGAAAGTTTTTATACTTAGCATTGAGTTTAGATGTGATGCTTGTTGGGCTTCACGGGCTATGGGTTAGTTCTGGGCATGGACTGGTTATCCAGTAGGGGTGCCGTTTTTGATTTTGGAGGGAGAGTTGTTAGGCTTATGGGCCGATTGGGTAACACTCTCGAGATCTCTTGTAATCCCATAGAATCTGTTATGCTAAGTTATCTAGAATCGCTTGACATGTTGGTCTAGAATTTGTGATCTGTTAGAGCGGTCCGGGAATACCCGGATGTGTATAAGGAGGTGAAGGGCTTACCTCCGGAGCTGGAAATTGACTCCCAAATATATCTGGTGGGTAAGGCTAAACCAGTGTCTTGGCCAGTGTGCCACGTGGCTCCTCGTGAGAGGAGGGAACTCCATAAGTAAGTAGGCGATTTGCTTGAGAAGGGGTTCATAAGACGAAGTATATCGGAGTGGGGCGCTCCAGTAGTTTTTGCCACGAAGGCGGATGGGTCCCTTAGACTTTGTGTAGGCTAAAGAGAGCTAAATAAACTCACAAAGAAGAATAGACACCCATTGTCGAGGATTGATGATCTCTTTGATCAGTTAGTGGGCGCCTCAGTATTTTCGCAGTTGGACTTAGCCACGGGATTTCATCAGTTGAGAGTGGCTGAGGATAGTACAGAGAAGACTGCCTTTAGGACTCCGGATGATTTTTTTTATGAGTGGCTGGTGATGCCATTGGGTTTGACGAACGCCCCCGTATACTTTGATGATTTGATAAGAAGGGTGTTCAAGGAGTACCTAAATAAGTTGTGATGGTCTTTGTGGATGACATCTTGGTCTTTTCTAGGAGCAAAGCCAGTTAGTGAAAAACGGTGGTTTTGGAGTAAGACTGGCGGGGACATCCAGGGTTGGACAAGGGGCTTAATTATTTAGTCGTTTTTACTAGTATCATCTCACGAAGGTCGTCTGAATTCGAAGGAGGTATCCCTTGGGTGTTTGTCTGATATTGGTTTAGGCCTTTGGGGCCTGCATTTGGGGGAATGCCGAGTTCGATTAGGGTGGTCTGCGTGAGGGATGGATAGCTGTGATGATTTTGGACGATATCCTGGTGGAGAAGAGCATGCCCTACATCTTAGGGAAGTGCTGGAGGCTCTTCAAGCGCATAATCTTAGGACAGTAAAAGTGGATGGGATTTTTAGCATCCTATGGGTTTGAGATAGCGTATACCCCTGGCAAGGGTAACATGGTAGCGGACACCTTAAGTAGAAAAAGGGATTGTCCTCGAGTTTGTGGTTCGTTGAACGAAGGAGCCTAGAGTTTATTTCTATGATGGATTTCAGACCTTCCGTTAATTGTGTACCCGGTTTGCTAGCTTCCTTGGAAGTTAGACCTACTCTTTTGGGGCAAATTGTAGAAGCATAGAGGGACGACCCACAGTTGGTTGAGTTAGTAGAAAAGCTCATAAGGGGGGGAGTCGTCCAGCCATTTGAGTAGGTACACCCTAGATGATAGGGGGTGCTTGTGTAGAGACGGTAGACTTTGTGTACCGCAAGATGAGGGTTTGAGGAAGGTTATTCCTGATAATGCACACCGTTTTAGGATGACCATTCATCCCGGTGGGGACGAGATGTACCAAGACATGAAAAGGACTTTCTTCTGGGCCGGTATGAAGAAAGATGTGGCCGAGTATGTTGCTAGATGCTTGGTGTGCCAACAAGTAAAAGCAGAGCAAAAGAAGCCAGGTGGGTTGCTTCATCCTTTGGAAGTTCCGATATGGAAGTGGGATAGTGTCTCGATGGACTTCGTTGATGGTTTACCGAGATCGAGGAAGGGCAATACAGGAATTTGGGTCGTGGTTGATAGACTTACTAAGAGCGCCCATTTCATACCCGTAAAGAGTAAGAGGACTGCTCCATGGCTTGCTTCAGTCTATGTTCGAGAGATAGTTCGATTGCATGGGGTACCTTCCAGCATAGTGAGTGATCGAGATCCTATCTTCACTAGTGAGTTTTGGAAGAGTTTACAGGAGGCGGTGGGGACTCAGTTGTGTTTGAGCACCGCATATCATCCTCAGACAGACGGCCAGACCGAGAGGGTGAACCGTGTTTTGGAAGACCTTTTGAGGCTTTGTATCTTGGATTTTGGAGGTACATGGGAAGAGCATCTTCCTTTGGTGGAGTTTGCATATAACAACAGCTTCCAGTCTAGTATTGGCATGGCACCTTTTGAAGCTCTTTATGGAAGGCCTTGTCGATCACCTACATGTTGGTGGGAATCTACGGATAATATATTGCTAGGGCCCGATATGGTTAGAGAGACTTCAGAGAAGGTTGATTTGATTCGAAGAAGGATGAAAGCAGCGCAAGACAGACAGAAATCTTATGCAGATAAGAGGAGGACTGATCTTGAGTTTGAAGTTGGGGACATGGTTTTTGTCAAAGTGTCTCCATTACGGAATGTTGTTCGCTTTGGATCCGCTGGGAAGTTAGCACCGAGGTTTGTAGGACCGTTTCCTGTCAAGGAAAGAATTGGACGGATGGCATATAGGGTGGAGTTGCCAGACAGACTTAGTGGTATACATGATGTTTTCCATGTGTCACATTTGAGGAAGTACCTACATGAGACCGCAGAGGTGGTAGAGCCGAGCTTGCTTAGAGAAGTGGAAGTAGAGCGTGATGCGACGATTCGACGAGCTCCTACTCGCATCCTTGGGTCAGAGATTAAGAAGTTGAGAAACAGAGAGGTTCAGCTAGTCAAAGTGCAATGGGGAGATGACGAGAGCAATGCTACTTGGGAGACGGAAGCGAAGATGCGTTCTTTGTACCCTTTTCTTTTCAAGAGTATGTTCTTTAACTTCTCCTTTATTGCCTATCTTGTACTTATCTTGTCCTTAGTATGTCCTCTCGTTAGCACCTTTGACCTTTTAGATAGGGTAAACCTATGGTTGAAACATGTGTTTGAGACATGTTATGATTGATGGATGCAAGTGGATGCAAGTGTTTGCTAGTGGTTGCTCGTGGATGCATATACACACACTTTAGGCACTAGATCGGCTCAATCACTTCATATTGCATATTGCATATAAATGTGTGTAGGTAGCTATATTAATGGATGTATGATGGTTGTGCTATCATATGGATGATGCATTTATTCGGTGAATGATTGTGCACGCATGTAGAAATAGTATGTGTCGATAGGGTTCTTTCGCATACATATTGGATGCATGGCACTATCATGGTTTGCATTAAGGAGGTCAACTGAATCAGTAGACCGCCTGATTTTGCATTAGATAGGGAACATATACACACACTTTTTGCATATGTTCATACAACATTAGAAACTTTAAGGACAATGGATGCCAGTGTTTGATGGTTGAGTAGATGGTTGTTTGGTTGGTAGGATACGTTCTTCTTGACTTAGAGATTTCGGGGACGAAATCCTTTAAGTAGGGGAGAATGTAACACCCCGTATGTTAAATAACTTGTTATAACATAAATCAGAGCAGAATTAAATTTAATATTCTGAATCAGGGGAAACGGGCTGTGCCATTGCGTTCGTCTCGGAAAAATACGCGAAATGGAGTCCGAGTTTTCGTAAATCGGAGTCCGTATGACCAAGTTATGGCCCGTCAAAGTTTCACGAAAAATCAAAAACGAAAACTGCTCATGTTTTGAGGCCCGGGATGAGTTTTGGGCTGTTTTTTTTGGGCCCTAAATGGTTCCTACACTTGACTTCTTCCCCAAGACATGCTTTAAAGGCTAGGATTGGTTCTAGGGTATATCCTATGGTCCTAAAACATCTAACTAATCTATATATACACCCTAATACCCCCCTTATCCTTACCAAAAATAGATCTAAGGCCATTATGCCACCACTTAGAAAATTGGAGAGCCTCCACTAAAAATCCTGAGAGGGTTTGCAAGCTAATCTACATCTTCTTCTACTTAATCATTGGGATTTGCTTCATTTAACTTGCTAATCTTGTTTTGGTGAGCTTCTATCCCCTTAATAATCAATTATTGAATTGATTATGATAAGATGTGATAAAGTATGGCTATGTTTGTGGATCCATATATTTATGCAAGCTTGATGTAGTGAATATTATGTGTTTTGCAAGTTATATGCCTTATGTCATGCAAGTTTCATAATATGTAATCATGATATTTTTATGCAAGTAGTTTCATGATGTTTATGATGCAAAACACTAAGTGAATATGGATCCATTATGCAAACATGTTATGCAAGTATGTGAGTACTTATGCAAGTCATGTATATGCTTATATGCATGTTTAACATCTTATGCAAGTATGTGAATGTTTATGCAAGTTATGTATATGTTGAAATGCAAGTTTAACATAATATGCAAGCCTATGCAAGTATGTGAATGTTTATGCAAGTTATGTATATGTTGAAATGCAAGTTTAACATAATATGCAAGCCTATGCAAGTATGTGAATGTTTATGCAAGTTATGTATATGTTGAAATGCAAGTTTAACATAATATGCAAGCCTATTCAAGTATGTGAATGTTTATGCAAGTTATGTATATGTTGAAATGCAAGTTTAACATAATATGCAAGCTTATGCAAGTATGTGAATGTTTATGCAAGTTATGTATATGTTGAAATGCAAGTTTAACATAATATGCAAGCCTATGCAAGTATGTGAATGTTTACGCAAGTTATGTATATGTTGAAATGCAAGTTTAACATGATATGCAAGCTTATGCAAGTATATGAATGCTTATGCAAGTATGTGAGTGCTTATGCAAGTTAAGTATATGCTAAAATGCAAGTTCTACATGTTATGCAAATCACATGTATGATGATATGTAAGTTCATATGCAACATGTTATGCAAATCACATGTTTGATGATATGTAAGTTCATATGCAACATGTTATGTAAGACACATGTTTGATAATATGCAAGTTTGGGTTGAATATAGTTGGGTTAATATATGCTCATATATGCAAGTTGACATCCTCTTAACCCATGACAAAGTTGTATGCTAAACCCATGATAGTTGTGATGGATCTTCCCCTTTATTATGTCATGAAATGAGAACGATTTACGTGGGGAAACGATGGGGTTGGTAAATATGTTAATTAAAGCATGGTTGGGTATGATTAAGCATACCATAAAAATAAATTACCATAAGTGGGAATTTACCTATTGAGTTAGGTCTACCCCATGGGAATTTACCTATTGAGTTAGGTCTACCCATGTTATGGAAAACTTGATATTAATTAGGAATAATTAATATGGGGGTGATTAATTAGGTGTAATTAATCGACTAAGACACGAGGTTGGACTCATTTGTAGTGTAAAACTGCCCGGACCCGACCGGCTTAACCAGTTGCTACAAATGTCAGCCCAATGTGAGAGGTCTTAGCCATAAATTAAATACGTGATTAAGGTAAAGACACGAGGTTAGACTCTGTTATGACGTAAGACTGCCCGGACTCTACCGGCTTAACCAGGCGGTCATAACAGCCAGTCTAATGTGGGAGGTCTTTATGGGAGATCACGGTCTTAATTAATTAAGAAACACTTAACCATATTAGCATGTAGTGGGACATGAGGGGTTAAGTGGGTGCCTTGGGTGGCATATAGTAACTAGTTGGGGTGCCTTGGGTGGCATGAGGAAACTAGTGGGTTGCCTTGGGTGGCAATAGAAAATACGATAAGAATACTTAACCAAAGTGGAACATGTAACTAAACATGATTAAAGGGTTAAGTAAGTGCCTTGGGTGGCATGGGGAAATCAAGTAAGTGCCTTGGGTGGCATGTGGGAATCAAGTAAGTGCCTTGGGTGGCATGTGGGAATCAAGTAAGTGCCTTGGGTGGCATGCGAAAATCTAGTGGGTGCCTTAAGGGGCAATTGTAATATAATTGGGTGACTTAACCAAACCTTAACATGTAAGGGGGCATGATTATAAAAAGGGGTTAAGTGGGATGCACTAGATAAAATGACAAGCTTAAGTAGTAGCTTGTGGGGGGCCCATTTCAACCAATATCCCAAACGTATCTTTGTGGGCTCGACCCATGTCGAGTGACGGGACACGCATATTGGGCTTGATTATAAGAGGCCAAAACGGGGTAGCGGTGGCAACGCAAGTCCAACGGGTTTCATATGCGTGTGTGGGCCCGGGCTGGTAGATAAGCCGTTGTTGCATCGTGTAGATATAAAGCCATGCACCGTTGATAGTATTAGGTAGCCACTTTAGGGGAGTGATACACCCCACTGTGGGACCAGCACGGGTATCTACGTTAGGGAGCCGATCGCTTGGGGTAGTGGGGTACACCTAGTAGAGATAGTGGCAGACGGCACCTATGTAGTCAACTAGGGTACAGGAAACTACTGGTTATATCTATCTTTGATATCCTTGGGTGGGATCAACCTTTGAGTAGGAGTGACTGGTGTGGTGCAGTTAGTAATTATCCTTGGGTGGGTAGATGTGTCTTTACGGTTATCTTAGTTCGTCCTGTGTTCGTGGGCAACTTAGTGTAGTCATTATCCCCAAAGATACCATACCGAGTTCATATCATACCCTAATTACTTTAATAATTGTATTATTAAGGAGATAGGGTTCACTCAGGCTTATGTCTGACCCCCGTTGTTTTTATCTTTTTCCTTCAGGTCCTCAGGTTGGGCCTAGTGCTAGTGGGCTTTGATCAGTTTGCTTTATCTATCTCTTGGAGCTTGGACCGTAGATGTAGAGCTCAGCTTATCTTATCTTTTCTGTTATGGCTATTTGTTACGAGTAGTGGGATTATGTACTTATTTTATTCAGGATGGATATTTTGTACTTGACTCTTGTTATGGTTTTATGATGTAACCAAACATGTTTTACTTTCCGCTGCTATGAGATGATGTTTTAAATTTTCAAGTATTACATTATATCTGTCTTGTTGTAATTTTACTGTTCTATACTCACTAAAAATACTCCACCGATGCTATGGCATTCCCTTAGTGAGTGACTATAGCGGGTGTGGGGTGTTACATAAACCAACTGGGTTAATAGGTGTAGTAAACCCGTCCATGAATCTGTAGGCCCAATACAAAGTTAGACAAATCTGAAAAATCTATCCATCTGATCTGTTAGTCTGAAAACTTGTTAACTTAATCTATGAACTAGTAAATCTGAATTCTGTATGTCTGAGCTTGTAAACAAGTTAATCTGAGATCTGTTAGTCTGGGGACACAAGGTTAGGAGGGGAATTACTTGTGTCATCTGTTGTTTGGGACCCATATTAGTCAGTAACCCTTTCTGGTATCAAAACTTTGACCCAACAGTAGGTAGGGTCCGGGCACGCTTACTGAACTAATTATAAGTGGTTCATTCTGATAATGGCGAGGGGTGTTGATGGTGCGTTCCAACCGGGTCATGTGCGTGCATGGATCCCGGTCTGCCTCTGAGGATGTAAGACGCCTTGACATCTGTAAATAGGTCTGTGCCAATTGGTTGTCACTTTAGGGAGTGATACACCCTACTGTGGGGCCGACACAGGATATTTATGTATTAGGGAGCCGATCGCTTGGGGTAGGGTTTTAGGGTACGCTTAGTTCTGTCTGTTTCTGTTGGTACCGTCTGTTTCTGTTGGGTGGTAACACCTGTCTGTTTCTGTGTGGTACCGTCAGTTCGGGTGGTAAAGGCCCATTACTAGTGTACACCTAATTCTACATTCTGTTTCCGTAGGGATAAATCTGTTTCTGCTTCTGTCTGTTTCTGATCGGGTAGTAAAGGCACATTATTAGCATTCTGTTTCTGTTAAAGTATTCTGTACCCGTTCCTGCTTCAATTTAGACATTAGGGTGGTACCTAATTCTACTATACTAGTATTAGTGCAGAGAAGTGTAAAACAATAGTTTATATCATGCTGTTTTTCTGTTATATCTGCTACACCTGTTACAGTTATCTCACATCCAGTTTTATGTTCATATCATGTTATTATTATCTGTTCATATGCTGAAAGTCACTGGACTTGCCAGACTTTTTGTCTGACCCTTTTTGTTTCGCCTCCTTTCTTCCGTTTCCCCCCCAGGTTATCCAAGGAGGGAATACTTTAGCTTGATCGAGATTTCTCTTTGCTTGAAGTGCTTAAAGTATGGCTTGGCTCTGTATAGCTTCCGTTCCATGGGGATTATGATTTTAAACCATGCATTTTGAAGGCTTTTGTACAAGACTGATATTTTGTACTTGAATTCTTAAATTGAAAGGATGTAACCATATTAATTTCTGTTTCCGCTAAAAATTTTCAAGTACTGTTTTATCTGTCTTGTAAGTTTCTGTTCTGTTTACTAAAATGCTCCACCAAAGTTAAGGCATTCCCTTTGTGAGTGACCTTAACGGAGGTAGGGTGTTACATAATCAAATAAGAGTTAAGCAGTAAGAGTAAAGCAAAATAGAGTTATTCGAATATTAGTTGTTCGAATAAGAGTTAAATAAAAAGGAGTTAATCAAATAGGGTTATTCGAATATTAGTTATTCGAATAGGAGTAATGAAATAGAGTTAAACAAATTAGAGTTAATCGAATATTAGTTGTTCGAGATAAGAGTTAATTAAATAGAATTAACCAGAAAGAGAGAATCGAATATAATCTATTCGAAATGAGTTAATCGAATATAAGTTATTCGAAGAGAGTTTATCGAATATTAGTTATTCGAAGAAGAGTTAATCAAATAGAGATTACTCGAAAGTGAGTTACATGGCGAATTCGATTATATCGAATTCGGGGAAAGTATTATTTACTTTCCGGTTTTTAAATCAGGATTTACTTATTTATAAATAAATTAGTTGTTAGATAAATTAATCAAAGTAAGAAATAAATGTTAGACTTATAAGTTAGATATTTCAGAATTAAAATTTATAACGTTAGGGTTATAATAAATGTTTTCATAAAGGAAGCGGATTTGTAATCTGAATCCGAGAATTTGCGTAAGCAAATGGTTTTAGTAATTGAAGTGATGAGCTTTATCTATCGCAAGGTTAAGATCGTTGTTCAGTTAAGGTCTGAGAGGTAATTATACCCCAACTTGATTGACTTCGAAATTGACTAAGGAATAGTAGAAGTTCGATAACAAAGGATGATTAGTAATGCGGTTAAGTAATAAATGACTTATGGATTTATTAGTCGTAACGATGTTTCATACAGCGTTAGTTGAAATCCATATAAATGAGTTTCGGAAAAGTTTTCCAAATATAAATCAAAGATGTTTTCTAAGTGTAGAAATACAGAAATATGAATATACATATATATATATATATATTCGATGATTGGATCGATAATTCCATTTGGAATTAAGATCGTTGTTTGTACACCGACATGTTTTCATTTGATAGTTAAATCACAGACTATCGAAGTTTTGACCATTTTACATTGTAAATATGGAGAGACCGGTTGGATTATTATTCGAAGAACCACTCCGTATTGACATAAGCGTTGTGATCAAATACGATGAAGATAATTGAAGACGGTGTTATGCAAGGGCTGTCCTGTTTACAGAATAGTGCCTTCGGTTTCGTTCAGTCCCAGAACGAACGTATATGGACGAATGTTTGATTGAATATTTCCAATGATCGAATGAGTTGGACTGTACAAATATATATGGTGGCCAACGGATTTATTCCGTTCGCATAAAATCTAGAAACTATTTGTATAAACCCAACTAATGATTTACGGATCTGAAAATGTGGCATTCAAAGTGATCGTGTTATCAATGAAATGGAAAGTAAGCGTAGCTTCTTGCCTCATGTAACGGCTGGAAATTTCCGACTCCTCGAGAGTCGGAAATTCCGAGACGTTAGTGAAAGAATTTAGAAGGTGAGAAAGAAAAGATAGAACTAATAGAATAGAAGAAGAAGAACATCAGAATCATCAGAGTAACACGAATCTCACAGCGGAACGAATAACATATAATATATAACATAACTTTGAAGTAAACAGTTATATATACAATAGCACTTTATCAGAGTACAACACTTACAACACAGCGGAAATAACTATAGCTATATAATCTTGCAGCCTCCTGCTCCAAGCTCTCCAAGTATATCTGTAAATCCCGACTACTTGACTGCCCGTACAAATTTAGGCACCCAAGAGTTTAGGGAAAACAACAAAGTAAACTCTGGGTCAGTCATGGGACTGGTATGAGTAAAATAGTTTAAACAATTGAACAGGTATATGATATCTCATAAGACCACGCCGTGAATACGGAACGGGTTTTTCCTTATGAGTATCTAAACAACTTTGACAAGCAATATCATTGTGATATTATAATAATGTCTAAGTACAAATAGGTATCAATCTAGCAGAAACGCTTGCATCTCACGTTCTACATACATAGTATAAAATCATAAACCGCAGGGTGCTTATCGGAAAATGGATTCCAACAGACAAGGTATGGGAGCACCTTCTGAATAGTGTACTCTAGAGGTGATACACTCAGGTTCAACAAGAACGTCTTGCAACCCGGCCACACATGACCGCTCACTCATTTAGCTTGAGTGTCGCGAATATATTGCCACCACGGTTGTAGGCCATCAAACCATCATCCGAAGATACCGAATCAAAAAGAAGTATAAATATGAATATTCTCTATATCGGTGACAATACACCCTGCTTGGGGATGACCCAACTAGCCATGCTGCCTAGCCCAACTTTTGTTACTTCCTGGTGTGAGGCTAGAGGCTACGTCTATCTTCAGAACATCTGATCACCATTCACTTTGAATGCCACATTGTCATACCCGCCAAATCACAAATTGACTTATCCAAAAATAACACGGGTATATAGCTAAGAGAAACGAATTCCTCTGCCACCAAACGTGAATACGTTTGAACAGATCAACTTACGCGATCCATTGGATATACTCTGTCAGACCTTCTTCCATATACATTGTCCTGGGACTGGACAAACTGAAGGCACTATTCAGTATATCCATCTTAGTCACTGTTATCTAAGACTTATACAACAGCCCTTGCACTTTACTCCGTCTTCAATTTATCTTTGGCAGATATTGCTCGCAACGCTTATGCCAATACAGAGTGGTTCTTTGGATAATAATCCAACCGGTCTCTCCATATTAACAACGTTAAAATGGTAAAAACTTTGATAGTCTGTGATCTAACTATCAAATGAAAACATGTCGGTGTACAAACAACGATCTTATTTCCAAATGGGAATTCGATCGATCAATCATCATATGTTCATATTTCCTTATTTCATATATTTAGAAAATATATGTTATTAATCATCGAAAAACATTTCCATAGTTTATTTTCACATCACTATTATCTCGCAACTATCAGTCCCTAACTGTAACTAGTATGAGAACAATTCTCTAAGTATCCATACGGAAGGTCGAAACCAACATCAGATCGTCACTTAGAAAACCGTTCAACTTACCCTCTCCAGTCAGTTTCTGAATTTGCTTAACTCTGTTTCTTAAATTCTTATCATGAAAACATTTCATTTTCTATGTTTAGAAAACATATCTGACTATATTTGGAAAACGTTTCCAAACCTCATCTACGGATATCCCATGAACATTGTATAAAACATCGTTTCGCTTAATCCATTTATCGCTTATTCCTTAGCTTTATTCCTAATCAACCTTTTAGATCGAACCACAACTATTCCTTTGTCAATTCTGAAGTCAATCAAGTTGGGGTATAGTTACCTCTCAGACCTTAATTGAACAACGTCCTTTACTGTGATATAGATGAAGTTCGTCACTCACTTTTTCCAATCATCTATTTACGCAAATTCTCGGATTCAGGTTACGAATCCACTTCTTATATGACAGTGTTTGATTATAACTATAACGTTATAATTCCTACTTCCGCAATGTCTAACCTAAATTATAACTTTATCTCCTAACTTGAATAATTTAACAGACACCTAATTTCTAAATCAATAACTAAATCTTGATTTAAACCCTGGAAAGTAAATAGTGCTTTCCCGAATTCGCTATAATCGAATTCGACGTATAACTCTCTTTCGAGTAATCTCTATTCGATTAACTCTCCCTTTTTAATAACTTATATTCGATAAACTCTATTTCGATTAGCTCCTATCGAATAACTAATATTCGAATAACTCTTCTTGGTTGGCTCTATTTCATTAACTCTTATCGAATAACAAATATTCGATTTTCTTAAATGTGTCAATTCTTATCGAATAACTAACATCCGATTAACTTAAATGGATTTACTCTTAT
Source organism: Allium sativum (assembly GCA_030737875.1). Classification (NCBI taxonomy): domain Eukaryota; kingdom Viridiplantae; phylum Streptophyta; class Magnoliopsida; order Asparagales; family Amaryllidaceae; genus Allium; species Allium sativum. The sequence goes on along the minus strand of CM060916.1, from coordinate 221,003,833 downwards.
CGAATAACTTATTCGATTAACTCAACTTGATTTTCTTAACTCGATTATCTCAACTCGATTTCTTAACTCAGTTACTTAACTCGATAACTTAACTTAACCCAAATCGATTAACTCAACTCTAATCGATTAACTTAATTTGATTTACTCCTTCGAATAACTCATTCGAATAACTTAATTGATTAACTCCTTCGAATAACTAATTCGAATAACTTCCCTTCGAATAACTAATATTCGATTTACTCTAACTCGATTAACTTAATTCTAATCGATTAACTTAACTCAAATTGATTAACTCCTTTCGAATAACTAAATTCGATTTAACTCTTCTCGAATAACTAAATTCGATTAACTCTTTTAACTTTACTCGAATAACTATATTCGATTAACACCGTCTTTTGAATAACTATATTCGATTATCTCTTTTCACTTAACTCTATTGGGCTGACCCTATTGGGTTGACTCTATTTGCTTTAACTAACTCCGAATAACTCCTTTGGATTAACTCTTCGACTAACTCCTTTGGATTAACTAACTTCGAATAACTCCTTTGGATTAACTAACTCCGAATAACTCCTTTGGATTAACTAACTTCGAATAACTCCTTTGGATTAACTCTTCGACTAACTCCTTCGGATTAACTCTTCGATTAACTCCTTTGGATTAACTAACTCCGAATAACCAATATTCGATAACTCCTCTTCGTATAAATAATATTCGATAACTCTTCTCAAATGAATAACATTTGATTTCTCCACTCGAATAAACTATATTCGATTACTCTTCTCTCGAATACACTATATTCGATACTCTACTTTGAATAAGTGATATTCGACAACTCTACTCGATTAACTCCGCTTGGATAACTCTAACTGGTCAACTTTAACTGGTCAACTTTAACTGGTCAACTCTAACTGGTTAACTCTAACTGGTCACCTCTAACCGATCAACCCTAACTGGTTAACTCGTCTCGATTAACTGAACTAATCCACTTAGTTTAACTTAGCTAATTCACGTTGATTAACTCTAGCCGATTCACTTAGTTTAACTCAACTAATTTACTTCGATTAACCACTTAGTTAACTTAACTAATTCACTTCGATTAACCACTTAGTTTAACTTAACTAATTCACATCGATTAATCCTTTAGTTTAACTTAACTAATTCACTTTGATTCACCGCTTAGTTTAACTTAACTAATTTACTTTGGTTAACTTAACCAATTACTTTGATTAACTCGACTAACTCGCTTTGGTTAACCTAACCAATTACTTTGTTTAACTCGACTAACTTGCTTTGGTCAACCTAACCAATTACTTTGTTTAATCCTTTATACTCGATTAACAAATATTTCTCCTTTATACTTGATTACCCAATATTTCCCTTTATACTCAAAATCCCCTTTTCTTTATAATATAAAATCCATCAATTTTATATAAATAAATTATTTCCAAATTATAGTTTGAAAATCTCTTTTCTATATCCTGGTATTTCTTATGGTTTTTAACACATCATCTAACAACGATGAATATCGTCCAACCACACATAATCACAATAAATTATATATATCACATTTATATATCACAATACATAAATTACAGTAAAAATAACTGTTGAGGAATCCAGTTGGATTCCTCCAACCTGTTTCCCTGCACCACAGATGTTAGACAACACTGGTATAATATTCTGATAAGCAGAATCAGCATATAAATATTTATCGGTTTATATATATATATATATATTCCACTAACTGACTAGCAGTTCAATCAAACAGTCAACACACAGTCAAACAGACAATAGTTAACAGTTCTAAGAATACACTGTAAAAATAGAACTATTTAGAGTTGGTGAGTTTTACTCACATTTGGACGATCATCGTCAATGACGATAATCATCGCTTTATTCAGCTAGACAATTTATTTTGCTATAAATTGTGATGGACTCCAATCGACTCGCGGTCAGTTCCATTGTGTAGTGTCCGTCCATACGATCCCAACGCAACTTACGGTTCGTCAATCTGATATCGTATGACGAAGATATTGCATTGTAAAGTTAATACACTATTTTATTTAAAATATAACTTAGATTTTCCCTTTTAAAAGTTCGGGCCTTACCCACCATCAACCGGCCCAATAACCCTTAAATAAAAACCCACCCGTATGCCTTTCCTTCCCAAATCGACATCCTCCCTCCAGTAAACACAACTCCACCCAAATGGCACCGTTGACCGCCGATTGCTCCTCCTCCAACCACCAATTTAAGTCGCCACCACCTCCATTCCACTCAGCAACTCGACCGCCTTCACCTCATACCCAAACCACTCCGTTCGATCTGCCTGCTCCAGAACTCGAGCGTAGTTCACTCCGCCATCCACCCTGTCACCGTCCACCGAGTTGGCCACGACCATCACCAAAACACTCGCCACCTCCGCCTCATCAAACGCCCCAACCCTCGTCAAGCCCGATGCCCCAAATATCACCAACACCCGAACCCTAGAACTCGCTCGTGAATTTCCAGCGACGAACAATAATGTCGAACCACAAAGTAAGCATACCAGGGTGTAGTGTCTTCTTCCAGGATCTCCAATATGTTCGGTTTAGGATTTAGAGAGATTTATTTGTAATTGTTTTGATTTTTGTTTGTGGGAAAAACTCACTGTAAACACCCAGTGCGGTGATATATAGTTGTAGGGGTGGTTGGTTTCATTTGTGGTTGAGAAGGGATGGACTTGGCTGCTGTTTTGAGGAGAGAAGTGAACGGTTGAGAAGAATGTAATGTGGCCTTGTTTTTGGCCTTGTATATAGGTTAGGATATTTTTTTTATATTCAATATTATATAAATTTATATTGAACTGTTGCTTGTATATGACTTCTAAAAATTCTTATGATCACACACGATACCCAAAAATCACCAAACTGGACGTGTAGGTAGAGTTCGACATTACGGTCCCAATGAAACTGGTTTCGTCGAATTCCGACTCCGTATGCTCACATAGCGTATTTTTAACTGTCAAAATACTGACTGTTTTACACTCTAAAAATCCGTACGGCCACACAGTGACTCTAAAAATCACGAAACTGGAAATATAACAACTATTTGATATTGCGAATCCAACAAAACTGGTTTCGTCGAATTCCGACTTCGTTTGCAAAAGTGGCTATTTTTAACGCTTTGAATGACCCATTTAAATATATAAATATATTTAAATAAATTAAATTAAATATAAATAAATTTATATTATCGTATATATTCACAGTGGAATATCATACGGCTCCAGGATAATTATATATTTCATATTCTAAGTCCAAGTTGAATCGATATTCAATTTACATTGAAAATCCCTTTTATAACGTATATAAAGCGTTACGAATTATATACGAATTCCATAGCGACTTTTCTGAAATTTGATTTGGACGCAAATCAAAATCTACACAACGAAATCCCGATATTTCTCTTCCACTAGAAAGATATACTCCACCAGCTCCACATGTTTCTTGTTTCACAGAGATCCGATTTAAAACGAACCCTGTATACTCAGTTGAAGTTCAAATCGCCAAACAGCGAACTGCCGTGTCGTTACGTGCTCGATTTTAATTATATTATAATTATACGTTCAACTATCGTTTATTTAATATATTCGTTATTTAAATAATTAAATAACTTAATTATTATACCTTACAAAACGCGCCATTACACCTCACATCCGGTAAATGACAAAAATCGGGCAGGCAGCATGGCTAAGTCGGTCTCTCCGTAGTAGGGTGTATAATCACCTATCTAGAGAATACTCATTTGCTTCTTAAATCTATCAGTGTTGTCCCATATATATTTACGGGAACGGTTGCTGGTCCCAACCGTTGGTGATGTACATTCGATACACTAAAGCGAAATGAGTGGTCGGTCATGTGTGGCTGAGTTACAAGTTGTTCTTGTTGAACTCCAGTGTATCGTTCCTAGAGTACACTGATCGGAAGGTGGTTCCATACCTTGTCATAGTTGGAAATCCAATCATCCAATACGCACCCGCGGTTTGATTGTATACTATATATGTAGAACGTGAGATAAAGCGTTTCTGCTAGATTGATATCTAATTGTATTTAGACATTATTATAATATCAGTGATACTGCTTTTCAAAGATGTTGGATTCTCATAAGGGAAAAACCCGTTCCGTATTCACGGCGTGGTCTTATGAGATATCATATACCTGTTAAAATGATTTGAGTTTACTCACACCAGTCCATGACTGGCCCGGAGTTTATTTGTTTTGTTTCCCTAAACTCTTGGGTGCCAAATTTGTACGGGCAGTCAAGTAGTCGGGATTTACAGATATACTGGAAGAGCTTGGAGCAGGAGGCTTCAGGATCATATAGCTATAGTTATTTCCGCTGTGTTGTAAGTGTTGTACTCTGCAATATTATTGTATACATATACTGTTTGTATTTCAAAAGTATGTTATATTTTATTCGTTCCGCTGTGAGATTCGTGTTACTCTGATGATGATGATCTTCTTCTTCTTCTATTCTAATAGTTCTACCTTATCTATTCTCACCCTCTATCTTCTTTCTATTAGTTCCTTGAATTTCCAATGCAATTTGGGGTTGGACTTGTGTTATTTAGTCAGCTCAAATTGGACCGGATTTTCGGGTCACTACAATTGGTATCAGAGCTTAAGGTTAAGTGAATTACCTTGGCTCTGTGGCGTGACTCAATAGAGATAGGGTTAGTAATACCCTAGATTGAGTTGAGTGTATATATACGGGTGAACGTATTTGTTAATTGATATAAAAAATTTGTTTTGTATTGTGGAGCTTTATTGGTTGAGTGGCTTATGAATTCTGGTCGATAGTGGGGCACCACAATATCGATAAGGGTTTCTAAACATTCGAATACGATGAACCAACATGATATGCTTTGAAATTAACATAGTATAATTGGTTGTATTGGTTGTTAGTATAATCGAATGAGATTATAAAAGGTGAAATGCTTATATATAACTAATCAGAATTCATATAAGTAAAGTATATGAAATAAGATGAATTAAATCTGAAATTAAATCAGGATTAGGAATTAAAATAAGGAAATTTTATGTTCCTGGGAGATTTTGAAAATGTTTTCAAATTGGAAGTGTTATAGTATTGAACTCACTTCGATAAACTGGGAAATAACCCTGATGAGTGTGGCCACATCATCAGTGTTCATTTTCGAGTTCTAAGTGATGGATTACTACCAAAGGTTGTGTTTTTGAATTGTTTAAGGAAAACAAGTGTTTAGAAATTCAAAGGTTTTGAATTGGTATTATGGTTTCAAATTGATTTGAAATAAACCCAGGAATATAAATCCTGGAATTAAGATTTAACTTATGAAGTTAAATAGATTAAAATATTGAAAGTGAATAAATTAATTTGAATTAAACTTGGACAAGGTTATATATAATATGGAATTATATTGGGATGATATCGAGTAAGTTGATTGATTTTATAAGGATTTGGAATCAAGAATTGTACTTAAGTTTGAAATGGTATTTGACTTGAGTATAAGCAATTGCTTGAGTTTGAGGATAAAAACTGACAGGAGATGGATTGGAATGACATTGGTATATGTTAAGTTGATAACCAATGGGAATGGTATAATGATATGGTCAGCAAAAAGGTACAAGTTTATATTTCATATGAGTTGGAATTTATGATCCGATTTGGCAAGCTGCTTGGCGTGTTGATTTTCTTTTGGGTTGGAGAAGGCCATGAGAGGCGAGTTGTGGTTTTACTGATGCTGTACAAAGGAGGTTATGGCGAAATTTTCCGAAAAATTTAGGCGTTAGAAAATTTTTAGAATTTTTGAAAATTGAGTTGGTCGGAAGGAATTAATATTTTAGTCAATATTAATTGGTTCAGTTGAAACTGAAGTTAAGGGGTAAACCGACAAATATTTACCTAATAGATAGGGTCGTCCTCTACCTTAGCAATTTCGAGGACGAAATTATTTTAAGTGGGGAAGAATGTAATGACCCACATTTTCAGCGGTATAATAATTAATTAATTTAATTTTTTAAAAGGTGAATTAAAGGATTTAATGGTCGTGCAATTAAATAATGGCGAATATTTAATTAAAATAATAAATTAAATAATATATTTAATTCTGAAATAATCAGAATTGGCTGAAATGGCGATATGCTGTGAACTGGGTCATCCCGAAGATTTAATTCAGCTTGGAATTGAATTCTGAAAAACGAATATATTATTTGAACGACAGTTTGAACGTATAATTATATTATAATTAAAATCGAGCTTGAAATGACGCTGTAGTTCGTAATTTGGCGATTTGAACTTCAACAGAATGTACAGGATTCGTTTTAAGCCGGATTTCTGTGAAACAAGAAACGCGTGGAGCTGGTGGAGTGTATCTTTCTATGAAAGAGAAAAATCAGGGTTTCGTCGTGTATATTTTGAGATATGTCCAAATCAAATTTTAAAATAGTCGCTATATAATCGTTTATCGACCATAACGGTTTACTCGATATAACTAGGGATCGGGTTTGAATTTAGACAAGGTTCTTTTGAGGCGTAGCGATAATTTAATTTTTAGAATTTTATGGTAATTTTTAATTAATTAATTAAGCAACTTTTTATTTGGAGTGTTTTGCACCCTGTGACGATATTTTTGGGTTTCACAATATGAGTTAATCTACCGGTATTATTATATTTTTGGGATTGTGGCGCCGAGCTCGACACAACGGTACCTTTATTTCAGTCGGTACGTGAAGGAAATTTTATGAAAACAAGATACATTAGATTTTATATTCTAAAACTTAGGAGCAAAGGGAAAGGGTACCGCATAAGAATATATATACATTATTTTGTCTGCCGACATCCCTTCAAATTTTATGGCTATGTTTAAGCCACGTAGAGATTAGATAACCAAGGAAATCGAAAACATACCCTACAAGTAACCCCCTTTTTTCATCGTTTGACCTAATTTTAGTCTTCTCCTTTGCTCAAACTTTCCGCCGCCGCCGGATTTCTCGAACCAATATCGTGATTTCTAAAATCAAATCTCTTCGATAAAATTTCTAAATAATATTTATTCGGTCAACTTCGGTCATCACTAGAAGATACGAACTCAAGGAAGCGAAGGCTTCACCAACAGGTCGGGATTCTGTAGGGCACGTCGGAGGAGGATTCGAGGTGACAGGAAAGGGTAGGATGGTGAGGCGAGTGGAATGGTGGAGGTTATGACGTCGTTAGATGGACGGGGTGGGTCCAGATGGTGGGTCAGCGTTGGGAGTCCGGTGTAGAAACGATGACGAAGAGGGCTAGTTTGGGACTACTGCGAGAAAACGTGAAGGCTAAGGGGTGAAGCACTGTTTAGTGCTGGCGTGGGATTTGGTATTAGTGAAGGAAGGAGTTGAAAATATTTGAGGTGTTGAGGGTGCAGAAATGTCTTGAAGATGAGGAAGTCGGACCTATTTTTGTACAGGGAGCTTGAGGATATCATTTCGGAGGAAGAAACGATTGAGCAGGGGGGGTTAACGTTGTTTGTTGGAAGGATTAGGGGATGGTTAGTTAGCTAATTGAGTAATTGGGTAATGTTGGGTTTGCTTTGTATTGCATGATGAAGGCTGGATGGGCTTGAAGGCTGAAAAAGTTGAAGTGTATGGTCATGGAAAAAATGACAGTAGCGGGGAATCATGGAAGGAGACCGCAGGTTTCGTTTTCTTTTCCTCTTAAGCTCGAGTGGGATCGAGCTTTTGTTAACAGGAATGGGGAAAACGTGGTGGGAACTGAGTGAAGTTTTCACATAAGTGGTGAAGGAATGGGAGGTGATTATGGAGTGAACTGTTGAGAACAATGGATGAGGAAGAACATGTGCATTGTGTATTGATTGTTGTTTGTTGGGTTTTGAGCGTGGGCTACAATAGATTTTGGAGTGGAGGAGTTACATTCAGTTGCAGTGGAGTTCATGAAGGATTGGAAGGGGGATTTGAAGAAGGAGCAGGGTGGCCTATTGGAAATTTCGTTGTAGGGATGGACAAGGCATGGGCCTTGTGCAAGGAAGTCAGGCCAAGTTTCTTTGAAATTGTGATGGTCGGATCCAACAGGATCGTATGGACCTAAGCCACAACATGCAACTGGGTTGGAATCTAGTGGAGCTCGTCTCAATTTATGACAAAATAAATTGCCGGATCCGAACCAACGACCGTAAATCGTTGTTTAAACAATTACGGACAATGTGAGTAAAACTCACTAACTCTCCTCAATTTATATTTTAATATAAATTGTACTTTATTTTGTTGACTGCTGTATATTGATTGTTAAACTGGACTGTTAAATAAATTTCATTGAAAACGTAGATATAGTCATATATTATATCGTTGATCAAATATTGATTCTATCCAGTAGAATAATTCATATTGAAATGAAATTGATGTATATTATATTGTGTAACATCTGTGGATGGAGGGAAACAGGTTGGAGGAATCCGACTGGGTTCCTCAACAATTATTTTACTGTTTTCATATATTGTGATATATGTTGTGATTTATAATCTGTTATTGATTATGGATGTTAGAACGATATTGATCATCGTTGTTTGATATTTTGAATATCATAAGAAACACTGAGTTGTAAAAAGGAATATTTCAATATATATTGAAATAAAGGAATTTTGTAAAATCACAGGATTTTATAAAAGGAAATTATTTATAAAACAACACGGTTTTATAAAAGGAAAGTATTTATAAAACGAATAGAGTTTTATAAAAGGAAAAAATGTTGATAAAACAAATAGAATAGGAAAAAGGTATATTTCAATGTATATCGAAATAAAGGAGTTTTATAAAATCAACCGATTTTATAAAAGGAAACAATTTGAAAATAGAGTATTTATAAAACGAACACGGTTTTATAAAAGGAAATTACTTATAAAACGAACACGGTTTTATAAAAGGAAGTATTTATAAAACAAATGGAGTTTTATAAAAGGGATATTTATTTAGAAAATAAATAGAATTGAAAAGGGAAATATTTATTTAGAAAATAAATAGAATAAAGGAATATTTATTTAGAAGATAAATAAAACGTTATAAATAGGAAATATTTGTTACGGTAATTAGAAGTTATAAATAGGAAATATTTGTAACGGTAATTAGAAGTTATAAATAGGAAATATTTGTAACGGTAATTAGAAGTTATAAATAGGAAATATTTGTAACGGTAATTAGATGTTATAAAAAAGGGAATAGTCGTAATGGAAGATAAACGTTATAAAAAGGAAATTGACGAGATATAAAAGAGATAATCGAATAGAGTTAAATCAAATTTAGTATTCGAAGGAGCTAATCGAATTAGTTATTTGAAAGAGTTTATTGAATATTAGTTATTCAATTAGAGATAATCAAATAAAGTTAATTGATTAGAGATAATCAAATAAAAGTTAATCGAATTAGTCGAAGTAAGTTAATCGACTATTAGTTAATCGAATCTTGGTTAAGCAAATAAGTGTAAATCGACTATTAGTTAGTCGAAGATTAGTTAATCGAATATGAGTTAAACAAATAGGATTAATTGAATTAGAGTTAATCGAATCAGGGTTAATTGAATATTAGTTATTCAATTAGAGTCGATCGAATATAGTTATTCGAGATAGAGATAAAACAAACATAGTTAATTAGGGTAAGTACCATTTACCACGACTGCTAGCGTAATTCGCAGGGCTGCAGATAGCCTACGGCGGTCGGATGTTTCCTGAGGAAATCAGGCGTAACCATTTTGATCGCTGCGATCTAGAGTCAAGCGAATGGAGTTAATCGAATATTAGTTATTCGAAATAGAGTTAGTTCAATAGAGTTAATCGATTAGAATAATCAACTGGAGTTAATCGATTAGAGTTAAAACAGACATTGTTATTAAGGATGAAGTCAAATCGAATATTAGTTATTCGGAATAGAGTTAATTCAGTAGAGTTAATCAAATAAGAGTTAAGCAGTAAGAGTAAAGCAAAATAGAGTTATTCGAATATTAGTTGTTCGAATAAGAGTTAAATAAAAAGGAGTTAATCAAATAGGGTTATTCGAATATTAGTTATTCGAATAGGAGTAATGAAATAGAGTTAAACAAATTAGAGTTAATCGAATATTAGTTGTTCAAGATAAGAGTTAATTAAATAGAATTAACCAGAAAGAGAGAATCGAATATAATCTATTCGAAATGAGTTAATCGAATATAAGTTATTCGAAGAGAGTTTATCGAATATTAGTTATTCGAAGAAGAGTTAATCAAATAGAGATTACTCGAAAGTGAGTTACATGGCGAATTCGATTATATCGAATTCGGGGAAAGTATTATTTACTCCGGTTTTTAAATCAGGATTTATTTATTTATAAATAAATTAGTTGTTAGATAAATTAATCAAAGTAAGAAATAAATGTTAGACTTATAAGTTAGATATTTCAGAATTAAAATTTATAACGTTAGGGTTATAATAAATGTTTTCATAAAGGAAGCGGTTTTGTAATCTGAATCCGAGAATTTGCGTAAGCAAACGGTTTTAGTAATTGAAGTGATGAGCTTTATCTATCGCAAGGTTAAGATCGTTGTTCAGTTAAGGTCTGAGAGGTAATTATACCCCAACTTGATTGACTTCGAAATTGACTAAGGAATAGTAGAAGTTCGATAACAAAGGATGATTAGTAATGCGGTTAAGTAATAAATGACTTATGGATTTATTAGTCGTAACGATGTTTCATACATCGTTAGTTGAAATCCATATAAATGAGTTTCGGAAAAGTTTTCCAAATATAAATCAAAGATGTTTTCTACGTGTAGAAATACAGAAATATGAATATACATACATACATATATATATATATATATATATTCGATGATTGGATCGATAATTCCATTTGGAATTAAGATCGTTGTTTGTACACCGACATGTTTTCATTTGATAGTTAAATCACAGACTATCGAAGTTTTGACCATTTTACGTTGTAAATATGGAGAGACCGGTTGGATTATTATTCGAAGAACCACTCCGTATTGACATAAGCGTTGTGATCAAATACGATGAAGATAATTGAAGACGGTGTTATGCAAGGGCTGTCCTGTTTACAGAATAGTGCCTTCGGTTTCGTTCAGTCCCAGAACGAACGTATATGGACGAATGTCTGATTGAATATTTCCAATGATCGAATGAGTTGGACTGTACAAATATATATGGTGGCCAACGGATTTATTCCCTTCGCATAAAATCCAGAAACTATTTGTATAAACCCAACTAATGATTTACGGATCTGAAAATGTGGCATTCAAAGTGATCGTGTTATCAATGAAATGGAAAGTAAGCGTAGCTTCTAGCCTCACATCCAGTAAATGACAAAAATCGGGCAGGCAGCATAGCTAAGTCGGTCGCTCCGAAGTAGGGTGTATAATCACCTATCTAGAGAATATTCATTTGCCTCTTAAATCTATCAATGCTGTCCCATATATATTTACGGGAACGGTTGCTGATCCCAACCGTTGGTGATGTACATTCGATACACTCAAGCGAAATGAGTGGTCGGTCATGTGTGGCTGAGTTACAAGATGTTCTTGTTGAACTCCAGTGTATCGTTCCTAGAGTACACCAATCAGAAGGTGGTTCCATACCTTGTCATAGTTTAAAATCCAATCATCCAGTACGCACCCGCGGTTTTGATTGTATACTATATATGTAGAACGTGAGATGAAAGCGTTTCTGCTAGATTGATATCTAATTGTATTTAGACTTTACTATAATATCAGTGATACTGCTTTTCAAAGATGTTGGATTCTCATAAGGGAAAAACCCGTTCCGTATTCACGGCGTGGTCTTATGAGATATCATATACATGTTAAAATGATTTGAGTTTACTCACACCAGTCCATGACTGACCCGGAGTTTATTTGTTTTGTTTCCCTAAAGTCTTGGGTGCCTAAATTTGTACGGGCAGTCAAGTAGTCTGGATTTACAGATATACTGGAAGAGCTTGGAGCAGGAGGCTTCAGGATCATATAGCTATAGTTATTTCCGCTGTGTTGTAAGTGTTGTACTCTGCAATATTATTGTATACATATACTGTTTGTATTTCAAAAGTATGTTATATTTTATTCGTTCCGCTGTGAGATTCGTGTTACTCTGATGATGATGATCTTCTTCTTCTTCTATTCTAATAGTTCTACCTTATCTATTCTCACCCTCTACCTTCTTTCTATTAGTTCCTTGAATTTCCAGTGCAATTTGGGGTTGGACTTGTGTTATTTAGTCAGCTCAAATTGGACCGGATTTTAGGGTCACTACAAACTGACTGGATTTATTGTACATATGAAACACCCTACATCCGTTAAGGTCACTCACCAAGTGAATGCCTTAACTTCGATGGAGCATTATAGGTAAAAGACACAGAAAATTTTCAAGACAGAAATATAAGCAAAGGAAAATAAAACTAACTTTTATTTCATACGAGGTTCAATACAAAAACCATTAAAGTAAATTGTCTCAACATAACTTCCAAAACATTCCATCATAATATCTGTCTTGATTTAAACAAAAAGAAGCATATAACATAAGTAAAACTGCATAAACCCCCAAGTCTAGTGTGTCCAAATCCATAGCCAAAGATAATAGTTTCCAAGCCGTACATCACAAAGTCTTCAAGCTTGGAAAGATGAACGGTCCAAATTAAGCTGAGCTGTTCCCACCCTGGCTACCTAAGGGGGGAGGAACGGAAGGGAAGAAGACGAAAAAAATGGGTTAGACATAAGTCTGAGTAAGTCTAGTGACTTTTCTGTGTGTGAATAAGGAAAAGGGTCTAAACTGAAAATAGGACAATACCATAACAACAAACTAACATAAAGCTATATAAGGCAGGATAACCGAATATACATCGCACCCATGTATAATTCTATCCACCTACTTATACTTATCCAACTAATACCATGTGTTCATGGTGAAATGATTCCCTTAGATCGATCAGCTCCTACTCGCATACATTTATCACGTGTGTCCTTCGACCCCCGCATGACTATAGATACCTGTGCTGGTCCCACCACGGGGTGTATCAAATCCTATGGTGGCAACCTGACACGATTCAAGATGCACAGTGTATGACTACTGATGCCCAGTGTCTGATTTTTCTACTCCAGAGTACGTGCACGCCCAATACTCAGCTAGAACCTACATTGATGCATCACCGCCGAGGTTTTTGACCGCTTATAATCAGCCCAGTAATCGTGCCCCACCCTGCCTAGTTCAGGGTCCCATGATACATCTACGTGTGTTACTGCTGAAATGGGTCCCCGTTACTAGAGTTTTTCCCAGCCAACATGTTAAATTGGTTAAGTGTCCAAATTTACCTAACCCCACCCATCAGTTTAGTTAACATGTTGAATTGGTTAAGTGTTTCCTTAATTGACTTAACCCTACCAATCTTGACTTAGCTTTATTAGAGCACCAACCACTCACATTAGATAGGTATTTTTGTGGTCACTGGATGTGCCGGTCGATTCCGGGCAGTTTTACACCACAACTTAGTCTAACCTCTGGTCCTTTATGGGCTCAATGCACTAACCACCCACATTAGACAGGTATTGTTGTAGTCGCTTGATGTGCCGGTTGGTTCCGGGCAGTTTTACACCATAACTCAGTTTAACCTCGGGTTAGGCATATTTGCCTTCTCTAAATTTATATTTTTATCCTTCTATGCTTATATGTAAATTTGTCAACAACTTATTGTGATGGCCCACTTTCTTTCTAAGTCACATTCATAATTTTTGGTAAGTAAATTATACCATTTTAATGCCATACCATTTATATGGTTATGAGCCAAATATGTTAATTATAATTCCAATGTTTTACCCAAACGTTACCCCCGTTGTACGTTCGCAAAATTACATTAGATATTAGGCTCTACATTTTAGCCTAACTAATAAACTAAAAAGGGAAAAAGTGGAACTTGCAACATTCCATCATCATGCAAAAATATGGATCTAACTACAGATGTGTCACATTAACTTGGCATAATATACTTTTAAATTATGAACTTGCAAACTAGATCTATGAAACGTGAATCATAAAATAATAGTATTACATAGAACTACCAAAGTCTAATTAGACATGTAGTGGTGAACTTGCATAGGTGGAATCATGATAATATTGATCTAACATAAAGGCATAAGGTTCTAACATGTAAAGTTGTAGATCTAAACATATAGGTTTACATAGTCATGTTTTTAACCTATAAACTTGCATTTATTCATAACATGATAGCATCATTTAACTTGCATAAACATGGCATAATTTCTAAATTGACATACAACATATAAATGTCATCACAAGGTCATAGATCTAAACATGTATGCATAATGGATCTAATCAATTAGGCATAAACTACATGACTTAGCCTAAAACTTGTATAGTATCACCAAACTTACATATGATAATTTCATAAAATCATAGGTTTATTCACTGATTCCCACATAACATGATAGACCGCAAACATTCATAGGCATATATGATAGAATGGACATGAATAAACATAAATCAACATCACATACAACTTGATACAATTCTATTTTACAATCTATTTCAAACCATGTCTTTAATTCATTCACATCTGAAAGATAACTATACTTACAAACAAGAAGGAATTCTTGAGTTCTGGGATCTGTATTCTGAAATTGAATTCCTCGCCTTTGATGTAGATCGTTGAATTTTCTTAGTTGAAGTAGATTAGATTTAATTTTGGCGTAGCTTCAATCTTGCCTTTGAGTTGAAAGGGATGACGGCAATTCTAGGTTCAACATTGACGGTATGGCGGCTCTTAGTATGAATATTTGTGATTTAGGGTTGAGAGTTAGGTTGTTTTTATAGTGGTTTAATTAATTTAGTGCCATTAGATTAACCCTAGAAATAATTAAGACCATCCAGTCAAGATAGGATAACACCTCAGCCCTAATGACTCAGCAGGGAATCAGAAATCGCCATCCTTTCAGATCTGCCCGGGGGAGGTAGGTCGACCCCCAGGTCGACCCCCAGGTCGATCTGTAGGGTAGGTCGACACTAGGGTCGACCTCCTAGTTGACCTGGCTTGGGCGGGAATTTTTCCTGCCCTGCCCTCTTTTGAGTTTAAATCTGAATTTAGAATTTTTGAAACTTCCGAAGGCCATAACTTCTTCATATGAAGTCCAATTCACGCAAACTTGGAATCTATCTCAACCTGAATTCCAAGATGAATGCAATGGCATAACCCGTTTCCCTTAATTCTCACATTTAGAATTAGTTATTCTTCAATTCGTTACTTTAAGGTCTATCGAAAACACGGGGTGTTACATTCTCCCCTCCTTAAAGGATTTCGTTCCCGAAATCTTCAAGTCAAGAAGAACGCATATACTACCATCCAATCGTCCTTCTACTCAACCATCAAACACAGGCTTCCATTGTCCTTAAAAAACTTCTAATGCTTCATGATTATATGCATAATGTGTGTGCATGTCCTTAACTAATGCAAAATCAGGCGGTCTACTGATTCAGTTGACCTCCTTAATGCAAGTCATGTCGGTGTCATGCATCCATAATGTATGCAATCTTCCCTAATCATACTTTCTACATGAGTTCACATTCATTCATACAAATGCAACATCCACACGATAACACATCAAGTTTTGATCATATACAAGTACATATATGCATATGCAATATGAAAGTAACTGAGCCGATCTAATACTTAAAGTGTGTGTATATGCATCCACGAGCAATCACTAGCAATCACTTGCAACCACTTGCAACCATCAATCATAACATGTTTCAAATACATGTTTACATCCATTGGTTTCTATCTAAGGGCCGATAACGGTATTGAGGAAAATAATAAAAAGATAGATACGAGTATGAACAATCTTAAGGAAAAAGAGATCAAAGACGTACCCTCAAAATGAAAAGGGTAGGCTGGGCGTATTTTGGCCTCAGTCTCCCAAATCCCGTCTTCCTCAACGTCACTCCATTGAACTTTTACAAGTTTGACTTCGCGATTGCGTAGCTTTTTGACTTCTGTACCCAAGATACGAGTTGGAACGCTTCTCACAGTTGCCTCTCGTTCTACTTCTTCCTCCTCTAATATGCTTGGTTCCACCACTTCCACAGACTCATGTAAGCACTTTCGTAAGTGAGAAACATGAAAGACATTATGAACTCCAGCCAATTTTTCGGGTAGCTCTGCTCTATATGCCATCTTTCCAATCCTTTCAATGATAGGAAACGACCCTACAAATCTTGGTGCCAACTTTCCTGCGGATCCGAAGTGAACGACGTTCCTCAAAGGAGATACTTTAAGGAAAACCGTGTCCCCAACCTCAAACTCAAGGTCGGTCCTTCTCTTATCTGCGTAGTACATCTGTCTATCTTGGGCAGTCTTCATTCTTTTTCATATCAAGTCCACTTTCTTTGAAGTTTCTCTAATCATATCTGGTCCAAGTATGAGCTTATCTGTAGACTCCCACCAATAAGTTGGTGATCGGCACAGTCTTCCATATAAAGCTTCGAAGGGTGCCATACCTATGGTGGCTTGATAGCTATTATTATAGGCAAACTCCACCAAAGGAAGATGATCCTCCCATGTTCCTCCGAAGTCAAGAATGCATAATCTCAAGAGGTCTTCTAACACTCTGTTCACTCTTTCCGTCTGACCATCGGTTTGGGGGTGATAGGCCGTGCTTAATCATAACTGTGTGCCTACAGCTTCTTGCAAACTCTTCCAAAACTCGCTCGTAAAGATAGGATCTTGGTCGCTAACAATGCTGGAGGGTATCCCATTGAGTCGGACTATCTCTTTAAGATATATGGATGTTAAAGATGAGGCGGTCCTTCTAATCTTAACGGGTATGAAGTGAGCTCTTTTTGTGAGCCTGTCCACTATTACCCAAATACTGGTATTGCCTCTTCTTGACCTAGGCTGCCCATCAATAAAGTCCATCGAGATGCTATCCCACTTCCACTGTGGGACCTCTAGAGGATGAAGCAAACCACCAGGCTTCTTTGGTTCCGCCTTGACTTGCTGGCATACTAAGCACTTCGAGATGAATTCAACTACATCCCTCTTCATGCCACCCCAAAAGAAAATCCTTTTGATGTCTTTGTACATTTTGTCCCCACCGGGGAGTATGGTCAACTTGGAATGGTGTGCTTCTTCAAGAACCTTCTTCACCAAATCCCTTGCTTGTGGGATGCATAGCCTTCCATCCCGCATCAACTAACCCTTATCATCAATGGAGTATCTATTGAGGTGACTAGAAGTCTCACCCCTACTTAACTTATCTATCACATCAACTAGCTGAGGGTCTTCACGTTGTACGGTCCCTATTGAGTCCAAAAGAGTAGGCCGCACCTCTAGCGATGCTAGCAAACTAGTTATATGATCAACAGAGGGTCTAAAATCAAAGTTGGCTATATACTCCAAGCTCTGCCTTTCAAGAAAGAGAGGGCTTAAGGTCAGCTTCTTTCTACTCAAGGCGTCTGCTACTACATTGCCCTTGCCAGGGGTATAGGAAATCAAAATGTCGTCTACGAAGACCACCACGAACTTATTGAGGAACTCCTTAAACACCCTTCTCAACAAATCGACAAAATAAGCAGGTGCGTTTGTCAGGCCAAAAGGCATGACAAGCCACTCGAAGAAACCATCCAGAGTTCTGAACGCAGTCTTGTCAATGTTGTCTTCAGCCACTCTCAGCTAATGAAACCCAATAGCTAAATCTAGGTGGGAGAAAACCGATGCACCTACAAGATGAGTGAACAAGTCGTCTATTCTTGGAAGTGGGTGCCTATTTTTCTTGGTCAGCTTGTTTAGCTCCCTATAATCAGCGCATAAGCGAAGCGAACCGTCCGCTTTAGTTGCGAACACTGCTGGAGCTCCCCATTCAGAAATACTCCGCCTTACAAACCCCTTCTCAAGTAGCTCTTTAACTTGCTTGCTGAGTTCTTTTCTCTCCCTTGGAGCCATGTGTTTAACGGGTAGGGCGACGGGTTTTGCATTATCAACGAGGTATATGCGAAAGTATATCTCCTGTTTCGGAGGTAACCCTTTAACCTCTTCAAAGACATCCGAGTATTCACGGACTACCCTAACAGACTGCAAATTCTCAATAGACGTGTCAAGAGATTCTAGATAGATAAGCATAAACGAGTTCATGGGTTACAAGAAATTTGAGAGTGTTACCAAGGCGAGTCATGAGTCTAACCAATCTCTTTTCACAGTCGAGGATGGCACCATTACTAGATAACCAATCCATGCCTAGAATTAACCCCTAGCCCGTGAAGCCCAAAACATAGGCATTGCATCTAAACCTAAACTTACTATAGAAATTTCCAAATCC
Organism: Allium sativum; assembly: GCA_030737875.1. Lineage (NCBI taxonomy): Eukaryota > Viridiplantae > Streptophyta > Magnoliopsida > Asparagales > Amaryllidaceae > Allium > Allium sativum. The sequence continues at coordinate 220,985,455 of CM060916.1, read as the reverse complement.
AAACAAATCATTGACAAATAAGTTGAGCCCCAAATTGGATTTGAAACAACCAAGGGATCCTCTATTAAACTGGTGTCTAGGTGCAGAGATTCAACTAAAGCAGTAGATATACAAGAGTGCGATGAGCCAGAATCAAAGAGTGTACGAATAGGATGATTAAAAAGATAAACTAAACTCTCAGCAGAAACATTTCTACCTTGTTCTTACGGAGGTGCCATGAGAGTGTGAACCTGCCCTCTAGAAGTAGATCCAACTCTCTGCCCTTGCTTTCTTGGGCAGTCCCTAGCCATGTGTCATGCCTCGCCGCAGTGGAAACAGCCACCCATCTTCCTTTTCTTCTTCCTGCAGTCCTTAACCAGATGTCCAAGAATGCCACAAAAATTGCACTTCCTTTTGTCACGGGTTTTATTGTTCTTCCCGCCTTTCTTGGAGTCTGTCTTCTTGTTCTGTGATCCTTCCCCTTCCTTGTCTTGAGTTGCTTCCACCTTTGTCTCCTTCTTGCCAACCTTATCTTCTTCTTGTAACAGTGCCATGTCCACTAGTCTTTCATAAGTTGCACCCCATAGGTACATGGGACACAGCTACGCTGTGTAGTGGCTCATTCAATCCTTTAACAAAGCGGAGAGCCTTCTTATATGGAGTGTTCACTAACTCCAATCCGAACCTATCTAGCTGATTAAATTGGTTAACGTATTCCTTGACCGATATACTTCCTTGTTTGAGAGCTAAGAACTTCTCAATCTTTAGGCTTCGTTCAGCTTGTGAAAGGAATTTCATTTCAAACCTCATCCTAAGATCCATCCAAGTTTCAATTAGTCTTTTAGCGTTAGTGACTTCCCACCAATAGGAAGCTTCGTCTTTGAGGAACCATACCGCCAACTGTATCTTCTGCCTACCATTCACTTCGAAGATCTCGAACAAATCCTCAGTTTCTTTGAGCCAGTTTCTTGCTTCCACGAAGGATTCATTTCCTTTAAAGTTCTTTCCACCCATTGCTTGAAAGTCCATACATATTTTTGAGAAAGAATTTGCACGAGGAGGAAGAGGAGGAACCACTGCAGCTGGGGGAGGAGGAATGTCTGCTGGGCCTGCGTCGTTGGCCCTAGCCTCTAGCTACCTCCTGAACCAACCGGGTATCGGTACACCTACTGGAAGGTTAAGATTCCCAGACATGCTAAAACAAAAAAGGAAAGATTCAAAACAAAGGATAGAAATATAATGCATATGGCTTTGGGGTATTATGACTTTTAAAATAAAATAACACTTTTTCTTGAAAAATGCTTCTTTTTGAAAATAGTTTTCAAAAACTTTTATCGAATCTAGTAATCCTTTGCTCTGATACCAAGTGAAACACCCCACCTCCGTTAAGGTCACTCACCAAGGGAATGCCTTAACTTCGACGGAGCATTATAGGTGAAAGACACAAAAAAATTTCAAGACAGAAATATAAGCAGCGGAAAATAAAACTAGGCTTCAATACATAAACCATTACAGTAAATTGTCTCAACATAACTTCTAAAACATTCCATCATAATCTCTGTCTTGATTAAAACATAAAGAAGCATATAACATAAGTAAAACTGCATATATCTCCAAGTCTAGTGTGTCCAAAGCCATAGTCAAAGATAATAGGTTCCAAGTCGTACATCACGGAGTCTTCAATCTTGGAAAGATGAACGGCCAAATTAAGCTGAGCTATTCTCTCCCTGGCTACCTTGGGGGGGGGGGGAATGGAAGGAAAGAAGACGAAAGAAAAATGGGTCAGACATAAGTTTGAGTAAGTCTAGTGACTTTTCAGTGTGTGAATAAGGAAAAGAGTCATGATAGGAATAAACTAAAAATAGTACAGTACTAGAACAGCAAACTAACATAAAGCTATATAAGGCAGGATAACCGAAAATACATCGCACCCATGTTTAATTCTCTCCACCTACTTATACTTGTCCAACTAACACCATGTGTTCATGGTGAAATGATTCCCTTAGATCGATCAACTCCTACAAGCATACATTTAACACGTGTGTCCTTCGGCCCCCTCTTGACTGTAGATACCTGTGCTGGTCCCACCACGGGGTGTATCAAATCCAATGGTGGCAACCTGACACGATTCTAGATGCACAGTGTATGAATACTGATGCCCAGTGCCTTACTATTCCGCTACGGAGTACGTGCACGCCCGGTACTCCGCCGAGACCTACACTGATGCACCACCGCCGATGTTTTTGGCCACTTATAATCAGCCTAGTAATCGTGCCCTGCCCTGCTTAGTTCAGGATCTCATGATACATCTACGTGGGTTACTGCTGAAATGGGTCCCCGTTACTACGGTTTTTCCTAGCCAACATGTTAAATTGGTTAAGTGTCCAAATTTACCTAACCTCACCCATCAGTTTAGTTAACATGTTGAATTGGTTAAGTGTTTCCTTAATTGAATTAACCCTACCAATCTTGACTTAGCTTTGTTAGAGCACCAACCACTCACATTAGACAGGTATTATTGTGGTCACTGGATGTGCCGATCAGTTCCGGGCAGTTTTACACCACAACTCAGTCTAACCTCGGGTCCTTTTTGGGCTCAATGCACTAACCACCCACATTATATGTATACAGGTATTGTTGTGGTCACTGGATGTGCCGGTCGGTTCTGGGCAGTTTTACACCACAACTCAGTCTATAATCGGGTTTGGCATATTCGTCTTTTCTAAATTTATATTTTTATCCTTCTATGCTTATATGTAAATTTGTCAACAATTTATTGTCATGGCCCACTTTCTTTCCAAGTCACATTCATAATTTATGGTAAGTAAATTATACCATTTTAATGCCTTACCATTTATATGGTTATGAGCCAAATATGCTAATTATAATTCTCATGTTTTCCCCAACATTTACCCCATTGTACATTTGCAAAATTACATAAGATGTTAGGCTCGACATATTAGCCTAACTAATAAACTAAAAAGGGGAAAAGAGGAACTTGCAACATTCCATCATCATACAAAAATATGGATCTAACTACAGATGTGTCACATGAACTTGGCATAATATACTTTTAAATTATGAACTTGCAAACTAGATCGATGCAACGTGAATCATAAAATAATAGTATTAAATAGAACTACCAAAATCTAATTAGACATGTAGTGGTGAACTTGCATAGGTGGAATCATGCAAATACTGATCTAACATAAAGGCATAAGGTTCTAACTTGTAAAAATGTAGATCTAAATATATAGGTTTACATAGTCACGTTTTTAACCTATAAACTTGCATGTATTCATAACATGATAGCATCATTTAACTTGCATAAACATGGCATAATTTCTAAATTGACATACAACATATATATGTCATCACAAGGTCGTAGATCTAAACATGTATGCATAATGGATCTAATCAATTAGCCATATACTACATGACTTATCCTAAAACTTGTATAATATCACCAAACTTACATATGATAATTTCATTACATCATAGGTTTATTCACCAATTCCCACATAACATGATATACCACAAAAATTCATAGGCATATACGATAAAATGGACATGAATAAACATAAATCAGCATCACATACAACTTGATACAATTCTATTTTACAATCTATTACAAACCATGTCTATTATTCATTCACATCTGAAAGATAACTATACTTACAAACAAGAAGGAATTCTTGAGTTTTGGGATCAGTATTCTGAAATTGAATTGCTCGTATTTGATGTAGATCGTTGAATTTTCTTAGTTGAATTAGATTAGATTTAATTTTGATGTAGCTTCAATCTTGCCTTTGAGTTAAAAGGGATGACGGCTATTCTAGGTTCATCATTAACAGCATGGCGGCTCTTGGTATGAATATTTGTGATATAGGGTTGAAAGTTAGGTTGTTTTTATAGAGGTTCAATTTATTTAGAGCCGTTAGATTAACCCTAGAAATAATCAAGACCATCCAGTCAAGATAGGATAACACCTCATCCCTAATGACTCAGTAGGGAGTCAGAAATCGTCATCCTTTCAGATCTTCTCGGGGGAGTTGGTCGACCCCCAGGTCGACCTGTAGGGTAGGTCGACACTAGGGTCGACCTCCTGGTCGACCTGGCCTGGGCGGGAATTTTTCTTGCCCTGCCCTCTTCTGAGTTTATATCTGAATTTTTAATTTTTGAAACTTTCAAAGCCATAACTTCTTCATACAAAGTCCAATTCATGCAAACTTGGACTCTGTCTCAACCAGAATTCTGAGACGAATGTAATGGTGTAACCCATTTCCCTTAATTCTCAAATTTAGAATTAGTTATTCTTTAATTTGTTACTTTAAGATCTATCGAAAACATGGGGTGTTACAACATATTAAAGAAAACATTAAACATGGAAAAATATTTTTTTTACTTGATAAAGAAATGTTCACCAGGCAAAAAATTATTTTGAAAACGATGTAGAGGGTAATGCTTGATGATTTGCATTTTTTAAGAAGGTAAGATAACGTTAAAGAAAACCTAAACATGGAAAAACATTGTCAATTTTCTCCATTATGACCTAATAAGAAGTCAGTAAAGAGCTAAATTCGATAAATAATTTTTACATGCTTTCTATATATTATTATTATTATTATTATTATTATTAATTCAATACCGATGCACGGTCATTTTTAATATTTCATTAATAGCGTCTTATCTACTTTAACTGTTCATTTTTATGAATAGTAGCACTCACAGATATGATAGACCGACTATAATTTATTCGTATCTTATCAGTGCACAGTAAAATATAAACATGTCGACACTTAGAATCCCCTAAATAGTTACAGAAATGATTTCATTTCAGCAGATCAATCAGGTTGAAAATTTTACGTACAGAAGTGATATTATTAACTTCAACGAATCATCCATCGTTATATGAGAAATTTACTTACATAAATTTGTTAGCCTGACTAATGTTTAGATCGATTATGTGTAAGTATTTTCCTACTTATAATTAACTTTGTTAAGGTAACTGTTCTCATTTGAGATTTGTGTCAAGGAACACTAATTACTGCACAACAACTGGAAGCTTCACACTGAAAAATACAAATAGTTATGTACATTTTTTGAACTCCTTTATTGTATTATTTTTATTTTCCGACATATATATATATTTTACACATCATATTTGTTCATGTTAATCGAAATGCGGTAGTATTAAAAATTTATCTTCAATCCATTATTTTTACTGATTTTTGACTGTAGAATGCTCTTACATTTGATGATGTTCTGCTTTCGCTTCTACAACTTCCAGGCTCAAACTGTGAAACATAAGGTAGTATTTTATTGCCACTGTGAAATGCTTGATAATGTGTACAAACTTAATAAGCCTTTAAAATGAATGAAACTCAAAAAGATGGTATACATGATTTGTTTGTTTTTATGTTTTGTCACTTATGGTTAGTGGTAATTTTTCTTTAATCATACACGAAATTCTAATATACGATGTGACACATGATATCGAATTTTTGTTGTTCATAAGGATGCTATACCAAAATTGCATGATGATTGTAACAACCCGAATTTTAATAACATGTTGAAACAAGAAATCAGGGTATAATTAAATTTTATATTGAGAACCATGGGAAATGGGTTACGCCATTGCGTTCGTCTCGGTATTCTGCTTGAGATAGAGTCTGAGTTTGCGTGAAACGGATAACATATGAAGAAGATATGGACGAACGAAGTTAGTCAGAAAAACCAGAAACGGGTCAGAATGCACTGGCGCACTTGGGAAGTGCGGTAGAACAAAATTGCACTGGTGCACTTGGGAAGTGCGCCAGTACAATTTTAGCACTGGCGCACATGCCAAGTGCGCCCAAGCCAGAAAACCTGCTTGGTCAGGCCCTGGCTGGCCTGGTCAGGTTCTGGTCGATTTCTGAGGCTTGGCTGAGTCACTAGGGCTTACATGTAACTTTCTGATTGGCTTTTCTTGAGATGGATGGTCTGGATTCACTCTAGCTTCGTCGACGGCTCTAATCAGATTAAACTTCTATAAATACAACTCAAGTCTAACCCTAAACACACACAAATAATATAATACTAAAGCCATCATGCTGCTAAAATACCTCTTGAACCATGGCCCCCGTCTCCAAATCAAAGTACAAACATTCAAACTCAAATCAATTCAAAGAACAAGGCTTCTACAATGATTCAAGACAACGCCGTGACATTTTTACAACAAATTCAGTTCTTAATTCATTTTCCATGCTCTGTAAGTTCTAGTTGTTTTTAGATTTAAACATTTAAATTACAATATGGCCATGGAATAAAGTGGAACTGGATTTAAGTATGTTTATTGATTCAGATCTATTTGTGTTACTTCTTGAATCTTGAGTTTTGGGACTTTTCTATGTTCGTTCTCATGTCAAGCTTATGATTTATTCAGCCTGTTGTAAATCAGTTTTTCTTGATTCATATTGATATTATTATCAAGATCTATCTTTTATGCCAGAGATGATGTTTTTATGCCTGTTTTCTCTCTATGCTGATTGTTATACAAATTCTACCTTCCCCTATTTATTTTCTTTCGTTGAACCTAGGTCAATTTCGGACCTTGGCCTAAACCGCGATTTTCGTACGATTGAATACGGGGGAAAATGGTAATGTTGTCTATATTGGATATATATGTTTGGTAAAATTGATGGCATAATATGAAATTGGAAATTTGGGGTATTGTCAATATAATTGAAATTGCATGTTTGGCCATTGGCATAATTAAATTGGCATGAAGTGGGCATAATGAATTAGCATGTAAATCAAATCACGAGTTCGGGCCTATGTAAATTAAATCAAAAGATTAGGTTTATGATTGGGCATAAGTAGAATTGGGACTTTGAACATAAAAGCAATTGTAAACTTGATAATTGGCTTAAATATGAATTTGGGTAACTGACGTGTATTGAAATAAAAAGGATTATAGTTTGGGATAACTACATCAAGAATCTTGATTGGGTTCATTTGGACATGAATCTTGATACATGTAATCTTGGCTAGAACTTGATATGGGTAAAATGGCATAAACCTGGCATACATGTAAATAGGCAAGAATTGGACGTATGTAAACTGACTAGAATTGGGTGTGTGTGTGTATATATATTTATATATAAATTGGCATGTAATTTTGGAACTTGGGCATATGTTTATTAATATGTAAAGTTGGGAATTTGAAACATGAAAATGACTGTGTATTAGATAATTGACTTGAACACAAACATGAACATTTCTATATGTTAAACACATGAACTGATATTGGGGTTTTGGGTGGAATACGACCATTAACGAACCTTTGACACAAGGTTAGACTCAGTTTGTGGTGTAAATCTGCCCGGAACCGCCCGGCAAATCCAATAGCTGCAAAGTGTCAGTCTAATGTGAGAGACCAAAGGTAGAATTGTAGGCGTAATGATTTATGACAAGAGGTTAGACTCAGTTTGTGATGTAAATCTGCCCGGAACTGCCCGGCAAATCCAGTGGCCACAAAGTGCACTGTCTAATGTGAGTGGTAATGATTCGTTTGTCATAATGAATGAATTAAGGAATAGTAACCATAATAAGTCGTGGGTATGGTTTGAGGGTTAGGTGGGATGACATGGAAATTTGACATGTAAATGTGGACCTAGCCGGTTTGAGTTAAGAACATGTAAAACTTATAAATGTGGGCTTAACCAACATAACTGTTAATCTGACCAATGGGTGGGTTAAGTAATATGACTAGACTAATGACACTTAACCAGTATAACATGACACGTGACAGGGTTAACTCAACTTGAACATATAGATAATACTTAACCAACTTAGCATGATACGTGGGCTGGTCAAGCCATGAATTGCTTGAAATACTTAACCAATGCAATCTGACGAATGGGAGGGTTAAGTTAAATGGGTTGGTTTAACTTGAATGGGTTGATAAAACCCAAACAATATAACCTGATGTGTGGTAGGGTTAAGTAAATACACGAGGGTAACACTTAACCATTGTAAAATAGCTAGTGGATGAGGTTGAGTTAACATACACTTAACTAATCTAATGCGAGGTGTGGTAAGGGTTAAGTTAACACAAGGAAGAACGCTTAACCGATATAACAAGTCATGCAGTAGGGTTAAGTAACACAAGAGAGAACACTTAACCATGGTATCTTGATGAGGGGTGGGGTTAAGTTAAATAGATAACACTTAACCAACCTATGGGGTATACGAATAGACCCTAGGAAAACCCTAGTAGCGGGACCCGTTTCAGCAGTAACCCACATTAGGTATCAACGGTACCCTGAGCTAGATAGGGTGGGGTACGATTACTGGGCTTATTGTAAGCGGTCAAAGCGGCGACATGGGATGCAGCGGTGCAGGTTCTGACGGATTATGGGCGTGCACGTATTCCAGAGTGGAAAATTTAGCCACTAGGCATTAGTAGATATAAAGCTGTGCATCAAAAAGGGTGTCGGGGTTGCCATCCTAGGGATTGATACACCCTAGGGTGGGACCAGCACAGGTATTACGAGTAGGGGGCCGCAAGAACGAGGTCGAGTAGGAGCCGATCGATTTGGGTAGTAAGGATACATCTATCACATTTATGGCAATTGGGCTGGTTGAGGTGAAAATCCTCATATTAGATGTATTCCTGAAGGCTACCACAACTACCGAGTTGGGATAACCTTAGTATATAACACATATGAAAAATTGTAAGTAAGAGCCGATCAATTAAGATAGGTGCGGTGGGGACATGAAACTGTCAATGTGAGGTGGGACCCTCATCGTGGGATATGTACCTATAAAACTATCATGTGGGTTATGGGGGATCGCTTATCTTGTAATTAAAACTTAGTAAACTAATTGAAACGCTAGTTAGGTGGTGCAGAGAATATAGGAAATCAAGGAAAATAGGGAAATGGTGAAGCTTAGAAATCTTGCGATGTTATACTTAATAGAAACCTTGAAATGTGATACTTAGTAGGAACCATGTGATGATACTCTTGATAGGAAGCATGGGATGTTATACTTGATTCATCGTGCCTGTAGCTTACCTTGTCATCATGCTAATGTTTACTTTCTGTTTATTCATGCCATATTATCTTCACCTTTTTTATGCTGAAAGCCACTAGAACTTACTTAGTCTTTAAGAATGACCCGGTCTGTTTCGCCTCTTTTTCTTCCATTTACCCCTAGGTTCGCAGGGTGGAAATACAGCTTAGTTCGGATCTTACCAAGCTCCAAGGCTCTTTCATGTGCTGTTTGGATCTCTCTTGGCTATGGCTTGCTTTGCTTTATTGGGGAATACTACAATTTATTTTCATGCTTCTTTGTTTTTGAGCAAGACAAATATTTTAGCTATGTAATTGGGTATTTGGAAGTTGATGGGCTTTTATTGTAAATAATTATATTTAATAAATGATTTGAAGTACTTCTACTTTACCTTCCGCTGTTTTATATATGTCTGTCTTGTAATAATTCTGTTCCAGTACCCATAATGCTCCATTGAAGTTAAGGCATTCCCTTTGTGAGTGACCTTAACGGATGTGGGGTGTTACATTTGGTATCGGAGAAGAAGGTTACCAGACTGGGCAAAAGCTTTTAAAAACCTTCTGAAATTATTTTCAAAATGTTGACAAAGAAGCATTTTCTAAGAAAAGTCTTGTTTTATTTGAAAGGCATATTCCCCAAAGCCATATGCACTATCTTTTGATTCTCTCCTTGAGTTTCTTCTCTCATTCTTTTTCACCATAGTTTGGTAGGTGTACGACACATGTAGGAGGGCAAAGAAGTGCCCAACTTCCATCTGTAGCCGTAGTAGTTCCATCTGCGTCTAATCTTATTTCAAGCTTTGTAGGGTTACCATGCGATGGAGATAGCTTTCGAAAAACTTGTGCACAAGCTATACAAGGATAGCAAGAACGAGGATAAAAGGATGAGAAACTTGTTTATATGGCTTAATCCACGAAGGAGGAAAAGGTGAAAGGAAAGAGGCCAAAGTGAAAGAATAATAAAACCCACGACAAGAGAGAGTATCTTTAGTATGGTAAAAAGGGAGGACAAGGACAAGGGCAAAGGACAAGATCATGGAGAGGGCAATTGTATACTCTCACTACTAGCGTACCTAAGAAGAGGTGGTAACGTTTCTATTAAAAGTTTAGCTTTTATTATCTATCATACCATGGGAATTTTGTTTTTGTACATCGCATCCTTTTTAATTCTGCTTCGATAGTTGAGTCTCTGCACCTTAGTACTAGCGTAGTAGAGGGTCCCATTTTTGTCTCAAATCCTGTTGGGGAATCGGCTCATTTATTCATGACTTGTTTGGATTTGAGAATGTCTATGCTAAGTGTTAAGTTTAGAAGTAATGCTTATGTTTTTGGGCTATGGGTTGTTTCTAGGGATGGAGTGGTTATCGAGAAATGATACCATTCTCGAGTATGAAAAGAGGGTAGTTAGACTCTTGACTTGCCTCGGTAATACCCTCGAAGTCTAGTGTAACCCTTAGGGTTCTGCCATGCTTACTTACCTAGAATCTCTTGATACATTTATCAATCCGCTCGAGTAGTGTTCGCCACTAAGGCGGATAGTTCATTTCGCTTATGCATGAGTTATAAAAAAATCACCTTAGTAAGTACACTTGGCAACATGGTTGGCATTTGTTTATTTTCAAGAGATAATTCATTTATGTGGAATACCTTCTAGTAAGTGAATGAGATCCAAGATTCACTAGTGAATTTTGGAGAGCTTGCATGAAACCATGAGTACGCAGTTATGTTTAAGCTGTGTATACTAGAAAAAGAATAAGTGAAAGTGGAACGAGAGGCGACAGTGAAATGAGTTCCAATTCATATTTTGGAAATAGGAATTAAGAAGCTACGAAATTTTGAAGCTAAAGACGGTCAAAGCACAGTGGAGTATATCTCAAGGAAATGCGACTTAGAAGATTGAAGACTAGACACGCACATCATATCTCTTTTTAAGAGTATATCCTTGATCCCTCTTTTCCTGTAGAGCTTACTTGTATGCTATCTTGTAAGTATAACCTCTCGGTCCTATTCTCAATCCTATTTCTATTGCAAAACCCCATAGGGATCATCTGTTAGTAATACATGTTGGGGCTTGAGGGTGTCCGTTGGGTTGAGTAATTCTTTGGGCGTCACCCTGATGTTGATTTCGGTCTTCGGGCTGGTGCTTAGGGAGTTTTGACACTACCTAATGGGAAATTTTTTTTTACTTGCTTCTATCGTTCGACTATATATTTAGGTAGGAACAATTGAGTGTAAACATGTATTTGAGACATGTTATGATTGATGGTTGCAAGTGGTTGCAAGCGGTGGCTAGTGGTTGCTCGTGGATGCATATACACGCACATTAGACACTAGATCGGCTCCGTCACCTTTCATATTGCATATTCATGAGTGTTTATACTTGTTTATGGATGAATTTGAATATGTTATCATGTGTATGTTGCATATGGATGGATTTTTGTGCACACATATAGTGTTAGTGTGACCAGGACTATTTGCATACATGTTGGACTCATGGCACTAAACATATTTTACATTAAGAAGATCAATCAGGCCTTATCATTTGCATTAGATAAGGAACATATACACACACTTTCTGCATATGTTCATACAACATTAGAAATCTCTTAAGGACAATAGATGCCTGTGATTGACGATTGAGTAGATGGATGATTGGATGGTAGGCCACATTCTTCTTAACTTGAAGATTTCGGGGACGAAATCCTTTAAGGAGGGGAGAATGTAACAACCCGAATTTTAATAACATGTTAAAACTAGAAATCAGGGTATAATTAAATTTTAAATTGAGAATTATGGAAATGGGTTACGCCATTGTGTTCGTCTCGGAATTCTGCTTGAGATAGAGTCCGAGTTTGCATGAAACGGATACCGTATGAAGAAGATATGGACGAACGAAGTTAGGCAGAAAAATCAGAAACGGGTCAGAATGCACTGGCGCACTTGGGAAGTGCGCTAGAACAAAATTGCACTTGCGCATTTGGGAAGTGCGCTAGTACAATTTTAGCATTGGCGCACTTGCCAAGTGCGCCCAGGTCAGAAAACCTGCTTGTTCAGGCCCTGGCTGGCCTGGTCAGGTTCTGGTTGATTTCTGAGGCTTGGCTGAGTCACTAGGGCTTACATGTCACTTTTTGATTGGCTTTTCTTGAGATGGATGGTCTGGATTCACTCTAGCTTCATCGACGGCTCTAATCAGATTAAAATTCTATAAATACAACTTGAGTCTAACCCTCAACACACACAAATAATATAATACTAAAGCCGTCATGCTGCTAAAATACCTTTTGAACCATGGCCGCCGTCTCCAAATCAAAGTACAAACATTCAAACTCAAATCAATTCAAAGAACAAGGCTTCTACAATGATTCAAGACAATAAATCAACAACGCGGCGACATTTTTACAACAAATTCAGTTCTTAATTCATTTGCCATGCTCTGTAAGTTCTAGTTGTTTTTAGATTTTAACATTTAAATTACAATATGGCCATGGAATAAAGTGTAATTGGATTTAAGTATGTTTATTGATTCAGATATATTTCTGTTGCTTCTTGAATCTTGAGTTTTGGGACTTTTCTATGTTCGTTCTCATGTCAAGCTTATGATTTATTCAGCCTGTTGTAAATCAGTTTTTCTTGATTCATATTGATATTATTATCAAGATCTATCTTTTATGCCAGAGATGACATTTTTATGTCAGTTTTCTCTCTATGCTGATTGTTATACAAATTCTACCTTCCCCTATTTATTTTCTTTCGTTGAACCTAGGTCAATTTCGGACCTAGGCCTAACCGCGATTTTTGTACAATTGAATACGGGGAAAAATGGGAATGTTTTCTATATTGGATATATATGTTTGGTAAAATTGATGGCATAACATGAAATTGGAAATTTGGGGTATTGACAATATAATTGAAATTGCAAGTTTGGCCATTGGCATAATTAAATTGGCATGAAGTGGGCATAATGAATTAGCATGTAAATCAAATCACGAGTTTGGGCCTATGTAAATTAAATCGAAAAATTAGGTTTATGATTGGGCATAAGTAGAATTGGGACTTTGAACGTAAAAGCAATTGTAAACTTGATAATTGGCATAAATACGAATTTGGGTAACTGGCGTTTATTGAAATAAAAAGGATTATAGTTTGGGATAACTACATCATGAATCTTGATTGGGTTCATTTGGACATGAAACTGGATACATGTAATCTTAGCTAGAACTTGATATGGGTAAAACGGCATAAACCTGGCATACATATAAATAGGACGGAATTGGACGTATGTAAACTGACTAGAATTGGGTATATATATATATATATATATATATATATATATATATATATATATATATATATATATATATATATAAATTGGCATGTAATTTTGGAACTTGGGCATATGTTTATTAATATGTAAAGTTGGGAATTTGAAACATGAAAATGACTGTGTATTGGATAATTGACTTGAACACAAACATGAACATTTCTATATGTTAAACACATGAACTGATATTGGGGTTTTGGGGGGAATACGACCATTAATGAACCTTTGACATGAGGTTAAACTCAGTTTGTGGTGTAAATCTGCCTGGAACCGCTCGACAAATCCAGTAGCCACAAAGTGTTAGTCGAATGTGAGAGGCCAAAGGTCGAATTGTAGGCATAATGATTTATGACACGAGGTTAGACTCATTTTGTGGTGTAAATCTGCCCGGAATCGCCTGGCAAATCCAATGGCCACAAAGTGCACGGTCTAATGTGAGTGGTCATGATTCGTTCGTCATAATGAATGAATTAAGGAATATTAACCAAAATAAGACGTGAGTATGGTTAGAGGGTTAGGTGGGATGACATGGAAATTTGACATGTAAATGTGGACCTAACTGGTATAAGTTAACAACATGTAAAACTTATAAACGTGGGCTTAACCAACATAATTGTTAATCAGGCCAATAGGTGGGTTAAGTAATATGATTAGACTAATGACACTTAACCAATATAACATGACATGTGACAGGGTTAAGTCAATTTGAACATATAGATAATACTTAACCAACTTAGCATGATACGTGGGCGGGTCAAGCCATGAATTGCTTGCAATACTTAACCAATGCAATCTGACAAATGGGAAGGTTAAGTTAAATGGGTTGGTTTAACTTGAATGGGTTGATAACACCCAACCAATATAACCTGATGTGTGGTAGGGTTAAATAAATACACGAGGGTAACACTTAACCATTGTAAAATGGCTAGCGGATGAGGTTGAGTTAACATACACTTAACCAATCTAACGTGAGGTGTGGTAAGGGTTAAGTTAACACAGGGAAGAATACTTAACCGATATAACAAGACATGCGGTAGGGTTAAGTAACATAAGAGAGAACACTTAACCACGATATCATGATGAGGGTTGGGGTTAAGTTAAATAGATAACACTTAACCAACCTGTGGGGTATACGAATAAACCCTAGGAAAACCCTAGTAGCAGGACCCGTTTCAGCAGTAACCCATATTAGGTATCAACGGTACCCTGAGCTAGGTAGGGTGGGGCACGATTACTAGGCTGGTTGTAAGCGGTCAAAACGGTGGCAGGGAATGCAGCCGTGTAGGTTCCGACGGATTAAGAGCGTGCACGTATTCCGGAGTAGAAAATTTAGCCACTGGGCATCAGTAGATATAAAGCTGTGCATCAAAAAGTGTGTCGGGGTTGCCATCCTAGGGATTGATACACCCTAGGGTGGGACCAGCACAGGTATCTACAAGTAGGGGGCTGCAAGAACTAGGTCGAGTAGGAGCCGATCGATTAGGGTAGTAAGGATACATCTAATACATTTATGGCAATTGGCCTGGTTGAGGTGAAAACCCTCATATTAGGTGTAGTCCTAAAGGCTACCACAACTACGGGGTTGGGATAACCTTAGTATATAACACATATGAAACATTGTAAGTAAGAGCCGATCAATTAAGATAGGTGCTGTGGGGACATGAAACTGTCAACATGAGGTGGGACCCTCATCGTGGGATATGTACCTATAAAACTATCATGTGGGTTATGGGGGATCACTTATCTTGTAATTAAAACTTAGTAAACTAACTGAAACGCTAGTTAGGTGGTGTAGAGAATATAGGAAATCAAGGAAAATAGGGAAATGGTGAAGCTTAGAAATCTTGCGATGTTATATTTAATAGAAACCTTGCAATGTGATACTTGGTAGGAACCTTGTGATGATACTCTTGATAGGAAGCATGTGATGTTATACTTGATTCATCGTGCCTATAGCTTACGTTGTCATCATGCTTATGTTTAGTTTCAGTTTATTTGTGCCATATTATATTCACCTGTTTTTATGCTGAAAGCCACTAGGACTTACTCAGTCTTTATGACTGACCCGGTTTGTTTCGCCTCTTTTTCTTCCGTCCCCCCCCCCCCCTAAGGTTCGCAGGGAGGAAATACAGCTTAGTTCGGATCTTACCAAGCTCCAAGGCTCTTTCATGTGCTGCTTGGATCTCTCTTGGCTATGGCTTGCTTTGCTTTATTGTGGAATACTACAATTTATTTTCATGCTTATTTGTTTTTTAGCAAGAAAGATATTTTAGCTATGTAATTGGGTATTTGGAAGTTGATGGGCTTTTATTGTAAACAATTATATTTAATAAATGATTTGAAGTACTTCTACTTTACCTTCCGCTGTTTTATATATGTATGTCTTGTAATAATTATGTTCATGTACCCATAATGCTCCATTGAAGTTAAGGCATTCCCTTTGTGAGTGACCTTAACGGATGTGGGGTGTTACAATGATGCTATTACACAAGGGTCGTCATTAGGACTGAGGTGAGCGCACACAGCTATTTATTATTATAGGTAACAAAAGGTGACCAACAAGCTAGGTAGTTGAAAATTCTACTGCAAGTTAAACATCAAACGTGTATTGTAGTCAAGCAAAATCTAAATGGTTATGTAATTGATGATCAAACTGAGGATGCTAATCAAGCCCATACAGAGCTAATGACAATCCATTTTTCCGAAAGGCTAATTCTTAAAATACACAATTATCTACTCTAATTCATATATTTGTAACCATTTCTGATTCTATTGTATTTGAGAACATCAAAGTACATAATAAAATTTTAGTTTAGATTTATGATATGAATATTTCTGTGAACTTTTGGTATGGCTTAAAAAACGATATCTTAATAAAAATATACTGTTCTTAGCCCTAAAAGTATAACCTAACTGCGTCAAATAAGGATTATGTGTTAAAACTACAAGTTTAAATAATCAATTCCTTTATTGAGTAATGTAGTTATTATTTTGGATTTTATGGATAATGCATGCTTCATGGTTGGGAACAAATAAAATATAAGCAATATGATGCTGACGAAACACATGTCGAGTTGAGATGCTCATTCACTCTTCAACTGTGAATGATTCCTTATTTTTAGCTCCATTTCATGATGTAATTTCTCTTAAACCAATAACAATAATTGTAAAATATGTGATCTAACTTAGATTACCATGGTCGAAAATTTAATTTGATTACGACAATGTTTATAATAAGAAATTTTAAGAATATTTTTTTTTTCATGGAGTAAAGATTCATATATTCTAGATGTGGTAACATGAATATTAGAATATTTTTTGGAAAATATCATTTTAAAAAAGTATATTATTTGAATTAAACTGCAATATTTCAACTCAATCAATTGAAACTCTGCATGGTGTATTTAAATGTCGACTAAATTTAAATTATACTTTTGTTTTGCTTGCACTATATGAATTTAGGTTGTGATGGCCTGCCCCGCACCAGGTGACATTTCCTCGAAATGCGCTGTGCTGATGTCCAACTAGTACGGGACGGTCGCCAAAGAAAGGAAAGGAAGGGTATTTGAACTAACAAGGAACCTGTAGAATGTCTCACAGCGCATTGAGTAAAATATAATAAGAACAAACTTTGACATAAACAGGCGAGACCGTGCATAAGCTGAAAACTAACCATCATAGCAGCGGAAAACCCAAATACAACTTATGTTCCGCATCATCATTATTACAACTTTTGAAAACTGTCTCTAAAGCAAAGTAAACTACTAATGCATAAATTAGTGACCAACAGCGACACAGGGAGAATATCTATATGTACATCATACGTGGGAGCCTCCTGCTCGTCTCCGGTACAGCTACTCGTGCATACCACCTAACCTGTTTCTAGTTTGCCCGTTTAAGAGCACCCAGAGTAATAAGAAGAACATAAAACTCTAGGTCAGACAAAAAGTCTGGTATGAGCGATAAGCAACAAAACAGAACAATAACAGGTATAATACAATCATACATGAACCTGGACCTGCAACCAAAGAGTTAGCACAACAAGATGTACAATACTCTAAGGTGACACTAACATATGGTGTAAAGATACGGGGGAGGGGGTGTGCATGTCAAGGTGATAGCAAACATCAAACATAGCAGTCATTCCTCAGGTCTCTCACTTAGTACGTAAAGCATACGATACCCACTACTTTGGTCACCTAATCCTTTGGGCCACGGCGGAGTCCAACCTCGTACAACTATCACTACAAGCTCACTATCTGTCTCTCAGTGATGAACCAAAGTTATGAATACCGGTAACCCCTTTGCACACGTCCCGCAGCAAAGCCCGACTCATGAAGTTAACTCGTTGATCCCTATTTGGATCTTGAGTAATAACCTCCCACTTGGACTTCCTTTGCATCTCAGGTTTTGGTTGAATTAGAGTTGGTCTTCAGAAGAGTCATCATGCATATGTAGAAGCAAATCCGGTTCGGTTCGGTATACGGTGTCCAAGTCCATTTCTCTAATTCCGTTCAGTGCTCCACATCGGTTCGGTTCGGGTTCCCCTCCTCCATGCGTTTCGGTTCGGGTTCACCTCCTCCATGCAGTTTAGTTTGGGTTCACCTCCTCCATGCGGTTCAGTTCGATGCTTAGCTTCTTGGTTCCGTTCGTCCCTCCTGCTCCAGTTTGCTTTCTCCGATCCGACCCCACGTCCCATTTCGATCCGATCCGATCCTCAACTCTAACATGATCCCAATAGCCTTCCTTATTGCACTTGCATTTGTATGTTGCTGAAGATGCCATCACTCCGGTTCGTTTCGGATATGTCTGATCCGATCCCTTATCTCGATCTGATCCGGATCTCTGCAGCATTTCCAACAAACTTGTTTCGTCCATTCTCGCCATACGACAGCGTTTTCAACCATTCTAACCTTACTAAACAATCAAAAGGCATTCCAAAAAGTAGTAATAACATGCATAATCAATCAAAAACATCAAAACATCCATCACATAGATTATTTTAGATCAAACATACCCAAAAAGCATGATTTTTCCCCCTAATCCCCTTAAGCATGTTTTAACCATACCATTAGCAAAACATGTCCAAATGAACCCAAATTTTTATTAGATCCCTAAAATAATATTTAAGAATTTTACAAATTTTTCCAGATTTTTCTGAGTGATAATTTTGCTAATTAACACTAATCACCCCTAATTAGCCGTAATTGGTGTAAAAAGATGCTAATCATTCACCTTAGCCACAAATAAAACTTAGATCTGAAAGTGTCTCTTATGGGTTGAATTCTAATGCAACACAGCAGCTCCAACTCTGATTTGGTGTTATTTCTCCTTGATTGATCTGGGATGAAATTGGAAGGTGGAGGCCATGGCTAGGTTTAGCGAAATGTTTTTGCGGCTGAAAAATGAGATAAATTTTGTTTTCTTACTGTTCTCAGCCTCCCCATAACCCTAATCCCGAAATGGGTTATAGGCCCTCTTGCTAATCACCCTAATTAGGCCTGGTTAAGCTGTTTTTCACCTTCTAAACCTTGTTTCAGCCATATCTCCCAAACGGTGAGTCCGTTTGGCTATTGTGACCACTCTACGGAAGGATAAACCATCAATCCGGATCTAATGGAAGTGGTTTCAAGTCAAAAATCCTTTCCAATCAAAAGTTATGACCGAAACAAGATCAGCTAGGGGCAAAACGATCATTTAAAAATCGGCAAAAATCATGAACATGGGAAATGACTCCAATGGTCGTCTCCCAAAGTTACATGGATATACGACTCCTCACGAGAAATAAATAAATATTCTACGATCCTCTGATGCGTAGAATGCGGGTCGTTACATTCTCCCCCCCCCCCCCCCAAAGAAATTTCGTCCACGAAATTCCTTAACACAAAACATACAAAGGATTCCGCATGCCTACCAATCATTAACAAAATAATAAAGCATACAAAACAACACAACAAGCCTATCCTAGCATGCGGTTTACTAACAAGGGAGTACTATATCTATATAAAAACCATACCCGGCATAGAGTTCTGAATATTCCTTCCTTATGTTTTTCCTCTGTTTCCCAAGTATAGTCTTTCTCATCACCACCCCACTGAACTTTGACTAGTTTCACCACCTTCCTTCGAAGCTGCTTCGTATCGTTCCCAACAATACGCATGGGCTTGCGGTTCCTAACCGCCTCAGGCTCAACCTCGATATAATCCAACTGATCTGGTGAAATAGCCACACTAGTGTCGTGCCCAAACTTTCTTAACTGGGAAACATGAAATACGTTGTGAACTCCCGCTATCTTGTCTGGTAACTCAACTTTACATGCCCAATTTCCAACTCGTTCGAGAACTGGAAATGGACCAACAAATCTTGAGTGGCTGCATTCGTTGTTGGATAATCTTGATCTTATCTGAAGTTTCTCTTATCATACCTGGTCCAATCGTAAACTTCTCACCAGTCTCCAACCAACATGATGGTGAGTTGCACGGTCTTCCGTACAAAGCTTTAAATGGAACCATACCAATACTGGACTAATAACTATTGTTATATGCAAACTCAACCAAATGCAAATGTTCATCCTATAACCCTCCAAAATCCAATATACAAATCCTCAAAAGATCCTCTAATGCACGATTCACCCAAATACCACCACAACCTGATCTACTCCTTGGTATACCATCAATGAAATCCATTGAGACTTGTTTCCAACGGTTGTGACAAACCACTAGGCTTCCTTTGCTCAGCTTTAACTAAGTGGCAATCAATGCACTTGGAGATAAACATCCCAACGTCTCTCTTCATCCCTTCCCAATTGTAAGTCTGCTTCATGCCCCGATACATTTTGTTACCACTAGGGGTGCATAGTCAGTTTTGAGTGATGACGTTCTCTAAGAACTTTATCTCTCAATCCATTAACATTGGGTACGACTAGTCTATCATTCTTTCGAAGCCATCTTCCTCGATCCAGTCCATACTTGTTCATCTTCTCACTATCGATGCCCATCTCTACCTTGGAGAAGATTTCCAATAGATTAGGATCGTCCCTCTGACTGGAACCAATCCTCTCATTCAAAGTCGGTTTGATCGTCAAACTTATTAACATTTCTGGATCCAACCATACTTAGGTCTGAAATCATATCCCACGATATACTACAGTTACTTTCATTCAAGAAACATAGCACCTAAACTGGCATGTCTCCTACTCAATGCAACTGTTACTGCACCTAAATCCTTTGCTATGCCCACTCTACCCCATGAAGTCATGATAACTTTACTGCACTGGCTCATAGCCTTGCTACGATCACTCTGCCCCATGGAGTATTGACTACCCCACTGCACTGATACGTAGCCTAATGTCCATATATACCACCATATCTTTATTCCCCATCGCTAGAACCCCACAAATGATAGTCTACCCAATAAAAGAAAAATAGGAACAAATATAGCAACCATAGAATACATCAAACAAGTTCTATCTATCACCTGTTAAAGCCTTAAATACGTCGATACCTGTATGTCTGGTCCAACCAACATCAATAACTAATGGAAGCCCAGCCTCCAAATGGACTACCGTACGTCCAACACACGTTTATCCTCCAAGGATAACTAGATCACATCCAACGGATCCAAGGTAACGGGCGTCCCCAGATACCACTGCTTTAAGTCCGCCTAAAATATTTGAGTCCAACCCAAGTCTATCCATTATCTTGCTGCCCTTTCGAGTCCAACTCGAGCCAAATCCAATTCCTTGCAGCCTTCTCGAGTCTAACTCGAGTCAATCTATAACTCAGATCCAGTCTTGAGTATCCATTACCGATAAAATTTAGTCCAACGTGAGTCGTCTCCCTATTCGTTGCATCTCCAAGGCCAACGAACACTCATTTTCTTTTACGAGTTCAAGTCCAAATTAAATCATCCTAATCTTCGTTGCATCTTCCATGATCAATGAACACATCCTATTCCTTCAAAGTTCTACTATCCAAAGAGAACATCAACACAGGGTCCTAAACAATCCATTACTTTGCATCTTTCTCATGCCCCAGTCGAGTCGTGTCATAACTCTATCAAGTCTAACTCGGGGCGGTCCATACCAACGAATAGTCTTATCATGTCATGACTGCCCATCACTCCTCAAGTAAACCAAGATATCATCCAATGAAAATTCGCAACAACTATTTATCTCTCACGCGAACCATCCAATCGAACTCGACATTCCCCAAGCACAAGCCCCAAAGGCCTAAACCAATATCGGACAAGCACCCAAGTAATATCTCCTCCAAATTCAGACAATCCACGTGAGGTAATACTAGCAAAACAACCCAGCACTGGAGCACTCATTTGCCTCCCAGAGACAACTAGAACTTATTACAACGATAACCTCTCAGCTTTCTTAACTCCAGTTACTATCACCATCATTAGGTAGGTACCTAATACCACCCTATACCTTTGGAGTAGATCGACTCCCTAAAATAATGTTAAACCCGGTAAAGCCTAAACAAAGCAAACATACATTCATGACTCGATAAGACCAAATTATAACAAATCATACTAAGACCAGTCGAATCACCAATCGGGTTCGTCACTACTAAAGGTCTATCGACAATCTCGGGCTCCAATCCCAACCTATCTACCAGGTCACTAGATATGAAGGAACTGGAAGCTCCGGTATCAAACAATACTCGAACAGGAACATCATAAACAGAAAGAATACCTTGAATAACAACATTCTTTCCTTTCTACGCCGCAGTTGGGGCATTCGACGAAGAAGGAACATCATTGATAGCATATGCTTTCACAATCTTCTTTTCCTTAGGGAGTTGCGGACACTTGTCCTTGTAATGTCCCACTTGGCCACAGTTGAAGCACTTCCTATCCGCTGGCTTGGCCCGACATTCTTTGGCTTATTGGCCCTTCTTACCACAGCTGAAGCACTCAACATCTTTCTTATTCATTTTCTTCTGGCCATCCTTGGTCTGATTCTGCTTTCTCTTATTCTGAGAACCATTCTTGCCTCCACCGCTTGCTTGCGGCTTTGGCTCCTCTGTAGATGCAACCTCAGTCTTCGACTTAGGGTAAAGACTCTCCGACGTCAATGCTTTCCCCACAATCGATTCAAACATCTCATAGATGTGCTTAATAAGCCTTTCCCCCAAGTACTAATCCAAACCTGTTATAAACTTCTCATTCTTCTTCTCGGGAGTGTCAATGAGGGATAATCCATACTTCGATAAAGTATCGAATTCTGCAATGTACTCCGAGACTTCCCTACCATTCTTCTTGTGCTCCAGGAATTTCCTAAACAACTCTGACTTCTAGGCAGCAGGGATAAATTTTTCACCGAATCGGGCCTTAGACTGATCCTATGTAACTTGATCCTCTGGAGTAGCTGCCTTAATAGCGTTCCACCAATTCATTGCCCATCCTTGCAGCTGACGTGACGTTAGCTTCCTTTTCATCGCATCCTCGATACACAAATCTTCGAAGATTCACTCACATCTATCCAACCAATCTTGAACATCCGTGGCCGATTCCGTTCCGTGGAACGGCTTTCCACCAAAACTAGTGTAGTCCTTATAGAGCTTGGCGAAATCGGCCCTAGGCGCCTGCACCGCTGCACCACCACCATTAGCAGCATTAGGAACTGCCCTCTGAACGTCCCTAAGCATCTCTCTCATGAAGTCAGCGAACATAGTTCTCATGTCAGGAGCACTCCCACTGTTGGCTCCTCTACCAGCACCACTCATATATCGGCTCATTGTTCAATCTGTAAAGAGAAAAAATGAACCATCCTCTTTGTGGTGTTAGTGCAGTGCGACTTCAACATTAGCTATACTAATAGTATATATATATATATATATTTCTTTTGAAAACCAAAATAATCAAAATTACGCGCACTCATATACGTATTATCTCTCCCTGGCGTCTTTCCCTAGGTTAACTACGCAACCTAGAGCTCTGATGCCAAGTGTGACGGTCTGCCCCGTACCAGCTGACATTTCCTCGAAATGCGCTGTGCTGATGTCCAATTCGTATGGGACTGTCGCCAAAGAAAGGAAAGGAAGGGTATTTGAACTAACAAGGAACCTGCAGAATGTCTCACAGTGCATGGAATAAAATATACTAATAACATACTTTGACATAAACAGGCGAGACAGTGCATAAGCTGAAAACTAAACATCATAGCAGCGGAAAACAAAAATACAGCTTATATTCCACATCATCATTATTACAACTTTTGGAAACTGTCTCTATAGCGCAGTAAAGGAAAGGTACACTACTAATACCCAAAGTACTGACCAAAAGCGACATAGGGAGAATATCTATATGTACATCATACGTGGGAGCCTCCTGCTCGTCTCCGGTACAGCTACTTGTGCATACCACTTAACCTGTCTCTAGTCTGCCTGTTTAAGAGCACCCAGAGTAATAAGAAGAGACATAAAACTGTGGGTCAGACAAAAAGTCTGGTATGAGCGATAAGCAACAAAACAGAACAATAACAGGTATAATCCAATCATACCTGAACCTGGACCTGCAACTAAAGAGTTAGCACAATAAGATGTACAATACTCTAAGGTGACACTAACATATGGTGTAAAGATATGGGGGAGGGGGTGTGCATGTCAAGGTGATAGCAAACAATCAAACATAGCAGTCATTCCTCAGGTCTCTCACTCAGTGCTTAAACCATTAGATATCCACTACTTTGGTCACCTAATCCTTTGGGCCATAACGGAGTCCAAACCCGTACAACTATCACTACAAGCCCACCATCTGTCTCTCAATGGTGAACCAAAGTTATGAATACCGGTAACCCTTTTGCACATGTCCCGCGGCAAAGCCCGACTCATGAAGTTAACTCATTGATCCCCATTTGGATCTTGAGTAATAACCTCCCACTTGGACTTCCTTTGCATCTCGGGTTTTGGTCGAATTGGAGCTGGTCTTCAGAAGAATCATCATGCATATGTAGAAGCAAATCCGGTTCGGTTCGGTATAAGGTGTCCAAGTCCATTTCTCTAATTCGGTTCAGTGCTCCACTTCGGTTCGGTTCGTGTTCCCCTCCTCCATGCGGTTCGGTTCGGGTTCACCTCCTCCATGCGGTTCGGTTCGGGTTCACCTCCTCCAAGTGTTTCAGTTCGATGCTTTGCTTCTTGGTTCAGTTCATCCCTCCTGCTATAGTTTGCTTATTCCGATCCGACCCAATGTTCCATTCCGATCCGATCCGATCCTCAACTCCAACATGATCCCAATGGGCTTCCTTATTGCCCTTGCATTTGTATGTTGCTGAATATGCCATCACTCTGGTTCGTTTTGGATATGTCTGATCCGATCTCCTATCCCGATCTGATCCGATCCGGATCTCTGTAGCATTTCCAACAAACTTGTTTCGTCCATTCTCGCCATACGACGACGTTTTCAACCATTCTAACCTTACTAAACAATCAAAAGACATTCCAAACAGTAGTAATAACATGCATAATCAATCAAAAACATCAAAACATCCATCACATAGATTATTTTAGATCAAACATACTCAAAAAGCATGATTTTCCCCTTAATCCCCTTAAGCATGTTTTAACCATACGATTAGCAAAACATGTCCAAATGAAACCAAATTTTTATCAAAGCCCCAAAATAATATTTAAGAATTTTACAATTTTTTCTAGATTTTTCTGAGTTATAATTTTGCTAATTAACACTAATCACCCCTAATTAGCCGTAATTAGTGTAAAAAGATGCTAATCACTCACCTTAGCCACAAATAAAACTTAGATCTGAAAGTGTCTCTGATTTGGGTTGAATTCTAAGGCAACATAGCAGCTCCAACTCTGATTTGGTGTTATTTCTCCTTGATTTAACGTAGCTTGGCTTAATCTTTAATTAGAAAGCGATTAGGAGTGATTTGAGATGAAATTAGAAGGTGGACGCCATGGCTAGGGTTAGAGGAATGTTTTTGCAGCTGAAAAATGAGATAAATTCGTTTACTTACTGTTCTCAACCTCCCTATAACCCTAATCCCGAAATAGGTTATGGGCCCTCTTGCTAATCACCCTAATTAGGCCCGGTTAAGCTGTTTCTCACCTTCTAAACCTTGCTTCAGACATATCTCCCAAACGGTGAGTCCGTTTGGCTATTGTGACCACTCTACGGAAATGTAAACCATCATCTGGATCTAATGGAAGTGGTTTTTGGTCAAAAATCCTTTCCAATCAAAAGTTATGACTGAAACAAGATCAGCTAGGGGCAAAGCGGTCATTTAAAAATCGGCAAAAATCATAAACATGGGAAATGACTCCAATTTTCGTCTCCCAAAGTTACACGGCTATACGACTTCTCACGAGAAATAAATAAATATTCTATGATCCTCTGATGCGTAGAATGCGGGTCGTTACATATGTGGTGACATTCAATACGTGTTAATATAAATATGCATGTAGGAAGTAAAGATCAGCTGAATGCGCGTGGTTAAGAACAGAAGGTGATTATCGTCATACACCGATGGATTTTAAATAGTTGTAATTGAATACCATAGAAATGTTTCTCATATGTTTAAGTACATAGGTCATATGTATCAAGCATCAATAGAGCAATTTCCTCACTACTATGACTTTTGGTAACTGTGCTAGATTTGGAGGTGCGAAAATATGGCATGAACAAATTTAGCTTAAATCCTTTGAATATTGAGTAAAAGGGCTACGTAGAGGTGCTGATAAGGCATTGATTTTGTCACAAATCTGATTTTAATGAAAATATTGAACACTTAAATATTGTGGTGAAATCATGAAGTAAACAATTTGAAATAGCTGTATTTGTAACAAGCTATATTATCGACTTTAAAGATGGTTCAATTTCTTTTTTTGCATTAGTTAGCTTGCTTAAAGGGATGCTACATACTTGCTTTTTTTATTTATCCTTTATCCTCGAAGCATCAAGGTCTATGAAGAAAGGGTAGTCAGTGAACTCATCATGTTAGATCAGATGGTCAGTAAACTGTTTGTGCAAGATATTTTCTTTTGCTGGCTTGGGAAACATACATTCAATTGGAGAGCGTTGACGGAAATATGATATTTTTTAAGGTAATTCTTACTTTGTTCTATAATGTTTGACGATTTGGTCATTTTTAATTTTTATTTTTCACTTTTATTTCTGCTTTATCATGGGAAAATTAATTCATTCCTATTTTTAAGGTAGAAAATAACATAAAGATATGACTTATAGAATAGATACTGTGTTCATCTACCAATGTCAAAGTTTGTGGTTTCTGTATTTAGCATGACACAACAATATTTGATAAATTCACAGTTTTACTATATGTGCTAGTTGGATATCTTCACAAATTTGGAGCGATGTGCTCCTTAATACAGTTGATGTTCCAACTTGTAGATAATTAGGAGTAATATATATCTTCTGATATATGGTTTCTCTATCTCATGTTAAGTCGAACCATGGGTTAAAATTTAGTTTGGCTACTAAGTTGCCTTTCCAAAGCCACCGTTCATTTGACTAAATTTTTTAAGCATGCTACGATACTATATTTTCTAATTTTCTTTATTAAAACCCGTTAACTTATCACATTTCCCCTCCACTCTTTAGTTCAATGTAATAAAATATGCTACCATTCTAATCGTTATATTACAAAAACATATTCTTTTCCTCTTATAGGCATGTATTGTTCCGTTGTCCTTAATTTTCGATGAGCTCGAAGATCGAGTCATGTGATTTGTGTCAACTAAATTTTTATTGGATTTTATTACAAACTTTTTGTTTATGAGATATTTGGCACCTTATAATGATTAATATTTTAGTTAGATGATGGACTTAATATGTTCTATTAATGACCCCTTAGAAGTGCAACTCTACATAAAATCTTAAGTTGACCAATCCTTATGTCTCATATATCAAAATTTGGCCAAGTAATTTCGACAGTTCATACATGAAATTATGTGCTATGAATAAAAAAAACGCTTACACATAGCTTAGTATTTGTTACATCACTATGATGTTAGTGGACCGCAACTAAAAGATACTACAAAAATATGGGAATGTTACATAGAATCTACAGAATCTTAAAAACTATGCCCATAATTGTAACCTTTTATATTACAATTTTATTAAGATCTCTTCCTACTCAAATTTATGGTGGAACATGGGTCAACTTAGCAAACTTAACCTAATACCCATAAAAAATTGAAGCCATTAACTATGAGTATTATCAAAGATTCAATATAAAGCTACACCCTGAATTTCCTATGCTCATGTAGATTGGCAAAACAGGGAGGTTAAGGAGCTGCATCCATATTACCAACCCAAAATAATTGAGTCTTTGTAGATTATATGTTTAAAATTTACTGACTAAGCTGATGATTTTTAGTCCTTGCATTGTTTGTTTAAATCCTGATAGCATGTTCCTAGTGTTGTAGTTGTTACACATTTGTGATGGTTTACTATATGAGTATCTGCTTTCTTAGCATTTTCTATCTTTTGGAATCAATAATTTTGCAAATTTCTGATCTATTATCAATACCATTATAAAGCTAAAGTTTACTGTTATAATAATATTGTTGCTAAACATTCAATTTTTGCTATGTTATGATGTTATGTTATGATGTGCCAAAATTGACATAAACATTCGATTTTTGCTACGTTATGATGTTTACTCATGGTTCCTAGAACACCCTTAATTGAATTCTTTTTTCTGTTCCATGAAAATAAAAAATTCATAGGCTAAAGTTAAGTTAAGCTGACCAAATATCTAAACTCTCGAATCCTATACCTTTTATATAACTGCCAGTAACCAAACCTAATGGTTTCCTATCAATAGGAAAAAATTAATGAACGACTTTTGATATGTGCCTAATGACTTGTTATCGTTTCTAAAGGTGTAGTTGAAGTTTCCATTAGGAATCATGTGCACCATGCCATTGTAAATTTGTCAGGTTAATATATTTACTGTTCCATGCACGATAACTTCTAATGATTCACGTCAAAATTTCCTATGTTAAAGGAATTATTATTTGAGTTGTGTTTAAGATAGATTTTTCAGGAGGTTTTCTTCTTCTTAAACTAAAATAGGCCATGTATTTCCAACATTGTACACATTACCAATCAGTCTAAAATGACACAAATCAAGGACTGAGAATGATACATAACAAGAACTGAGAAAGAATCAAATGATTCTTTATTTTATGGGCGGTGATTTCATGGAACGAGAATGCTATTTCAACCGGTAATAAAACCGGTGAAAAACACCGATGTAGAGATAGTAAGTGGACCCTTTATATTTTTTTTCTGAATTATATTTTCCATCCTCTAATCTTCACCGTTTGATTTCGTTCCACGTCACCCATATGAATTTATTATGAATTTATTTTCTGTTGCTCTAGGTCTTTCATGGAATTTGAGTTTAGTTTCAGTGCATTTGATTGTAAAAACTAAAATGACATTCATAGAACTGGTGCAACATCGGCCCAAATTGTTGTCTTGCTTATGACAATGCAAATATAAATGTCTATATCATATTAACCATGAATATGGAGTTCTGAACTGTTGTTTGCAGTGGATGAGAGATAAAAAATGGAAAATTATCTGGGTGTTATAAAACAATGAGTGAGTTAATTTCTAAAAGAAGAGGACGTAGTACACTGCACTGTGAAGGGCAAAGAATTTGAGTTTATGGTGAAAGTTGAAATAAGTAGGCTGAACTGCAATGCAATATGGAAACCAAGTTGTACTATCACTGCAATGAGTAGATTGCAGAAGCATACCTGTACTTAGCTTGAATGTGAAGAGCACCAGTGAAGAGAACAACGGAGCCGGTGACAATTGGACTAGAAGAGTAACTGAAGTCTGAAGCCTGAATATTAACTGGTGTGTTTTGGGTACAATATCAAGTTTGTATCTATTAATCTATCAAGTTTGTATCTCTTAGTCAATAAAACCGTACATATTAGACACACTATCTGCAGCAGGTTGGTATATTTGTAAACATTTTTTCTCATTATTATTAGCTTTTTTTAACACAAGGAACTCAAGTCATATCCAAGCATGGTTTAAGGAGAAGCCCCATAAGTTATAATAATCATGATTCAACCTCATTACAGTAAAGACAAATCAAGGATTTGATGGATATTTGAAAACATAACTAAATTTAGACAATGAAAAGATATACATAGGATTGGTTTAGATATCTTGAAAACTTTGAAGTTCCTTTATACGTCTTTCTGATTACAAATCAAGGATTTGATGAATATTTGAAAACAGAACTAAATTTTGACAATGAAAAGATATACATAGGATTGGTTTAGATATCTTGAAAACTTTGAACTTCCTTTATATTGTCTTTCTAATTACGAAAATACGTTAGATTGGTTAATTTTTAAACTTATTTACCAAGAAAAAATAAGCACCCAAAATTTAGTTCTTTCTTATAGCAAAAGTTTGGTTGTAGAGAAAAATATTTTCACATATATTTTCGTTGGAAAAATGGAAAAGGAAATTGTAATATTTTATATTTGGTAAATACCAAAAAAAATTTACCACGGCTGAAACTTTTAAATTCTATCAATATTAAGTCTAAATTACCATGCTGTAACCTTTCAAAATTGAATGTTTAAGACACTTACATCAATCCATTTCTTCGTTTCAATTGATGATCCGCGTTTTGTTTCATCGGCCTGTGCTTTTGACCCATGCATGTGAATTTTTATTTATATCTAAACCTATCTTTTGTTTGACATGGAACAAAAAATTACTACATTATATCAACTATCACTATTTTTTTTGTCTCGTATGCAGGGTTATTGACGTCCTTTTCCCACATCTGTAATCATGCGTATTTGCATATTATCATGCAAAATTCATATGTCATAGACTCATAGGTGTACTATACGATGCTTTTTGAACAAAAGTTGATTCAGCTACAAACGTACCATCATCCCATGACACTGCAATCCACGTTTTCCCGTGTGCGAAGCACGGGCCTCAACCTAGTCTTTTTATAATATAAAAATCAAACCTTTTAAAAAAAATAAAAATCATATCTTTTTAAAAATAAAAATCAAATCATTTTAAAATATAAAAATCATGTTTTTATTATAAATAAAAATCATATCTTTCATATGAATAAAGATCCATATTTTTATATGCCATTCAAATAAATAGAAATCATATTTTTACCTAACTAAAAATCAATCCTTTATATAGCTAAAAATCTTATCTTTCTATCTATAAAAATCTAATCTTTTTATTTATAAAAACCTCATCTTTTCTAATTTAAAAAATCATAACTTTTATTATCTAAAAGCCCTAACTTTATATATATAAAAAAACTAATTACATTAAATAATTAAAATAAAATGAAAGAACTTACAGGTTTTTCTATGGAGAGGGGGGATCGCAGTTCGTCGGAGGGGGCCTATGGCGGCGCCAGGAGGAGGTGGCGGCGGTGCATTGGTCACGGCGACGGCTGAGGTGCTTCACGACGGTCTAACACGACAGTTTGTGGATACGAGGGGAGAGGGGGGTTTTGCGCAAGATTGAGATGGAGGAGGGGAGGCGATGGGGGAAGTGGAGGGTTGATCATTGACGGCGAGGGAGGCGCTGGCGTTCGATCACCATTTTTTTTATTTGGAGAAAAATCGTTTTTCTGGAAAGAGGAAAAGTGAATTAGGATTAAAACAATTTTCCTATTGGCCCCTTTTTATATTTTTTTATTTAATTCTCCAAAAGAGTTGACTTTTCATCCTAACTCGAAATCAAACCCAACGATTGTCGCCCTTAGCTAATTACCCTCATTTCAAACACAATGGGATATGTTTCGTAACCCAATTTGACTGTTTCGATTAGTTTCTGTTAAATTTAAAATATAAATCAGTATATTTTAAACTCAAACGTACATTTTAATTTAATGGTGCCACATACTGACTCCAAAAATTCCAGAAAAATAATCTGGCTATGTATTGACGATATGGTCCTAACAAAACTAATTTCATCGAATTTGGAGACCGTTTGAAAAATCGCCATTCTTCAGTCGATTAAATTCAAACTGAATTGGCCAAACACGTTTAAATTCACCACGCTCACATATTAATTCCAAAAATTCTGAAAATTGGAATCTAGCTATAATTCGACATTCCGGATCCAACAAAAGTGGTCTCGTCGAAAACGGAGGTCATTTGCAAAATCTCTATTTTTAAGGGCTATATATTATATAAATAACATAGCAAATATTCTGAATTTTCAACTTTACATAACTTTTTATTCCCGTTACGAAATCCAGATTTTCCACATTAGTTGGAAAGATATTTTCGAATAGATTTAAATATTTTTGGTTTTACTAAAATCCGGTTTATTTTGAGTACTGTATATTCATTTGAAATTTGAAATCGAATTTTCAAACTGCCGCGCCATTTTCAATTCCTTTTATAATTAAAATAAATATTTATATTCTAACTTCGATTTAAATAATTTTATACGTTTTAATTCTATTCAAAATAAATTTCTAGTCGTTATTATTTAAAATAAATCATTTTAAACATTCATAATTCATTAAAATTTCTAAAATAAAAATTTTAAATTGCTTCTGATTCTTCAGGTTGTTACAACCGGCTTTTCCACTACAAACTCACCACCTCTTATGGTAATTCGTACCACTGCTCCACTCCGTTTACTAGTTTACGAAACAGCAAAAGAAGGAATTTGCAACGAACCAGGGAAAAATTCGACGCTCGAATTTTTGACAACATTACATAAACCTATATTACTTGTCGAAAACCCAAATATCCTATCATAGATTGTTAATAGAAATAAATTGGAGGGTGAGAAAAGGAAGAAAGAATATTAGAATAGAAGAAAGAAGAAGAACATCACATCAGAATCTCACAGCAGAACAGATAACATATAATATAACAAATCTTTGTGTACAAAAGAACTGTATATACATACTAACCATCAGAGTACAACATATATCAGTCACAGCGGAATAATAACTTTATATAACTAGCGGTGAAGCCTCCTGCTTCCAGCTCCTGAAACTCCAAGCGGATCCTAACCTGGAAATACACTCGGTCTGACCCGAGCACATTTGTAGCAAAGAAAAATACACTGGGTCAGCCTGGAATACTTTCAGTGATAAATTCACAGAACACACAACTTGTTTAACTTTGGAAAATCTTTTATGAAATCAAAGGATAATAGTAAGACCAGCCCACACATAAACTCGGACGGTTCTTACCTTACTATAACCCAAAATGTTTTTTAAATCATAACTTATTCTGATATTATCATAGTGTCTAAATACAAATAATTAACAATCTAGTGGAACGCTTGCATCTCACACTCCACATATATGTTATACAATCGAAAACCGCGGGCACTTATTGGAGATTGGGTTCCAACCATGACAAGGTATGGGACCTCCTACCGATAGTGTATCTCTAGAGGTGAATACATTGGGTTCAACAAGAACGTCTTGCATCCATGCCCACACATGACCAACCACTCATTTCGCTTGAGTGTATCAAATGTATATCACCGACGGTTGGGATCAGCAACCATCTCCCGAAAAGGGACAGAATTGAATATAGATTAAAGAAGCAAATGGAATTTCTCTAGATAGGTGATTATACACCCTAATGGGAGCGACCTACATATCCATGCTGCCTGCCCGATTTTTGTCATTTCCCGGTTGTGAGGCTTAAGGCTACAATTTTTCTTTAGAACATCTGGTCATCATTCACTTTGAATGCCACATTGTCAAATCCGTCAAATCACTAATTGGCGTCCACAGATATACTCCGCAGCTGACAGAAGTTCATTTCAAAAAATTAATGTACGTGATTCTTAAGAAATACTCTGTTAGACATTTGTCCATACAAGTCATCCACGAACAGGATGAACCAAAGGCACCCTCCTACAGAATCCGATATAGGAATCACCCCAAGGATCAGTAGAGAGTAGTCCTTGCAAATCCGTAGATTTCAATCACGACCGAATCACAAATCAAATAACTCTGGTTGCAAGCCAGAGAAATTCAACAAGTAGTCCTTCCGTTTATGAAGATCTACGGTCTTCAATTTCTCCATCTTGATCAGCATCTTCGCGTATTTGCTGGTTGGAATGGTTTTCGAATATAAATTCGATCCTGGTCTTTCCATACCAACAATCGTATTGGTCAGTTTTTATGGTCGGTGATTTAACTATCAAATAACAAATGTGTGAATAAATTGAGTTTTCTGATTCAGTACTTTTCACTACTTGGCCTATTTACAAATAAATAAATAAATGGTAAATCTACCTTTAATTCTTTCAATATAATTAAACCTTATATTTATTCTCAATTATAACAAAAACTATTTTAAATACTTTCGAGCATGTATATGTGTATTTACCCAACTTTCCATTCCTTTTGGAAATATCGATATATTTCTTTAAAACCTTTTCCCTTTTCTTTATATTCGAGTATCTCGATATATATAATACTTAATGGTATTAACACGTTACCAATTCTGGTATGGTTAAAGCAAAATGTTGACATATATAATTTAAAACCAAAAA
Source organism: Allium sativum (assembly GCA_030737875.1). Lineage (NCBI taxonomy): Eukaryota > Viridiplantae > Streptophyta > Magnoliopsida > Asparagales > Amaryllidaceae > Allium > Allium sativum. The sequence goes on along the minus strand of CM060916.1, from coordinate 220,951,549 downwards.
TTTCTTATTTACATTGAAACTAATATCATAGTATTATTTATATTCCAAAATCTCACACTTATATTCAATACTTCTCGTATGGGATATCACACTAATCACAACACCTTTCACTCGTTTCAAACTAATACCATTCCTCGATAATAATGAAGCCGTTCAAGTTGGGGTATTTTATTTACCTCTCAGACCTTAATCGACAACGTTCTTATCTTAGAATAATATCAGTTCATCACTTAACCACTGATATTAAAATCTCATTTACCACCTTGATTTCAAAATCTAGTTTTATAAACCGTTTCTTACATTTGAAATCTTCTTCCAACATAATCCATTTACTTAATTTGTTTGATTAAGTAAATGCTACTTTAAACTTGAACCGATATATCGCGTATAACCTTTGGATCTTTATAAAAATCTCACGTCAAATACTCCGCTTCCATTTATTGGTGTTCTTATAATATGCTTTATCTTGGATAAAGATCCGCTTACCACCTTCTTAAACATAGGACCCTTTTTACTTGGATTTTAGTTCCAAGAACCCATTTACTGAATTCTAATACCAAACTATTGTATGGATTTCCTTTTTGTTTGTAATCCCCATTTCCATTCCCTTATTTCTCTTACTTTAATTCTTCAACATTTAACTCATCAATTTGGTTTAAAAATCCTTTTAAAACGTCGCTTTGATTTCTTTATAATAATCCATTTACCAATATTTAATATAACCCAATTATGTGTACTTATCTTTGCATTTGAAATTCTTATTTCAATTACAACGCTTTGCGCAATCAAATACTTTACCTTTTAAGGTCACTATTTTGGTTTAAAAACCCTTTTAAACCTATTTTGGATTTCTTCCAAATCACATATAAAAATCCATTAAGCATCTTAAACCACTTCTTATATTTTATTCTAAAACCACTACCATATGCCAGTCTATTACTAATCAATTTATTCATTTCCCTTAAAGGTTTCAATATTTTTGAATTCACATTATTTAAAATTTTAAGTAAAACCTTATTTAAACCCTTGTATTTCACTTATAAATCTCATTTACAAACCTTATTTGAAAACTTTGGATTTTAAATCTCCTTAACGCTTATCGCTCCTTTTTATCAAAACTTATCGCTACTCAAACATTTCTTAATCGACGTCTAATTAAAAGTCATCGCTTTATTTATTATTAATTAGAAAAATAATTAACTTCATTAACACTAAACTATTCAATAATTTCCTTAATCTATAGTTAATCAAGGATTAACTACCAATTAACACTATTCGTTAAACTTTAACGAATGTTCAAAATATTTAAATCAAATTTATTCCATTTGTCAATTTTATTCAAAACGAGGAATTTTACCAACCGTACATCTCAGTTAACTATTAACTGATTTTCATTTGTCATTTCCCCTTTTCAAATTAATTAAACAACTTAATTAACTTAAAAACACTATTTAATTATTTTAAAAAAAATTATTCTATTTTACCAACAAGTAGGAAATTCTATGGTTTCTGCTTTTAGCACTTGTGTAAATCCCAAAATCTTATTTCATAACCATTCAAACAATTTCTTTTAAAAGTCCAATTAAAATATTTATTCGTAAATTCCTAATTTAATTAATTATAAAAAATGCCTGAAAAGCTTCAGTTCAGTTATAAAATAATTTATAACTTTAAAACTGCGTCAATTCACCGAATAGTAAACCGACATCTAAAACTGTGATAACCCCAAACTTCCATGGGATGAAAGTAAGGAATAATAATTTGGAATACAACATAAATACGATAATACATATCACAGATACAACATAGCATGGGAAATTCATAGAGTAACAACATCATAGCAGCGGAAATATAATGTCATCAACCATAGAAAGTCCACAGTCACAAAATTCTAAATTATTACATCAAGTTTGCAGAAAAAGAAATAAGTTCCAACTCCAACTTAACAACGTGAAATGAACCAAGTTTAATGTCTGGAATTAAAAAGAGAAATATGCAATAGCAGCAAATGATAGATGTCTTCAAGCTCCTAGTCATCACCTCTCCACAAAACCAAATCCAAGAAAGATAATAAACAGTTCCAAAGAAAAGACTCCAAGCAAAGAATAAACCTGTTTACTTGGCTGCCCGTGTAGAAAGGAGGGCACCCGAGTTTGCAAAAAGGTGGAAACAAACAACGGGTCAGCCGTGGGACTGGTGTGAGAATTCTTAACTAATTAATCACTATTAATAGGGAAAATCCAAAGGCCACGCCGCTAACGCGGAACGGGTTTATTCCAATGGATTGTCGTGCATAATTGAAAGTGTCAGAACAAATAATGAGTAAATTGTACAACAACGTTATGCTTTTGAGAAAAATGGAATCACCATAAGACCCAGGTCCCAACACACAATGCAACACAAACCAGAGGATAGGTTTTTACCTTATAGTGATTAAACATGCTAAATACGGAAAATACGAGTTTAATATTATTATTAGTAAGTATGAAAAACATTTCAAAATAAATGTATCAATCGTAGGACATATAGATACCATAATACTATGCTTCCATACTAGTAATATAATAAAATCCATAGGTTCGTATTGGAAGTTTGGATTTCCATCATGAGTCAAGGCTAGGGAGGAGCTCCTTACTGATTCGAGACACTCTAGCTAATGTCTCAGGATCCCCCGCAGTGAACCCTTTGAACCTGCAGGGCCGGTCCACACATACAACTTCGTGGATTGGCAATTCCTGAATACACGTTTCCCGATCCTATAGGACCTATCATCCGAGGCGCCTCATTCCATCATCCACATAAGTAAAATGTCTGTGACGGCAAGGAATTTCGCTCGGTCCGAACCAGTCGCTAAACCGACCCAGACCGTTCGAGACGCCCTATCGTTTTGAGAACAAGCCACAACAGAACGTATATAAAAGAACATTTCATTGTATATTACAACAATGCATCAGATTACAAGAATATACAGAGTATAAATGAATATTACACAGAAATATCAGAGATTTAAATTACATTTAAATACATAGCGGCGGAAAATAATACAATAACACAACTAGAAGTAGATATACGGATACAAAGCTTTCCGGATATCGTTCCAGCTGTAAACCAGGATCCTGTGAATATAAATCTGCAAAACCAAAACTACTAGCTACCCGTGTCGAAAATAGGGGCACCCAGAGTTTAGGTTAAAACAATAAACTCCAGGTCAGTCATGGGACTGGTGTGAGAACTAAAACAGTTAATCTTTATTTTTAAAGTTAGGTAAATCAAAGGACCACGCCGTATAACACGGAACGGGTTTCCTCCCAAGAATACCAGTGCATAAAACAAACAGCGCAATGCTAAATAAAGAAAAATGAAGCTGTTATAAGACCCAGGTCCTATCACACAATGCAACGCAAGCCGGGGGATAGGGTTTTTCCCTTATAACAGCCAAAGAATGCTTAATACGTTTAAAACAAATCATTTGATACTATTATAAGTGCATAGTGTATAAAACAACTTCAAATCATAAGTATCAATCATAGGCGGCATAAGTGCCCCATCCCACTATGTCGCCATACTAGGCTCTACAAATAAAACCGCAAATGTCACGTATTTGGAAATTGGATTTCCGTCTATGAACCGAGGCAAAAGATAGTCCTCAACCGATTCGTGACTCTCTAGCCCGAGCCACAGGACCCAGACTCAGGTGGGCCCTTGGAGCGACAGGGCCGGTCCACCGATGTGGATTAAAATGCCTGAACACTACGTTTCCCCACCCTATGGGGTGTAAGTCTGGTCCGTCTGCCAACCAGAATGCATCGGCCGAAACCGATATAACCGAGGCGCCTCGCAACATAAACAACCACATAAGTCAAACTCGTCAGGGCGTCAAATTCGTCGATTTCTATTTAAAACGAATTATATAAATAGTTTTAAAATTCGTTTCAAAATCTATTTCAACTTCCATTTCAATTCAAAGCAAAATTGAATTCTTCTTTATAAATTCGTGTCAAAGTTCATTTCTATTCAATTCAAATTTCAATTCAATTTGAATTCAATTCAATTCGCTTTCAATTCAATTTGAAATCGTTTTCAATTCAATTCATTTCGAAATCGTTTTCAATTCAATTCATTTCGAAATCGTTTTCAATTCAATTCATTTCGAAATCGTTTTCAATTCAATTCATTTCGAAATCGTTTTCAATTCAATTCATTTCGAAATCGTTTTCAATTCAATTCATTTCGAAATCGTTTTCAATTCAATTCATTTCGAAATCGTTTTCAATTTAATTCATTTCGAAATCGTTTTCAATTTAATTCATTTCGAAATCGTTTTCAATTCAATTCATTTCGAAATCGTTTAAAATCGATATAAATATCGTTCACGTCAAAATGGCGTCAATCTAATCATCACGGCTTCACATATTTCTATTTTCAAATATTCTATTTCAAATATTTCTATTTCAAATATTTTCATTTCAAATATTTCTTTTTCGAAACTGGAATGAGGCCCAATCAATTACCATATAATGTTAATTATATGGATTTTCTACAACACATGTATATATCAACAACGATGAATAATCAACCATCATCCAAAGTGCATTCTACACTATATAAGCATCAAATATAAATATTCAACGCTTATAACAGTCTGTCAATCAATCGATCGACACACAACTAAACAATCGGGATTAGTGTACGTCAAATATCATCCCAACACCCGTGTAGGGTTTCAAACAATCAAACACAGATTTTATTTGTGCAGTTGGGCGATGTGTAAAATTTATCGTCCCAATCAATGTCCTTCAAATAGGTGTACATAAACAAACCGTCTGGTTTGTAAATGAATATTTATTTTATTCATTTCACGTTAAAAATTATATTTTTAATGATAAAAACATTTTATTCCAACATATGAATTTCTATTCAGTTCATTCTTTAAATAAAATGATATTTATATTTTTCTAATTTATTTTAGAAAATTTCGGCGGCATAACGGCACGATACTAGAAACGGGACAAGGCCTAGCCTTATCCCCGGTCTACTGAAGGCCCATGCCATTCACACATCAATCAAATTCACCAAACCATTCAATTCAAACCAAATAATTTAACCAACTACACAACCAAACAATTTAACAAACAAGCCATCCATGGTTTGTGGATGACGGGTATCAGGTGCTACTAAGCACCGTCTGCATCCTAGTATATATATATAACTAGAAAATTTAAATTGAAAGGTGAGAAGTTCTCACCAAAAAGCTATCCTAGCTCCACGGCACTTCATTGATATAAATCTTCTTCGTTCTCGCCCTTTTGTCATCTTCGTTGTCCGCTTTCACTACATATGTAAAAATCGAATTTTTACTTCGCTTTTCAATATATAAAAATCACATTTTTATTTCGAAGTTCAATATATAAAAATCATATTTTTAATTCGAAGTTCAATATATAAAAATCATATTTTTAATTTGAAGTTCAATATATAAAAATCATATTTTTAATTCGAAGTTCAATATATAAAAATCATATTTTTCTACAAATAAAAATCCTATCTTTCTACAAATCAACTATATAAAAATACGATCTTCTCACATTTCAAAATACGACCTTTTCACCTTTTAAATTTCTTATCTTTTTCCATTTAAAATTCAAATCTTTTTCTATTTAAAATCTTAAAATAAAATCAGTTTTTAAACCTTTTTTAAAAAAAACAGTTTTAAATGCTTTTAAAATTAGAATTTCAGAATTGAAAAATAAAAATAAAATAAAGTAAAGTTAAAAAAAAAACTTACTGCATCGAAGAAAGGGGGGTGCTGCCTACAATCGCTGGAGGAAGGGGGGGCCCGTTGGTGCAGTCGCAGGTGGTAGGGGAGGTGCTGCGGCCTTCTGGAGTGGCGGCGCCAGGTCTTTAGGGCGGCGGTGGCGAGCAGGGTGGTGCGGCGGTTTTGGGGAACTCGCGCTGGCCATTTGGGGGTATCGCGATGGGGGGGGAAGAAGAAGGTGGAGGGTGGCGTCAGCGAGAGGGGGGGGGGGGGGGCGGACTAGGTGCGGCTTCTCCTGCGGTGGGCGGCGGCGAAGGTAGGGGGCCGTCGGGTAGCGCTAGGGTTTTTTTTTTCTTTTCTGTTGTGGTCAACGGGGAAGAGAGAAGGTGTGGGGGTTTGAGTATATAAATATATATTTAATTATTTATTTTAAATTCTAAAAAGCAACTTTTTATTTCAACCTCTAAACGAGACCCACCGCCTGTCGTCCATAGCGTATTACTCCCATTCCGAACACAATGGGTTATGTATCGTAGGCTGATTCGGCTGTTACAATCAGTTTTCGTTAAATTTACATTTAAATCACTATATTGAATTTTAAACGTACATTTCAAATTACCGGGGTCACATACTAACTCTAAAAATTCCCGAAAAATATTTTCTAGCTTCGTATTGACGATACGGTCCTAACAAAACTAGTTTCGTCGAATTCTGAGACCGTTTGAAAAATGGCCAATTTCCAGTCGATTAAAATCAACTAAACCCGGTCAAACGCGTTTTCCTTTGCCATGCTCACATATTGATTCGAAAAATTATGAAATTTGGAATCTAGCAATAACTTGACATCACGGACCCAACAAAACTGGTTTCGTCGAAATCCGAGGTCGCTTGCAAAATGTCCATTTTTAAGGGCCTGAATTCCATAGCTACTATTCAGAATTTTCAACTGGACATATCTTTTGATTCCCGCTATGGAATTTTGATTTCCCGGATTCGTTGGAAAGATATTATCAATTAGATCCTATCATTTTTGGTTTCACTAAAATCCGGATCGTTCTGCACCCGGTACATTCAATTGAAGTTTGAAATCGAATTATCGAACTACCGCGCCATTTTCAATTCTATTTATAATTATATATAAATATTTATATTCTAACGACGACGTATATAATATATACGATCGATTTATATTCAAAATAAATTTTCTCGTCGATATTATTTAAAATAATTCATTTTAAATATAGAAAATTCGCTATAATTGCCAAAATAAAAATTTTAAACTGGCCCAGAATTTCCGGGTTATTACAATGTCGGGCCGTGTTAAAGCCCAATCACCACTTCTAGCTAGAAAGAAACGTGCTGCTCTCCATGTGTTCCCTTCTCCCGTTTTAGACTCCGCCGGTGTGTGAGGCTTGCGAAGTCACGTTATACACAAAGCTATGCCTAAACAGGCTATGCTTTGATCGTCCCACAAGGCCTGCTTTTCAACAAAACCTTGATCCTATACATCTTAGCATGCCACATCATCACTCCATATCGCACTACCAATCCTTTGAAGAAATATATGGACGGGTGTTAAGCAAGAGAATAAATTCTCTGCCACCAAACATCCATACATTCGACAGAAGATCAATAACATGATATTTGATAGAGTACGATGTCAGACACACAATCCACTTACTAGCTTATGCTCTGGGTCTGAGCGAAAGCCAAACCCGTGAAATCAACACGTACGTTTGGGTAATGACCATGACCCTTGAGTTGGGAGCAAGTCAAATCAGGGCCTCGATAGTTGTCCATTCGAGGGAAGATTTACGGTCTTCATACGCCATCTTTAAACTTCCATTAGCGCCGTTTGATTATTTGGAATGAGAGAACTCGGACTTCCCAAATAATCCTTGTATATACACATATGTATTTAAAATCCTTCTATTCGTTAATAATATTTTTCTTAACGATTCATTCCTATTTTAATTATTTAAAATAATTAAATTTTAATTAACGAAGCTTCAGGTCAATATATGACCCTGGCGCTGCTTTCAACGAATTTTGAATTTCACATTCCTCAAAATCTAACCGTTGGATCATAACGTATCTTATATCATTGGAAAGAATTTTCCGAGACGGTCCTAATGTTTTCATTTTTGGGAAAATCCGACGGTCGGATCTTCCGGTATAATCGTTTAAAGATATGATTTCAAAATGTGAACTGCCGCGCTCGATTCGATAAATTTTAATTATATATAAAAATATAAATATAATTGTCCTAACCCTTTTATTTACATAAAAAGGTAAATTCCATTTTTACGTTGAATCCATTATTTTAATTACTCTGTAAATTTTTAATGAACATATCTAACTTTTACTTACGTATGAAAATGTAAATTTTATTTCACAATGTAAAAGTTCATTCTATTATTGCATATAAAATGCAATTTTATTTGCGACGCCAATTCTCATTTTTATAAAAATATAAATTGTCTATACAATGCAAAATCTACTTTTTATTTACATCCTAAAAATATAAATTTAATTTCATGTCACATTCCTACATCTTATTAACATATAAAATGTAAATTTAATTTACATGTCAAATTCCTACATCTTATGTTACATATAAAATAAATGAATTTTATTTCTAATGTTCATTCTCATCCTATGCTACATATAAAGAAAAAAATGTGAATTCTATCATACGATGTAAATGCATCTTTTAATTACATAAAAAAATGTAATTTTTATCCTACGGTGTAATTTCCTACATACATTACATATAAAAATGTAATATTTAACTTATGACGAAATTCACATGTTAATTACATAAAAAAATGTAATTTTTAACACACGGTATAATTTCCTATATAATTTACATATACAAATGTAAATTTAACATACGATGTAAATCCATGTTTTAATTACATATATAAATGTAATTTTTATCCTACGATGTAATTTCCTACATACATTACATATAAAAATGTAATATTTAAGTTACGATGAAATTCACATGTTAATTACATAGAAAAATGTAATTTTTAACACACGGTATAATTTCTTATATAATTTACATATAAAAATGTATTACATATAAAAATGTAATTTTTATCCTACGGTGTAATTTCCTACATACATTACATATAAAAATGTAATATTTAACTTACGATGAAATTCACATGTTAATTACATAGAAAAATGTAATTTTTAACACATGGTATAATTTTCTATATAATTTACATATTAAAATGTAAATTTAACATACGATGTAAATCCATGTTTTAATTACATATAAAAATGTAATTTTTATCCTACGGTGTAATTTCCTACATACATTACATATAAAAATGTAATATTTAACTTACGATGAAATTCACATGTTAATTACATAGAAAAATGTAATTTTTAACACATGGTTTAATTTCCTATATAATTTACATAAAAAAATGTAAATTTAACATACGATGTAAATCCATGTTTTAATTACATATAAAAATGTAATTTTTATCTTACGGTCTAATTTCCTACGTACATTACATATAAAAATGTAATATTTAACTTACGATGAAATTCACATGTTAATTACATAGAAAAATGTAATTTTTAACACACGGTATAATGTCCTATATAATTTACATATAAAAATGTAAATTTAACATACGATGTAAATCCATGTTTTAAATACATATAAAAATGTAATTTATATCCTACGGTGTAATTTCCTACATACATTACATATAAAAATGTAATATTTAACATACGATGAAATTCACATGTTAATTACATAGAAAATGTAATTTTTAACACACGGTATAATTTCCTATATAGTTTACATATAAAAATGTAAATTTAACATACGATGTAAATCCATGTTTTAATTACATATAAAAATGTAATTTTTATCCTACGGTGTAATTTCCTACATACATTACATATCAAAATGTAATATTTAACTTATGATGAAATTCTCATGTTAATTACATAGAAAAATGTAATTTTTAACACACGGTATAATTTCCTATATAATTTACATATAAAAATGTAAATTTAACATACGGTGTAAATCCATGTTTTAATTACATATAAAAATGTAATTTTTATCCTACGGTGCAATTACCTACATACATTACATATAAAAACGTAATATTTAACTTACGATCAAATTCACATGTTAATTACATAGAAAAATGTAATTTTTAACACACGGTAAATTTCCTATATAATTTACATATAAAAATTTAAATTTAACATACGATATAAATCCATGTTTTAATTACATATACAAATGTAATTTTTATCCTACGGTGTAATTTCCTACATACATTACATATAAAAATGTAATATTTAACATACGGTGTACATTCACTTTTAATTATAAAGAAAAATGTAATTTTTGACGTACGGTGTACATTCACTTTTAATTACAAAGAAAAATGTAATTTTTGATATACGGTGTACATTCACTTTTAATTACATTAAAAATAATGTAAATTTTTGACATACGGTGTACATTCACTTTTAATTACATTAAAAATAATGTAATTTACCACTATGCAAAATCTACTTTATTTTAACATTATAAAATGTAAATTTTCTACTTTAATTCACATTTAATAATGTAAATTTCATAACGATGTAAATTTCATAACGATTTACATTTCATAACGATGTAAATTTCATAACGATGTAAATTTCATAACGATGTACAAGATGATAGATTTATACATGATTCATATCCATAAGGCCTACTCCAACAATTTAAACAAGGTAAAAATCTAATTTTTCCTACCGATCTATAATTTTAATTAACAGATCTATGATTGAAAATAATGGATCTAAAATCATAACATCACAACCATTTGAATCCATAACCCATGGTAACATTCATCGCAGATCTAATTGTATTTGACTTTCAATTTCACATAACACAATAATAATAACTAAATTAATTAAATTTAATATGAAAATAAATTCTCACCTAGCTCGGGACTGGAATGAAGGTTCAGATTCAATCAGATCTCGTGTTCAAGGTCACGGCAGTTTTGGATCTGAAAGATTTCAATTTGAAGTTCATACGAATAAATTAGAACTGACTTTTAACAACTGTCGCTGTAACGCTTAAAAGCGTGGCAAAACTGAGATTGAATTTACCTTTATATTTTCGGAAAGTTCAAAACTTTGGATCAAGAAATCGGGAGATTGGATGATCGAATTGATTAGCGGATTGTTGGAGGTGGAGCGGGGAGGAGGTGCGCCTGAATGCCGGTCAGAGCTGGGGGTTACGGCGGTTCGAAGGCCGTGGCTTTGGGTGCTCAGTTCGAGAGCTACAGGGCGCGAGAGGAGGTGATTCTTGTGGAGATGGAAGAGCTCGCGAAGTACTTTGAAAAATTCCAAAGGGGCATACACTAATTCTCCGCGGTTTGGGAGGAATTGGAGCTCAAAATTTTGTGCTATATGGGTTCGGCAACAGAAATAAAACGAAGAGGAAGGAGCACTTTTCATCCGTATTTATACGTGTATTCAGCGTATTTTTATTTTATTTAATTATTTAATTAATCCCAAAATTAGGGGTTTTCCATACGATCACCAAACGGACCCCAACGACTGTCGAATAATAGGTTTTGACGTCTTCTAAACGCAATGGCGCTAGTGCTGAGGTCTAATTCTGAAGTTTACAGTGTGTTTTCTTTATTTTCAAATTAATTCTTTTATTTTTAATTCGAACGTACTTTCTAATTTTACTGGGGTCACATACGAAGTCAGAAAAATCCAGAAAAATTATTTTTGGTTATTTTTTGACGATACAGTCCTTACAAAACTAATTTCGTTGAATTCTGAGACTGTTTGAAAAATGGCTATTTTTCAGTCAATTAAATTTGCCCGAAATTTACAAAACAAAGTTTCTTTTGCCACGCTCACATACTAGCTTCAAAAATCATGAAATTTGAAACCTAGCAATAATTTTACATTCCGGATCCAACAAAAGTGGTTTCGTCGAATTCCGAGGTCGTATGAAAAATGTCAATTTTCAAGGGCGATATATTCTCTATAGCGACCTTTCTGAAAATTCATTTGGCCATAACTTTTGATTCCCGCTATGAAACTTCGATTTTTCAGATTTGTTAGAAAGATATTCATTAATAGATTTAAATATTTTTCGTTTCACCAAAATCCGATTTATTCTGCATCCTGTGCAGTCAGTCAAAGTTCAAGTTTGACTTTTCAAACTACCGTCCTATTTCTAATTCTTTACGTAATTAAATGAAATATATTCGCATTAAATTCAATCACAATAAATTTCTAGTCATTTTTTTTAAAATAATTCATTTCAATTTTTTAAACACCTCTAAAATCTCTAAAATGAAAATTTTAAATTGGCTCCAAATTCCGGGTTGTTACAGTCTCCCCCGCTTAAGAACTTTTCGTCCTCTAAAAGAAAAAGGGAAGAATAGAAGGGTAGGTACCAACATAAAGAATGGGAAATATTTGTTTTTAAGCGTACCTCAAAATAAATCTAGTCGGGGATATCCACTCTGCATTTGGGATAGGCTTGTTTGATGCTCTCCTCGGTTTCCCAAGTGTAGTCTCTAGGATCACCGCTCCATTGTACCTTGACTTGGTTGGTACTTTTATTTCTCAGCTTCCTAGTCTCCTTGCCAATAATTTTCAGTGGTTCTCTTCTCACTGGAAGGCTTGGGGTAATCTCCAAATCTTGCTGTGCTGCTTCTTCCACACTCAGATCTGGATCATGGACATGCCTTCGAAGTTGAGATACATGGAATACATCGTGCACTCAAGGCAACCAGTCGGGCATCTGAATTCTATATGCTAGGCTGCCAATCTTTTCAAGGATAGGGAAGGGGTCGATGAACCTAGGTGCTAATTTTCCTGTCTTTCCAAAACGGATTACACCTCGCATGGGAGCAACTTTCAGATAGACATAGTCACCCACTTCAAAAGCTAGCTCTCGCCTTCTTACATCTGCATAGCTCTTCTGTCTACTTTGGGCAGCCAATAGTCGCTTCTTAATAAAGTCAACTTTGTCCGAAGCTTCTCGGATCATGTCTGGACCCAACACCAGCTGATTTCCTTTTTCAACCCAACATGCTGGCGATCTACACGACCTACCATATAAGGCTTCATATGGAGACATTTTAAAACTTGCTTGATAGCTATTGTTATACGAGAATTCAACTAAATGCAAGTGATCCTCCCAAGAACCTCCAAAATCGAGTATGCAAGCTCGCAATAGATCTTCAAGAATGCGATTCACCCGCTCAGTCTGGCCGTCAGTCTGAGGGTGATATGCGGTACTGAGATTTAACTTCGTTCCCAACTCATTCTGGAGTGCTTCCCAAAATTTGCTAGCAAAGATAGGATCACGGTCGCTAACGATGCTACTAGGAACTCTATGTAAAAGAAAAGATTACTATTTAATTTGAAAAAGAAAATTCTCATTCAGATTATGATGAAAAGGAAAGATTTAGTTTTATTACCCATGTAGCCTGACGATTTCTTTGAAATAGATTTGCGCCAGACTTTGAGCAGTCCTAGTGGACTTGACAGGTATGGAATGAGCGGATTTTGTGAAGCGATCCACGATCACCCATATGCTATTATTTCCTTTCCTAGTACGAGGCAGACCATCTATAAAATCCATGGAGATTTTGTCCCAATTCCAATATGGAACTTCTAATGGCTGCAACAACCCCGTAAGCTTTTGTTGATCACTTTTTATTTGTTGGCTTGCGGGGCATCTACTCACATAAATGGATATATCCCTCTTCATAGATCTCCACCAAAATGTGTGCTTTAAGTCTTGATACATTTTGCTCACACCGGGGTGGATGCAAAGCTTTGATTTGTGGCCTTCATCTAAAACTTCCCTTATGAGGTCTTTGATATATGGAACACAAATCCGCCCTTGAAATCTAAGAATTCCCTTGCCATCTATTTGGAAGTTCGTGTTTTCACCTGCTTCAATTCTCTTGATCATTCTCTGAATGAATTCATCATCCTTTTGAAGAGCAGAAATTTTATCAATCAAGGAAGGGGTAACGATGAGGCTTGCAACAATGACGTCCTTTCTGCTAAGCGCGTCTGCCACGACATTGGCTTTCCCCGGCGTATATAAGATGTCAAGATCATATGCCGCCAGAAATTCTAGCCATCGTTGCTGCCTTAAATTCAGATCCTTTTGATCGAAGCGATATTTCAAAGATTGATGGTCTGTGAATAATTCAAATTTTTCGCCCAAAAGATAATGTCTCCAAATTTTTAAAGCAAAGACTACGACCAACAACTCTAAGTCATGGACACGATAATTTTTCTCATGCGGCTTCAATTGACGACTTGCATATGCTACAACTTTTCCCCTTTGCATCAGTACCGCACCAAGACCACCATTTTGAGAAGCATCGGTGTAGACCTTTAAATCTTGGTTGCCATCGATGATGGTATGTACGGGAGCAGTAGTCAAACTCACTTTTAGCTTTTGGAATGCCTCCTCACAATCCGATGTCCAATTGAACTTGGCATGCTTTTTGGTGAGCTTTGTTAACGGGCTAGATAGCTTGGCGAAATCTTTGAAAAATTTCCTGTAATATCCGGTCAATCCTAGGAAGCTTCTTACTTCAGTGGGTGTACTGGGTTGCTTCCAATCTCGAATGGCAGCAATTTTACTTAGGTCAGCTACAATTCCTTCTTTTGACACAACATGGCCCAAGAACTTTACTTCCTCTTGCCAAAATGTGCATTTGGAAAACTTTACTTTTAAAACATTTCGTTGCAGAATTTCCAACACTTCCTTAAATGCCCTTCATGCTCCTCCTTAGTTTTAGAATAGATTAGAATATCATCAATGAAGACTAGGACAAATTTATTTAGGACCTCTCGGAAAACCCTATTCATCAAGTCAACAAAGTAGGCTGGAGCATTGCATAAACCAAACGACATTATTAACCATTCGTAGAATGTATCAGGACCTCTGAAGGCGGTCAAAGTTATGCATTCTTCAGCTATGCGGAGTTGGTGGAAACCTGTGGCTAGGTCCATCTTCGAAAACACCTTGGCTCCATTCAATTGGTCCATCAAATCATCTACGCGGGGCAAGGGGTATTTGTTCTTCAATGTTTGTTTGTTAAGATCGCGGTAATCGACACAAAGTCTTAGAGTACCATCTGATTTGGGGGAAAACACCACAGCTGCACCCCAATTAGAAAAGCTAGGTCGGATGAGTCCTTTCCACAAGAGCTGCTTAGTTTGGGTTTGCAATTCTTCCTTTTCTTTAGGAGTCATCCTTCTGATAGCATGAACTACAGGTCTTGCATTAGGAACAAGATCAATCCTGAAATCGATTTCCCTTCGAGGGGGTAGGTTGTCTACTTCTTCAAATACATCCGTGTAATCCTTTACCATGGGAATATTTTCTAAAGAAATGGGAGTGATCTCCAGGGAAGACCAAAACGCCTTTCTATCAGATTTTGAACCATGGCAAGGTATGGAAATAATATCTCCAAACTTTGTTTTTATTACAACTATTCTATCTGCACACCTTACTTCATCATCAAATTTTGTTAGCCAATCCAGACCAAGGATGATATCAAATTCAGAAAAATTCATAATGGTCAAGTTAAAAGGGAACTGAAAGTAAGAGTTGGAAATAGGCACCTGACAGTACGAATCAAGGACGATAGAGCCTCCTACAGGATTATGAACATTAACTGGATCTTTAAGATTTCTTTGTTTTAGTTTCAATTTCTGGACCGAGTTGTTAGAAATAAAACTTCTTGATGCACCCGTATCAAACAAGGCAGTAACAGGGATGTTTTTAACAGAAACGGTACCATCTAAAACATTAGGCTTACCTGCTCCTTCAGAAGAAGTAGGAGCGGAAGAAGATGGCGCACTTGCCCCCTTATACACATGTGCAACCTGCGCTCCTTTCAACAGTGGACAATTTGGCTTGATATGATCCTTCTTGTGGCAGTTGTAGCATTCCTTGGTGTCGTCGCTTCGGGCCTTCTTTGGATTTCTGCAGTCCTTGCTGTAGTGCCCAAACTTTTGGCAGTTGTAGCATTGCACCTTTGACTTATCATGCGCCTTAGAAGCTCCAGAATTGCTTCCTTCAGTCTACTTCTCTATTTGCTTCCTCTTATTGTTGGCAAAGATCCTTTCCCTGTCTTGTTGGGAATTCTTCCTATCATTTTCCTCATATCGAAAAGCAAACTCCACCAGCCTATTGAAGGAAAGGTCGATGTGGGCAGTGGCTCTATCAATATAATTCCTCGCAAGCCCATTTATGAACCTCTTGTTCTTCTGAAAGTCATCCTGAATCAATTCAGGGACATAGCGGGAGAGGTCTTCAAATATTCGTACATATTCTGAAATGGTCTTGTCGCCTTGCTTCAGATTGGCCAACTCGTCATGTAGTCTTTCTACCTGCTGCCTTGGAATGTATTTGTCATTGTAAAGCTCCTTAAACCTTGTCCAAGTCATATTGTCTGCAATCCCTCCAACTGTTACTGTGTCCCACCAGTTTTGAGCTTTCTCTTGTAGCAGCCATGAAGCCACTAATCTTTTCCTATGATCCTCCAGCTCTAATCCTCCAAAAATATTTTCATAGTTCCTCAGCCAAGCTTGAGCTTGTGTCACAGTCTCAGCACCCTTGAATGGCACTCCTCCCAGGTTTTTGTATTTCTTTTCCATCTTATCCAAATCAAAGGACTGCAGTGGTGGTGGTTGTTGGATAGTAGCCTCCGCAGTTCCAGCAGCATTTTGCCTCCTTGCTCTAGCTCTAGCGGCAGCGGTACACATTTCTAGTTAGTTCTGTACGATCAAGGAAAGAGTCAGAACAAGTATAATGGTGATTTGAGGAATTGATCAAGATAAAAGGACCGAAAAAAAAGAAAACCATAAAATGACTGACTATTATGTGTTCACATGAAATGTTCGCCACAGAATATTGTGATTCTATGTAAACGAATTACCATAAATATGTTATATCCCAATGCTAAGTTTAACCAAAGCTCTGATACCAACTGTGACGACCCCAAACTCCCATGGGATGAAAGTATGGAATAATCATTTGGAATACAACATAAATACAATAATACATATCACAGATACAACATAGCATGGGAAATTCGTAGAGTAACAACATCATAGCAGCGGAAATATAATGTCATCAACCACAGAAAGTCCACAGTCACAAAATTCTAAATTATTACATCAACTTTGCAGAAAAAGAAATAAGTTCCAACTCCAACTTAACAACGTAAAATGAACCAAGTTTAAAGTCTAGAATTAAAAAGAGTAAAATGCAATAGCAGCAAATGATAGATGTCTTCAAGCTCCAAGTCATCACCTCTCCACAAAAGAAAATCCAAGAAAGATAATAAGCAGTTCCAAAGAAAAGACTCCAAGCGAAGAATAAACCTGTTTACTTGGCTTCCCGTGTAGAAAGGAGGGCACCCGAGTTTGCAAAAAGGTGGAAACAAACAACGGGTCAGTCGTGGGACTGGTGTTAGAATTCTTAACTAATTAATCATTACTAATAGGGAAAATCCAAAGACCACGCCGCTAACGCGGAACCCGTTTGTTCCAATGGATTGTCATGCATAATTTAAAGTGTCCGAACAAATAATGAGTAAATCGTACAACAACATTATGCTTTTGAGAAAAATGGAATCACCATAAGACCCAGTTCCCATCACACAATGCAACACAAACCAGAGGATATGGTTTTACCTTATAGTGATTAAACATGTTAAATACGGCTCATAGATACCATAATACTATGCTTCCATACTAGTAATACAATCAAATCCGTAGGTTCGTACTGGAAGTTTGGATTTCAATCATGAGTCAAGGCTAGGGAGGAGCTCCTTACCGATTCGAGACACTCTAGCTAATGTCTGAGGATCCCCCGCAGTGAACCCTTGGATCCTGCAGGGCCGGTCCATACGTACAACTTCGTGGATTTGCAATTCCTGAACACACGTTTCCCGATCCTATAGGACCTATCATCTGAGGCGCCTCATTCCATCATCCACATAAGTAAAATGTCGGGTCGTGTTAAAGCCCAATCACCACTTGTAGCTAGAAAGAAACGTGCTGCTCTCCCTGCGTTCCCTTCTCCCGTTTTAGACTCCGCCAGTGTGTGAGGCTTGCGAAGTCACGCTATACACAAAGCTATGCCTAAACAGGCTATGCTTTGATCGTCCCACAAGGCCTGCTTTTCAACAAAACCTTGATCCTATGCATCTTAGCATGCCACATCATCACTCCATATCGCACTACCAATCCATTGAAGAAATATATGGACGGGTGTTAAGCAAGAAAATAAAGTCTCCGCCACCAAACGTCGATACATTCGACAGAAGATCAATAACATGAAATTTGATAAAGTACGATGTCAGACACACAATCCATTTATTAGCTTATGCTCTGGGTCTGAGCGAAAGCCAAACCCGTGAAATCAACACGTACGTTTGGGCAATGACCATGACCCTTGAGTTGGGAGAAAGTCAAATCAAGGCCTCGATCGCTGTCCATTCGAGGGAAGATTTACGGTCTTCATACGCCATCTTTAAACTTCCATTAGCGTCGTTTGATTATTTGGAATGAGAGAACTCGGACTTCCCAAATAATCCTCGTATATATACATATATATTTAAAATCCTTCTTATTCGTTAGTAATATTTTTCTTAACGATTCATTCCTATTTTAATTATTTAAAATAATTAATTTTAATTAACGACGCTTCAGGTCAATGGACAACCCTGGCGCTGCTTTCAACAAATTTTGATTTTCACATTCCTCAAAATCTAACCGTTGGATCATAACGTATCTTATATCGTTGGAATGAATTTTCCGAGACGGTCCTAATATTTTCAGTTTTGGGAAAATCTGACGGTCGGATCTTCCGGTATAATCGTTTAAAGATACGATTTCAAAATGTGAACTGCCGCGCTTGATACGATCAATTTTAATTATATATAAAAATATAAATATAATTCTCCTAAGCCTTTTATTTACATAAAAAGGTAAATTCCATTTTTACGTTGAATTCATTATTTTAATTACTCTGTAAATTTTCAATGAACATACCTAACTTTTACTTACGTATGAAAATGTAAATTTTATTTCACAATGTAAAAGTTCATTCTTTTATTGCATATAAAATGCAATTTTATTTGCGACGCTAATTCTCATTTTTATAAAACTGTAAATTGTCTATACAATGCAAAATCTACTTTTTATTTACATCCTAAAAATATAAATTTAATTTCATGTCACATTCCTATATCTTATTAACATATAAAATGTAAATATAAATTTACATGTCAAATTCCTACATCTTATGTTACATATAAAATAAATGAATTTTATTTCTAATGTTCATTCTCATCCTATGCTACATATAAAGAAAAAAATGTGAATTCTATCATACGATGTAAATGCATCTTTTAATTACATAGAAAAATGAAATTTTTATCCTACGGTGTAATTTCCTACATACATTACATATAAAAATGTAATATTTAACTTACGATGAAATTCACATGTTAATTACACAGAAAAATGTAATTTTTAACTCACGGTATAATTTCCTATATAAATTACATATAATACGATGTAAATCCATGTTTTAATTACATATAAAATTGTAATTTTTATCCTATAGTGTAATTTCCTACATACATTACATATTAAAATGTAATATTTAACTTACGATGAAATTCACATGTTAATTACATAGAAAAATGTAAATTTTAACACACGGTATAATTTCCTATATAATTTACATATAAAAATGTAAATTTAACATACGATGTAAATCCATGTTTTAATTAAATATAAAAATGTAATTTTTATCCTACGGTGTAATTTCCTACATACATTGCATATAAAAATTTAATATTTAATTTACGATGAAATTCCCATGTTAATTACATAGAAAAATGTAATTTTTAACACATGGTATAATTTCCTATATAATTTACATATAAAAATGTAAATTTAACATACGATGTAAATCCTTGTTTTAATTACATATAAAAATGTAATTTTTATCCTACGGTGTAATTTCCTACATACATTACATATAAAAATGTAATATTTAACTTACGATGAAATTCACATGTTAATTACATAGAAAAATGTAATTTTTAACACAGTGTATAATTTCCTATATAATTTACACATAAAAATGTAAATTTAACATACGATGTAAATCCATGTTTTAATTACATATAAAAATGTAATTTTTATCCTACGGTGTAATTTCCTACATACATTACATATAAAAATGTAATATTTAGCTTACAATGAAATTCACATGTTAATTACATAGAAAAATGTAATTTTTAACACACGGTATAATTTCCTATATAATTTACATATAAAAATGTAAATTTAACATACGATGTAAATCCATGTTTTAATTACATATAAAAATGTAATTTTTATCCTACGGTGTAATTTCCTACATACATTACATATAAAAATGTAATATTTAACTTACGATGAAATTCACATGTTAATTACATAGAAAAATGTAATTTTTAACACACGGTATAATTTCCTATATAATTTACATATAAGAATGTAAATTTAACATACGATGTAAATCCATGTTTTAATTACACATAAAAATGTATTTTTTATCCTACGGTGTAATTTCCTACATACATTACATATAAAAATGTAATATTTAACATACGGTGTACATTCACTTTTAATTATAAAAAAATGTAATTTTTGACATACGGTGTACATTCACTTTTAATTACAAAGAAAAATGTAATTTTTGAAATACGGTGTACATTCACTTTTAATTACGTTAAATATAATGTAAATTTTTGACATACGGTGTACATTCACTTTTAATTACATTAAAAATAATGTAATTTTACCACTATGCAAAATCTACTTTATTTTAACATTATAAAAATGTAAATTTTCTACTTTAATTCACATTAAATAATGTAAATTTCATAACGATGTAAATTTCATAACGATGTACATTTCATAACGATGTACATTTCATAACAATGTAAATTTCATAACGATGTAAATTTCATAACGATGTACAAGATGATAGATTTATACATGATTCATATCCACAAGGCATACTCCAACAATTTAAACAAGGTAAAAATCTAATTTTTCCTACCGATCTATAATTTTAAATAACAGATCTATGATTGAAAATAAAGGATCTAAAATCATAACATCACAACCTATTGAATCCATAACCCATGGTAACATTCATCACAGATCTAATTGTGTTTGACTTTCAATTTCACATAACGCAATAATAATAATTAAATTAATTAAATTTAATAAAAAATAAATTCTCACCTAGCTCGGGACTAGAATGAAGGTTCGGATTCAATCAGATCTCGTGTTCAAGGCACGACAGTTTCAGATCTGAAAGATTTCAATTTAAAGTTCATATGAATAAATTAGAACTGACTTTTAACACTGTCGCTGTAACGCTTAAAAGAGTGGCAAAACTGAGATTGAATTTACCTTTATATTTTCGGAAAGTTCAAAACTTTGGATCAAGAAATCGGGAGATTGGATGATCGGATTTAGGAGCGGATTGTTGGAGGTGGAGCGGGGCGGAGGTGCGCCTGGACGCCGGTCGGAGCTGGGGGTTGCGGCGGCGGTGTGTGGGCCCGACGGGCGGTTCGAAGGCCGCGGCTTTGGATGCTCGGTTCGAGAGTTGCAGGGCGTGAGAGGAGGTGATTCTTGTCGGAGATGGAAGAGCTCGCGAAGTACTTCGAAAAAGTCCAAAGGGGCATACACTAATTCTCCATGGTTTGGGAGGAATCGGAGCTCAAATTTTTTAGCTATATGGGTTCGGCGGCGGAAATAAAACAAAGAGAAAGGAGCACTGTTCATCCGTATTTATACGTGTATTCAGCGTATTTTTATTTTATTTAATTATTTAATTAATCCCAAAATTAGGGTTTTTCCATACGATCACCAAACGGACCCCAACGACTGTCGATTAATAGGTTTTGACGTCTTCTGAACATAATGGCGCTAGTGCCAAGGTCTAATTCTGAAGTTTACAGTGTGTTTTCTTTATTTCAAATTAATTCTTTTATTTTTAATTCGAACGTACTTTCTAATTTTACTGGGGTCACATACGAAGTCAGAAAAATCTAGAGAAATTATTTTTGGTTATGTTTTGACGATACGGGTCCTAACAAAACTAATTTCATTGAATTCTGATACTGTCTGAAAAATGGCTATTTTTCAGTCAATTAAATTTGCCTAAAATTTACAAAACACTGTTTCTTTTGCCACGCTCACATACTAGCTTCAAAAATCATGAAATTTGAAAACTAGCAATAATTTTACATTCCGGATCCAACAAAAGTAGTTTCGTCGAATTCCGAGGTCGTATGGAAAATGTCAATTTTCAAGGTCGATATATTCTCTATAGCGACCTTTCTGAAAATTCTTTTGGCATAACTTTTGATTCCCGCTATGAAACTTCGATTTTTCAGATTCGCTAGAAAGATATTCATTAACTGATTTAAATATTTTTCGTTTCACCAAAATCCGATTTATTCTGCATCCTGTGCAGTCAGTCAAAGTTCAAGTTTGACTTTTCAAACTACCGTCCTATTTCTAATTCTTTATGTAATTAAATGAAATATATTCGCATTAAATTCAATCACAATAAATTTCTAGTCATTTTTGTTTAAAATAATTTATTTCAATTATTTAAACACCTCTAAAATCTCTAAAATGAAAATATTAAATTGGCCCTAAATTCCGGATTGTTACAGAAACAACACATTTTAGGCCATTCACTGCCAATTTCCCAATCAACACTGTCGATTGATTTTAAGCACAACACATATGAATATCTATTCAATCACCACGCTTAATAGGTTTTACTACCATATGGGGTTCAATCAGTTCAAATATAAATAACGTAAAACAACAACATATGAAATATTTGAGAAATCTGGTGGGATCCCTCCAACCTGTTCTTCCCTGCACCACAGCTCGTTATACATTTTATATAATATATGAAATAAATTTCAATAATCTACTATTTAAAAACGATAAAATATAAATGACAGCAACCAATCAAACAATAATTAATAGCAACCAATCAACCAATTTATACTTTTAACGGTAAATTATATTTTTAATATGAATTTACCACAGCACAGGATTCGAGGAGGTGTGAGAATTAACTCACCAGTTTATATTCGGTTGACGGTTGACGCATTTGTTGCATTTAATTTTGAATAATTGTTCAAAATTATTTGAAATTCCCGTTGCGTCCAATTTATTCCAGACCAGGACCATCAGTTAGGTCTCATCCCTGCGATCCCAACAGATCCAGTTTCGTCAGATTCCATTAACGTATGTGAAAGTTAGGCTAATTTAAAGTTTATATATATTATACGATTTTTAACTAAACTAACTATTAATTAAATAAATATTTCAATTACCTTTAATTATCCTAATCAGTGCCACGTCATCAGCGTATTATGCTAAAACGTGTTTTCTCCTATCTCCCCCAAACAAACCCGATGGTCTTCATCTCCTTCACGTTGGAAAGCCACTCCACTTCGACCTCAACAAAGCTCCACCGCGCCACCGTCAGTTGAACTGAGACCACCCTGACCTGCCCATCGACACCGCACCACCCTGAACCCCAACCGCCCATCGGCCCTGATCTCGATGACCCTCCGACCGCCGTGAATTTCTATTACCCCCAATTCCGTTCAAACCACAAAATCACTACCGTCGCCCCACTTGTCAACGCCGGACCACCAACGTTCAGACCGCCTCCCATCAGGCTTCCAGCAACCCTCAGACTCCGACACCCTCGACGAGCCACGTCGCTGGAAATCCCCAAAACCCAAACTCAACTTTCGAAAATCAACCCAAAATAGTATCCCTCCGTTCATCTCTTCGTCTCGACCACCATAGGCGATTCCAGAACCACAGACCGGAGCCAAATCAAAGCCTGATCTCCCCTCTTTCATTCCCCCAAGTCCGAACCTTTCAAATCGATCCAATCTCCATCAAAATCAAAAATAACAAAACTGTATTTCGCCACTGTTCAGCCGATTCCGACCACCTTAGGCCACGATAGGTACCCAAATTTTAACACAAGGTAGATACGAACCCGATCTACAACTTTTCTTCATATTTCACTAGCCGACCCTTGCTAGATTTTCAGATATAAATTAATTTGTGTTTGAGGGTTTTTCTGCAAAATAATGTACGAAAATGGGAGTTTTGGCTGGAATTTCTAGTGTAGGGTGTATATATAAAGTGGAAAATATATATTTTAAGTTGATTTGACAAACGACGTTGACTAGCGATTTTTGTTTCGTGCCTATCGCAATTCTGAACGCTGTTTATTAGCTCTGAGCTCACATACAAACCCCGTTCGTGATGCGAATGGACATCATGACATAATTTGATGTTACGGTCCTAATTAAACTTGTTACGTCGAATTCTGGGTCCGTTTGCTCAAAAGGCGCTCATTCACGTCCAAGTGGTCGTTTTATTTGCATTTTATTTTGCCATACTCACAGAATAACCCCGATTGACGCGCAACTCGAAATCTAGCAATAATTTACTATTACGGTCTCCATAAAATTTGTTTCGTCAAAAAAAAGGTCGTTTGAATAAAGGTCCTTTCTAAAGGTCCAATTTACATAAAAATAAACCAATTTTAAAATACCTCAATATAAAAATAATAAAATATTAAAACTGGCCATTCACGACCAGAATTTCATACACAACAAAAATAAAACATCTCGGGTTGAATTCCAAGCCAAATATATATTATAAAAATTTAAAACCCCCTTTATTTAATATAAATAACGATAAAATTTATAAAGGAATTCCACAACGACTAATTTTAAATTTGATTTGGACATAAAACAAAATCTACAACACGAAAACTCGTTTTTTCTCTTCCGTTAGAAAAATATTATCCAACAGATTCGAGCATTTCTTGTTTTGAGAAAATCCGACTTATATTGGATCCTGTACAGCCATTTAAAGTTCAAAACGCCAAATTACAAACTACCCCGCCGCTACAGCTCGTTTTATAATATAATTATAAATTAAACGTTCTGACGTCGTTTTAATAACGAATATATTAATATAATTTAATATAAACCATATTTTAACCATTTTAAATCACTTATTCACATTATACAGCAAAATTAACATTTTCCCCAAATATCCCGAAAATAAAATATTATTTTATTATTAATATAATTTAAATATTCAAATTAAAATGGTCAAATCCCATTATTTAAACTCAAATAAATATTTTAAATAAATAAAATATTTCCAATAAATGGTCAGAAAATACGGGACATTACATTCCTTCCCCCTTAAAATAACTTCGTCCTCGAAATTGCTAAGGTAGAATTACAACCCATTATCTTTATAAAAATAATAAATTTAAAACTCGATTTTATACCCAAAACAAATCTAATCGGTCGTAAAACCAAATTAATTCAAATAAAAGAATTTCCCAAAAATCTTCAAAAATTTTCTAACACCTTAAATTTTGGAAATTTTTTGGTAGAGTCTCCTATGTACGGAGGACATCTGCAATATCGCAGGTTCAAGAAATATATATACATCGACCAACACGGTCAGAAAAATTCAAAATCCAATCCCAAAATCCAAATAAAAGCCAAAATTTTATATTCTGCATAGGCATACCTTTTTGCGAGCGCTATTACGCGATAAGCGATATATTATACACGAGCTTGCAAAATTATTGTGTAGCTCTGTTCAAACTGGATTCAATTAACTCCCGGATTTCCTTGGCTGGTTTTTAAAGCTGAATTGGCACTTCTGAACCTGTTCTTAACTCAAATGAATTTCATTAGTCCCCAAACAATGTTAATCAGGTTCAGAATATCCATACCATCCATTCTGACCAATTCTACACAATTCAATTCACATGAGTTCTATTATAATTATAGCCAAGATTTAGTAATCCATTTATATCCTTAATTATCGAATCAAATTCATTAGACTTTGATTCATCCATTGGTCCTCAATCAAATTCCAAATCAATATCCACGTAATCAACCATACAATCCAACCAACTCATTGATTCCAAATACTCCGTTGACCTACAGTTTTCCAATCACAAATCAAATTCTGAAATTTCAACCTTGATTACACCTCTTACGACTTACTTAGCATAAAGAAGGTTAAATACTAGTATTTCCATTTGCACATCTCCTATTTGAGATTTCCTTTAAATACCCATTCAAATTCATCAAATTTGGATTGATTTATTCGAATTATTCATTTCAGTTTGGGTTTAAACCAAGTATATTATTTGTAGATTTATATTCAAGCAACCAACAACATAAATCCAAGCATATCACTCAAATCAATATTAACAAATCCAATTGATTTCCCATACGATAATTATTTGTGGAAATCATCACTTTTATTGTTAAAATAAATTCGGCAAAATAAAATTTCAAAATTAATTTTATATCAAATTACAAATACGCGCTCTCATATATATATATATATATATATATATATATATATATATTGTAACACCTCGTATGTTGAATAACTTGTTATAATAAAAATTAGGGCAGAATTAAATTTTAAAGTCTGAATCAAGGGAAACGGGCTATGCCATTGCGTTCATCTCGGAAAAATATGCGAAATAGAGTCCAAGTTTTCGAAAATCGGAGTCTGTATGACCCAGTTAAGGCCCGAAGAAGTTTCAGAAAATTTAAAACAGATTTTAAATATTAAAAATTCAAATTTCAGAAGTGGCGGGAAAATTCCCGCCAGACTCAGGGAGTCGACCTGGGGGTCGACAGGGGTGTCGACCTGCCCACCAGGTCGACTAGGTTGTCGATCCTAGTGTCGACCTGGGGTTCGACCTCCCTGGTCGAGCCCAGGTGACCTGGGTGCACCAGTTTGGCTTTTGGGCTGTGTTTTGGTGGCTAGGACGAGATCTGACGGCTCTAATCTGATTTAGGGTTAATCTAATGGCCTAAAACACCTAACTACTCTATAAATACACCCTAAGACTACCCTAATTCATACTAAAAATAGATACAACGTCGTTATGCCGTCAAAATGCAACTTGAAGGAGCCTCCATCAAATTAAAGAGGAAGATAGCTTCTCAAATCAACTTCTAATCAACTCTAGCAACATAATCTTCTTCATAGGTGTGCTAATCAACAAGTTGTGAGTTTCAATAGCCTTAATGAACAATTGTTGAAATGATTATGATAGGATATAATGAGGTTATGGCTATGAATGTGGATCAATGCAAGATTATGTTATCATATGCTATGTGTTTGTGATGTTATGCAAGTTATGCAAGTTATCTGATATGTGTTCATGATGTTATGCAAGTTATGCAAGCCATATGCTATGTGATCATGATGTTATGCAAGTTATGCAAGTTATATGCTACATGTTCATGATGTTATGCAAGTTATGCAAGTCATATGCTACATGTTCATGATGCTATGCAAGTTATGCAAGTTATATGCTATATGATCATGATGCTATGCAAATTATGCAAGTGTTAGGCTATGTGTTCATGATGCTACTTATGCAAATTGCTATGATAAACATTGATCCATTATGACACCATGATTATGCAAGTTTGGTGTATGATTATATGCAAGTTCATATATGACATGTTATGCAAGTTTGGTGTATGATTATATGCAAGTTCATATATGACATGTTATGCAAGTTTGGTATTTGATTATATGCAAGTAATATGTGCAAGTTTACACCTTTGTATGAGATGCATACATATGCAAGTAACCCCTTTGTATGTCATACATACATATGCAAGTTTATCCTTTTGTATGACATAAGTAGCTTATCCAAGTTACCCTCTTTATGACATATGTGATTCATGCAAGTTTGGGTTGATTATTTATGCTAGTTGCGTTTGATGCTATATGCAGGTTGACACCTTTAAAAACCCATTTTGATGCTAATATTATGCAAGTAGAACCCATTGTATTTGTGATGAATCTTCCCTTTTATGTCATGTTAACGAATTACGTGGGGAACGATGGGGTTAATATTCATGTTAATGAAATGGTGTGAAGTTGGTATGATTATGCATACCATAAAGTGGATGGACATAATCGAGTCAATTATGTACATCGTTAAATTTGTAATTAATTAGGGATAATTAATATAAATTATGGGGGGATTAATTAGGTGTAATTAATCGACTAAGACACGAGGTTGGACCCTTTTGTAGCATAAGACTGCCCGGAACGGACCGACAAATCCAGCGGCTACAAATGATTGGCCCAATGTGAGAGGTCTTAGGCACAAACTAAATACGTGACAAGTGTATAGACACGAGGTTAGACTCGGTTATGGCGTAAGGCTGCCCGGACCCAACTGGCAAATCCAGCTGCCATAAAAGATAGTCTAATGTGAGAGGTCTTTACAACGGTTACGTTCTTAATCAATTAAGAAACACTTAACCAGATAAGCATGTAGTGGGCATGAGGGGTTAAGTGGGTGCCTTGGGTGGCATGTGGAAATCAAGTAATTGCCTTGGGTGGCATGTGGAAATCTAGTGGGTTGCCTTAGGTGGCAATAGAAAATACGATTAGAATACTTAACCAAAGTGGAACATGTAATTAAACATGATTAAAGGGTTAAGTAAGTGCCTTAGGTGGCATGGGGAAAATCTAGTGGTTGCCTTGGGTGGCAATAGAAGATAAGATTAGAATACTTAACCAAAGTGAAACATGTAATTAAACATGATTAAAGGGTTAAGTAAGTGCCTTGGGTGGCATGTGGAAATCAAGTAAGTGCCTTGGGTGGCATGGGGAAATCTAGTGGGTGCCTTGAGTGGCAATTGAAATATGATTAGATGACTTAACCAAACTTTAAACATGTAAGTGGACATGATTATTAAAAAGGGTTAAGTGGGATGGACTAGAAAAAAATGACAAGCTTAGGTGGGTAGCTTGTGGGGGCCCATTTCAACCAGTAACCCATATGTATCTTATTGGGCTCGACCCATGTCGAGGACGGGACATGCGTACTGGGCTTGACTATAAGAGGCCAAAAACGGGTTAGCGGTGGCAACGCAAGTCCAACGGGTTTCATATGCGGGTCTAGACCCGGGCTGGTAGGTAAGACGTTGTGTCATCGTGTAGGTATAAGCCGTGCACCATTGATTATATCGGGTTGCCACTTTGGGGAGTGATACACACCACTGTGGGGCCAGCACGGGTATCTACGTTAGGGAGCCGATCGAATGGGAGTAGTGGGTATACCTTCTGGAGATAGGGGCAGACGACACCTATGTAGTCAGCTAGGGGTACACGAAACTACTATTAAAATTACTAAGTTGTGGGTACACCTAGTGGAGATAGGGGCAGACGGCACCTATGTAGTCAGCTAGGGGTACACAAAACTGCTATTAAAATTACTAAGTACACTTTGTGGGATCAACCTTTAAGTAGGAATTACCCTTGGGTGGGTAGATCTGGTGTGGTACAGTGTAGGAATTATCCTTGGGTGGGTAGATCTGGTGTGGTGCAGAGTAGTATTTATCCTTGGGTGGATAGGCGCGTCTTTACCGTTATCTTAGTTCATCCTAAGTCTAGTTGGCTGCTTAGTGTAGTCATTTATCCCCAGTCGTACCGTACCAGGTTTATATCATACCCTAATTACTTTAATGATTGTATTGTTAAAGTTATAGGGCTCACTCAGACTTATGTCTGACCCCGTTGTTTTTATCTTTTTCCCCAACCCTCAGGTTCTCAGAGTGGGCCTAGCACTAGTGGGCTTTGATCAGATTGCTTTATCTATTTTTTTGAAGCTTGGACTCTTGAAGAAAGGCTCGGTTATCTTTTCTATTATGGCTATTAGTATGTAGTGGGATTATGTACTTATGTTTTAACGAGATGGATATTTTGTACTTGACTCTTGTGGGTTTTTGATATGTAACCAAACATGTTTACCTTCTGCTGCAATGAAATGATGTTTTAAATTTCAAGTATCACTTATATCTGTCTTGTTGTAATTTTTCAGTTCTATATTCACTTAAATACTCCACGAAGCTAAGGCATTCCCTTAGTGAGTGACCTTAGCGGGTGTGGGGTGTTACACGTGGTATCAGAGCTTAAGGTTACCAGAACAGATAAAACTTTTAGAAAAATTATTTTTCTAAAAACATTTTTGGAAGAAGTATTTTCAAAAACATGTCTTTTAAGAGAAAAGTTTTTGAAAGAAAAGAACATAATCCCCAAGAGCCATATATTCTTCCTTCGATTCTCCGTTTTGAATCTATTCCTCTTTCTCTTTTTGAATTTCCCCTCCGCGTATAGATGTCTTTTTAAAATAAATAAGGACTTCCGTATGAAAGACGGAAGAACCAGTTCAAGGCACTAAGACGTTTGCCAGGCTAAGAAGTTAGTCCAAGGAGGTGGAAGGCTTGTGGGTACCATTAAGATGGACGAGAGAGGAAGGTTCAAATAGCTATTAGGTAAATAAAGGACGAAACCTCATCGTGGTAAGAAGGCCACGAAAGGAGAATGTGAAGGGGAAGGCTACTTGTTTTGGAGAAATAGGACACCTTAGGGTTGTCCAAAGAGGTAGGGACGAAGCACAGGATCTTCTGGAGGGTAGATGTAATCCCTCACGACGGGTATACCTGATGGGGGTAGGACCGTCTAAGTTGAAATTTGGTTCTCTCGATCATCCTGTTCGAACTTTATTCGACTCTGGCGCATCACATTCGTTTATCTCATCATCATTAGTTGAGTCACTGCACCTAGATACCAGTTTAGTAGATGATCCCTTGGTTGTTTCAAACCCAATTGGGTGCTCCACTTATTTGTCCATGATATGTTTTGGGTTTGAAGATCTTCATACTTAGCGTTGAGTTTAGGTGTGATGCCTTTGTTTTGGGCTTCACGGGCTATGGGTTGATTTTGGGCATGGACTGGTTATCCAGTAATGGTGCCATTATTGATTGCGAAAGGAGAGTTGTTAGGCTCATGACCCGCTTGGTTAACACTCTCGAGATCTCTTTTAATCCCATAGATTCTGTTAAGCTAAGATATTTTGAATCTCTTGACGCTTCGGTCGAGAGTTTGCGATCTGTTAGAGTGGTCCGGGAATACTCGGATGAGTTCGAGGAGGTGAAGGGCTTACCTCCGAAGCGGGAGATAGACTTCCGAATATATCTGGTGGATAATGCTAAACCTGTGTCTTTACCAGTGCGCCACATGGCTCTTCGTGAGAGGAGGGAACTCCATAAGCAAGTAGGGGAGTTGCTTGAGAAGGGGTTCATAAGACGAAGTATATCGGAGTGGGGTGCTCCAGTAGTTTTTGCCACGAAGGCGGATGGGTCCCTCAGACTTTGTGTAGACTATTGAGAACTCAACAATCTCACAAAGAAGAATAGACACCCATTGCCAAGGATTGATGATCTTTTTGATCAGTTGGTTGGCGCCTCAGTGTTTCGCAGTTGGACTTAGCCACGGGATTTCATCAGTTGGGAGTGACTGAGGATAGTATAGAGAAGACCGCCTTTAGGACTCCGGATGGTTTCTAGGAGTGGCTTGTGATGCCATTTGGTTTGACGAACGCCCCGCATACTTTGTTGATTGGATGAGTAGGGTGTTCAGGGAGTACCTAAATAACTTTGTAGTGGTCTTTGTGGATGACATCTTCGTCTTTTCTAAGAACGAAATAAGTTTTCGTATGTGCTTAATAGGTTAAGCAAAGCCAGTTATTTGATCAACGGTGGTTTTGGAGTGAGACTGGCAAGGACATCCAGAGTTGGACAAGTACTTAATCATTTAGCCGTTTTTACTAGTATCATCTCACGTAGGTCGTCTGAATTCAAAGGAGGTATCCCTTGGGTGTTTGTCTGATATTGGTTTAGGCCTTTGGGGCTTGCACTTGGGGGATGTCGAGTTCGACTAGGTTGGTCTGCGTGAGAGATGGATAGTTGTGACGATTTTGTATGGGAGAATATCCTGGTTTTCTCTAGAAGTGGAGAAAAGCATGCCCTATATCTTAGGGAAGTGTTGGAGACTCTTCGAGCGCATAGTCTTAAGACAGCAAAGGTGGATGGAATTCTTAGCATCCTATGATTTCGAGATAGCGTTTACCCCGGCAAGGGTAACGTGGTGGCGGACACCTTGAGCAGAAAAAGGTTGTCCTTGAGTCCATTGTTCGAAGCTTGGAATTTATCTCGATGTTTGATTTCAGACCTTCCGTTGACTTTATACCCGGTTTGCTAGCATCCTTGGAGGTCAGACCTACTCTTTTGGAACGGATTGGTGAGGCACCGCGGGACGACCCACAGTTGGTTGAGTTGGTAGAGAGACTCATAAGGGGGGAGTCGTCCAGCCATTTTGGTAGGTACACCCTAGACAATAGGGGGTGCTTGCATAGAGACGGTAGACTTTGTGTACCGCAAGACGAGGGTTTGAGGAAGGCTATTCTTGATGATGCGCGTCGTTCTAGGATGACCATTCATCCCGGTGGGGACAAGATGTACCAAGACATGAAGCGAGTTTTCTTTTGGGCCGGTATGAAGAAAGATGTGGCCAAGTATGTCGCTAGATGCTTGGTGTGCCAACAAGTGAAAGCGGAGCAAAAGAAACCTGGTGGGTTGCTTCACCCATTGGAAGTTCCGCAATGGAAGTGGGATAGCGTCTCGATGGATTTTATTAATGGATTACCGAGATCAAGGAAGGGTAATACGGGAATTTGGGTTGTGGTAGACAGACTTACTAAGAGCGCCCATTTCATACCCGTGAAGAGCAAGAGGACTGCTCCATGGCTAGCTTCAGTTTACCTTCGAGAGATAGTTCGATTGCATGGGGTACCTTCTAGCATAGTGAGTGATCGAGATCCTATCTTCACTAGCGAGTTTTGGAAGAGTTTGATGTTGGGGACATGGTCTTTGTCAAAGTATCTCCATTACGGAATGTTGCTCGCTTTGGGTCCGTTGGGAAGTTAGCACCAAGATTTGTGGAACCGTTTCCCATTAAGGAAAAGATTGGACGGATGGCATAAAGAGTGGATTTTCCTCAGAGACTTAGTGGGGTACATGACGTATTCCATGTGTCACATTTGAGGAAATGCCTACATGAGACCGCAGAGGTGGTAGAGCCGAGCTTGCTTAGAGAAGTGGAGGTGGAGCATGATATTCGACGAGCTCCTACCCGCATCCTTGAGTCAGAGATTAGGAAGTTGAGAAACAGAGAGGTTCGACTAGTCAAAGTGCCAAGGGGAGAAGATGAGAGTAATGCTACTTGGGAGACAGAAGCGAAGATGCGTTCATTGTACCCATTCCTTTTTGAGGGTATGTCTTTTAACTTCTCCTTTATCGTTTGTCTAGTACTTATCTTATCTTTAGTATGTCCTCTCATTAGTACCTTTGACCTTTAGATAGGGTAAACCTATGGTTGAAACATGTGTTTGAGACATGTTATGTTTGATGGATGCGTGTGGATGCAAGTGGTTGCTAGTGGTTGCTCGTGGATGCATATACACACACTTTAGGCACTAGATCGGCTCAATCACTTCATATTGCATATTGCATATAATTGTGTGCAGGTAGCTATATTAACGGATGTAGAATGGTTGTGCTATCATATGGATGATGCATTTTGGTGAATGATTGTGCACTCATATAGAAATAGTATGTGTCGATAAGGTTCTTTCGCATACATATTGGATGCATGGCATTATCATGGTTTGCATTAAGGAGGTCAACTAAATCAGTAGACCGCCTGATTTTGCATTAGACAGGGAACATATACACACACTTTTTGCAATTGTTCATACATCATTAGAAACTCTAAGGACAATGGATGCCAGTGTTTGATGGTTTGAGTAGATGGTTGTTTGGATGGTAGGATACGTTCTTCTTGACTTAGAGATTTCGGGGATGAAATCCTTTAAGTAGGGGAGAATGTAACACCCCGTATGTTGAATAACTTGTTATAATATAAATTAGGGCATAATTAAATTTTAAAATCTGAATCAGGGGAAACAGGCTATGCCATTGCGTTCGTCTCGGAAAAATACGCGAAATAGAGTCCAAGTTTTCGAAAATCGGAGTCCGTATGACCCAGTTAAGGCCCGAAGAAGTTTCAGAAAATTTAAAATAGATTTTAAATATTAAAAATTCAAATTTCAGAAGTGGCGGGAAAATTCCCGCCAGACTAAGGGAGTCGACTTGGGGATCGACAGGGGTGTCGACCTGCCCACCAGGTCGACTAGGGTGTCGACCCTAGTGTCGACCTGGGGGTCGACCTCCCTGGTCGAGCCCAGGTCATCTGGGTGCACCAGTTTGGCTTTTGGGCTGTGTTTTGGTGGCTAGGACGAGATCTGACGGCTCTAATCTGATTTAGGGTTAATCTAATGGCCTAAAACACCTAACTACTCTATAAATACACCCTAAGACTACCCTAATTCATACTAAAAATAGATACAACGTCGTTATGCCGTCAAAATGCAACTTGAAGGAGCCTCCATCAAATTAAAGAGGAAGATAACTTCTCAAATCAACTTCTAATCAACTCTAGCAACTTAATCTTCTTCATAGGAGTGCTAACCAACAAGTTGTGATTTTCTATAGCCTTAATGAACAATTGTTGAAATGATTATGATAAGATATAATGAGGTTATGGCTATGAATGTGGATCAATGCAAGATTATGTTATCATATGCTATGTGTTTGTGATGTTATGCAAGTTATGCAAGTTATGTGATATGTGTTCATGATGTTATGCAAGTTATGCAAGCCTTATGCTATGTGATCATGATGTTATGCAAGTTATGCAAGTTATATGCTACATGTTCATGATGTTATGCAAGTTATGCAAGTCATATGCTACATGTTCATGATGCTATGCAAGTTATGCAAGTTATATGCTATATGATCATGATGCTATGCAAGTTATGCAAGTGTTAGGCTATGTGTTCATGATGCTACTTATGCAAATTGCTATGATAAACATTGATCCATTATGACACCATGATTATGCAAGTTTGGTGTATGATTATATGCAAGTTCATATATGACATGTTATGCAAGTTTGGTGTATGATTATATGCAAGTTCATATATGACATGTTATGCAAGTTTGGTGTTTGATTATATGCAAGTAATATATGCAAGTTTACACCTTTGTATGAGATGCATACATATGCAAGTTAACCCCTTCGTATGTCATACATACATATGCAAGTTTATCCTTTTGTATGACATAAGTAGCTTAAGCAAGTTACCCTCTTTATGACATATGTGATTCATGCAAGTTTGGGTTGATTATTTATGCTAGTTGGGTTTGATGCTATATGCATGTTGACACCTTTAAAAACCCATGTTTATGCTAATATTATGCAAGTAGAACCCATTGTATTTGTGATGAGTCTTCCCTTTTATGTCATGTTAACGAATTACGTGGGGAACGATGGGGTTAATATTCATGTTAATGAAATGGTGTGAAGTTGGTATGATTATGCATACCATAAAGTGGATGGACATAATCGAGTCAATTATGTACATCGTTAAATTTGTAATTAATTAGTGATAATTAATACAAATTATGGGGGGATTAATTAGGTGTAATTAATCGACTAAGACACGAGGTTGGACCCTTTTGTAGCATAAGACTGCCCGGAACCGACCGGCAAATCCAGCGGCTACAAATGATTGGCCCAATGTGAGAGGTCTTAGGCACAAACTAAATACGTGACAAGTGTATAGACACGAGGTTAGACTCGGTTATGGCGTAAGGCTGCCCGGACCCAACCGGCAAATCCAGCTGCCATAAAAGATAGTCTAATGTGAGAGGTCTTTACAACGGTTACGTTCTTAATCAATTAAGAAACACTTAACCAGATAAGCATGTAGTGGGCATGAGGGGTTAAGTTGGTGCCTTGGGTGGCATGTGGAAATCAAGTAAGTGCCTTGGGTGGCATGTGGAAATCTAGTGGGTTGCCTTAGGTGGCAATAGAAAATACGATTAGAATACTTAACCAAAGTGGAACATGTAATTAAACATGATTAAAGGGTTAAGTAAGTGCCTTGGGTGGCATGGGGAAAATCTAGTGGTTGCCTTGGGTGGCAATAGAAGATAAGATTAGAATACTTAACCAAAGTGGAACATGTAATTAAACATGATTAAAGGGTTAAGTAAGTGCCTTGGGTGGCATGTGGAAATCAAGTAAGTGCCTTGGGTGGCATGGGGAAATCTAGTGGGTGCCTTGAGTGGCAATTGAAATATGATTAGATGACTTAACCAAACTTTAAACATGTAAGTGGACATGATTATTAAAAAGGGTTAAGTAGGATGCACTAGAAAAAAATGACAAGCTTAGGTGGGTAGCTTGTGGGGGCCCATTTCAACCAGTAACCCATATGTATCTTATTGGGCTAGACCCATGTCGAGGACGTGACACGCGTACTGGGCTTGACTATAAGAGGCCAAAAACGGGTTAGCGGTGGCAATGCAAGTCCAACGGGTTTCATATGCGGGTGTGGACCCGGGCTGGTAGGTAAGACGTTGTTGCATCGTGTAGGTATAAGCCATGCACGATTGATTGTATCGGGTTGCCACTTTGGGGAGTGATACACCCCACTGTGGGGCCAGCACGGGTATCTACGTTAGGGAGCCGATCGAATGGGAGTAGTGGGTACACCTAGTGGAGATAGGGGCAGACGACACCTATGTAGTCAGCCAGGGGTACACGAAACTACTATTAAAATTACTAAGTTGTGGGTACACCTAGTGGAGATAGGGGCAGACGGCACCTATGTAGTCAGCTAGGGGTACACAAAACTGCTATTAAAATTACTAAGTACACTTTGTGGGATCAACCTTTAAGTAGGAATTACCCTTGGGTGGGTAGATCTGGTGTGGTGTAGTGTAGGAATTATCCTTGGGTGGGTAGATCTGGTGTGGTGCAGATTAGTATTTATCCTTGGGTGGATAGGCGCGTCTCTACCGTTATCTTAGTTCATCCTAAGTCTAGTTGGCTGCTTAGTGTAGTCATTTATCCCCAGTCGTACCGTACCAGGTTTATACCATACCCTAATTACTTTAATGATTGTATTGTTAAAGTTATAGGGCTCACTCAGACTTATGTCTAACCCCGTTGTTTTTATCTTTTTCCCCAACCCTCAGGTTCTTAGAGTGGGCCTAGCACTAGTGGGCTTTGATCAGATTGCTTTATCTATGTTTTTGAAGCTTGGACTCTTGAAGAAAGGCTCGATTATCTTTTCTATTATGGCTATTAGTATGTAGTGGGATTATGTACTTATGTTTTAACAAGATGGATATTTTGTACTTGACTCGTGTGGGTTTTTGATATGTAACCAAACATGTTTATCTTCTGCTGCAATGAAATGATGTTTTAAATTTCAAGTATCACTTATATCTGTCTTGTTGCAATTTTCCAGTTCTATATTCACTTAAATACTCCACCGAAGCTAAGGCATTCCCTTAGTGAGTGACCTAAGCGGGTGTGGGGTGTTATATATATATATATATATATATATATATATATATTAAAACTCAATCCAGGGTATTGCTAGCCCCGTCTCTATTGAGTCATGCCACAAAGCCAAGGTTATCACTAAACTAATAGCTCTGATACCATTGTAACGACCCGGGAAAAGTCCGACGCTCGAATTTTTGACAATAATACATAAACCCATATTACTTGCCAAAAACCCAAATATCGGATCCCAGGTTGTTTATAGAAAGAAATTAGAGGGTGAGAAAAGAAAGAAAGAATATTAGAATAGAAGAAAGAAGAAGAACATCATATCAGAATCTCACAGCAGAACAGATAAAATATAATATAACAAATCTTTTTATACAAAAGAACTGTATATACATATCAACCATAAGAGTACAACATATATCAGTCAGAGCGGAATAATAACTTTATATAACTAGCGGTGAAGCCTCCTGCTTCCAGCTCCTGAAACTCCAAGCGCACCCCAACCTGGAAATACACTCAGTCTGACCCGAGCACATTTGTAGCAAAGCGAAATACACCGGGTCAGTCTAGAATACTTTCAGTGATAAATTCACATAACACACAACTTGTTTAACTTTGGAAAATCTTTTATGAAATCAAAGGATAATAGTAAGACCAGGCCACACATAAATACGGACGGTTTTTACCTTACTATAACCCAAAACGTTTTTTAAATCATAACTTATTCTGATATTATCATAGTGTCTAAGTACAAATAATTAACAATCTAGCGGAACGCTTGCATCTCACGCTCCACATATATATTATACAATCGAATACCGCTAGCGCTTATTTGAGATTGGGTTCCAACTATGACAAGGTATGGGACCACCTGCCAATAATGTATCTCTAAAGGAGAATATGTTGGGTTCAACAAGAATGTCTTGCAAGCCGACCCACACATGCCCGACTACTCATTTCGCTTGAGTGTATTGAATGTATATCACCGCCGGTTGGGATCAGCAACCGTCTCCCGAAAAGGGACAACATCGAATATAGATTAAAGAAGAAAATGGAATTTCTCTAGATAGGTGATTATACACCCTGATGGGAGCGACCCACAAAGCCATGCTGCCTGCCCGATTTTTGTCATTTGCCGGTTGTGAGCTTGAGGCTAAAATTTTTCTTTAGAACATCTGGTCATCATTCACTTTGAAAGCCACATTGTCAGATCTGTCAAATCATTAATTGACGTCCACAAATATACTCTACAACTGACAGAAGTACGTTTGTAAAAATCAATGTACGTGATTCTTAAGAAATACTCTGTCAGGCATTCATCCATACAAGTCATCCAGGAATATGATGAACCGAAGGCACCCTCCTACTGAATCCAATATAGGAATCACCCCAAGGATCAGTAGCGAGTAGTCCTTGCTAATCTATAGATTTCAATCACGACCGAATCACAAATCAAATAACTCTGGTTGCAAGCCATAGAAATTCAACAAGTAGTCCTTCTTTTTATGAAGATCTACGGTCTTCAATTTCTCCATCTTGATTAGCATATTCGCGTATTTGCTAGTCGGAATGGTTTTCGAATATAAATTCGATCCCGGCCTTTCCGTACCAACAATCGTATTGGTCAGTTTTGATAGTAGGTGATTTAACTATCAAATAACAAATGTGTGAATAAATTGAGTTTGCTGATTCAGTACTTGGCACTACTTGGCCTATTTACAAGTAAATAAATAAATGGTAAATTAACCTTCAATTCTTTTAGTATAATTAAACCTTATATTTATTCTCAATTATAACAAAAACAATTTTAAATACTTTCGAGCATGTATATGTGTATATACCCAGCTTTCCATTCCTTTTGGGAATATCGATATATTTCTTTAAAACCTTTTCCCTTTTCTTTATATTCGAGAATCTCGATATATATTATACTTAATGGTATTAACACGTTACCAATTATGGTATGGTTAAAGCAAAATGTCGACTTATATAATTTAAAACCAAATATTTCTTATTTACATTGAAACAAATATCATAGTATTATTTATATTCCAAAATCTCACACTTATATTCAATACTTCTCGTAT
Organism: Allium sativum; assembly: GCA_030737875.1. NCBI lineage: Eukaryota > Viridiplantae > Streptophyta > Magnoliopsida > Asparagales > Amaryllidaceae > Allium > Allium sativum. The sequence continues at coordinate 220,912,177 of CM060916.1, read as the reverse complement.
GGGATATCACACCAATCACAACACCTTTCACTCATTTCAAACTAATATCATTCCTCGATAATAATGAAGCCGTTCAAGTTGGGGTGTTTTATTTACCTCTTAGACCTTGATCAACAACGTTCTTATCTCAGAATAATATCAGTTTGTCACTTAACCACTGATATTAAAATCTCATTTACCACCTTGATTTCAAAATCTGGTTTTATAAACCATTTCTTACATTTGAAATCTTCTTCCAATATAATCCATTTACTTAATTTGTTTGATTAAGTAAATGCTACTTTTAACTTGAACCGATATATCGCTTATAACCTTTGGATCTTTATAAAAATCTCACATCAAATACTCCGCTTCCATTTATTGGTGTTCTTATAATACCCTTTATCTTGGATAAAGATCCGCTTACGACCTTCTTAACCATAGGACCCTTTTTACTTGGATTTTAGTTCCAAGAATCCATTTACTAAATTCTAATACCAAACTATTGTATGGATTTCCTTTTTGTTTGTAATCCTTATTTCCATTCCCTTATTTCTCTTACTTTAATTATTCAACATTTAGCTCATCAATTTGGTTTAAAAATCCTTTTAAAACCATGCTTTGATTTCTTTATAATAATCCATTTACCAATATTTAATATAACCTAATTATGTGTACTTATCTTTACATTTGAAATTCTTATTTCAGTTACAACGCTTTGCGCAATCAAATACTTTACCTTTTAAGGTCACTATTTTGGTTTAAAAACCCTTTTAAACCTATTTTGGATTTCTTCCAAATCACTTATAAAAATCCATTAAGCATCTTAAACCACTTCTTATATTTTATTCTAAAACCACTACCATATGCCAGTCTATTACTAATCAATTTATTCATTTCCCTCAAAGGTTATAATTCTTTTGAATTTATATTATTTAAAATTTTAAGTAAAACTTTATTTAAACCCTTGTATTTCACTTATAAATCTCATTTACAAACCTTGTTTGAAAACTTTGGATTTTAAACCTCCTTAACTCTTATCGCTCCTTTTTACCAAAACTTATCGCTACTCAAACATTTCTTAATCGATGTCTAATTAAAAGTCATCGCTTTATTTATTATTAATTAGAACAATAATTAAATTCATTAATACAAAACTATTCAATAATTTCCTTAATCTATAGTTAATCAAGGATTAACTAATAATTAACACTATTTGTTAAACTTTAATGAATGTTCAGAATATTTAAATCAAATTTATTCCATTTGTCAATTTTATTCAAAACGGTGGATATTACCAACCGTACATCTTAGTTAACTATTAACTGATTTCCATTTGTCATTACCCCTTTTTAAATTAATTAAATGACTTAATTAACTTAAAAACACTATTTAATTGTTTTAAAAACAATTATTCTATTTTACCAACACGTAGGAAATTCTATGGTTTCTGCTTTTAGCACTTGTGTAAATCCCAAAATCTTATTTCATAACCATTTAAACAATTTCTTTTAAAATCCCGATTAAAATATTTATTCATAAATTCCTAATTTAATTAATTATAAAAAATGACTGAAAAGCTTTAGTTCAGTTATAAAATAATTTATAACTTTAAAACTGCGTCAATTCACCGAACGGTAAACCGACATCTAAAACAACACGTTTTAGGCCATTCACTTCCAATTACCCAATCAACACTGTCGATTGATTTTAAACACAACACAGATGAATATCTGTTCAATCATCACACTCAACAGGTTGTACTACCATATGGGGTTCAATCATTTCAAATATAAATACTGTAAAACAATAACATATGAAATATTTGAGGAATCCGGTCGGATCCCTCCTACCTGTTCTTCCCTGCACCACAGCTTGTTATACATTTTATATAATATATGAAATAAATTTCAATAATCTACTATTTAAAAAAAATAAAATATAAATGACAGCAACCGATCAAACAATAACAGCCAATAGCAACCAATCAACTAATTTATAGTTTTAACGGTAAATTATATTTTTAATATGAATTTATCACATCATAGGATTCCAGAAGGTGTGAGAATTAACACTCCAGTTTATATTCGGTTGACGGTTGACGCGATTTTTTGCATTTAATTTTGAACAATTGTTCAAAATTATCTGAAATTCCCACTGCTTTCAATTGATTCTAGACCAACACCATCAGTTTGGTCTCGTCCCTGCGATCCCAACGGATCCAGTTTCGTCAGATTCTGTTAACGTATGTGAAAGTTATGCTAATTTCAAGTTTATATATATATTATACGATTATTAACCAAACTAACTATTAATTAAATAAATATTTTAATTACCCTAATCACTGCCACGTTATCGGCGTATTACGCTAAAACGCGTTTTCTCCTATCTCCCCCAAACAAGCCCGATGGTCTTCATCTCCTTCACGCTGGAAACCCACTCCACTTCGACCTCAACAAAGCTCCACCGCGCCACCGTTAGTTAAACTGAGACCACCCTGACCTGCCCTCCGACACCCACCACCCTGAACCCCAATCGCCCATCGGCCCTGGCCTCGATGACCCTCCGACTGCCATGAATTTCTATTACCCCCAATTCCGTTCAAACCACAAAACCACCACCGTCGCCCCACCTGACAACGCCGGACCACCACCGTTCAGACCGCCTCCCATTAGGCTTCCAATGACCCTCAGACTCCAATACCCTCGACGAGTCACGTCGCTGGAAATCCCCAAAACCAAAACTCAGCTTTCGAAAATTAACCCAAAATAGTGCCCCTCCGTTCGTCTCTTCGTCTCGACCACCACAGGCGATTCCAAAACCCCAGACCAGTGCCAAATCGAAGTCCGATCTTCCCTCTTTCATTCCCCCTAGGTCTGAACCTTTCAAATCAATCTAATCTCTGTCAAACTCAAAAAGAACGAAACTGTATTTCTCCATTGTTCAGCCGATTCTGGCCACCTCAGGCCACGATAGGTCCCCAAATTTTTACACAAGGTAGATACAAACCCGATCTACAACTTTGTTTCATATTTCACTAGCCGATCCCTGCTAGATTTTCAAATATAAATTAATTTGCGTTTGAGGGTTTTTATGCAAAATGATGGGCGGAAATGGGAGTTTTGGCTGGAAGTTCTGGTGTAGGGTGTATATATAAAATGGAAAAAAATATATTTTAAGTTGATTTGACGAATGACGTTGACTAGCGATTTTTATTTCGTGCCTATTGCAATTCCAAACGCTGTTTATTAGCTCCTATGCACCCATACAATCTCCTTCGTGATGCGAATGGACGTCATGGCATAATTTAACATTACGGTCCTAATGAAACTTGTTTCATCGAATTCCGAGTCCGTTTGCTCAAGCGGCGCTCGTTCATATCCAAATGGTCGTTTTATTTGCATTTTATTTTGCCATACTCACAGAATAACTCCGATTGATGCGCAACTCGAAATCTAGCAAAACTTTACTATTACAGTCTCAATAAAATTTGTTTCGTCAAAAACGAAGGTCGTTTGAATAAAGGTCCTTTTTAAAGGTCCAATTTACATAAAATAAACCAATTTTAGAATACCTCAATATAAAAATAATAAATTATTAAAATTGGCCATACATGACCATATTTTCATACACTACAAAAATAAAATATCTTGGGTTGAATTCCAATCCAAATCGATATTATAAAAATTTAAAAATCCCTTTATTTAATATAAATAACGATAAAATTTATAAAGGAATTCCACAGCGACTATTTTAAAATTTGATTCGGACATAAAACAAAATCTACGATACGAAAACTTGATTTTTCTCTTCCATTAGAAAAATATTATCCAACATATTCAGATGTTTCTTGTTTCGAGAAAATCCGACTCATATTGGATCCTGTACAGCCGTTTAAAGTTCAAAACGCCAAATTACGAACTACCACGCCGCTGCAGCTCGTTTTATAATATAATTATAAATTAAACATTCCGACGTCATTTTAATAACGAATATGTTAATATAATTTAATATAAACCATATTTAAACCATTTTAAATCACTTATTCACATTATACAGCAAAATTAACGTTTTCGCCAAATATCCCGAAAATAAAATATTATTATATTATTAATATAATTTAAATATTCAAATTAAAATGGTCAAATCCCATTATTTAAACTCAAATCAATATTTTAAATAAATAAAATATTTCCATAAATGGTCAGAAAATACGGGACATTACAGAATTTCTTTTAACCCTGTTTCTCACCTACTACCATAACCAAAAGGGGGCAAGGAGATTCAGGGTTTCTACCAGTCAGGCCAAATTTTCTCAGTCTCCTTTCCAAATTGACTGCTTAAAACTTCTACATCTAACTGATGGCACACTGAAATTACTTGAATATGGGGACTCCATGCTTCGGGTAAGGATATGGACTATGTATGTTGTAAAGGTCTAAAATCAATTTCTCAAATTCTGATTCATTGATCTTTTGTTTCAGGTTTTGCCTGACAGTTAATACCATATTGCTGATTAATTCTCATACTATACTTCTAGCCGAGAAACACCAAATTTACTTTGTGTTTTTACATTTGTCACCAAATTATCCAAGCCTGCATGTGAAACCAATCATATTTACCTCCGCTGCTCTTGCACATATTTACGAACTTCGTTCTTTCAGTTTTAACATTTGATTTGTTGTTTATTGGGGTAGTCTAATATAGTTATCTCTTAAAATATTTTTGTTAAATGCACTTTTAGGACAGAATGATGAATTTTAATACAGTAATCTATTTTGCATTGATTAATATATGTCATTTTCTGTACTTTAATAACCAGTTTACTGAAACATAAAAGCAGGAGCTAAACCTACACTGAAAGTTTAATGATTGTTAACTTCAAGTGGGTAGGTCGTTACAACTACGCTTGGGATACGTGGGATTTAACATGCCATTGCAGCCTCTAATTTTAAATTTTTAAATCTTTAAATCTCTTGCTATTATAGTTATGGCACAATATTAAATATACCTGATTTTACTGTTTTTAGTGCTAATTTATGTATCTAATCACTATTTATTCCTACCTTTAATGATTTGTGAAACATTTGTGCCTTACTTTGTTTGTTAAATTGCGTGACAGCTTGAGTTGGAGAAACATGATGCTTTTAGGTTTGACAATTTCAATTGATGGCAATATACACATGAGTTTAAACCTGTTGCCATGTCTTCAACCCAAAGGCCAAAGGTCAGTTTGTTGCTTTTATTATGGTTTTTGTTTTTCACCTATTGTTTAGATACAAATTTTAATTGTGACGATCCCAAAACCCCATTACACGGTGTTAAGGATAATCATTGGAATATAACACATTAATCATCATTAGCAGATCACAGATAATAGCATAAACAGAAATTAGGATAATTTACAAACATATGACAACAGAATCATATAGATATCATCACATCAGAGAAGCACAGTACAGGATACAACTTAGTGCATAATGATACATAGTCAGTCGCCATTGCCTGAGGTGGAATCATACATAAAGATTACACAAAATCAATATCAGTCTACATCGCCAATGGCGGAATCATAATATAGATACAATAATGGCGGAGAAAATCCAAGTCAGCACGGTGTAGTCAAGCCTCGCCATTAGCCAAAAGTGCGTAAGAAACCTGTAACTAGGCTGCCCATGTGAAAATAAGGGCACCCGAGTTTGCAAGGTGAAACAAACTACGAGTCAGTCATGGGACCGGTATGAGAAATCTACTTAACTTATTAACAACAATAACAAGGCAAATCAAAGGACCACCTCACTTTCGCGGAAAGGGTTTACTCCAATGAGTGCTAGTGCATGAAATAAAGTAAATGATTAAATCATCGCAATGCTTTTTATAAAATGAAGCCATTATAAGACTCAGGTCCCATCACACAATGCAACGCAAGCCGGAGGATAGAGTTTTACCTTATAATGGCCAAAAATGCTTCATACATATAAAACAAAAGTGTTTGATATTATTACTAGTGCATATATGTTTCAAAAGCAATTCAATCATAAATATCAATCCTAGACGGCATGGGTACCATATATCATGTCGCCATACTAGTAATACAATCACATTCGCATATTTCGTATTGGAAATTGGATTCCTTCATGAGTCGAGGCAAGGGGCAAGCTCCTCTTCGTTTCGAGACACTCTAGCAAATGTCCCAGGACCCCACTATGATCCTTGGATCTTCAGGGCCGGTCCTCTCTTACTTTTGAGGATTGGCAATTCCTGAACACACGTTTCCCGGTCCTTACAGACCTATATCGAGTCGCCTCGCATTCCAACAACCACACAGGTGAAAAGTATATATAATGTCAGGGCTGGTAGGTCACTGACACCACCTTAGCTAGAAAGAAATGTCGTGCTCTCCCTGCAGTCACTCGCCCGTTTTTGACTCATACCGAGGTGTGAGGCTCTCGAATTCATGTTATACACAAAGCTACGTCACACAGACCATGCTTTGATCATCAACCACAAGACTTTGCTTTGCAACAGAAGCCTTGATCATATGCCACTTAGGCGTGCCACACAGGCAGTCCACTCCATGTGACTAATTTCTATCAATACATAACCTCTGAGCTCGTACGTCTCAGAGAAGGGCGATAAGCAAGAGAATAAATTCTCCGCCGCCAAACAGATATATATTTAACAGAGATCAATCAGCACAGAACAAAATCCAATGTCAGACACACAGTCCATTTACAAGTCCGTTCTGGGTCTGAACGAAACTGGAGGCACCAATTCCTCACATATCCTTACAATCAACAGTATGTTTGGACGGTTACTACTTCAGTTCCTTCATGGTAGCTACTCCAATCACGAGCATCAGTAGCGCCCATCCATCCAATGTGAAGATCGTCGGTCTTCAACCGTCTTCCACTCTTCGACTTCTCGACGTCGATCGATTATTTGAAATGAGATGAACTCGGCTTTTTCAAATAACCCACGTATATTTAGGATTTCAAACCAATTTATCACATGGTTACACTATTCAACATTCACATTTCAGTTCTTTAGTTATAATTCTCATGTTAAATACATTCAACCATCACATATCAAGCAAACACAACGAAATTGGTTTATTTCCACTCTATATCGTCTATAGTATTTTATAACGATATATCGCCATTTTTATTTATTTAAAAATGACCATATTTAATTAAACGACGATTCAGGTCGTGTCGATGCACTGGTGCTGCTTTCCACTAATTTTGTTTTACACATATATGAAAATCTAACCGTTGGATCTTAACAAATTTTATATCATTAGAAAGATCATTTCAAAACGAATCCAACGGTTTCAGTTTTGGGAAAATCCGACGGTCGGATCTTCCACACTAGTTATTTGAAGTTACGATTTCAATTTACGAACTACAGCGTCGTTATTCGATTTAATTTAATTATATATATATATATATATATATATATATATATATATAATCGTTTCTGGCACTGTTTTTCTTCAGATTTGAATTAAACATTCCAGACAATCCAACCGTCGGATCTTCACAAAGTTGGTGTCGTTGGAAAGATATTTCCAAAGCGAACCTAACGGTTGCGATTTCGGGAAAATCCAATGGTCGGATTTCCCGCACTAGTCGTTTGAAATCACGGTTTCAAAACACGAACTGCATGGCCATGTTTCGTTTTAATTTTATTTATATTTATATATTTATATAAATATAGTTTATTCAAAAATTCCTATATCGGTTTCACTTCAATTATTTCACTAACGCCTTTAAATTTTGGAAAATTTCGCCATAACCTCCTTTGTACGGGAGGGGCTGGGAAAATTCCCAAATAGCCACACGGGCGTCTCGTGTCAAAAAGAAAAAGAAAAGGCCAAGTGGCTAGCCAACAGGCTCATAAAATCATCACCCAAACAAAACAGTAAATGTGTACCTATTTGTCGGGCACAAAATTTTATTCCTCTTCTCTAGCCCCTTTGCTATAACCTGTTCAATAAATATGCACGTACATATATACAATTTTTATCACTTATCATTTTCCATTCAACTTCATATTTGATTTACTTTGGTTTAAAAACACCATTCATTCTAATGTTGCATGCATAAGCTAAATCATATCATTAGCTAATTAATGTATATTTCAGCTCATGCACATTTATTTGAACAAGTGGCTATTTTTAACACTTCACATTTCAAAGATGATAATTTTGGCGAACTAAAATAGATTTCAACACATGACTATTTTATTTAGTTCCTATGGATGTTAAAAATAATATTTCTTCACAAATATTTATTTCAACGTCCTCATATCTCTAGCATATCACATATATGATAAAAATGATATTTTTATCATTTAAAATATTCATTCAACAAATGGATGTTTTCAACACTTCATAGTTTCAAAAAAAAGTAATTTTTATTGTTCAATCTTTTTATTCAACACATGAACTTTTCCACTACACACACTTCTCAACACATGAGCATTTCCACACATGGATATTTTATTTATGTTGTTCATATTAAAAAGATGGAATTTTTATTGTTGAAACTATTTATATGAGGCGAATATTTTTCATACTTCATATATTATAAAAAGGTGATTTTTATTGTTTATACACTTCATTCATTCACAAATGAATTTAATTTTCACACATCACTTTTCAACACATGAACATTTCCACACATGGATATTTTTCAACACAAGACTTTAATTTCAACGCATGAAGATAATTTCAACATATGAAAATAATTCTAACACATAAAGATTATTCAAAATTTCGGCAGCAAAACGGCAGGGTAGTTAAAACCGGCACCGTCCCTAGTACGGCTCCTCGCTCTACCTTAAAACCTCGCGGTTTTTGACAATGGGGATTCATGCATCTAATTCGCACGCAGGTGGCATGTTTTATTTTTATTTCCACAAATATTTCCAATTCATTTCAATCACCAATGGGTATTTTTCAACCACAACCAAACAATATCAACCACAAACAATTATTCAACCATTCGTATTTTTCATCCAATATTTCACACCAATTCACAACAATAAATATCATCCATGGTTTGTGGACGAGGGGATTATATATGTATATATATATATATATGTATATATATATCTAATATATTTGCTATATTTCACTTGCATTTCAACACATATATCAATTATTCTATGCACGTATAATTCATACTTCGCTTATATAGCTTAACTGCGCATGTACATGAGGTATACAACACGTGTGTAATTTATATTTCGCTAATATAATTTATACATGAAATTTTCCATTCAAATTCATTTAATTTAGATTTCTCACATTGGTTTGCGGAGTGCTAAAAATTGTAGATGACTCAGAAAAATCCGCGGCTTCTTCTATGTGGTAGAGAGCTTCCTTGCGGTCCCGATGTTTCCTGTTTCATCGAATTTCGTCAACACACCAAAAAGATATGATTTTTCAAAGTGCAAACATCAAAAAGGACTCACCTTTCACGATGGTTCGAAACTAGGTTTGAGGTTTTCGTGAAATCCATGACACGGGGGGACGATCGGGGAGTTGGACGTGGAAGAGCTTCGAGTGGCGGTCCTGTCGGTGGTGGTTTGGTGGCGCTCGGTGGCAGATCGGAGCGGCGGCGGCGATGGAAAGCGTCGGACTTCCTGGGCTCGATTCTAGCGGAGGAGGCGTCGATGGAGGGGGTGCTGGGATCGGATTTGAAGAGGAGGCGGAGACGAAGCGAACGGCGGTGGCGGCGACGCCTGGAAGTGGCGGAGGCGGCGACAATCGAGGAGGGAAGCGGCGAACGGGTTTCGCTGTTGATTCGAGGGTTTTTTAGTTTTTATTTTTATTTTTAAATAATGAATGGAAAATTCTGATTGGTCGAAATATATATATTTCAGAAAATTAGGGTTTTCACCAACGAACTCCTTTTCAAGCCCATCGACTGTCGCCCTAGCTAAATATCCCCATCCCGGACACAATGGGATATGTTTCGTTGTCCAATTCGACTGTTACAGTCAGTTATTTTTCAAATTAAAGTATAAAACATTTAATTTTAACTTTGAACATACATTTCAATTTTGCAGGGCCACAAACTGATTCGAAAAATTCCAGAAAAATAAATCTAGCTATGTTTTGACGCTACGGTCCCAACAAAACTAGTTTCGTCGAATTCTGAGATCGTTTGAAAAATGGCCATTTTCTGGTCGATCCAATTTAACAGAAATTGACCAAACACATTTTCTTTTGCCACGCTCACATACTAGCTTCAAAAATTATGAAATTTTAAACCTAGCAATAGTTTGACATCCCGGACCCAACAAAAGTGGTTTCGTTGAATTCCGAGGTCGTTTGCAAAATATCAATTTTCCAAGGCTATATATTCTATATAGCGACCTTTTTGAAAATTCATTCGGCCATAACTTTTGATTCCCGTTATGAAACTTTGATTTTTCAGATTCGTTAGAAAGGTATTGACTAACAGATTTAAATATTTTTACTTTTGCTAAAATCCGTTATATTCTCCACCCTGCACAGTCAGTCAAAGTTTGAATTCAAAATTTCAAACTGACTCACTATTTCTAATTCACTATTATATTGAAATATTCTATTTCAATTGTTCAAATTCCTTTGAAATCACCAATTCAAAAATTTTAAATTGGCTCGTATTTTCCGGGTTATTACATTAATTTTCCTTATGCATTAGCTAACTAATACAAACATTCAATTTTGTAATGGCGTATATTGATAGTAGTGTCTTTTAATACCATCTAATTCCCATATTTAACTACTTCATTATTTATTAGTTATCATCAGTTTTTATTTTTTCCTCACAACGCATCCTATGAATCCACTTTGTTAATTTAATCATTCATTTACATTTACTTTTATGTAACATTTCCCTACTTTAATTATCATACTAGATATGTGGATTTATATGTTTCAGATAATACTATTTGACGATTTACCGAATCATACAGAAAATATATAATTGATTTATGCCAATGTTTACAGTCCTCCTACATCCGATGGAGTTTGTTATCGTTGTGCCGCAATGATGGTCAGTCCTTTACTTTTACTTTGTTAGTATTCTCCACTTTCAATGCCTGCTCACGATCTAACCATAGGTTATAGGCCGAACATACAAGTACTACATAGCTATTAGAATCATGAAATCCTATGGCATATCTGATATTCATGTGTTTAATAACAGTGATTATTATTTTACTTCTGAATGAATCCATTTAAAATAGGGCAGACAATATGTTAAAGTAGTGTTATATTTGCATCATCTATTGTCTATTTCATCTAGATGAACGAAGTGGAAAAGTTTCTATGAGTTGATTGGAAGGATGCAATGAAATGAACTAACGGTTCCAATGCTGATTCTCAAAATAGAGATTTCAGGAAATGGATTGATCATCCAAGACTCAAGGTAATAGTACCATTTTGGAGCCTTATCTTAAAATAGAAAAATAGAAATTTTATGCGCCAACAATTTGTTTTCATTTCATTTAAGTTTATTTATCATCTCATTTGTACTATTTATGAGTGATCAACATATTGCAAAATCCAAAGGTTATGAGTATGTAATGAGTTAGTTTATCATCTTTTTTTATTTTTCCTCACAACGCATTTTTAACGACCTGTCTTTTTGCCCGATTTTCGCCGGTAATTAACGGACTTAAACCGTTCACAAAGACGAATTGTTACGGGTACATACATATATTGCACAAAATAGAAGAACTTTTATTGCATAATACACTATTACATCAGAGTTACATGGAATATCAGAGCTACAACATAAATACATCGGAAGAAAATATATAAATATACTCTCAGCGGAAGAACAAAGTGATACAACGGAAGCTTCAAACTCTAGCGTGGGCTCCAACTCGGAAAGCGCTTTGAACCTCGCTCCAACTAATCATAACTGCAAAACTAAACTACTAGCTTCCCGTGTGAAAAATTAATGGGAACCCAGAGTTTAGGAAGGTACAATAAACTCTAGGTCAGTCATGAGACTGGTGTGAGAACATAAAATAGTTTCTTTAAGACTTATTTTAAAGTTGGGAAATTTACCGGACCACGCCGCTAAGGCGGAACAGGTTTACTCCATGTGAATGCCCGTGCACATAAATTCGCAATGACTTTTGGAGAAATGAGGCTATCATAAGCCCATCCCACATCATACAATGCAAGCGCACACTAAATGGACGAGTTTTATCTTATGATAACAAAAAATGCCTTCATACTTAAAATCCTCTTTCAATACTAAAAATATAGTGTGGAAAACCATTTCGCAAATAATGTATTAAACCTAGACGGCATAATACCCATAATATTATATCTCCGTTTATATATATGAGTGTGTGTATATTTATATAGAAATCAAAGTCGTATGGCTTGTATTGGTGATTTGGGTTTCCAACTTGATGATTCCTGGCACGAAAGATCAATCGGAATAAAAACAAAATGTATTCACGGCTTTTTCATCCAAACACGAATACCAATACAAATCGCGAGGTAGATCAACGGTTTTCGTCTAGACACGGACCACCGAGTATACCCTATTCCTCAAGTTCATAAGTGATTTCCCACTGCCGCAGCTTTCATCATATATATGTACACACACACAACCTAACCGACAGTTTTTTTATCATCCGGAGTGTGAGGTTTGTCGATGTCATGTCATACACAAAGCATTCCTAGAGAAGCAATGCCTTTATCGTACAAGCTCATTTCATTTCTAAAGTATGCCACATTGTCCATTCACAACATGATCACTGATTTTTATCCATACATAACCACTTCGAGCTCATACGTCACAAACTGGATACATATCAAATGGGAATCAGTGTTATGTTTTCAATTACAATGTCAGATACACAATCCATACAAGTCCATTCTGGGTCTGAACGGAGCAAAATCTGAAAATCTCCAAATATACTCAGACCTCATGCCACTTATAAGCTCGAATCAGGTGTATGGCCCGATTCGAGACATCAGCAGTCAATATGAATAAATTAAAAGATTCCCGGTCTTCATTCGTCGATTCCAAGTCTTAAATATGCTTCATGCGTCGTATTATTTCTTAGAAAAATTTTCGGATTTAAATCTGATCCCGATCTTACCAAGTAATAAGCGTATTCTTAAACAATAGTTGTGGACCATATAGATTTCCAATTCGATCTCCTTCCAATCGTTATTCGTTCATTTTCAAATCAAGATTGGATTGATCATAAATTTCGTTATCATCTTAACTCTTTCTTGAAATAAAATATTTGATTTACCAACCCTTTTCTTTCAAACATAACCCTTCGATTCTTATACTTCAAAACATAATTCTTTATTCCTTCCCAATCTTCTTCAAATTTACCAAATCTTTATCTGGATTACAATTCCGTTTACAATAATCCAAACAATTTATATTCAAATAGAAGTTTGATAGAGTTAAATCGACTAATATTACATATAAATTCACAACTCAATAAGCACTATCAAAACCTTGATGTAAATATCCTATAATGCTTCCGATAATATTTGTTCAACTTTGGAATTACATATCGAATATCCGAAACAAACTCTATCCAACTCATTTCCTTTTAAATTCTAACTTTTAGAATTAATAAATAACCCCGTATACAAAAATTTAATCACTAATATTCCTTCCAAATTATTTATAATCCTTTTAACATTTTGAGATAATGGTTCGCGATTTATCAACTCCAAAACCTATTTATCTTTGAAAATGTGATAATAATTTTTGAACATTATGAAAAGCGCTACAATAGCCATTTAAATCAAGTATAGTCCAAATCATTCAAAAATTCAAAAAATTCAATTCTAATTACTTTAAATTAATAAAGCATATTTATCTTTTTTTTTCAAACCTCGTTTCATCATCTACCAATATCTATTAACATTATTTGCATCCACACATATTTAAATCTCTTCTCGATTAAATTTCCAAACTTAATTTAAATTTAAATAAGCTGTGAACAATAGGAATTCCAAACCCTTTTATTTGAAATTTAAATTTAATATTCATGCATGTCACTATGCGACATTATTAGTTTAAAAATTAAAATTTATTACAAAGTTTAAACAATAATTCAAATTATATTTTGAATTAACTATCCCGTCCATCGGACTAGTTAGGGATAGCTTGGGACAACAAGAAACTGTATTTCTAAACCCAAGCCTAGACACTATCGTCTCTGTCATCCTAGTACGGTCTGGTATATAATAGTTATGCTTCAATTTCCAAGTCTCTTTTCGAATCAATTGGGCTTAGAAATAATATTTTAATATTTGAAAATCAATTTTCATTTATATGGAAGGAAGATTAAATCGATCATCTTTATAATTCCACAACCATAGTGTTATGTGTGCATCATGCAACATAATAATCAACCATATAACTCATGTGATCATGAATTATAATCACAACCAATAAACAAACATTTCATTGTGCATAAGCGTTACCGTCATTAATGCTTATCAGTGTTCAGTGTTTTATCTACTTACATGCACATCCATCCACACACAATAACATTCATATCCAACCAATTATCATAAATCCATCACATCTCATTATTTAATCACTACTAATTAAAATAAATGATTAAATTAAGTGTTCTCATCGAAAAAGCTCAAGAAACTTCACTACGAGGATGAACAAGCCAACTAACACTGAAAGTACTACTCGTATTGTTTCAATCCCACTTCCATTAGCAGCCGATGATTGTTTTGCTAATTATATTTTGGAATTGAATTAATAACATCGTTTGTTGTATGTTGTCATATATATATATATATATATATATATATATATATATATATAAGGACATTTCATTATATTGTATTATAATTTATCCTTAACTAAAATTACTAAACTTATATATAAACGGATTATATTTTCTAATATGATTCTAACGGACTTAACGGTGCGTAGATCCGATTTAAAACGAATTAGTTATTAGCTTCAAAAATTTAAACTAAATTTAGTTTAAAATAAATAAAAGGGAATTATGCCTAACAAAGAAGCCCAACACAACATCCAAGCACCGACTCAACGTTCCAACCCACGGCCCATCACTCCTTCTTCTTCTCCTCCGTGCTCTGCTCCTAATTTTCATGCCTGGAACCCGATCAAAACGTGCATGACGTGCACATGTACACCCGCCAAACTCCACCATTCTTGAATCCGAGACCGTCGACATGTTTCTGTCCTCCTCCTCTATGCTTTGCACCAGCTCGCCATGATTTTGGTTACCCCGTTCTAATCCCAAAGTGAACCCGAGCCTGTAGCAGATAAAATCGCTTGAACTCATCTCGTCGCACCTCCATTCCAGGCTCCGAACTCAACCAGATTTTGTGCCATCGAAGTACTCTCCATCTTCATCACTAAGGCAATCTCTGTTTCTCCTATCATCGCATGGTTTTCGGTCCAAACTCAACCCAAGTTTTCAGCTTTCCAAATCATCGACACAGAATTGCCTCAAATTCGCATGAAAAATACTACACCTTCTGCTAATCTCAACGATGTTAACGGCATCGATCAATTCTTTCTAGATTAGGAGAAATGATTTTTCAAAGTTTCGTACTCAAAAACTCCACTTCTCTATAAATTCTGAATAACTCTCTCGATAATTAACGAAATCCTGATCTATCAATTTCTAAAATTAAAAAATGAAGATCCGGACAACATTCACGTGGATCGTTTTGGCTAGGATCGAATGGATTGGGAGATATGTATTTTTGATTGAGGTGGGAGTGGTTTTTTCTATTTACAAGAACTTTGGAATCATGAAGAAGGAGTTGGAACATGAGATATAAATTGGGTATGAGTTTTCTGAGAGGTGATTAGGTGTTTATATAGGATTTTACAAAGGGTACTTTAGTCATTGAGTTTAAGGGACACTTGTTTTCACTCATAGGACCCTTTTACATGCATGTAGACAACTAATCCTCACTTTAAAAATCAACCAATGCATGCTTGCTAATTATCAACTAATTTATTTATTTGTTAAATTTATTTTTAGCTACACCTTAGTGACATTCATAAATGTAGCAAGTTTCCAATACATATATGTATAACCAATATTTTACTTAAGATTTATCATAATATTTTATTCATATCATTTATCAAATATAACTTACTAAAACTGAGATTTAGATACTCAACAAATCTTTATGGAAAACAATATATTTTATAAAACTAAATAATGTTATTACTTATTAACATTTAAAATACTTGTTTCAATAAAATCTTAAATGTGATCTTAAAATAAGTTATTCATATCCTAATTAATCAAAATAAAATATTTATTCAAGCTCATATATATATTTTTAAAACAATATTTATTATTAACTTCACTTGATATTCAGAAAATTGAAATTATATCATATACTTATAATAAAAATCTTGGATCGTTACAATCTCCCCCACTTAAGACTTTTCGTCTTTGAAAAGGAGAGTTCATAAAATTATACATAAACCAAATAAATCTTACCTATAAATATATTGAAACAACATTATTTACAAATTTTATTAACCATGAAACTTACTAGAATGACTCATAAGAGTGAAATTTTCATATGATTAAATTGGTAAAACTCTTATATCAAATGCCCATTTATACAAAACATAGATCGTTATATTAGAAAGATATAAATTTTTGGAAAGGCCAATTTAAAGAAGTTTGAGTTTTAATTAAAATTTGAAAGCATTTGAACTCAAAATGATTTCTCGTACTTAGAGTCCCACTTTGCATTTCATTGAAACAGTATATTTATATTGAGAAACATACTTTACCTAGAGACTTCAAAAACCAAATTTTGCTTTCAAAATTCAAAATATACTATGATGAAATCTATATGCAACTAGTTCGAGAAGTTCATCCTCATGATAGGGCAATTGAGTGTCACTATCTCACGACATCCAATTCCTTATTACGACCCAGTTTTAGTCATGGTTACTCAAACAAACCAAATCATTTCATATCCCGAAGTTGTAAATCATTTTGCAACCTTAATTTACAAATACTTACTATTCTCTAAACATTTCAAAATGTCGGGATTCTAGTCATCGAAATTTCCTTTATTTATAAGTCATTCATCACATCCAAAAAAAATTTGAAAATTCGTTCAATTGAGGATAAATTTTCAACTTCAAACATACAAAATTATGTTTCAAAATTTCAAAATCAAGGATCTTATTCAAATTTTTCAAATTTCTAAGTCAAAAATTTTAAGGATCATATTCGTAAGTTTCAATTTATTTCGAAATATCTAAATACATAAATTAATGTTTATATAACCATATAATCTTCCCTTTAATCACCTATTACCAATACGATTTCTTTAGCAACTTTTCAAATAAGCCTCTCTAAATTCTATAGTTTTAAATGAACATTTACTACGTAAGTCCTTTTTAACTTCTTTTAGCTCAAATCCTAAATTGTTCCAAATATTTCCAAGATCTCCAATAACTTTTCATATCTTCTATTGTTGAATTTCATCTCTTAGTCTCTGTAACAACCCGGAAAATGCGAGCCAATTTAAAAATTTTAAATTGGTTATTTTCAAAGAATTTAAACAATTGAAATAGAATATTTCAATAAAATAATGGATTGGAAATAGTGTAGCAGTTTGAAAATTTGAATTCAAACTTTGACTGACTGTACCGGGTGGAAAATATAACATATTTTAGGGAAACCAAAAATATTTAAATCTGTTCATGGATGCCTTTCTAACGAATTTGAAAAATCGAAGTTTCATAGAAGGAATCAAAAGTTATGGCCAAATAAATTTTCAGAAAGGTCACTATATAGAATATATAACCCTTGAAAATAGACATTTTGCAAACGACCTCGGAATTCGACGAAACCACTTTTGTTGGATCTGTGATGTCAAACTACTGCTAGGTTTCAAATTTCATAATTTTTGAAGCTAGTATGTAAGCATGGCAAAAGAAAATATGATTGGTCAATTTTTGTTAAATTGGGTCGACCAAAAAATGGCCATTTATCAAACGATCTCAGAATCCGACGAAACTAGTTTTGTTGGGACCGCATCGTCATAACATAGCTAGATTTATTTTTCTGGAATTTTTCGAATCAGTTTGTGGCCCTGGAAAATTGAAATGTACGTTCAAATTGAATATTAAATGTTTTATACTTTAATTTGAAAAATAACCGACTGTAATAGTCGAATTGGCCAACGAAACATATCCCATTGTGCCCGGGATGGGCGTATTTAGCTAGAGGCGACAGTCATTGGGTTGAAATTGGTGTTCGTTTAGTCAAAAGGATATTTTTGAATTTAAAATATAATGGGCCAACCCCCTCTTTTCTCTCACTTCTACTTGACCGGTCAAACTCGATCAACCCCCCCCCCTCGCGAACGACGGAAGTGCTCCCATCTTCCCAACCCAATCGTCGCCGCCACGTCCACTTTCAGAGCCACCTCCAGTAAAGTTTTCCGTTCATCTCTCCCTCCTCTATAAATCCATACAACCCTCGTCAGTTATAGTGGGGTATTAGCGTCGAATTTCCTCGAGGAAGACGCCGTCTTTGGAGCTCCGCCGTGCGCTACAGGGACCACGGAGTTCGCCATCTCTACCACCGACCGACTCGCCTCTCTCCCCTCTTCCACGTGGTGTAATCCGATCCTTCCATAGTTGCACGGATTTTCTGAAAAATTCGAACCCTGGTTTGAACCAACTTTGAAAGGTGAAACCTTTATTATATTTAAACTTTGAAAAATCATATCTTTATGATGTGTTAACGAAATTTGATGAAACAGGAAACATCGGGACCGCAAGGGGGCTGTCTAGCATCTAGAAGAGGCTGCGGATTTTTCTGAGCTATCTACTATTTTTAGCACCTCGAAAACCAATGTGAGAACTCTAAATTGAAATGTGTGTATGAAATCGCGTTGTATAAATTATATAAGCGAAGTGTAAATTATATACGCATTGTATACCTCATGTACATGTGTTTTTTAAGTTATATGAGCGATGTATAAATTATACAAGCGTTGTATAAAACATATTTGCGTTGAATTGTGTTGAAATGCAAGTGAAATATAGAAATAATATATATATATATATATATATATATATATATATATATATATATATATATATATACTCCCCTCGTCCACAAACCATGGACGATATTTATTGCTTGTGATTGGCGTGAAAATATGTGATATAACGAATGGTTGAAAATAATTGTTTATGGTTGATATTATTGGATTGTGGTTGAAAAATACCTTTGTGGTTGAAAAATACCATCTTGTGGTTGAAACAAATTAGAATAGAATTGTGGAAATGAAAATAAAACATGCCGCCTGCGTGCGAACTAGATGCATGAATCCCCATTGTCAAAACCACGAGGTTTTAAGGTAGAGCGAGGAGCCGTACTGGGGACGGTCCCAGTTTTAACTACCATGCCGTTATGATGCCAAAATTTTCTGAAATATTCATGAGTTAGTATAATTTTTATTTGTTGAAATTATTTTCATATGTTGAAACCGCATTCTTGTGTTGAATAGAAATTCATTCGTTGAACATAAATTCATGTGTTGATTGGTATTCATGTTTTAAACAAATAGATTTAAAAATAAAAATCCCATTTTTATATATATACAAACTATAAAGAACATTCGTGTATTGAATAGAAATTCATTCGTTGAATAGAAATTCATGTGTTGAATGGTATTCATGTTTTAAACAAATAGATTTAAAAATAAAAATCCCATTTATATATATACAAACTATAAAGAACATTCATGTGTTGAATAGAAATTCATTCATTGAATAGAAATTCAAGTGTTGAATGGTATTCGTGTTTTAAATAAATAGCTTTAAAAATAAAAATCACATTTATATATATATACAAACTATAAAGAACATTCATGTGTTGAATAGAAATTCATTCGCTGAATAGAAATTCATGTGTTGAATGGTGTTCGTATTTTAAATAAATTACTTTAACGATAAAAATCACATATATATATACACACAAACTATAAAGAACATTCATGTGTTGAATAGAAATTCGTTCATTGAATAGAAATTCATGTGTTGAGTGGTATTCTTATTTTAAATAAATTGATTAAACAATAAATATTACATTTTTATTGTGAATAGGAAGTGTTAAAAACATTCATGTGTCGAATAAATATTTCTGATGATAAAAATATTACCTTTATCATGTATACGCTTCGCTAAAAATATACACGTGTTGAAATAAAAATTTGTTCGCTAGAAATATTATTATTAGCTTTGTTCTGCATATATATCTACATGTGTTGAACAGAGAAAATGGATCAGCTGTTGAGTAAAAAATTATTTGTGTGCCCGACAAATAGGTAAGCCTTTATGAGTTGGCTGTGCAATTTTATTTTTATATCAACTCCTGTGAATGCCATTGGATGCGGAGTGCTGGTTATTCTATATGTAATAATAAACATTGCCATAGGATAGTAACAATTAATTTTGAAATACACTACATGGCATACTTCCTGAAAGATAGGCATACTTCATCATATTCCACATAAGTATTTGGAGCTTGTGTGACGAGGTTGAAGATTTACCATACGAGCGAGAGGCTTGTATGGCGATGATTATATATTACAGGTTGAACTGTTGACTGATATGGAATATATAAAATATAACGATACATTGCCAGATTAATAAAAACCCCACACGGGTCTGGAGTTGACAATAATCACGTCTCTCTAGTTATTAGATACGGCACATGGAATATTTATTTCCCACACGGGACGAGGTGACGAGGATTTATCCTCTGGTACACACTCCCTCAGGCTTGACAGGGTGACGAGAATTTATTCTCTGGAGTTATTATCTATACACGCTCCCTTGTAAACACCAGAATATATCACTATAAATATGTGTATGCTTTAAAGGATTTATTGGTTACCCAATACGACCCAATAAATTTCCAAACCCCTTCCCGTACAAAGGAGGTTATGGCGATTTTTTTTGAAATATAAAGGCTTTAGTTAAATATTTGAAGTGAAAACGAAATTGAAATTAAAGAATGAACTATATTTATATATATATAAATATAAATAGAATGTAAAGGAATTGAGGCCGTGCAGTTCGTTTTTTGAAATCATAACTTCAATTGATTAGTACGAGAGATCCGACCATCGGATTTCCCTGAAACCGCAACCGTTGTGTTCGCCTTGGAAATATCTTTCCAACGGCACCAACTTTCTAAAATTCCAACGGTTGGATTGTCTGGAATGTTTAATTCAAATCTAAAGAAAAACAACGCCAGAATCGTTTATATTTATATATAAATATAAATATAATTTAATGAAATTGATTAACGACGCTGCAGTTCGTATTTTGAAACCGTAACTTCAAACGACTAGTGTGGAAGATCCGACCGTCAGATTTTCATGAACTGGAACCGTTGGGTTCGCTTTGGGAATATCTTCCCAGTGATATAAACTTTGTAGAAATCTAAGGGTTAGATTTCCCGATATATGTAAAGCAAATTTGGGGAAAAACAGCGCCAGTGCCACAGTACGACCTGAAACGTCGTTTAATTAAATATGGCCATTTTTAAATAAATAAAAATGGAGAAAAATCATTATAAAATATTATAAGCGACATGGATTGGAAATAAACCAATTTTGCTTGATTTGCTAAATATTTGATGGTTGTATGTGTTTGACATGAAAATTATACTAAAGAACTGAAATAAGAATGTCGAATAATATAACCATGGAAAGAATGGATTTGAATTCTAATTATACGTAAATTATTTGAAAAGGCTGAGCTAACCCTCATTTCCAATAATTGATCAAACGATTCGAAGTCGAAAATACGAAGATGGTTCAAGACCGACGATCTTCGTATCGGTTGGATGGGCGCTGCTGAGGTACCCGATTGGAGTAGCTACCTTGAAGGAACGGAACTAGTAGCCATATGAACGTATGTGTTGATTGTACGGATATACGAGGAGTACGGTGCCTCCGGTTTCGTTCAGACCCAGAACGGATTTGTAAATGGACTATGTGTCTGACATTGGATTTTGTTCTATACCGATTGATCTTTGTTAAATATATATCTGTTTGGCAGCGGAGAATTTATTCTCTTGCTTAACGCCCTTCTCTGAAACGTACGATCTCAGAGGTTATATATCGATAGAAATCAGTCGTATGGAGTGGATTGCCTGTGTGGCATGCCAAGATGCAGTAATCAAGGCTTCTGTTGCAAAGCAAAGTCTTATGGTTGATGATCAAAGCACGACCTACGTGGCCTGACTTTGTGTATAGCATGGAGTCGCGAGCCTCACACCTCGGTATGAGTCAAAAATGGGATAAGGACCGTTGGGAGGACACGACGTTTCTTTCTAGTTATGATGGTGTCAATGCTTAAACTGGCTGACATTTATATTACTTTCATCTTTGGGGTTGTTGGAATGCGAGGCACCTCGATTGTAGGTCTGTAAGGACCGAGAAACGTGTGTTCAAGAATAAATAATCCTCAAACGTAAGGGAGGACCGGCCTGGCCGATTCCAAAGGTTACCCAGAGTGTGTAGTCCTGAGGCATTTGCTAGAGTGTCTCGAATCGGAGAGGAGCTTGCCCCTTGCCTCATCTCATGACGGAAATCCAATATCCAATACGAGATAACGAATTTGATTATAGAACTAGTATGGAGACATAGTATATGGTTGTTATGCCACCTATGATTGATATTTATGATGATATTCGTTTTTGAAACATATATGCACAACTAATAATATCAAATGATTTTTCTTTACACGTATTTAGCATATTTGGCCATTATAAGGTAAAACTTTATCTTCCGGTTTGCGTTGCATTGTATAATGGGACTTGAGTCTTATAACGGCTTCATTCTTTTTAAAAGCATTGCGTTGTTTTAAAGAATTTACTTTGTTTTAAATGCACCGACAATCACTGGAGTAAACCCATTCCGCGAAAGTGGCGTTGTCCTATTATTTTCCTTATTACTGTTGTTTAACTAGTTAAGTAGATTTCTCATACCAGTCCCATGACTAACTCGTTGTTTGTTTCACTTTGCAAACTCGGGTGCTCCTATTTTCACACGGTCAGCCTAGTTGATAAATGACAGGTTGTTTTGGCTTAGCACAGCAGTACGGAGTGCACTTTTGGCTTGATGGCGAGGATTAGATTTGTATTTTGGCTATTGACTTTCCGCTATCCTTATCTTATGTATATGATTCCGCCTATGGCGATGCAGACAGTTTTACTTCCAGTATTAATTATCTTATGTATAAGTACCGCCGCAGGCGATGTAGACTAATACCTTTATTATGTCACACTGTGTGTATGTATTCCGCCTATGGCGATGTTAACTGATCATTCCCCTTTTATTTACTAAGTTATATCCTATGTTGTGATATTCTGATGTTGTTACATGTTATGATTCCACTGTCATATCTACGTCAAATTACTCTATTTATTGTTTTTGCTATTATCTGTACTCTGCTAATGATGATTAATGTGTTACATTCCAATGATTATCCTTAACACCGTCATACGTGTTTCGGGATCGTCGCAATTGGTATTAGAGCTTTGGTTAACCGTAGTTCTGGAATCTAACACATTAAACACCTCGTCAGAATAGAATCAGTAGTGTTCTAAGGCGAGTGGCTCATTATAGATAGGATCAGTAATGTCCTAGAATGAGCTAAGCAGATTAGCAAAACAATTTGATCAGTACATCATTACCTTTCCTTATGTTCTCCTGCTTTATCATATATGAAAGTTATCATTTCTGTGAGCTTGACTGGCATTGGCACCGTGACAGAGGCTTTGGCATGGTTGAAGACATGCGAGAAGATTTTTGCTGGCATGAGACTTGGAACCCCACGACAAAGCGCTTATGGGCGCTTGGCTCTTACAGGAGGAGGCCGAGTTGTGGTGGGATGTCGTTACCTCTGAGGATGAGGAGGATACTGTTAGGACCTAGGAAGAGTTCAAGACCTTGTTCAAGGGGAAGTTCATCCCCGAGCAAGCATTAGAGCGTATGCGTGATGAGTTTGCTAATCTCCAGTAGGGAGACCGTTCTATTCAAGACTATCTAAACAAATTCATACAGCTATCACGTTATGCTCCAGAGCTTATTTTGACATCCAAAGCAAAGAACAAGAGGTTCATATTGGGGCTGAAGCGCAAGTACCAGGACTGGGCCATGAGCAACATCAAACTTCCATTTTCAGATCTGGTGGACATGGCCTACAACTACGAAGATTTGGATGAGAGAAACTCCAATCTTGACCGCGCTAAAAGCCAAGATGGAAACAAGCGCAAAGCTTCAGGAGATCAACCCGAGTCCAGTAATGTAGCAGCCGCTACTCAGCAAGCTGGTAAGATACCCAAAGGAAGCTGCTACAATTACGGAAAGAAGGGGCATTATTCGAATGTGTGCACCGCCCCAAAGAGACTGAAGGCAAATCCAGTAAGCTCAAACCCGAACCTCCACAGCTAAGATGAATGCTACAACTGCCATCAGAAGGGGCACTATAGCAGGAATTGTCCTTTGAAGAAGAATGCACAGGTAGCACACGTTTATGACGGGGAGAACCCGCCAGCTATCACCGGTGGATCAGGTAAACCCTATGTTTTGGGAGGTACACTTACAATTAAAAATATTCATGTTTCTGTAATTTTTGATACTAGTGCATCATGTAGCTTCATTTCTAGTAACACTGTTCACAAATTAAAATTGAAACAAAGAAAGCTTAGAGAACCAATTAAAGTTCAAAACCTGATAGGAGGCTCTATCATTCTCGGTTCATGTTGTAAAGTGCCTATTTCTTTTTCCCGATACCGATTTTCTTTTAAGTTGATTGTTATGGATTTTTATGAATTCGACGCTATTCTTGGGCTTGAATGGTTAACGGAGTATGAAGCTGAAGTAAAGTGTGCCGAAAGAGAAGTAAAAGTTAAAACAAAACTCGGATATATTATTATACCATGCCATGGCTCAGAAGTAGATAGAAAAGTATTTTGGTCTGCTTTGGAAGTTATTCCCACTTCATTAGAAAAGATTCCTGTCGTTAAAAATTATGCGGATGTGTTTGAAGAAGTCGAAAATTTACCTCCGCAAAGCGAAATTGAATTCAGAATAGATCTAATTCCGAATGCCCGACTAGTAGTACATCCAATTCGAAGAATGGACCCGAAAGAAAAAGAAGAGTTGGGTAGCCAAACTCGAGAATTGCTTTGGAAAGGTCCGATCAAGCCAAGCTTTTCAGATTGCGGAGCAGCAGTAGTGTTTGTCCCGAAATCAGATGGTACTCTACGACTTTGTGTTGATTACCGAGATCTCAATAAGCAGACACTGAAGAACAAATACCCCTTGCCACGAATCGATGATCTGTTACATCAATTAAATGGGGCAAGAGTATTCTCTAGAATGGACCTAGCTACAGGTTTCCACCAATTACGTATAGCCGAAGACTGTGTTCCTTTGACAGCCTTCAGGGGTCCCGATTTATTCTACGAATGGTTAGTAATGTCGTTCGGCTTGTGTAACGCTCCAGCATACTTCGTCGATCTTATGAACAGAGTATTCCATGGTGTCTTGAATAAATTTGTTCTGGTCGTCGTCAATGATATCTTAATCTACTCCATGTCAGAAGGCGAGCATGCAAAACATTTAGAACAAGTGCTGGGAATTCTAAGGAGAAACGTCTTGAAAGCTAAATTTTCTAAGTGTATCTTCTGGCAAGATGAAGTTAAGTTCCTTGGCCATGTCGTATCAAAAGAAGGGATTGCTATAGATCCAAGCAAAATTACAGCGATTCAGGACTGGAAACAGCCTACTACCCCCACAGAAGTTCGAAGTTTTCTTGGATTGGCTAGTTACTATCGGAAATTCATTAAGGATTTTTCAAATATATCTGGTGTATTAACAAAGCTTACAAAGAAGCATGAGAAATTCAAATGGACTCCCCAATGTGAGGAAGCTTTCCAGGAGCTGAAACTGAAATCGACAACTACTCCAGTATTAACAATTATAGAAGGCAACCAGGACTTGACTGTATGGACAGATGCTTCTATTAGAGGGCTTGGCGCGGTATTGATGCAAAAAGGCCAAGTAGTCGCTTATGCTAGCCGTCGGCTGAAGCCGCATGAAAGGAACTATGCAACTCATGATCTTGAGTTGTTAGCTATCATGTTTGCTTTGAGAATCTGGAGGCATTATTTATTGGGTGAAAAGTTTGAACTATTTACCGATCATCAATCATTGAAGTATCTATTCACTCAGAAATATTTAAACTTGAGACAACAGCGTTGGTTAGAATTCCTTGCAGCATACGATTTTGAGATTCTATACACTCCAGGGAAAGCCAATGTAGTCGTAGATACGCTCAGAAAAAAGAATTAAATCATCGCCAGTTTTATCATTACGTCTTCATTGATTGACAAGATTCGGTCCTTCAGAAAGATGATGAATTTATTCAGAGAACCAGTCAGAGAGTCAAGGGAGGTGAATCCACAAGTTTCCAGCTCGATGACAATGGAGTTATTAGATTAAAGGGCAAAATTTGCATCCCAAATATTCCAGAGCTTCGAAAAGAAATACTTGATGAATGTCATAAGTCCAAACTGAGCATCCATCCAGGGGTGAGCAAAATGTACAATGATATCAAGCGCACATTCTGGTGGAGATCAATGAAAAGAGATACTTCATTATATGTTAGCAGATGCTCCACTTGTCAGCTAGTCAAGAGCGATCAGGAGAAATTGGCTAGATTATTACAACCATTAGATATTCCAAGATGGAAGTGGGGGCAGATTTCCATGGACTTCATAGATTGTTAGCCTAGAACGAAGAAAGGAAACGACAGTATTTGGGTGATCGTAGATCGCTTCACGAAGACGACCCATTTCATACCTGTCAGATCCAATAGAACGACTCAAAGTTTAGCGCATATTTACTTCAAAGAAATAGTTAAACTGCATGGAGTGCCGCACAGTATAGTCAGTGATAGAGATCCACTATTTACTAGCAAATTCTAGGAAGCATTCTAGACAGAATTGGGAACCAAATTGAATCTAAGCACCGCTTATCACCCTCAAACAGATGGCCAAACTGAGAGGGTGAATAGAATTCTAGAAGATTTACTGCGGACTTGTATTATTGATTTTTGCGGGTCATGGGAGGATCACTTACATTTGGCAGAATTCTCTTATAACAATAGCTATCATGCAAATTTGGGAATGTCGCCATTTGAAGCGTTATACGGTAGACCATGTAGATCTCCCGCATGTTGGGTAGAACCTGGCAAGAGACTTGTGTTGGGGCCCGATATGATTCGAGAAGCATCAGATAAAGTCGAATTCATCAAGAAGCGATTGAAAACCGCGCAAAGCCGACAGAAAAGTTAGGATGATGCGAGAAGAAGGGATTTGTCATTTGCTGTTGGCGATTGTGTTTATTTAAGAGTTTCTCCGATGTGGGGAATAATCAGATTTGGCAAAACTGGGAAGTTGGGACCGAGATTTATTGGTCCTTTTCCTATTCTTGAACGAATTGGAACTCTTGCTTATAGGGTTTCATTACCTGATTGGTTGCCTGGGGTGCATGATGTGTTCCACCTATCTCAACTCAGAAAACATGTGCATGATCCAGATCTTGTTGTAGAAGAAGCAGCGCAACAGGACTTGGAAATTACTCCAAAATTAGCGGTCAGAAGAGAGACATTAAAGATTGTTGGCAACGAAACTAAAGAGCTCAGGAGAAAAAAGGTTCATTTAGTTAAAGTGCAATGGAGTAGTGATCCTAGAGACTGTACTTGGGAGACTGAGGAAAGCATTAAGCAAGCCTACCCCAAATGCAGAGTGGACACCTCTAACTAACTCCGGTGCAATGTATCTTTACAATACTTTGCATTCACATTTTGCTTCCTACTGTACTGCTGTTTCCTTTTCGGGGACGAAAAGTTTTAAGTGGGGGAGATTGTAAAAACCCGGAAAATGTGAGCCAATTAAACATTTTTAAATTGGTTATTTTCAAAGAATTTAAACAATTGAAATAGAATATTTCAATAAAATAATGGATTGGAAATAGTGTAGCAGTTTGAAAATTTGAATTCAAACTTTGACTGACTGTACCGGGTGGAAAATATATATTATTTTAGCGAAACCAAAAATATTTAAATCTGTTCATGAATACCTTTCTAACGAATCTAAAAAATCGAAGTTTCATAGTAGGAATCAAAAGTTATGGCCAAATGAATTTTCAGAAAGGTCGCTATATAGAATATATAGCCCTTGAAAATAGACATTTTGCAAATGACCTCGGAATTTGACAAAACCACTTTTGTTGGATCCGGGATGTCAAACTATTGCTAGGTTTCAAATTTCATAATTTTTGAAGCTAATATGTGAGCGTGGCAAAAGAAAATGTGATTGGTCAATTTCTGTTAAATTGGGTCGACCAGAAAATGGCCATTTATCAATTGATCTCAGAATCCGACGAAACTATTTTTGTTTGGACCGGATCATCAAAACATAGCTAGATTTATTTTTCTGGAATTTTTCGAATCAGTTTGTGGCCCTGGCAAATTGAAATGTACGTTCAAATTGAATATTAAATGTTTTATACTTTAATTTGAAAAATATCTGACTGTAACAGTCGAATTGGCCAACGAAACATATCCCATTGTGTCCGGGATGGGAGTATTTAGCTAGGGTCGACAGTTGTTGGGTTGAAATTGGTGTTCGTTTAGTTAAAAGGATATTTTTGAATTTAAAATTTAAAATATAATGGGCCAACCCCCTCTTTTCTCTCACTTCTACTTTGACCGGTCAAACTCGATCAACCCCCCCTCGCGAACAACGGAAGTGCTCCCATCTTCCCGACACAATCGCCGTCGCCACGTCCACTTTCAGTGCCACCTCCATTTAAGTTTTCAGTTCATCTCTCCATCCTCTATAAATCCATACAACCCTCGTCAGTTATAGTGGGGTATTGGCGTCGAATTTCCTCGAGGAAGACGCCGTCTTTGGAGCTCCGCCGTGCGCTACAGGGACCACCGAGTTCACCATCTCCACAACCGACCGACTTGGCTCTCTCCCCTCCTCCATGTGGTGTAATCCGATCCTTCCATAGTTGCACGGATTTTCTGAAAAATTCGAACCCTAGTTTGAACCAACTTTGAAAGGTGAAACCTTTATTATATTTAAACTATGAAAAATCATATCTTTATGATGTGTTAACGAAATTCGACGAAATAGGAAACATCGGGACCGCAAGGAAGCTCTCTACCATCTAGAAGAGACCGCGGATTTTTCTGAGCTATCTACGATTTTTAGCACCTCGAAAACCAATGTGAGAACTCTAAATCGAAATGTGTGGATGAAATCGCGTTGTATAAATTATATAAGCGAAGTGTAAATTATATATGCATTGTATACCTCATGTACATGTGTTGTATAAGTTATATGAGCGATGTATAAATTATACAAGCATTGTATGAAACATATATGCTTTGAATTATGTTGAAATGCAAGTGAAATATAGAAATAATATATATATATTATATATATATATATATATATACACTCCCCTCGTCCACAAACCATGGACGATATTTATTGCTTGTGATTGGCGTGAAAATATGTGATATGACGAATGGTTGAAAATAATTGTTTGTGGTTGATATTATTGGATTGTGGTTTAAAAATACCTTTGTGGTTGAAAAATACCCTCTTGTGGTTGAAACAAATTAGAATAGAATTGTGGAAATGAAAATAAAACATGCCGCCTGCGTGTGAACTAGATGCATGAATCCCCATTGTCAAAAACCGCGAGGTATTAAGGTAGAGCGAGGAGCCGTACTAGGAACGGTCCCGGTTTTAACTACCCTGCCGTTATGCTGCCGAAATTTTCTGAAATATTCATGTGTTAGAATAATTTTCATTTGTTAAAATTATTTTCATATGTTGAAACCGCATTCATGTGTTGAATAGAAATTCATTCGTTGAATAGAAATTTATGTGTTGAATGGTATTCGTGTTTTAAACAAATAGATTTAAAAATAAAAATCCCATTTTTATATATATACAAACTATAAAGAACATTATTGTGTTGAATAGAAATTCATTCGTTGAATAGAAATTCATGTGTTGAATGGTATTCGTGTTTTAAACAAATAGATTTAAAAATAATAATCCCATTTTTATATATATACAAACTATAAAGAACATTCATGTGTTGAATAGAAATTCATTTGTTGAATAGAAATTCATGTGTTGAATGGTATTCGTGTTTTAAATATATAGCTTTAAAAATAAAAATCACATATATATATATATATATATATATATATATATATATACAAACTATAAAGAACATTCATGTGTTGAATAGAAATTCTTTCGTTGAACAGAAATTCATGTATTGAATGGCGTTCGTATTTTAAATTAAATGGCTTTAACGATAAAAATCACATTTATATATATATACAAACTATAAAGAACATTCATGTGTTGAATAGAAATTCATGTGTTGAGTGTTATTCTTGTTTTAAATAAATTGATTAAACAATAAAAATTACATTTTTATTGTGAATAGGAAGTGTTAAAAACATTCACGTGTCGAATAAATATTTCTGATGATAAAAATATTACCTTTATCATGTATACGCTTCACTAAAAATATACACGTGTTGAAATAAAAATTTGTTCGCTAGAAATATTATTATTAGCTTTGTTCTGCATCTATATCTACATGTGTTGAACAGAGATAATGGATTAGCTGTTAAGTAAAGAAATTATTTGCATGCCCAACAAATAGGTAAGCCTTGATGAGTTGGCTGCGCAATTTTATTTTTATATCAACTCCTGTGAATGCCATTGGATGCGGAGTGCTGGTTATTCTGTGTGTAATAATAAACATCGCCATTGGATAGTAACAATTAATTTTGAACTACACTACATGGCATACTTCCTGACGATAGGCATACTTCATCATATTCCACATAAGCATTTGGAGCTTGTGTGACGAGGTTGAAGATTTACCATACGAGCGAGAGGCTTGTATGGCGATGATTATATATTATAGGTTGAACTGATGACTGATATGGAGTATATAAAATATAAAGATAAATTGCCAGATTAATAAAAACCCCACACGGGTCTGGAGTTGACAATAATCACGTCTCTCTAGTTATTAGATACAGCACATGGATTATTTATTTCCCACACGGGACGAGGTGACGAGGATTTATCCTCTAGAGTAATTAAAAATACACACTCCCTCAAGCTTGACAGGGTGACGGGAATTTATTCTCTGGAGTTTTTATCTATACACGCTCCCCTGTAAACACCAGAATATTTCATTATAAATATGTGTATGCTTTATAGGATTTATTGGGTACCTAATACACCCTAACAAATTTCCGAAACCCTTCCCGTAGAAAGGAGGTTATGGCGAAATTTTTCGAAATATAAAGGCGTTAGTGAAATATTTGAAGTGAAAACGATATCGAAATTAAAGAATGAACTATATTTATATGTATATAAATATAGATAGAATTGAAAGGAATCGAGGCCGTGCAGTTCGTGTTTTGAAATCATAACTTCAATCGATTAGTACGAGAGATCCGACCATCGGATTTCCCCGAAACCGCAACCGTTGGGTTCGCCTTGGAAATATCTTTCAAACGGCACCAACTTTGTAAAAATCCAATGGTTGGATTGTCTCGAATGTTTAATTCAAATATGAAGAAAAACAGCGCCAGAATCGTTTATATTTATATATAAATATAAATATAATTTAATTAAATCGATTAACGACACTGCAGTTCGTATTTTGAAATCGTAATTTCAAACAACTAGTGTGGAAGATCCGACCGTCGGATTTTCACGAAACTGGAACCATTGGGTTCTCTTTGGGAATATCTTCCCAGTGATATAAACTTTGTAGAAATCCAACGGTTAGATTTCCCGATATGTGTAAAACAAATTTGGGGAAAAACAGCGCCAATGCCACAATACGACCTGAAACGTCTTTTAATTAAATATGGCCATTTTTAAATAAATAAAAATGACGAAAAATCGTTATAAAATATTATAAGAGACATGGATTGGAAATAAACCAATTTTGCTTGATTTGCTAAATATTTGATGGTTGTATGTGTTTGACATGAAAATTATACTAAAGATCTGAAATATGAATGTCGAATAATATAACCATGGAAAGAATGAATTTGAATTCTAATTATACGTGAATTATTTGAAAAGGCCGAGCTAAACCTCATTTCAAATAATTGATCGAATGATTCGAAGTCGAAAATACGAAGACGGTTCAAGACCGACGATCTTTGTAACGACCCGGAATTTTGGGTCCAATTTAAAATTTTTATTTTAGTAATTTTAATGGATTTTAATATTTAAAATAATTTATTTTAAATAAGAACGACTAAAAATTTATTTTTAAAATGAATTAATTTAATTTAATTATAAAAGGAGTTTAAAACAGCGCTGCAGTTTGAAAATTTGAAATTGAACTTTGACTGACTGTACAGGATTCAAAACAAATCGGATTTCAATAAAACCAAAAATATTTAAATCTGTTTAATTATATCTTTCTAACGAATCTGAAAAATTGAAATTTCTTTTTATAAATCAAAAGTTATGCCCAGTTTAAAATATAGAAAAGTCGCTGTAGAGTTTATATATTTTTTAATATAATATATTGGCCTTAAAAATAGCCATTTTTCAAACGACCTCGGTTTTCGATGAAACCACTTTTGTTGGAACCGGAATGTCAAATTATTGTTAGTTTTCAATTTTCATAATTTTTCGAATCAATATGTGAGCGTGGCAAACGAAAATGTGTTTTGTCAGTTTCGGTCAAATTTAATCGACTTGAAAATGACCATTTTTCAAACGATCTCAGAATTCGATGAAATTAGTCTCGTTAGAACTGTATCATCAAAACATAACTAGAAATAATTTTTCTGGAATTTTTAGAGTCTATATGTGGCCCCGGTGAATTTATTCGTACAGTTAAATTAAATAATAAATGTTTTTATTTTTAAATTGAAGAAAACACGTTGAAAATTTTCGTTTAGGTTGGCGGGACCTAGCCCATTGCGTCCAGAGCGTGGGTATTTGCCTAGGGACATTTTCTGTTGGGCTCAAATTGGAGCTAGAATAGGCTAACGGGCTTAAAACTAGTAATTGAGAAATTATATATTATTATATTATTAATAACCTAAACAAATCAAACCCCTAACCTTAATACCAAGAACTACCACCACTATACTATTCGATGGCCAGAAAGCTCCAACATCCTCCCCCAAATTTCGCAAGAATTATTCAATGAAATTCTAAATTGCAAATGGGAAATCGAAGAGCTTCTTGAGCTCTTTAATCTGAACGGGCGTGATCGATTTTTATTAAACGGGTTGCTCAGATTTTGGGGGTGAAGTCGGCGACTTGGGGACGGGTTTCAAGGCGGATGGTCTGATCGAGCTTCACCATGGTGGGGTCGGCGGAAAGAGGATGGAAGGGCGGTCCTTGGGGTCGCCGTGGATGGGGGTCCATTCCCCTATTTGGCGGCGCGCAGGCGGGGTTCTTGGCCGATGTTGGGTTCGGGTTTATACAGAGAAAGAGGACGATGAAGAAGGGTAAATGATGGATTAAAATATAATTAATTTAAGCTAATTATTTAATTAGTTAATAAATGTTTAAAATGCCATATCTTATTCAGATCTTATCGAAACTGAACGATTTTCGAACCGTTGGAATCGCAATAAACAGTACTACGTCATGGGCCAGACTAGAACCAATTCTGAACTGATCAAATTTTGTCTAGAAATTCAGACCAGAACCAGTCAGATTCAAACGAATGTGAGATTTCTTCTATTTATATAGCTAATTATTTATTAAATCTATTTGCTATGTGACGATTGAATGTGTACCATTCAGATTTGTTATGTGATGATATTATGGATGATTATCTGTTTGTTGGCGATGCATAAACACAGATTTGTATGTGTTCCATTAAAATAAATCATTATTGTTTATTTATTGATCTGAATTAGAATCCAACATTAAAAATATTATTTTGATCATTTTTTTTTGTTGAATTGAGTTAGATTGTTAATACAACATAAAAATATTATTTTTATCATTTTAGTTGAATTGGATTATATTGTCAATTCAATATAAAAATATTATTTTGGTTATATTGTTAATTCAATATCACATATTATTTGGTCATTTCATTGGAGTGAAATAGATTTGTCAATTCAATATGGATAATTATTTTAATCATTTTTATCAGATTAAATAGAATTGTCAATTTAATAGATAGAACATTATTTCATCATTTTATTGATTTGATATAGAATTGTAAATTTAATGTAAAATACTATTTGGTCATTTTATTGGATTTAATAGAATGGTCAATACAAATGAAAATAACTCTTTTATCAAAATAAGATTATTGAAATGAAAATAACATTTCTATGATGTCAGTATAAGAAAAGTAACATTTCTATTAAAAAAATGTTACATAGAAATGAAGTAACTATTTTGTTAAACTTGATTAGAGAGATAAATATACATTTTTGAAAGTTACATTTTTTTTATTTGCATTCCTTGTTGCAAATAAAACTAGAAATAAGAAGTTGAATCTGTATTTACATTTCTTGATGTAAATGAAACTAGAAATAAAGAGTTATATTTTTATTTGTATTCCTTGTTGAAAATAAAACAAGAAATGAAGTACATTTTTTTTTTGAATAGGATTTGGACAAAATTCACATTTTTGCATAAATAAAAGTATTGAAATAAAGAATAACATTTTGGTTAGAATTAAAGTCTTGAAAATAACATTTTTGTCAAAACTTGATTATTGAAATGAAAGTAACATTTTTGTCAAAACAAGATCATTGAAATAAAAATTTGTTCTTTTGTTTGCATTTCACAAATGCAAATACACATGAAAAATAAAGTTTGCAAGCAAAACATAAGAATAAATAAACCATATTTCATTATGAAATATATTTTACATTAAAAATATATCTTTAACGTAATATTAGAGAACTTAGAAAAGAGTCATATTTCATTAAAAAATATGTTTTACATTAAATATACATTTTTAATATAATATTAGCATCATAGGAAGAGATTCACAATTTTGTTCATTAAAACAGGTTGAACAAAAATATTCATATTTGTTCAATAGAAAGAAATTAACACTTTTGTCAAAAGTAATAGTATGAAATGGAAATGAGCATTTTGAAAAATTAAAATAGTTGAATTACAAATATACCTTTTTTTAAAATGCACATTTTTACCAAAGTATGCATTCTTGTCAAAAAGGTTGGTTGAATCAAATAGATCATATTTGTTGAAACCAAATAGCTGAGATGAAAATAATATTTTTGTCAAAATTATATTAGTTGAAATAAAAATGTATATTTTTCCAAAATAAGATGATTGAAACCAAAAATCACATTCTGGTCAAATAGAAAGAGTTAAACACAAATAGCATTTTTGTTGAATAGTTTTGTTACAACAAAAGAATTCATTTTGTTAAATGATAATGGTTAACAATATGAATTACCACTTTATATTCATTTGTCAAACTAAAATTAAAAATAGAATTCGAACGCAAATATAGCAATTATCTTTATTTGCAAAACATATATTAAAATCTGTGGGTGGAATAAAGAATCATTTATTTTGCCAAAACATACACTAGGATGTATAGGTAAGTAAAGTGACATCCTTATATGTTAATGCATACAATAGAATTAGTATGCAATTTAAATAAACATTTTCTGTGTAAGGATATACATTGAAAACGTATACCAATGAGACTATTTCTTTTATGTTTTAAAGTTAGGAATAATTACATACAAATAAGGTGAAATGAAAATGGTCTTTTATTTGCCAGCCACAATAAAGTCATATGAATAATTACAGTTTATGTGACATTAGAAATGTATAAGGAAATTATACGAGTAAAATACATTTTTACTCGTCATTAGAGAAAGAAAAAAAAAACATGTTTGTTTACTATCATCAACATGTTAGTAGAATTAAAAATTGGTTAAATTCATTAACCGATTATTTCTTTATATGAACTGTTGTTGGCTGAAAACCTCACATGGGTATTGGGATGATAATTGACATATACTAGTCCCAATGTTTAAGTTGTATGTCGATCGATAGATTGACAGGCTGCGATGAGCGTTATTATTCATTTTAATGCTCACCCCGTTATGAATTTCACTTTGGATGTTGAAATGATGGTTGGATAATTATTTATCATTTGTTGTCATATACATATGATGTATGAAACCCATATAACCGAAATTATATGGTAATTGATTGAGTCACATTCGAATAAAGAATATATTAGAAAATATCTTATAAAAAGAATATATTTTAGAAAAATATATTTTTATTGAAATGAACCAGTTATTTATTAGAATAAATTATTAAATTTAGATTTAATGAAGTTTTCCAATTTGTTAATATTTAATTGTAGTTAAATTAAATAAATTGGATTTTGGGTTTGTCGTAAATAGTGTCTTAAATAACACTGTTCTTAAACCCCATATGAAAAGAATAATCTTTTAATTTAGATTATTAAAGTTTTCGATTATATTTAGTAATTGAAATAAGATGAAACGTGAGTTGGGTTTATTGTGTACCATGTTTTTAAGTGACATGTGTTCTTTAACCTAATTGACAGTGAAAATATGATTTGGAATTTATAAATCTTTTATTAAGATTTAAATGGGAATCTTCCAAAAGTAAAGTTTTCCAATTTAATATATTAAATTGGAGTTGAATGGAATTTGAATTAATAATAACCGAGATAAACTTCTGTAAAGAAGACCGATACTACATATGGAATTTAAAAAGGCTTTGCAGTTATTCCATTTATATTATTGGTCGGATACAGAAATTTATAACGATTATATATTGATCTGATTTCTGTGAAGATTCCATATTTTATGGAAGATGATTTTGAGTTTACTATGAACTATGTTTTAAATGACATTAGTTCTTTAACCCAGTTAAAGATAAGATTAATTTCTTAAATTTAAATAATCACTGAATAATGATTTTTGGTATTTAAAACCCAAATTGAAGTTTTGATAAATCTTTAAAAGTAAGATTTAAGAATAATTTAAAATTTTTATCTTTGACGAGATAATGCGAATATTTTATTTGAAGAATATTCTGAATTAGAATGAGGCGTTGGATGTGTTTATATAGTACTTGATTTTTAATTATAAAATACGTGAGTTATTCGGGAAGACCGGGTTCAACCCATTCCGAATAATTACTACGACGATGAAGAGTCGAAGTTGAAGATGGTGATTGAAGACCGACGATCCTCACATCGAATGGATGTGTTGCTACAAAGACCCTTGATGGGAGTAGCTACCTTGAAGGGGCTTCAGTGGTGGCCGTCTGGACTATGGTTGATTGTTCGGATTTGGTTTTCGCTCACACCAAGAGCATAAGCTAGTAAATGGATGCGTGTCTGACATTGGATTTAGTTCCATGTGAATTAAATCGATTTATGTTAATGTATGTCTGTTTGGTGGTGGAGGATTTATTCTCTACTTAACACCCGGGTTTATGTTAATAGTGATTAATCGCATGGCGTGAATTGTCAATGTGGCACGCCAAGATGCAAATAATCAAGGCTTTCGTTGAAATGCAGGGCCTTGTGGGATAATCAAAGTATAGCCTATTACGACATAACTTTGTGTATATCGTGACTTCGCAAGCCTCACACCCCGGTATGAGTCAAAAACGGGATTAGGACTGCAGGGAGTGCACGCGTTTCTTTCTAGCTAGGAGTAGTGTCAGTGGTTAAACTGGCTGACATTTTACATATGTGGATGATGGATTTTGAGGCGCCTCGGATTTTTATAGGCCGTTAGTGGTCATACTATAGGTCCAAAAGGACCGGGAAGCGTGTGTTCAGGCATAAAAAATCCATTGCCGATAGGCGGGGACCGGCCCTGAAGATCCAAGGGTTCACTGCGGGGGATCCTGAGGCATTTGCTAGAGTGTCTCGAATCGGAGAGGAGCTTGCCCCTAGCCTCGACTCATGATGGAAATCCAATTTCCAATATGACCTTGCGGTTTTGATTGTAGAACAGGTATGGCAACATAGTAGGATGGGGTACTATGCCGTCTATGATTAATACATTATGATTGAAATGGTTTTTATAAATATATATACCCATAGATATACACACTAATACCAAATCCGCTTTACCGTATCAAGCATCTTTAGACCATTATAAGGTAAAACCCTATCCTTCGGTTTGCGTTGCATTGTGTGATGGGACTTGGGTCTTATAATGGTTTCATTTTTTTTC
Source organism: Allium sativum (assembly GCA_030737875.1). Classification (NCBI taxonomy): domain Eukaryota; kingdom Viridiplantae; phylum Streptophyta; class Magnoliopsida; order Asparagales; family Amaryllidaceae; genus Allium; species Allium sativum. Next base: position 220,873,787 of record CM060916.1, on the reverse strand, counting down.
TAAAAAGCAATGCGTTGTTTAATGTTTTACTTTATTTTATGCACTAGCAATCCAATGGAGTAAACCCGTTCCACGTTAGCGGTGTGGTCCTGTGATTAGCCTTACTATTAGATAATTAAGTTAAGATTTCTCATACCAGTCCCATGACTGACCTGTAGTTTGTTTCACTGGCAAACTCGGGTGCCCATATTTTCCACACGGGCAGTCGAGTAGCTTTTTGCAGATATATTTACAGGATCCTGGCTTACAGCTGAAGCGGTATTCGGAAAGCTCTGTATCCATGTATTCCTTCCAGCTGTATATTTGTATTATTTTTCCACTGCTATTTAAATGTAATTTAAAACTCCGATATTATTGTATTTCCATTATGTAATAAGTATTCATACTCTGACACATTCTTGTACCCTGATGTAATTGTTGTAATCACAATAAAATGTTCTTCAGTTTGTGTTATGATGTTTGTTGTTCTCAAAGCAATCCAGCCTTTCCTTTACTGGGAAGTTTTGGGTCGTTTCAGTTGGTATCAGAGCTTTGGTTTACAGAGCTCGAGAACAAGACACATTAGAACCGAACGAAAGAATTCATCAGAGATTGGATTAGTAATATCCAATAAGAATAACTCGTTAGAGATAGGATCAGTAGTATCCTAGAACGAGTGTGAGGATTATTATTTTCTTTAAAATAAAAATGAAAACAGATTTAGTTTTGAAAATTTTATCTAAATATATGTATTTGAGTATATTATATTTTAATGTGGACAATCGAGTATATAAAGATTTTGAATATACGAGTAATTAACGGATATTCGAAGTTTTAATATACTGGATAGATATAGAATCACACTCTATTCGCCCGGAGATGATTCAGATGATTGCTAGCGTCATCAGAGTTTATGTTCGTGTCTCGAAAGTGGGATTTCTATATGTTTCCATTGACTGGTATGAGAACGAAAACTTAGTTAGTACACATTGTTGTGATTTGCACTAAAAATATGAACTTTGGCTATATATAAAAGTTATATATATTTGAAAACTTAATCACCTAATTGATTGCTAGTTGTGATGTCTGATAATTAGTTTCACAAATTGAAATATTAGAATGATAATTAATTAAACAAATAAATAAAAAATTTAAGTTGAGTTAGTTAATTGAACAACTTTTAGCTACATTCCTTTTCGAGGATGAAAAGATTTTAAGTGGGGGCGATTGTAACGACCCGGAATTTTGGGGCCAATTTAAAATTTTATTTTAGAAATTTTAATGGATTATAATATTTAAAATAATTTATTTTAAATAAGGACGACAAAAAATTTATTTTTAAAACGAATAAATTCAATTTAATTATAAAAGGAGTTTAAAACAGCGCTGTAGTTTGAAAATTTGAAATTGAAATTTGACTGACTGTACAGGATTCAAAACAAATCGGATTTCAATAAAACCAAAAATATTTAAATCTGTTTAATCATATCTTTCTAACGAATCTGAGAAATTGAAATTTCGTTTTATAAATCAAAAGTTATGCCCAGTTTAAAATTTAGAAAAGTCGTTGTAGAGTTTACATATATTTTAATATAATATATTGGCCTTAAAAATAGCCATTTTTCAAACGACCATGATTTTCGACGAAACCACTTTTGTTGGAACTGAATGTAAAATTATTGTTAGGTTTCAATTTTCATAATTTTTCGAATCAATATGTGAGCGTGGCAAACGAAAATGTGTTTTGGCAGTTTTGGTCAAATTTAATCGACTTGAAAATGACCATTTTTCAAACGATCTTAGAATTCGACGAAATTAGTCTCTTTAGAACCGTATCGTCAAAACATAACTAGAAATAATTTTTCTGGAATTTTTAGAGTCCATATGTGGCCCCGGTGAATTTATTCGTACGGTTAAATTAAATAATAAATGATTTTATTTTTAAATTGAAGAAAAAACGTTGAAAACTTTCGTTTGGGTTGATGGGACCTAGCCCATTGCGTCCGGAGCGTGGGTATTTGCCTAGGGACATTTTCTGTTGGGCTGAAATTGGAGCTAGAATAGGCTAACGGGTTTAAAAATAGTAATTCAGAAATTATATGTTATTATTTTATTAATAACCTAAACAAATAAAACCCCTAATCTTAATACCCAGAACAGCTGCCACTATCCTATTCGATGGCCAGAAAGCTCCAACATCCTCCTCCAAATTTCGCAAGAATTAATAAATGAAATTCTAAATTGCAAATGGGAAATCGAAGAGCTTCATGAGCTCTTTAATCTGAATGGGAGTGATCGATTTTTATTAAGCGGGTTGCTCGGATTTTAGAGGTGAAGTCGGCGACTTGGGGACGAATTTCAAGGCGGATGGGCTGATCGAGCTTCACCATGGTTGTAACAACCCGGAATTTTGGACCAATTTTAAAATCTTATTTTTATGAAGTTTGTTAAGAAATTGAGGCAGAAAATAAAAATTCTATTTTTAAATAATTTATGTTGAAATTATATGTTGACATCAAACATATAAAATTTGGGTTGTGTGTTTTCACTAAAAACAAGTATGAACTTAGCGTCGTTGTGTTATACTAGAAATAATTATATTTTTAGCATCATATTAATATATGTGAATAAGGATATCTTTTTTAGCGTCATGTTAATATAAACATCATTTGTTTAGAAACGTTATATTAATATAGAATCATCACTCTTATTAGGAATGTTTAGTTAAAATAAATATGTCATTTTAGTTAGTAATGTAAGTTATATAAAAATGTCATGTTAATAAAAATGTCATTATGTTAAGAATGTTATGATGGAGAAATATACAAATGATAAGATTTCATTTTTATTGTACATATAGAAATGGTCAGTAGTTGGAATATTAAGAGTAAGAAAAAAAATATTTTTAATATCATGTTTTTAAATATTAAAAATAAAGCATATTTTTAGTATCATGTATAAATAGTAAGAATAAACGCATTTTTAGTGTCACGTTGAATCATGTAATGAAAGAAGAGATTACATTTTAATGTAATAAAAGAAATGAAGGAAAACACGTTCTTGTTAATTTAAATAATAATAATAATAATAATAATAAAACATACAAGGGTAATAGGAGTTAGAACAGCGCTGCAGTTTTAAAATTTGAAATTTACATTTAATTGCAATCAGTTATCAAATTCTATTAAGTAAAGCAGTTGTTAAGCTATTGGACAGTAACTGGCATTTTGTTATTAACAAATTTTGTAAATTTTTACAAATATATTATAATTAAATGAGAAGCAGAATAATCAATGCATAGGATATATATATATGAATTAATGTGTATTTTACATTGTGTTGTAATGTATATATTTGGAAATTTTGTTTGTATAAATTGTAAGACAAAGGATAACATTAATTATGAATGGTAATTAAAGAAATACATTGAATGTTAACTAGTTTTAAAATAACGATTGCAATAGATTAATGGACTAGTGTGGGAAACCAATTGCTATTTAATTCATTGGTGATGAATTGGAAATAAGTTATAATTAATACACAAAATTTATTATCATATTGCCATGCACGTATGTAACATACTTTGTATATACGTGTGAGACCAAACAAATGGATAGAAAGGCAACAGGTGAATAGAAATTTATGAATGCATGTATGTTCGTGTTAAAAGAAATTTATTGTCATAATATTTTTTTTTCTCCTTTAATGCTGCTGAGCGTTTCATGATATATATTTATTTATAAGTAAGATGAAAGATGGCAATGTTCAAAACCCGCGTATTAAAGATGGCAATGATATTAATGTTTCCTGTGCATGAAAAATAAATAAACAAAATTTGGAATTATAATCAATGGAAATTAGAGGCGTGTCATTCATTGCAAAATATATATATATATATAAAGAAGGAAAAAGAATAATGAAAATGAGAATAATAATGGTCGCATGCATTTCATTTATTTCTCCTATTTTCTCTCTCTCTTCCTCTCATTTGCATATATGTCATATTTTATCCCTTTTATGAATTCAAGGAAAAAAAATAAGATAAACACCTATTAAATTAAATATTATTTAATATACATATAACCTAATATATATATATATATACGGTCAAAACTAAACCCTAATTCTTATTCCAAGCCGCCGTCATGTTCTTTATAAATGGCCCTAACACTCCTAAATTCCTTTCCCCTTTACTTTGAACCCATTCAGTAAAATTCGAAATTTCCAAAGCAAAAATGAAAGAGGGTCTCGAGAGACCACTGAACTGGTGGTGGTTGCGGGCGACGGTGGAACACAATAGGGGCTCAAACGTGGTGAAGACAGATGCAATCTGAACTCCTGTAGTGGCGGCGTGACGTGAATGTTTAGTGGAAAGCTTTCGGTGAGATTCTATGTTTAATTTGATTTTTTTTTTCTTTCATTGTATGAAAATCATTGTATGATGTGAATGAATATGAATCTGTGATGTATGCTTGAATATGGATGTTGTTGCTTGTACTGTGATTGTCAGTTGATGTTGCATATGTGGTTGATACTATTGGGTTGAGTCGAAATGGAACCTTTAATTTTGTTTAAACAAATGAAGCACAAATATTTTGTTTATTAAAACAAGAATGAAACTTTTACTTTTGTTTGTTGTAACAAAAATAGACCTTTTTATATTTTTGGTTTATTGGAGATAAATGAAACATTTTTATATTTCATTTTGTTGAAAAACAAAAATGAAACATTCTCATATTTTATTTTGTTGAAGAACAAAATGAAACTTTTCTTTTTGTTTGTTGAAACATAGAATGCAACTTTATTTTTGATTTTTTTTTGTTAAAAACATAATGAAAGTTTATCTTTATTTTTATTTTTTTTGATTTTGTTTTGAAATTAAGATAGTGTTTGACTTTTATTTTTAATAAAAGATTAGAATAAAGATTATTTCTTTATTTTAAAAAGGATTAAAAGGTAAAAGTTTATTTCTTTATTTTAAAGGAACTAAGATGTATAAGTTTTATCTTTTATTATAAAAAGGACTTTAATGAACAAAGTTTTGTTCTTTATTTTAATAAAGGACTTAAATGAAAAAAAAATTATTTCTTTATTTTAAAATGAATAAAATTTGTTCTTTATTTAGGAACGGATTTAAAAAGGAAATAGTTTGTATATGGGCTGTTTACATTGAATGAAATGGTATAAAGTGAATATGTTTATTGTAAATTTATTTCATTTAAAAGGGATGAAATTGGAACCGTCATACCTATTATATGAACATCGTTAATTGGGTATGTTATTTATGTTATTATTTAATGCACTTGTATACACTGTCATTTACAAGCGACCTTGGCTTGTTTATGTGATTGGACGATCAATTTTAACACATTGTCCAGAAGCACCGTTTATTTTATAATATTTGAATTGTGTTGGTTGAAACCCCACACGGGTTATGGGTTGGCATTTGAATACACGTCACCCTTGGATTTAATTAAAAAATGCACTTTGGTTGTTGATGTTTGAAATTTGCTATGTAATAAATTTACAATTTCCGTATAATCGAATTATATGGAAATGAATGGTGTGGGTCTCATTCCAATTTTGAGTCAAACAAATAAATTTGCAATTAATACAATAAATTGGAAATTGAATTAAGGAGTTATGTATTTTACTATTTAAAAAGGATAAAATAGAAGTTTGGAATGAAAGAAATAAATTCCATTGATTACTCAATTAATAGAATTAATGGACGCTTAAATTAAGGAGGACATATCCTTGTTTATTTGGAAAGTTATAAAACAAATTTCTAGAATTGGTAAATTACATTCCAACTATAAGGAGAATTTGAAACTGAAAGATTCTGTTTTATGTTAACATTAGATTTGGAAGTTGGATTTCAATACTTGACATAAATGATTGATTTAATGTTGGAATGGTAGGTTTTTAATATAACAATTAAAACCATTTTTGGAGTGATTATTATTATAGTATTATAATAATGGGGAAAAATTAATGTGTATTGAAATGGAAAGATAAGAATTTATATAAAGAGTATTTCAAGGAATGAATGATATTTTAGAGGTTTTAAAATATGAAATATTTTTAAAAATAAGATTTTTAAGAAACAATTATAATTATAAATTGTATTTGGACACGATGTTAGGTCACGTTTATGGCGGAAGTCTGCCCGGAACCAACCGGCATATCCAGCAGCCATAAATGTTGGGCCTAATGTGAGAGGTCCAAGTACACAAATACAATTTGGGTTTTGGCTCGAGGTTAAGCCCAACTGTAGAATAAGTCTGCCCGGACCCAACCGGCATATCCAGCATCCACAAGTTGTAGGCCTAATGTGAGAAGTCTGGCCCATTATAAAACATAAATGGATTATATAACAAATTGGATTATTTAATCCATTTTAAATAGAAACATCATTTTAACCTGAATAAGTTTATTAACTTATATTATCCATTTTATAATGAATATTAAAAGAGTTAATTTCAAAATTAATATTTTGAAAATAATGTTTTAATATGAGAAATGATATTTTGATCAGAATAAATGGTTTATTTATTTTAAAATAAATAAAAGGAATTAAAAAATGGTTTTATTATAACTACGGATTTACAATGAAATTTGAATTTGGGTTTATCGTGAATTATGTTTTAAATAATATTTATTCTTTAACCCGGATTAATGAGGGGATTAATTTCCTAATTTTTGATTAATTATTTAATAATGACTTTGGAAGGTTAAAACGAAATAAGGTTTTAATTAAAACTTTAATTAGATTGGAGAGGAATTAAGTAAATAAATAAGAACAAGAAATTAAAACTCTTTATTTACAAATAGTGTAAATAAGGAAGAAAAAGAAGATGAAACCATTTATTTATATTTAGGTAAATAAATAACAAAAGGATAAGAATATATTTATTTACACTTAGGTAAATAAATAGGAAAAATAAAATAAAAACATTTATTTACAAATAGTGTAAATAAATAAGAAAAAGAAATTAGACATATTTATTTACAATTAATGTAAATAAATATAGAAAAGCGGAAGTAAACATTTATTTACATTTAGGTAAATAAATAAGATAAAAGAATAGTAAAAACATTTATTTACAAATAGTGTAAATAAATAAGGAAAAAGCAATTGAAAACATTTATTTACATTTAGGTAAATAAATAAGGAAAGGAGAAATATTTATTTACACTTAGGTAAGTAAATAAGGAAAAGAATAGAAAACGTTTATTTACAATTAGGTAAATAAATAGGAAAAAGAATACAATTTATTTACACTTAGTGTAAATAAAATGAAAGGATATATAAATTATAATTTATTTACAGTTAGTGTAAATAAAACAAAAAAGTAGTAAAATAAAACAAGTGATATTTTATCGTCATTTTAGATGCGATAAAAAGAATAAATTTTTATAATTAAAATCGCCAAACGATTTATATTTATATGTATATATATAAATATAAATTGTAAATTAAACAAAACGCGCGCGATAGTTCGCGTATCGACAATCGTAACTTTAAATAGTTATACCGAAAGATCCGACCATCGGATTTTCCCAAAACTGGAACCGTTAGGACAGCTTTGGGAAGATCTTTCCAACGATATAAACTTCATCTAAATCCAACGGTTAGTTTTCGAGATAAGTGTAAATCATATTTGGTTGAAAACAGCGTCAGGGTCGCCCATTGACCCGAAGCGTCGTTATATTAATTTAAGCTATCTTATTTTAAATAAAATAGAAATAGGTCGTTATTAAATACCAATAACGATATGCAATGATTTCAAATTATATATATATATATATATGCGAGAATCATTTGAAAAGTCCGAGTTCAATCTCATTTCAAATGATTAAACGGCGATCTAAGTCGAAGAGTTGAAGACGGTAATTGAAGACCGACGATCTTCACATCGAATGGATGTGTTGCTACCGAGACCCATGAGAGGAGTAGCTACCTTGAAAGGGATTCAGTGGTGACCGTTCGGACGTAGTGTTGATTTGTATGGATTTGACTTTCGCTCAGACCCAGAGCATAAGTTTATAAATGGAATGTATGTCTGACGTTGTAGCCCTTTTTACTACATTCGTTGATCTCTCTTAATATATATCTGTTTGGTGGTTAACGCCCTTCTCTGAGACATACGAGCTTAGAGGTTATATATTGGTAGAAATCAATGATATGGTTGGACTGACAATGTGGCATGCCAAGATGCATGGATCAAGGCTTTTGTTGAAAAGCAGGCCTTGTAGTTGATGATCGAAGCACGACCTGTTTAGGCATAGCTTTGTGTATAACGTGACTTCGCGAGCCTCACACCCCTGTATGAGTCAAAAACGGGATACGGACCGTAGGGAGTGCACACGTTTCTTTCTAGCTAGAGTGTTGTCAGGGACCTACCAGCGCTGACATTTTACTCATTGTGGATGATGGATTTTGAGGTAACTCGTGTTTTATAGGTCGTCGGTGGTCATACTATAGGTCCAAAGGGACCGGGAAACGTGTGTTCAGGCATAACCAATCCACTGCCCATAGGCGGGGACCGGCCCTACCGCTTCCAAGGGTTCACTACGGGGAATCCTGAGGCATTTGCTAGAGTGTCTCGAATCGGAGAGGATCTTTCCCCTAGCCTCGACTCATGATGGAATCCAAATTTCCAATACGCCCTTGCGGTTTTGATTGTAGAACTAGTATTGGCGACATGCTATATGGTAACCATGCCGTCTAGGATTGATACTTATGATTCAAATCTTTTTATTAAAACATATATACACTAATAATAATATCAAATCCGTTTTATACGTATCAAGCATCCTTTGACCATTATAAGGTAAAACCCTATCCTCTGGTGTGCGTTGCATTGTGTGATGGGACCTGGGTCTTATAATGGTTTCATTTTTCCAAAAAGACATTGCGTTATTTCTCGATTTACTTTGGTTTATGCACTGGCAATCCATAGGAGTAAACCCGTTCCGCGAAAGTGGCGTGGTCCTTGGATTTGTCTTATTAGTTATATTAGTTTAGAATTCTCACACCAGTCCCATGACTGACTCGTAGTTTGTTTCACTTTGCAAACTCGGGTGCCCTCTTTTCTACACGGGCAGTCGAGTAGCTTTTTGCAAATATGTATCTCTTTAGCAGGATCCTGGATCGAAGCCTAAAGCTATGTCCAGAGCTTGGTAGTCTTCCGCTGTTTGTTTGTATTATCTTTTATATATCTTTCGCTGTAATTTAATTTCTTTGTACTCTGATATATTCTATACTCTGATGTAACATTATTGTAATGTAATAAAAGTCTGTGATTGTTGTTCTAATGTTTTGTATTCCCAAAGTTATCGTATGCGAGTTTTGAACGGTCTTGGTCGATTTTGCGATCGATTAAAGTCGGGCAAAATCCGTATCGTTACAGTGGTATCAGAGCTCTGGTTAGCTCAAATCTTTGGGGTACAACTTGTTAGAAATGAACAAAAAACTCATTAGAGATTGGATTAGTAATGTCCAATAAGAATACTCATTAGAGATAGGATCAGCAGTATCCTAGAATGAGTAAACTCGTTAGAGATGGGGTTAGTAATGCCCTAGAACGAGTTAAGAGTTACGAATTTATAATTAACGCATTTTTGATATTTATAATCTATTCTTTGAAATATGATTTTTATATATATATAAAGTTATGTATATTTTGAAAAGATAATCTACAATTAAAATTTAAAATTAAGATAGTTAATTTTACAATTTTTAGCTACGCTACTTTTCGAGGACGGAAAGTTGTTAAGTGGGGGAGATTGTAACAACCCAGAATTTTGGACCAATTTTAAAATCTTATTTTTATGAAGTTTGTTAAGAAATTGAGGTAGAAAATAAAAATTCTATTTTTAAATAATATATGTTGAAATTATATGTTGACATCAAACATATAAAATTTGGGTTGTGTATTTTCACTAAAAACAAGTATGAACTTAGCGTCGTTGTGTTATACTAGAAATAATTATATTTTTAGCATTATATTATATATGTGAATAAGGATATTTTTTTTAGCGTCATGTTAATATAAACATCATTTGTTTAGAAACGTTGTATTAATATAGAATCATCACTCTTATTAGGAATGTTTAGTTAAAATAAATATGTGATTTTAGTTAGTAATGTAAGTTATATAAAAATGTCATGTTAATAAAAATGTCATTATGTTAAGAATGTTATGATGGAGAAATATACAAATGATAAGATTTCATTTTTATTGTACATATAGAAATGGTCATTAGTTGGAATATTAAGAGTAAAAAAAAATATTTTTAATATCATGTTTTTAAATATTAAAAATAAAGCATATTTTTAGTATCATGTATAAATAGTAAGAATAAACGCATTTTTAGTGTCACGTTGAATCATGTAATGAAAGAAGAGATTACATTTTAATGTAATAAAAGAAATGAAGGAAAACACGTTCTTGTTAATTTAAATAATAATAATAATAATAATAATAAAACATACAAGGGTAATAGGAGTTAGAACAGCGCTGCAGTTTTAAAATTTGAAATTTACATTTAATTGCAATCAGTTATCAAATTCTATTAAGTAAAGCAGTTGTTAAGCTATTGGACAGTAACTGGCATTTTGTTATTAACAAATTTTGTAAATTTTTACAAATATATTATAATTAAATGAGAAGCAGAATAATCAATGCATAGGATATATATATATGAATTAATGTGTATTTTACATTGTGTTGTAATGTATATATTTGGAAATTTTGTTTGTATAAATTGTAAGACAAAGGATAACATTAATTATGAATGGTAATTAAAGAAATACATTGAATGTTAACTAGTTTTAAAATAACGATTGCAATAGATTAATGGACTAGTGTGGGAAACCAATTGCTATTTAATTCATTGGTGATGAATTGGAAATAAGTTACAATTAATACACAAAATTTATTATCATATTGCCATGCACGTATGTAACATACTTTGTATATACGTGTGAGACCAAACAAATGGATAGAAAGGCAACAGGTGAATAGAAATTTATGAATGCATGTATGTTCGTGTTAAAAGAAATTTGTTGTCATATTATATTTTTTTTCTCCTTTAATGCTGCTGAGCGTTTCATGATATATATTTATTTATATGTAAGATGAAAGATGGCAATGTTCAAAACCCGCGTATTAAAAATGGCAATGATATTAATGTTTCCTATGCATGAAAAATAAATAAATAAAATTTGGAATTATAATCAATGGAAATTAGAGGCGTGTCATTCATTGCAAAAAAATATATATATATATATAAAGAAGGAAAAAGAATAATGAAAATGAGAATAATAATGGTCGCATGCATTTCATTTATTTCTCCTATGTTCTCTCTCTCCTCCTCTCATTTGCATATATGTCATATTTTATCCCTTTTATGAATTCAAGGAAAAAAATAAGAAAACACCTATTAAATTAAATACTATTTAATATACATATAACCTAATATATATACGGTCAAAACTAAACCCTAATTCTTATTCCAAGCCGCCGTCATGTTCTTTATTAATGGCCCTAACACTCCTAAATTCCTTTCCCCTTTACTTTGAACCCATTCAGTAAAATTCGAAATTTCCAAAGAAAAAATGAAAGAGGGTCTCGAGAGACCACTGAACTGGTGGTGGTTGCGGGCGACGGTGGCACACAATAGAGGCTCTAACGTGGTGAAGACAGATGCAATCTGAACTCTTGTAGTGGCGGCATGACGTGAATGTTTAGTGGAAAGCTTTCGGTGAGATTCTATGTTTAATTTGATTTTTTTTTTATTTCGTTGTATGAAAATCATTGTATGATGTGAATGAATATGAATCTGTGATGTATGCTTGAATATGGATGTTGTTGCTTGTACTGTGATTGTCAGTTGATGTTGCATATGTGGTTGATACTATTGGGTTGAGTCGAAATGGAACCTTTAATTTTGTTAAAACAAATGAAGCACAAATATTTTGTTTAGTGAAACAAGAATGACACTTTTACTTTTGTTTGTTGTAACAAAAATAGACCTTTTTATATTTTTGGTTTATTGGAGATAAATGAAATATTTTTATATTTTATTTTGTTGAAAAACAAAAATGAAACATTCTTATATTTTATTTTGTTGAAGAACAAAATGAAACTTTTCTTTTTGTTTGTTGAAACATAGAATGCAACTTTATTTTTGATTTTGTTTTGTTAAAAACATAATGAAACTTTATCTTTATTTTTATTTTTTTGATTTTGTTTTGAAATTAAGATAGTGTTTGACTTTTATTTTTAATAAAAGATTAGAATAAAGATTATTTCTTTATAAAAAAGGATTAAAAGGTAAAAGTTTATTTCTTTATTTTAAAGGAACTAAGATGTATAAGTTTTATCCTTTATTATAAAAAGGACTTTAATGAACAAAGTTTTGTTCTTTATTTTAATAAAGGACTTAAATGAAAAAAAAAAGTTTTATTTCTTTATTTTAAAATGAATAAAATTTGTTCTTTATTTAGGAACGGATTTAAAAAGGAAATAGTTTGTATATGGGCTGTTTACATTAAATGAAATGGTATAAAGTGAATATGTTTATTGTAAATTTATTTCATTTAAAAGGGATGAAATTGGAACCATCATACCTATTATGTGAACATCGTTAATTGGGTATGTTATTTATGTTATTATTTAATGCACTTGTATACACTGTCATTTACAAGCGACCTTGGCTTGTTTATGTGATTGGACGATCAATTTTAACACATTGTCCAGAAGCACCATTTATTTTATAATATTTGAATTGTGTTGGTTGAAACCCCACACGGGTCATGGGTTGGCATTTGAATACACGTCACCCTTGGATTTAATTAGAAAATGCACTTTGGTTGTTGATGTTTGAAATTTGCTATGTAATAAATGTACAATTTCCGTATAATCGAATTATATGGAAATGAATGGTGTGGGTCTCAGTCCAATTTTGAGTCAAACAAATAAATATGCAATTAATACAATAAATTGGAAATTGGATTAAGGAGTTATGTATTTTACTATTTAAAAAGGATAAAATAGAAGTTTGGAATGAAAGAAATAAATTCCATTGATTACTCAATTAATAGAATTAATGGACGCTTAAATTAAGGAGGACATATCCTTGTTTATTTGGAAAGTTATAAAACAAATTTCTAGAATTGGTAAATTACATTCCAACTATAAGGAGAATTTGAAACTGAAAGATTCTGTTTTATGTTAACATTAAATTTGGAAGATGGATTTCAATACTTGACATAAATGATTGATTTAATGTTGGAATGGTAGGTTTTTAATATAACAATTAAAACCATTTTTGAAGTGATTATTATTATAGTATTATAATAATGGGGAAAAATTAATGTGTATTGAAATGGAAAGATAAGAATTTATATAAAGAGTATTTCAAGGAATGAATGATATTTTAGAGGTTTTAAAATATGAAATATTTTTAAAAATAAGATTTTTAAGAAACAATTATAATTATAAATTATAAATTGTATTTGGACACGAGGTTAGGTCACGTTTATGGCGGAAGTCTGCCCGGAACCAACCGGCATATCCAGCAGCCATAAATGTTGGGCCTAATGTGAGAGGTCCAAGTACACGAATACAATTTGGGTTTTGGCTCGAGGTTAAGCCCAACTGTGGAATAAGTCTGTCCGGACCCAACCGGCATATCAAGCATCCACAAGTTGTAGGCCTAATGTGAGAAGTCTGGCCCATTATAAAACATAAATGGATTATATAACGAATTGGATTATTTAATCCATTTTAAATAGAAACATCATTTTAACCTGAATAAGTTTATTAACTTATATTATCCATTTTATAATGAATATTAAAAGAGTTAATTTCAAAATTAATATTTTGAAAATAATGTTTTAATATGAGAAATGATATTTTGATCAGAATAAATGGTTTATTTATTTTAAAATAAATAAAAGGAATTAAAAAATGGTTTTATTATAACTACGGATTTACAATGAAATTGGAATTTGGGTTTATCGTGAATTATGTTTTAAATAACATTTATTCTTTAACCCGGATTAATGAGGGGATTAATTTCCTAATTTTTGATTAATTATTTAATAATGACTTTGGAAGGTTAAAACGAAATAAGGTTTTAATTAAAACTTTAATTAGATTAGAGAGGAATTAAGTAAATAAATAAGAACAAGAAATTAAAACTCTTTATTTACAAATAGTGTAAATAAGGAAGAAAAAGAAGATGAAACCATTTATTTATATTTAGGTAAATAAATAACAAAAGGATAAGAATATATTTATTTACACTTAGGTAAATAAATAGGAAAAATAAAATAAAAACATTTTTCTACAAATAGTGTAAATAAATAAGAAAAAGAAATTAGACATATTTATTTACAATTAATGTAAATAAATATAAAAAAAGTGGAAGTAAATGTGACGAACAAGAAATTCCGCTCGGTCCGAACCAGTCGCTAAACCGACCCAGACCGGTCGAAACGCCCAATCGTTGAGAACACGACAAAATCAGAACGCATACAAAAGAACATTTCATTGTATATTACAACAATGCATCAGATTACAAGAATATACAGAGTATAAATGAATATTACACAGAAATATCAGAGATTTAAATTACATTTAAATACATAGCAGCGGAAAAATAATACAATACACAACTAGAATGAGATATATGGATAAAAAGCTTTCCGGATATCGTTCCAGCTGTAAACCAGGATCCTGTGAATATAAATCTGCAAAACCAAAACTACTAGCTGCCCGTGTCAAAATAGGGGCACCCAGAGTTTAGGTCAAAACAATAAACTCCAGGTCAGTCATGGGACTGGTGTGAGAACTAAAACAGTTATAATTCTTTATTTTAAAAGTTCGGTAAATCAAGGGACCACGCCGTATAACACGGAACGGGTTTCCTCCCAAGAATACCAGTGCATAAAACAAACAGCGCAATGCTAAATAAAGAAAAATGAAGCTGTTATAAGACCCAGGTCCTATCACACAATGCAACGCAAGCCGGAGGATAGGGTTTTTACTTTATAACAGCCAAAGCATGCTTGATACGTTTAAAACACATTATTTGATACTATTATAAGTGCATAGTGTATAAAACAACTTCAAATCATAAGTATCAATCATAGGCGGCATGAGCGCCCCATCCCACTATGTCACCATACTAGGTTCTACAAATAAAACCGCAAATGTCACGTATTTGGAAATTGGATTTCCGTCTATGAACCGAGGCAAAAGATAGTCCTCAACCGATTCGAGACAATCTAGCCCATGTCTCAGGAACAGCCGCAACTGCCCCATGGAGCGACAGGGCCGATCCACCGATGTGGATTATTATGCCTGAACACTACGTTTCCCCGCCCTTTGGGGCGTAAATGAGCCAACAAATGACTCCATCGGACCCGGATCGTCCGATCAAACCGAGGCGCCTCGCAACAGCAACAACCACATAAGTCAAACTCGTCAGGGCGTGTAAAACCACTAACGCCACTTTTTAGCTAGAAGGAAATGCATGCCCTCCCTGAGGTCCGTCTCCCGTTTCTGGTTCATACCGGGTGTGAAACTCGCGAATTCACGTTACACAAAGCTGTGCCACACAGGCTGTGCTTTGATCATCACCACAAGACTTTGCTTTTCAACAGAAGCCTCGATCTATTGCCACTTAGGCATGCCACACAGGCAATTCACTCTATGTGTTTGATATCCATCAGTATATAACCCCTGAGCTCGTATGTCTCAGAGAAGGGCGTTAAGCAAGAGAATAAATTCTCCGCCGCCAAACAGATATATATTTAATAGAAATCAATCACACAGACTAAAATCCAATGTCAGACACACAGTCCATTTACAAGTCCGTTCTGGGTCTGAACGAAACCGGAGGCACCTAGTACCCCGCATATCCATCGATCTCCAAGCACGTCTGGACGATCACTAACTGTTTCCATCTTCTTGGGTATACAGCCCAATCAAGATCATCAGTAATCACCCAAACGACGTGAAGACTTCCGGTCTTCGACCACCGTCTTCATCTTCGACACCACGTCGAATCAGTTATTCAGAATGGGATAAACCCGGTCTTTCTGAATAACTCGCGTATATATTATAAAAGTGTTACACAAACACAACATACGCCTCATTCCAATTCAGAATATTCTTTTATTCAAATATTCTTATACTTTGGGAAAAGTTCCCATTAATTTTATCCAAGATAAATTCTTTAAATTTATTCTTTAATCTCCTTTGAATATCAATTCAAACTAGTCGGGATTAACGAACCACACCGAAGTAATTGTTTATTTTATTTCCCAATCCCAACCTATATATCCCATGGAGCAAAACTGGTAATACTCCATATCTAACACCACGGTGTTATCGGTAAAATTAATTACCATTTCACGTTCAAATCTAATTAAAGATTTAACTATCGCTTTGGAGCAAAACTGGTGGTACTCCATTCTCGATCACCTTTCAGATTTGATAATTTAAATTATCAATTCACTTTCCAATCTAGTTAAAGATTCATTAAAACTCCACTTAGTTTTAATCGTTTCAAATAAATCAACATCCTTCCTTTAACTGGGTTAAAGAACCAATGTCATCTAAAACAAGATTCACGACAAACCAAATCATATTTGATATTAAATACAAGGTTCTGAATAGAAAATATATCGGCTTATATTCAATATCAAATTCTGAAACCAACAAATATCGTATTGGAAATAACGATATAAAATATATCTTTCAAATTCCCTTAACAATATCTGTATAGTCACGAATCCAACATCGAAATATCCCGAAGATAATTTCGATTCAGCTCCAGTCCAATCCACATATTGGAAATTATCGATTATTTTCAAAATCACTTTCAAATTCAATTTATTTATTTCAAAAATAAATTGATTTTAATTCTATTTCAAAACCAGTTCATTTCGATAAAAATCTATTTTTACCTTCTAATGTGGAATTTTCCAGCCCAATTCTTTCCAATTCACATATTATAATTTTACACAAATTATAGATATTTTTGATAATTTTATCAAGGCTCGTACAGTCGATTTCCAACAACGGCCATCGAACTGCACTCACAGCGACCTTTTTCGAATTTGATTTGGACATAATTCCAAATCCAACCGTTAGATTTCAAATTTCTAATATTCATTGGAAAGCTCTTTTCGATACGAACCCAACGGTTCCGGTTTTAGGAGAATCCGACGGTCGGATCTCCCGCAATGTCCGTTTGAAATAAATGGTCGAAATTCACGAACTGCCGCGGCGCGGCGCGTTCTATTCAGGCCATTATATAATATATATAATATATATAATATATATTTCATCGATTTCTATTTAAAACGAATTATATAAATAGTTTTAAAATCGTTTCAAAAGCAATTTCAACTTTCTTTTCAATTCAAATCAAAATTGAATTCTTCTTTATAAATTCGTTTTAAAATTCATTTCAATTCAATTCAAATTTTAATTCAATTTGAATTCATTTCAATTCACTTTCAATTCAATTTGAATTCGTTTTCAATTCAATTCATTTCGATTTTATTCGAATTCAAATTCACTTTCTATTCAATTCGAATCGAATTCATTTTCTATTCGATTCGAATTCATTTCAAACTGATTCAATAAAATTTCCATTTGAATTTTTAATCTAATTCAATTTGAATTTCCTTTCAAAATATTAAATTTTGAAATCACTTTTCAATATTCATTATAAAACGAATAAAATCGATATAAACATCGTTCGCGTCAAAATAACGCATCTCTAATCAACACGGCTTTATATTTCAATAATTCGTTATTCTATTCAACAAATGAATATTTGTTCTATTCAACACATGAATCTATATTTCTTTCAACACACGACTAATCTCAACACATGAGTACTGTCGACACATCACTATTTTTGTTATGTAAAATATTTTATAAAACTATGGTATCTATCGTTTGATTTTTAATTAGACTTCTACTGGGAAGTAGTTCTAATATTAAATATGATAAAGATGTAAATTTTATTATATAAAATATTTCACTCAACACATGAACATCGTCAACACATGACTATTTTTATATTCAACACATGAATTTTCTTTTATAATATTCATTATTTCCCCGATTGGAATGACGCCCAATCAATCACCATATAACGTTAATTATATGGATTCCATACAACACATGTATATAATAGCATTGAAAAATAATCAATCATCAACCAAAGTGCACTACACTGTATAAGCATCAAATATAGATATCTGATGCTTATAACAGCCTGTCAATCAATCGATCGACATATTTAATCAATCAGGATGAGTGAACATCAAATTTCATCCCAACACCCATGTGGGGTTTCAAACAATCAAACACAGATTTTATTTGTGCAGTTGGGCGATGTGTAAAATTTATCGACCCAATCAATATTAGTCAAATCAGTGTATATAAATAAATCGGCCGATTTGTTTATAAATATTTATTTATTCACTTTCACGTTAAAAATTATATTTTTAACGATAATATATTTTATTTTAACACATGAATTTCTATTCATTTCATTTACACAATAAAAATGATATTTTTATTTTTCTAACACATTTTAGAAAATTTCGGCGGCATAACGGCACGATACTAGAAACGGGACGAGGCCTAGCCTTATCCCCGGTCTAGTGAAGGCCCACGCCATTCACACATCAATCAAATCAATTTCAATTCACCAAACAATTCAATTCAAACCAATTAGACTAACCAACTACACAACCAAACTATTTAACAAACAAGCCATCCATGGTCTGTGGATGACGGGTGTCGGGTGCTACTAAGCACCGTCTGCATCCTAGTATATATATAACTAGAAAAAGAGAATTTGAGTGAGAAGTTCTCACCAATAGCTATCCAATTATCTTGACTCTTCTTTTGCAGAATTCTTCGTCATTATCTCATCTTCGTTTCCCGTAGTCACTATATATATAAAAATCACACATTTTTATATTTCGTTGTCTTTAAAATAAAAATCATATTTTTATTTATTCACTTTCAATTTAAAAGTCATATTTTTATAATCACTTCATATATTTAAAAATCGAATTTTTATTCCGTTATTCAATATATAAAAATCGAATTTTTATTTCTCTATTTTCTTTATAAAGATCTCGCCTTTATAAAAATAAAGTTTTCGCCTTTATAAAAATAAAGCTTTCGCCTTTATAAAAATAAAGTTTTCGCCTTTATAAAAATAAAGTTTTCGCCTTATTTCACTACATATATAAAGGTGATAATTTTTCCTATCTTACCTATATAAAAATTACATTTTTATACTTCCTATGATGTAAAAATTATATTTTTACTTTAAAAATATCATATCTTACATCTCTTACTAAATAAAAATTTCGTCTTTTCTATTTTAAATATCACATCTTTTCTTTTATAAAGTTTAAATCTTTTCAAAAAAAATCAGTTTTTAAACAAACAAAAAAAAAAAACAATTTTAAAACTTAAAATCGAAATTAGTTTTAAACTTTAAAATAAAAACAGTATTTAATCTTTTTTTTTTCAGTTTATATAAAACAAAAATAAAATAATAAAAATAAAAAAAAGGAAGAAAAGACTTACGGGGGGGGGGGGGGGGTCGCGGGTTGGTGGCGGCACGGTGGAGGCGGTGGAGGTCAGGCGGGGGGGGGGGTTTCGCGGTGCTTAATGGCGCTGGGGGGGGGGGGGGTTTGCGTCGCGGCACCTTGGGGAAAGGAGGAGAGCAGGAAGAAGAAGGAGGCGGGGAGAGAGGGTGCGAGGCAAGGTGGAGGGCGGTGGCGCGATCGACGGGGAAGGAGATCGATTTTCGTTTTTTTTTTCTCTTTTTTTTTCTGTATCGAATGAAATCGGGGGGGGGGGGGGGCAGAGGGAAATAAGGGGGAGAAAGGAATTTTTTATTTTATTTTATTATTTAATTATTTAATTCAACCTAAAGTTGACTTTTTCATACGACCTCGAAACGAGGCCCACCGCCTGTGGTCCATAGCGTTTTACCCCCATTCGGAACACAATGGGATATGTTTCGTAGGTTGATTCGATCGTTTGAATCAGTTTCCGTTGAATTTACATTTAAATCTTTATATTGAATTTTAAACGTACCTTTCAAATTACCGGGGCCACATACGAACACGAAAAATTCCAGAAAAATATTTTCTAGCTTCGTATTGACGATACGGTCCTAACAAAACTAGTTTCGTCGAATTCTGAGACCGTTTGGAAAAATGGCCATTTTCCAGTCGATTAAAATCAACTGAAACTGGTCAAACGCGTTTTCCTTTGCCACGCTCACATATTGATTCGAAAAATTATGAAATTTGAAACCTAGTAATAAATTTACACTGCGGACCCAACAGAAGTGGTTTCGTCGAAATCCGAGGTCGTTTACAAAATTTCCATTTTTAAGGGCCTGAATTCCATAGCGACTATTCAGAATTTTCAACTGGACATACCTTTTGATTCCCGCTATGAAATCTTGATTTTTCAGATTCGTTGGAAAGATATTCACGAATGGACCCCAATGTTTTTGGTTTCACTAAAATCCGGATTGTTTTGCACCCGGTACATTCAATTGAAGTTTGAAATCGAATTATCGAACTACCGCGCCATTTTCAATTCTATTTATAATTATATATAAATATTTATATTCTAACGAAGACGCGTATAATATTCAAAATAAATTTCTCGTCGATATTATTTAAAATAATCTATTTTAAATATTCAAAATTCGCTAAAATTGCCAAAATAAAAATTTTAAACTGGCCCAGATTTTCCGGGTTGTTACAATCTCCCCCACTTAAAACTTTTCGTCCCGGAAAAGGAACAAAGTCGAAAGTGGTTTGATTAATCAGCTCTACGTTCGATCTGGCTTCCATTCTCCAACTCTTTAGTTTCTGAGAATTTTCAAAATTTCAAAAATTTGGCTAACACCCTAAATTTTCGAAAAATTTCGCCATAACCTCCCCTGCACCGGGAGCATCGGGGAATTTCAAATAGCTTCCCCGGTCCTTCAGATCTCAAAAAGAAAAAGAAAAAGCCAATAGGCTCATAAAATCATCATCACCCAAACAAAACAGTAAATTATGTAGTAAACATGTACCTATTTATCGGGCAAACAAATTTTATTCTCTGCTCTAGCCTCCTTGCTATGACCTGTTCAATGTAAGTATGTATATGCAAGCAAATGCGATCAAATTTCAATACAATTCACTATTTGATCAAATTGGCTATATGGTTAAAATTTTAATTAATCAAAACAGTAATCAAACAACACAACCATCAATCAATTAGTGAATTAGAGTTTCAAATTCATAATTTTGATACATATACAAAAATCAGATTTTTGATGCCAAATCACAACAATAGGCCCTATCAAATTTTGGTTCTCACACCAGTCTAATGGAAATATATAGGAATCTCACTTTCGTCACTCGAATATAAACACTGATGATGAGGCCTCATCATCTGAGTCATCTCCGGGCGACTAGAGTGTGATGCTATATCTATCCAATATATTAAAACTTTGAATATACGTTTGCAAGACGCATATGCAAAATCTTTATATATCGGATTGTCCAAATCAATATAAATAAATTATTCAAATACGAATAGTTGATTTAAATTTTCAAAACAAAATTGTTTTCATTTGAAAAATATACTCTTCACACCCGTCCTAGGATACTACTGATCCCATCTCTAACGAGTCATTCCCACTGGGTATTACTAACGCAATTTCTGATGAATTCTTTCGTATGGTTCTATGGTGCCTTGTTCTCTAAGCTTTGTAAACCAAAGCTCTGATACCACGTGTGACGAACAAGAAATTCCGCTCGGTCCGAACCAGTCGCTAAACCGACCCAGACCGGTCGAAACGCCCTATCGTTGAGAACACGACAAAATCAGAACGCATACCAAAGAACATTTCATTGTATATTACAACAATGCATCAGATTACAAGAATATACGGAGTATAAATGAATATTACACAGAAATATCAGAGATTTAAATTACATTTAAATACATAGCAGCGGAAAAATAATACAATACACAACTAGAATGAGATATACGGATACAAAGCTTTCCGGATATCGTTCCAGCTGTAAACCAAGATCCTGTGAATATAAATCTGCAAAACCAAAACTACTAGCTGCCCGTGTCAAAATAGGGGCACCCAGAGTTTAGGTCAAAACAATAAACTCCAGGTCAGTCATGGGACTGGTGTGAGAACTAAAACAGTTATAATTCTTTATTTTAAAAGTTCGGTAAATCAAGGGACCACGCCGTATAACACGGAACGGGTTTCCTCCCAAGAATACCAGTGCATAAAACAAACAGCGCAATGCTAAATAAAGAAAAATGAAGCTGTTATAAGACCCAGGTCCTATCACACAATGCAACGCAAGCCGGCGGATAGGGTTTTTACCTTATAACAGCCAAAGCATGCTTGATACGTTTAAAACACATTATTTGATACTATTATAAGTGCATAGTGTATAAAACAACTTCAAATCATAAGTATCAATCATAGGCGGCATGAGCGCCCCATCCCACTATGTCACCATACTAGGTTCTACAAATAAAACCGCAAATGTCACGTATTTGGAAATTGGATTTCCGTCTATGAACCGAGGCAAAAGATAGTCCTCAACCGATTCGAGACAATCTAGCCCATGTCTCAGGAACAGCCGCAACTGCCCCATGGAGCGACAGGGCCGGTCCACCGATGTGGATTATTATGCCTGAACACTACGTTTCCCCGCCCTTTGGGGGCGTAAATGAGCCAACAAATGACTCCATCGGACCCGGATCGTCCGATCAAACCGAGGAGCATCGCAACAGCAACAACCACATAAGTCAAACTCGTCAGGGCGTGTAAAACCACTGACGCCACTTTTTAGCTAGAAGAAAACGCATGCCCTCCCTGAGGTGCGTCTCCCTTTTCTGGTTCATACCGGGTGTGAAACTCGCGAATTCACGTTACACAAAGCTGTGCCACACAGGCTGTGCTTTGATCATCACCACAAGACTTTGCTTTTCAACAGAAGCCTCGATCTATTGCCACTTAGGCATGCCACACAGGCAATTCACTCTATGTGTTTGATATCCATCAGTATATAACCCCTGAGCTCGTATGTCTCAGAGAAGGGCGTTAAGCAAGAGAATAAATTCTCCGCCGCCAAACAGATATATATTTAATAGAAATCAATCACACAGACTAAAATCCAATGTCAGACGCACAGTCCATTTACAAGTCCGTTCTGGGTCTGAACGAAACCGGAGGCACCTAGTACCCCGCATATCCATCGATCTCCAAGCACGTCTGGACGATCACTAACTGTTTCCATCTTCTTGGGTGTACAGCCCAATCAAGATCATCAGTAATCACCCAAACGACGTGAAGACTTCCGGTCTTCGACCACCGTCTTCATCTTCGACACCACGTCGAATCAGTTATTCAGAATGGGATAAACCCGGTCTTTCTAAATAACTCGCGTATATATTATAAAAGTGTTACACAAACACAACATACGCCTCATTCCAATTCAGAATATTCTTTTATTCAAATATTCTTATACTTTGGGAAAAGTTCCCATTAATTTTATCCAAGATAAATTCTTTAAATTTATTCTTTAATCTCCTTTGAATATCAATTCAAACTAGTCGGGATTAACGAACCACACCGAAGTAATTATTTATTTTATTTCCCAATCCCAACCTATATATCCCATGGAGCAAAACTGGTAATACTCCATATCTAACACCACGTGTTATCGGTAAAATTAATTACCATTTCACGTTCAAATCTAATTAAAGATTTAACTATCGCTTTGGAGCAAAACTGGTGGTACTCCATTCTCGATCACCTTTCAGATTTGATAATTTAAATTATCAATTCACTTTCCAATCTAGTTAAAGATTCATTAAAACTCCACTTAGTTTTAATCGTTTCAAATAAATCAATATCCTGCCTTTAACTGGGTTAAAGAACCAATGTCATCTAAAACACGATTCACGACAAACCAAATCATATTTGATATTAAATACAAGGTTCTGAATAGAAAATATATCGGCTTATATTCAATATCAAATTCTGAAACCAACGAATATCGTATTGGAAATAACGATATAAAATATATCTTTCAAATTCCCTTAACAATATCTGTATAGTCACGAAATCCAACATCGAAATATCCCGAAGATAATTTCGATTCAGCTCCAGTCCAATCCACGTATTGGAAATTATCGATTATTTTCAAAATCACTTTCAAATTCAATTTATTTATTTCAAAAATAAATTGATTTTAATTCTAGTTCAAAACCAGTTCATTTCGATAAAATCTATTTTTACCTTCTAATGTGGAATTTTCCAGCCCAATTCTTTCCAATTCACTTATTATAATTTTACACAAATTATAGATATTTTTGATAATTTTATCAAGGCCCGTACAGTCGATTTCCAACAACGGCCATCGAACTGCACTCACAGCGACCTTTTTCGAATTTGATTTGGACATAATTCCAAATCCAACCGTTAGATTTCAAATTTCTAATATTCATTGGAAAGCTCTTTTCGATACGAACCCAACGGTTCCGGTTTTAGGAGAATCCGACGGTCGGATCTCCCGCAATGTCCGTTTGAAATAAATGGTCGAAATTCACGAACTGCCGCGGCGCGGCGCGTTCTATTCAGGCCATTATATTATATATATAATATATATAATATATATTTCGTCGATTTCTATTTAAAACGATTTATATAAATAGTTTTAAAATCGTTTCAAAAGCAATTTCAACTTTCTTTTCAATTCAAATCAAAATTGAATTCTTCTTTATAAATTCGTTTTAAAATTCATTTCAATTCAATTCAAATTTTAATTCAATTTGAATTCATTTCAATTCACTTTCAATTCAATTTGAATTCGTTTTCAATTCAATTCATTTCGATTTTATTCGAATTCAAATTCACTTTCTATTCAATTCGAATCGAATTCATTTTCTATTCGATTCGAATTCATTTCAAATTGATTCAATAAAATTTCCATTTGAATTTTTAATCTAATTCAATTTGAATTTCCTTTCAAAATATTAAATTTTGAAATCACTTTTCAATATTCATTATAAAACGAATAAAATCGATATAAACATCGTTCGCGTCAAAATAACGCATCTCTAATCAACACGGCTTTATATTTCAATAATTCGTTATTCTATTCAACAAATGAATATTTGTTCTATTCAACACATGAATCTATATTTCTTTCAACACACGACTAATCTCAACACATGAGTACTGTCGACACATCACTATTTTTGTTATGTAAAATATTTTATAAAACTATGGTATCTATCGTTTGATTTTTAATTAGACTTCTACTGGGAAGTAGTTCTAATATTAAATATGATAAAGATGTAAATTTTATTATATAAAATATTTCACTCAACACATGAACATCGTCAACACATGACTATTTTTATATTCAACACATGAATTTTCTTTTATAATATTCATTATTTCCCCGATTGGAATGAGGCCCAATCAATCACCATATAACGTTAATTATATGGATTCCATACAACACATGTATATAATAACATTGAAAAATAATCAATCATCAACCAAAGTGCACTACACTGTATAAGCATCAAATATAGATATCTGACGCTTATAACAGCCTGTCAATCAATCGATCGACATATTTAATCAATCAGGATGAGTGAACATCAAATTTCATCCCAACACCCGTGTGGGGTTTCAAACAATCAAACACAGATTTTATTTGTGCAGTTGGGCGATGTGTAAAATTTATCGACCCAATCAATATCAGTCAAATCAGTGTATATAAACAAATCGGCCGATTTGTTTATAAATATTTATTTATTCTCTTTCACGTTAAAAATTATATTTTTAACGATAATATATTTTATTTTAACACATGAATTTCTATTCATTTCATTTACACAATAAAAATGATATTTTTATTTTTCTAACATATTTTAGAAAATTTCGGCGGCATAACGGCACGATACTAGAAACGGGACGAGGCCTAGCCTTATCCCCGGTCTAGTGAAGGCCCACGCCATTCACACATCAATCAAATCAATTTCAATTCACCAAACAATTCAATTCAAACCAATTAGACTAACCAACTACACAACCAAACTATTTAACAAACAAGCCATCCATGGTCTGTGGATGACGGGTGTCGGGTGCTACTAAGCACCGTCTGCATCCTAGTATATATATAACTAGAAAAAGAGAATTTGAGTGAGAAGTTCTCACCAATAGCTATCCAATTATCTTGACTCTTCTTTTGTAGATTTCTTCGTCATTATCCCATCTTCGTTGCCCGTAGTCACTATATATATAAAAATCACACATTTTTATATTTCGTTGTCTTTAAAATAAAAATCATATTTTTATTTATTCACTTTCAATTTAAAAGTCATATTTTTATAATCACTTCATATATTTAAAAATCGAATTTTTATTCCGTTATTCAATATATAAAAATCGAATTTTTATTTCTCTATTTTCTTTATAAAGATCTCGCCTTTATAAAAATAAAGTTTTCGCCTTTATAAAAATAAAGCTTTCGCCTTTATAAAAATAAAGTTTTCGCCTTTATAAAAATAAAGTTTTCGCCTTATTTCACTACATATATAAAGGTGATAATTTTTCCTATCTTACCTATATAAAAATTACATTTTTATACTTCCTATGATGTAAAAATTATATTTTTACTTTAAAAATATCATATCTTACATCTCTTACTAAATAAAAATTTCGTCTTTTCTATTTTAAAGATCACATCTTTTCTTTTATAAAGTTTAAATCTTTTCAAAAAAAATCAGTTTTTAAAAAAAAAAAAAAAAAAAAAAAAACAGTTTTTAAACTTAAAATCGAAATTAGTTTTAAACTTTAAAATAAAAACAGTATTTAATCTTTTTTTTTCAGTTTATATAAAACAAAAATAAAATAATAAAAATAAAAAAAAAGGAAGAAAAGACTTACGGGGGGATGGGGGGGGGGGGGGGTCGCGGGTTGGTGGCGGCACGGTGGAGGTCAGGCGAGGGGGGGCTTCGCGGTGCTCAATGGCGCTGGGGGGGGGGGGGGGTTTGCGTCGCGGCGCCTTGGGGAAAGGAGGAGAGCAGGAAGAAGAAGGAGGCGGGGAGAGAGGGTGCGAGGCAGGGTGGAGGGCGGTGGCGCGATCGACGAGGAAGGAGATCGATTTTCGTTTTTTTTTTCTGTATCGAATGAAATCGGGGGGGGGGGGGGCAGAGGGAAATAAGGGGGAGAAAGGAATTTTTTTATTTTATTTTATTATTTAATTATTTAATTCAACCTAAAGTTGACTTTTCATACGACCTCGAAACGAGGCCCACCGCCTGTGGTCCATAGCGTTTTACCCCCATTCCGAACACAATGGGATATGTTTCGTAGGTTGATTCGATCGTTTGAATCAGTTTCCGTTGAATTTACATTTAAATCTTTATATTGAATTTTAAACGTACCTTTCAAATTACCGGGCCACATACGAACACGAAAAATTCCAGAAAAATATTTTCTAGCTTCGTATTGACGATACGGTCCTAACAAAACTAGTTTCATCGAATTCTGAGACCGTTTGGAAAAATGGCCATTTTCCAGTCGATTAAAATCAACTGAAACTGGTCAAACGCGTTTTCCTTTGCCACGCTCACATATTGATTCAAAAAATTATGAAATTTGAAACCTAGCAATAAATTTACACTGCGGACCCAACATAAGTGGTTTCGTCGAAATCCGAGGTCGTTTGCAAAATTTCCATTTTTAAGGGCCTTAATTCCATAGCGACTATTCAGAATTTTCAACTGGGCATTCCTTTTGATTCCCGCTATGAAATCTTGATTTTTCGGATTCGTTGGAAAGATATTCACGAATGGACCCCAATGTTTTTGGTTTCACTAAAATCCGGATTGTTTTGCACCCGGTACATTCAATTGAAGTTTGAAATCGAATTATCGAACTACCGCGCCATTTTCAATTCTATTTATAATTATATATAAATATTTATATTCTAACGAAGACGCGTATAATATTCAAAATAAATTTCTCGTCGATATTATTTAAAATAATCTATTTTAAATATTCAAAATTCGCTAAAATTGCCAAAATAAAAATTTTAAACTGGCCCAGATTTTCCGGGTTGTTACAGTAAACATCTATTTACATTTAGGTAAATAAATAAGATAAAAGAATAGTAAAAATATTTATTTACAAATAGTGTAAATAAATAAGGAAAAAGCAATTGAAAACATTTATTTACATTTAGGTAAATAAATAAGGAAAGGAGAAATATTTATTTACACTTAGGTAAATAAACAAGGAAAAGAATAGAAAACGTTTATTTACAATTAGGTAAATAAATAGGAAAAAGAATACAATTTATTTACACTTAGTGTAAATAAAATGAAAGGATATATAAATTATAATTTATTTACAGTTAGTGTAAATAAAACAAAAAGTAGTAAAATAAAACAAGTGATATTTTATCGTCATTTTAGATGCAATAAAAAGAATAAATTTTTATAATTAAAATCGCCAAACGATTAATATTTATATGTATATATATAAATATAAATTATAAATTAAACAAAACGCGCGCGACAGTTCGCGTATCGACAATCGTAACTTTAAATAGTTATACCGAAAGATCCGACCATCGGATTTTCCCAAAACTGGAACCGTTAGGACCGCTTTGGGAAGATCTTTCCAACGATATAAACTTCATCAAAATCCAACGGTTAGTTTTCGAGATAAGTGTAAATCAAATTTGGTTGAAAACAGCGTCAGGGTCGCCCATTGACCCGAAGCGTCGTTATATTAATTTAAGCTATCTTATTTTAAATAAAATAGAAATAGGTCATTATTAAATACCAATAACGATATGCAATGATTTCAAATTATATATATATGCGAGAATCATTTGAAAAGTCCGAGTTCAATCTCATTTCAAATGATTAGATGACGATCTAAGTCGAAGAGTTGAAGACGGTAATTGAAGACGACGATCTTCACATCGAATGGATGTGTTGCTACTGAGACCCATGAGAGGAGTAGCTACCTTGAAAGGGATTCGGTGGTGACCGTTCGGACGTAGTGTTGATTTGTACGGATTTGACTTTCGCTCAGACCCAGAGCATAAGTTTATAAATGGAATGTATGTCTGACGTTGTAGCCCTTTTTACTACATTCGTTGATCTCTCTTAATATATATCTGTTTGGTGGTTAACGCCCTTCTCTGAGACTTACGAGCTTAGAGGTTATATATTGGTAGAAATCAATGATATGGTTGGACTGACAATGTGGCATGCCAAGATGCATGGATCAAGGCTTTTGTTGAAAAGCAGGCCTTGTAGTTGATGATCGAAGCACGACCTGTTTAGGCATAGCTTTGTGTATAACGTGACTTCGCGAGCCTCACACCCCGGTATGAGTCAAAAACGGGATACGAACCGTAGGGAGTGCACACGTTTCTTTCTAGCTAGAGTGTTGTCATGGACCTACCAGCGCTGACATTTTACTCATTGTGGATGATGGATTTTGAGGTACCTCATGTTTTATAGGCCGTTGGTGGTCATACTATAGGTCCAAAGGGACCGGGAAACGTGTGTTCAGGCATAACCAATCCACTGCCCATAGGCGGGGACCGGCCCTACCGCTTCCAAGGGTTCACTACGGGGAATCCTGAAGCATTTGCTAGAGTGTCTCGAATCAGAGAGGATCTTGCCCCTAGCCTCGACTCATGATGGAATCCAAATTTCCAATACGCCCTTGCGGTTTTGATTGTAGAACTAGTATTGGCGACATGCTATATGGTAACCATGCCGTCAAGGATTGATACTTATGATTCAAATCTTTTTATTAAAACATATATACACTAATAATAATATCAAATCCGTTTTATACGTATCAAGCATCCTTTGACCATTATAAGGTAAAACCCTATCCTCTGGTGTGCGTTGCATTGTGTGATGGGACCTGGGTCTTATAATGGTTTCATTTTTCCAAAAAGACATTGCGTTATTTCTCGATTTACTTTGGTTTATGCACTGGCAATCGATAGGAGTAAACCCGTTCCGTGAAAGTGGCGTGGTCCTTGGATTTTTCTTATTAGTTATATTAGTTTAGAATTCTCACACCAGTCCCATGACTGACTCGTAGTTTGTTTCACTTTGCAAACTCGGGTGCCCTCTTTTCTACACGGGCAGTCGAGTAGCTTTTTGCAGATATGTATCTCTTTAGCAGGATCCTGGATCGAAGCCTAAAACTGTATCTAGAGCTTGGTAGTCTTCTGCTGTTTGTTTGTATTATCTTTTATGTATCTTCCGCTGTAATTTAATTTCTTTGTACTCTGATATATTCTATACTCTGATGTAACATTATTGTAATGTAATAAAAGTCTGTGGTTGTTGTTCTAATGTTTTATATTCCCAAAGTTAACGTATGCGAGTTTTGAACGGTCTTGGTCGATTTTGCGATCGATTAAGGTCGGGCAAAATCCGTATCGTTACAATGGTGGGGTCGGCGGAAAGAGGAAGGAAGGGAGGTCATTGGGGTCGCCATGGATGGGGGTCTAATCCCCTGTATGGCGGCGCGCAGGCGGGGTTCTTGACCGATGTTGGGTTCGGGTTTATACAGAGAAAAAGGACGATGAAGAAGGGTAAATGATGGATTAAAATATAATTAATTTAAACTAATTATTTAATTAGTTAATAAATGTTTAAAATGCCATATCTTATTCAGATCTTATCGAAACTGAACGATTTTCGAATCGTTGGAATCGCAATGAACAGTACTACGTCATGGACCAGACTAGAACCAATTCTGAACTGATCAAATTTTGGCTAGAATTTCAGACCAGAACCAATCAAATTCAAACTAATGTGAGATTTCTTCTTTTTATATAGCTAATTATTTATTAAATCTATTTGCTATGTGACGATTGAATGTGTACAATTCAGATCTATTATGTGATGATATTACGGATGATTGTCCATTTGTTGGCGATGCATAAACACATATTTGTATGTGTTCCATTAAAAATAAATCATTATTGTTTATTTATTGATTTCAATTAGAATCCAACATTAAAAATATTATTTTGATCATTTTTTTTGTTGAATTGAGTTAGATTGTTAATTCAACATAAAAATATTATTTTGATCATTTTAGTTGAATTGGATTATACTGTCAATTCAATATAAAAATATTATTTTGGTTATATTGTTAATTCAATATCACATATTATTTGGTCATTTCATTGGAGTGAAATAGATTTGTCAATTCAATATGGATCATTATTTTAATCATTTTTATCAGATTAAATAGAATTGTCAATTTAATAGATATAACATTATTTCATCATTTTATTGATTTGATATAGAATTATAAATTTAATGTAAAATACTATTTGGTCATTTTATTGGATTTAATAGAATGGTCAATACAATTAAAAATAATTCTTTTATCAAAATAAGATTATTGAAATGAAAATAACATTTCTACGATGCTAGTATCAGAAAAGTAACATTTTTATTTATAAAATGTTACATAGAAATGAAGTAACATTTTTGTTAAACTTGATTAGAGAAATAAATATACATTTTTAAAAGTTACAATTTTTTTTTACTTGCATTCCTTGTTGCAAATAAAACTAGAAATAAGAAGTTGAATCTGTATTTACATTTCTTGATGTAAATGAAACTAGAAATAAAGAGTTATATTTTTATTTGTATTCCTTATTGAAATTAAATCATGAAATGAAATACATTTTTTTTTGAATAGGATTTGGACAAAATTCACATTTTTGCCTAAATAAAAGTATTGAAATAAAGAATAACGTTTTGGTTAGAATTAAAGTCTTGAAAATAACATTTTTGTCAAAACTTGATTATTGTAATGAAAGTAACATTTTTGTCAAAACAAGATCATTGAAATAAAAATTTGTTCTTTTGTTTGCATTTCACAAATGCAAATACACATGAAAAATAAAGTTTGCAAGCAAAACATAAGAATAAATAATCCATATTTCATTATGAAATATATTTTACATTAAAAATATATCTTTAACATAAAATTAGAGAACTTAGAAAAGAACCATATTTCATTAAGAAATATGTTTCACATTAAATATACATTTTTAATATAATATTAGCATCATAGGAAGAGATTAACCATTTTGTTCATTAAAATAGGTTGAACAAAAATATTCATATTTGTTCAATAGAAAGAAATTAACACTTTTGTCAAAAGTAATAGTATGAAACGGAAATGAGCATTTTGACAAATTAAAATAGTTGAATTACAAATATACCTTTTTTTCAAATGTACATTTTTACCAAAGTATGCATTCTTGTCAAAAAGTTTGGTTGAATCAAATAGATCATATTTGTTGAAACCAGATAGCTAAGATGAAAAGAATATTTTTGTCAAAATTATATTAGTTGAAATAAAAATGTATTTTTTGCCAAAATAAGATGATTGAAACCAAAAATCACATTTTGGTCAAATAGAAAGAGTTAAACACAAATAGAATTTTTTTTGAATAGTTTTGTTACAACAAAAGTATTAAGTTTGTTAAATGATAATGGTTAACAATATGAATTACCACTTTATATTCATTCGTCAAACTAGAATTAAAAATAGAATTCAAACGCAAATATAGCAATTATCTTTATTTGCAAAACATATATTAAAATCTGTAGGTGAAATAAAGAATCATTTATTTTGCCAAAACATACACTAGAATGTATAGGTAAGTAAAGTGACATCCTTATATGTTAATGCATACAATAGAATTAGTATGCAATTTAAATCAACATTTTATGCGTTAGGATATACATTGAAAACATATACCAATGAGACTATTTCTTTTATGTGTTAAAGTTAGGAATAACTACATACAAATAAGGTGGAATGAAAATGGTCTTTTATTTGCCAGCCACAATAAAGTCATATGAATAAATTACAGTTTATGTGACATTAGAAATGTATAAGGAAATTATACGAGTAAAATACATTTTTACTCGTCATTAGAGAAAGAAAAAAACATGTTTGTTTACTATCATCAACATGTTAGTAGAATTAAAATTGGCTAAATTCATTAACTGATTATTTCTGTATATGAACTGTTGTTGGCTGAAAACCCCACATGGGTATTGGGATGATAATTGACATACACTAGTCCCAATGTTTAAGTTGTATGTCGATCGATAGATTGACAGGCTGCGATGAGCGTTATTATTCATTTTAATGCTCACTCAGTTATGTATTTCACTTTGGATGTTGAAATGATGGTTGGATAATTATTTATCATTTGTTGTCATATAAATATAATGTATGAAATCCATATAACCGAAATTATATGGTAATTGATTGAGTCACATTCCAATAAAGAATATTTTAGAAAATATCTTATAAAAAGAATATATTTTAGAAAAATATATTTTTAATGAAATGAACCAGTTATTTACTAGAATAAATCATTAAATTTAGATTTAATGAAGTTTTCCAATTTGTTAATATTTAATTGTAGTTAAATTAAATAAATCGGATTTTGGGTTTGTCGTGAATAGTGTCTTAAATAACACTGTTCTTAAACCCCATATGAAAAGAATAATCTTTTAATTTAGATTATTAAAGTTTTCGATTATATTTAGTAATTGAAATAAGATGAAACGTGAGTTGGGTTTATTGTGAACCATGTTTTTAAGTGACATGTGTTCTTTACCCTGACTGACAGTGAAAATATGATTTGGAATTTATAAATATTTTATTATGATTTAAATGGGAATCTTCCAAAAGTAAAGTTTTCTAATTTAATATATTAAATTGGAGTTGAATGGAATTTGAATTAATAATAACCGAGATAAGTTTCTGTAAAAGAAGACTGATACTACATATGGAATTTAAAAAGGGTTTGTCGTTATTCAATTTATATTATTGGTCGGATACAGAAATTTATAACGATTATATATTGATTTGATTTCTGTGAAGATTCCATATTTTATGGAAGATGATTTTGAGTTTACCGTGAATTATGTTTTAAATGACATTAGTTCTTTTACCCAGTTAAAGATAAGATTAATTTCTTAAATTTAAATAATCACTGAATAATGATTTTTGGTATTTAAAACCCAAATTGAAGTTTTGATAAATCTTTAAAAGTAAGATTTAAGAATAACTTAAAGAGTTTATCTTTGATGAGATAATTCGAATATTTTATTTGAAGAATATTCTGAATTAGAATGAGGCGTTAGATGTGTTTTTATAGTACTTGATTTTTAATTATAAAATACGTGAGTTATTCGGGAAGACCGGGTTTAACCCATTCCGAATAATTACTACGACGATGAAGAGTCGAAGTTGAAGATGGTGATTGAAGACCGACGATCTTCACATCGAATGGATGTGTTGCTACAGAGACCCTTGATGGGAGTAGCTACCTTGAAGGGGCTTCAGTGGTGGCCGTCTGGACTATGGTTGATTGTTCGGATTTGGTTTTCGCTCAGACCCAAAGCATAAGCTAGTAAATGGATGCGTGTCTGACATTGGATTTCGTTCCATGTGAATTAAATCGATTTCTTGT
Source organism: Allium sativum (assembly GCA_030737875.1). Classification (NCBI taxonomy): domain Eukaryota; kingdom Viridiplantae; phylum Streptophyta; class Magnoliopsida; order Asparagales; family Amaryllidaceae; genus Allium; species Allium sativum. The sequence continues at coordinate 220,839,115 of CM060916.1, read as the reverse complement.
AATATATGTCTGTTTGGTGGTGGAGGATTTATTCTCTACTTAGCACCCGGGTTTATGTTAATAGTGATTGATCGCATGGCGTGAATTGTCAATGTGGCACACCAAGATGCAAATGATCAAGGCTTTTGTTGAAAAGTAGGGCCTTGTGGGATGATCAAAGTATAGCCTATTACGACATAACTTTGTGTATATCGTGACTTCGTGAGCCTCACACCCCGGTATGAGTCAAAAACGGGATTAGGACTGCAGGAAGTGCACACGTTTCTTTCTATCTAGGAGTAGTGTCAGTGCTTAAACTGGATGACATTTTACTTATATGGATGATGGATTTTGATGCGCCTCGGATTTTTGTAGGCCATTAGTGGTCGTACTATAGGTCCAAAAGGACCGAGAAGCGTGTTTTTAGGCATAACCAATCCACTGCCGACAGGCGAGGACCGGCCCTGAAGATCCAAGGGTTCACTGTGGGGGATCCTGAGGCATTTGCTAGAGTGTCTCGAATCGGAGAGGAGCTTGCCCCTAGCCTCGACTCATGATGGAAATCCAATTTCCAATACGACCTTGCGGTTTTGATTGTAGAACTAGTATGGCGACATAGTAGGACGGGGTACTATGCCGTCTATGATTAATACATTATGATTGAAATTGTTTTTATAAATATATATATACCCATAGATATACACACTAATACCAAATCTGCTTTACCGTATCAAGCATCTTTTGACCATTATAAGGTAAAACCCTACCCTCTGGTTTGTGTTGCATTGTGTGATGGGACTTAGATCTTATAATGGTTTCATTTTTTTCTAAAATGCATTGGGTTGTTTAACGTTTTACTTTATTTCATGCACTGGCAATCCAATGGAGTAAACCTGTTCCGCATTAGCGCCGTGGTCCTGTGATTAGCCTTATTATTAGATAATTAAGTTAAGATTTCTCATACCAGTCCCATGACTGACCTGTAGTTTGTTTCACTGGAAAACTCGGGTGCCCATATTTTCCACACGGGCAATCGAGTAGCTTTTTGCAGATATATTTACAAGATCATGGCTTACAACTGAAGCGGTATTCCGAAAGCTCTGTATCCGTGTATTCCTTCCGGTTGTATATTTGTATTACTTTTCCACTGCTATTTAAATGTAATTTAAAACTCCGATATTATTGTATTTCCATTATGTAATAAGTATTCATACTCTGTTACATTCTTGTACCCTGATGTAATTGTTGTAATCAGTAATAAAATGTTCTTCAGTTTGTGTTCTGAAGTGTGTTGTTCTCAAAGCAATCCAGCCTTTCCTTTAATGGGAAGTTTTAGGTCGTTTCAATCTTCGTATCGGTTGGATGGGTGCTGCTGAGTATCCTGATTGGAGTATCTACCTTGAAGGAACAAAAGTAGTAGCCGTCTGAATGTATGTGTTGATTGTACGGATATACGAGGAGTATGGTGCCTCCTGTTTCGTTCAGACCCAGAACGGACTTGTAAATGGACTGTGTGTCTAACATTGGATTTTGTTCTTTACCGATTGATCTCTGTTAAATATAAATCTATTTGGCGGCGGAGAATTTATTCTCTTGCTTAACGCCCTTCTCTGAGACGTACGAGCTCAGAGGCTATATATCGATAGAAATCAGTCGTATGGAGTGGATTGCCTGTGTGGCATGCCAAGATGCAGTGATCAAGGCTCCTGTTGCAAAGCAAAGTCTTGTGGTTGATGATCAAAGCACGGCCTATGTAGCCTGATTTGTGTATAGCATGGATTCGCGAGCCTCACACCTCGGTATGAGTCAAAAACGGGATAAGGACCGCTGGGAGGAAAAGACGTTTCTTTCTAGTTATGATGGTGCCAGTGCTTAAAATTGATGACATTCATATTACTTTCATCTTTGTGGTTGTTGGAATGCGAGGCGCCTCGATTGTAGGTCTGTAAGGACCGGGAAACGTGTGTTCGGGAATAACTAATCGTCAAACATAAGGGAGGACCGGACCAGCCGATTCCAGGGGTTACCCAGAGTGTGTAGTCCTGAGGCATTTGCTAGAATGTCTCGAAGCGGAGAGGAGCTTGCCTCTTGCCTCGACTCATGACAGAAATCCAATTTCCAATACGAGATAACGGATTTTATTGTAGAACTAGTATGGCGACATAGTATATGGTAGCTATGCCACCTATGATTGATATTTATGATGATATTCGTTTTCGAAACATATATGCACTAGTAATAATATAAAATGATTTTGGTTTACACGTATTAAGCATATTTGGCCATTATAAGGTAAAACTCTATCCTCCGGTTTGCATTGCATTGTATGATGGGACTTGAGTCTTATAACGGGTTCATTCTTTTTAAAATCATTGCGTTGTTTTAAAGAATTTACTTTGTTTTAAATGCACTGGCAATCACTGGAGTAAACCCATTCCGCGAAAGTGGAGTGGTCCTACGATTTGCCTTATTACTGTTGTTTAACTAGTTAATTAGATTTCTCATACCAGTCCCATGACTGACTCGTTGTTTGTTTCACTTTGCAAACTCGGGTGCCCCTATTTTCACACGGGCAGCCTTGTTGACAGATGATGGCTGTTTTGGCTTGGCACTGCAGTACAGAGTTGTGACGGCCCGCCCCGCACCAACCGACACTTGCTCCAAATGTGCGCTGTACACATGTCCAACTGGCATGGAACGGTCGTCATAAGAAAAGAAAGAAGAGAATGAACTAATCAAGGAACCTGTAGAATGTCTCACAGCGCATGGAATAAAATATAATAATAACATACTTGACATAAAACAGGTGAGACAGTGCATAAGCTGATAACTAATAATAAATGTCAACATCAGAGCAGCGGAAATCCAAATACAGCTTATTACAACTTTTCAAAATCTACTATCTCTAAACAAAAGAAAGCTAAAATGGAAGATGCACCACCAATGCCCAAGCAGTGATCTTCAACAACACAGAGAGAATACTATATATATATATATATATATATATATATTACGTGGAAGCCTCCTGCTCGTCTCCGGATCATTTACCCGTACATCACAAGCTAACCTGTCTCTAGTCTGCTCGTGTGAGCACCCAGAGTAATAAGAAGAGACATAAAACTCTGGGTCAAACAAAAAGTCTGGTATGAGCGATAAGAAGCTAAACAGAACAATAACAGGTATACTAAACCATACCTGAACCTGGACCTGCAACCAAAGAGTTAGCACTACATACTGTACAATACTCTAAGGTGCCATCAACATATGGTGTAAAGAAATACGGGTGTGGGGGTGTGCATGTCATAGTGATAGCAAACAATTCAATCATGGCAACCATCCTCACATCTCTCACTCAGTGCATAAAGCATACGATGTATACCGCTTTCAACCACTAGACCCATCGAAGTAGTGACGGAGTTCGGCTTGTACAACTACTGCTACCACCAAGCTTACCCCATGGAGTCATGACTAAACCTTTACAAATGACCCCACTTCATTGGTCTATAGCTCTTTTAGTCGTACCTAGACCACTGTGGCCCTGAATCCGTTCACGTACCCCCTATACATAGTGATCCAAAGTTACAGACATCGACAGCCCCTTAGCAAACGTCCCGCAGCAAAGCCCAATCATGAAGTTAACTCGTTGATTCCATTCTGAATCCTTGGTACAAACTTCCCATTTGGACTACCTTTGCATCTCGGGTTATGGTCTTCTTCGGTTCGGTTCGGGTCTCTTCCTCCTATTCAGTTCGGTTCGGGCATCCTCCTCCTATCCGGTTCAGTTCGGGTCTCCTCCTCTATCCGGTTCGGTTCGGATCTCCTCCTCCTATCCGCTTCGGTTTGGGTGTCTCCTCCTATCCGGTTCGGTTCGGATCTCCTCCTTCTATTCGGTTCGGATCGGATCTCCTCCTCCTATCCGGTTCGGTTCAGGTGTCTCCTCCTATCCGGTTCGGTTCGGATCTCCTCCTTCTATTCGGTTCGGATCGGATCTCCTCCTCCTATCCGGTTCGGTTCGGATCTCCTCCTCCTATCCGATTCGGATCGGGTCTCCTCCTCCTATCCGGTTCGGATTGGATCTCCTCCTCCTATCCGGTTCGGATCGGATCTCCTCCTCCTATCCGGTTCGGATCGGGTGTTCTTCCTAACCGGTTCTGAAAATCTGCAACTTTTTCCAGCAAGCTATTTTCGCCGAACGACGGCGTTTTCAACCATTCTAAACTTCCTATGACATTACAAAACATTCCAAACAGCAGTAACAACATATAGAATCAATCAAAAACATTAAAACATCATTTACATGAAATACTTTAGATCAAACATACCCAGAAACCCATGTTTTCCCCTTAATCCTTCTTAACCGTGATTATGCATACAATTAGCAAACTTATCCAAATTAGCCCAAATTTTTATCAGAGCCATAAAACATCATTATAGAATTTTAGAAATTTTTCCAGAATTTATTAATGTATAAATTCGCTAATCTTCACTAATTACCCGTAATTGACTGTAATTAGTGTAAAAGCAAGCTAATCACTCACCTTTGCCACCACTAAAACCCCAAAACTGAAATATTCTCTGATTTGGCGCTGTTCCCAGTCTTACACAGCAGCTCTACCTCGGTTCTCGTGCTAATACTCCTTGATTTGATGTTTGCTAAGCCTAATCTTCAATTAGAATGTGATTAAGAGGTGTTTTGAAGAGATTTAGAGGGTGGAGGCCATGGCTAGGTTAAGAGGAATGAATAGTGACGGCTGAAAAATGAGAAAAAGGTATTCTCCAAACCCTAACAGTCCTTTTAAACTCCTAATCCCGAAATTCCCCTTTGGGCCTAGCTGTTAATCACCCGGTTAAGCCCAATTAAGCTGTTTTTCACCATCTGAAACTTGTTTCAGCCATATCTCCCAAACGGTGCGTCCGTTTGGCTAATATGACCACTCTACGGAATTGTAAACCATCATCCGGATCCAATGAAAGTGGTTTCAGGTCAAAATTCCTTTCTAGTCAAAAGTTATGGTCAAAACAAGTTCAACTAGGGGCAAAACGGTCATTTAAAAATCGACAAAAATCATGAACATGGGAAATGACCCTACTAGTCGTTTCCCAAAAGTACACGACCATACGACTTACTAAGAAAAAGAAATAAATATTCTACGATCTTCCGATGCGTAGAATGCAGGTCGTTACAGGAGTGCACTTTTTGCTTGATGGCGAGGACTAGATTTGTATTTTGGCTATTGACTTTCCGCTATCCTTACCTTATGTATATGATTCCGCCTATGGCGATGCAGACTGTTTTACTTCCAGCATTTATTATCTTATGTATATGTACCGCCGCAAGCGATGAAGACTGATACCTTTATGTCTCACTGTATGTATATATTCCGCCTATGGCGGTGTTGACTGATCAGTCCCCTTTTATTTACTAAGTTATATCCTACGTTGTGCTATTCTGATGTTGTTACATGTTATGATTCCGCTGTCATATCTATGTCAAATTATTCTATTTATTGTTTTTGCTATTATCTGTACTCTGCTAATGATGATTAATGTGTTACATTCCAACGATTATCCTTAACACCGTCATACGGGTTTCGGGATCATCACAGTTTCATATTCATATAATCAAATAAACCTTTTCTTTCTAAATTCGCTTTGAATCCAAAGTATATGCTTTTTCTTCCTTCTTCAAATGTTGAAGCTTATTTAGGAAAAATTTCTTTACTCAACTAGACGGAAAAATCACCCATTTAAAATAACATCATGCTTCCTCTACCCTACTCTGGTTCGGCTTATTTCAAACTAGTATTGTTTCAAGCATTTATTCAACCATTTGAGTTAAATTTTCAAAATCAACTAATATTTATAAATCCAAATTTCTTGTATAAGTCAGACCCTTTATTTCAAATGCTTTCAATTACTTCGCAATGTCTGTTTATTTGGATTTCATCAACATAACATTTTGAATTGATCATCATTTCTAGTTTGAATTTTAAAACTTTACTTCGTTCGACAAATCAAATTGCATACGTTTAAATTGAGCTATAGATAAAAGTTCAGTATTAGAATGTATGTTGGAATTAAATTACGTGACCAAGTTCATACGGTAAAAGGGTATGAATGATGCTTTTCAAGAACAAATGGTTCGAAAATGGAACAAGCGTAGGTCATGATAGAAAATCGAGTGCATCTAACGATACAATTACGGGCAATTCAATTATGGTAAACTTTACTTTAATATTTCCTTTGCGTCATAAATGATTGCTTGTTAAATAATTTCCAGTTGTCTTACTCATACTGTCTCAGTAGGGAAGAGTTGTTTTCTCCCCCACATAGATGTTAGTTGTATTTTAAATCATCCTTTATACAAGTTATTAACATAAGTCAAAAAGTCACATTCAAATTTCTTAAGGAAAGTTTGATTGCAAAAATTTACTTCTAAGCAAATTAATTTAACTTGTAATTTATCATTCGCAATTCATGTTAGGTATAGGTTCAACTCTATTATTTAACATTCATCGAGAAGTATGATATCTTCTTTGATTTCAACTTATTATATTCCAAAATTCATATTCAAATGTTTGTTATAATTTGATCCATTATTCTTGTTAATTTGGGATATGGGTAATTTATCTTTCTTACATGCATTTTAAACTATTCATTTCTCAATTCTTTAAGTGAGATTTACTCTTAAAATATATCTTTTTAATTATTCAAGTACTTATTGTTTAACATATCCAAGGTTTAAAGGGTTCAAAGTCCTGAAGTATTTTAAGCGAATCTCAATTTTTTTCTCTTTTCAAAACTTCTAGTTCTGCTTTCCCAAGTTAAATAAATTTATAAAACCATTTTATTAAGATTTATTCATTAAAATGCTTAGTTAAATGACTTAAGTATTCCTCAATGTTTAAATCGGAATTATATAGTCATCCCACCTTCGAAACTTGAAAATAAATACCAGCGATGCCACGCTCATCCCATAATTTATTTCAAAGAGACTAGAGTGTGATTCTACATCTACCTAGTATATACTAGACTTATTATATATGTTGATCAGACGTATATTCAAAATCCATACATACTCGATAGTCCAATCGTGATGTCGAATAAAATACTTTAAACCCTTATCTTCAATTATATTTCAAAATAATCAGGCTTCCAAAATGATTTACTTATTTCAAAAATACCTTATATTTTCAAAATACGCTCCCTCAATGAAATATCCCAAAATCTCATTCTAGGGCATTTCTAACCCTATCTCTAATGAGATGTTATAACTCTAATGAGTCCTATCTTTTGTTCAAAATATGTCGTACCCCATAGGTTTGTATAACCAAAGCTCTAATACCAACTTTAATGACCCGTCTTTTTGCTCGATTTTCACCGGTAATTAAACCGACTTAAACCATTCACAAAGACAAATTGTTATTGTTACATACATATATTCCACAAAATAGAAGAGCTTTTTTTTTGCATAATACACTATTACATCTGGGTTACATGGAATATCAGAGCTACAACATAAATACAGCAGAAGAAAAGATATAAATATACTCTCTGCGAAAGAACAAAGTGATATAGCAGAAGCTTCAAACTCAAGCGTGGACTCCAACTCGGAAAGCGCTTTGAACCTCGCTCCAACGAATCATAACTGCAAAACTAAACTACAAGCTGCCCGTGTGAAAAATTAATGGGCACCCAGAGTTTAGGAAGGGACAATAAACTCTAGGTCAGTCATGGGACTGGTGTGAGAACATAGAACAGTTGCTTTAAGATTTATTTTAAAGTTGGGAAATTCACCGGACAACGCCACTAACGTAGAACAAGTTTACTCCATGTGAATGCACGTGCACATAAATTCGCAATGACTTCTGAAAAAAATGAGGCTATTATAAGCTCGTCCCACATCACATAATGCAAGCGCACACCAAATGGGCGAGTTTTATCTTATGATAACCAAATATACCTACATACTTAAAATCCTCTTCCAATAATAATAATATAGTGTGGAAAACCATTTTGCAAATAAATGTATTAATCCTCGATGACATAATATCCATAATATTATGACGCCATATACATATACATATACATATCAAAGTCGTATGGCTTGTATTGGTGATTTGGGTTTCCAACTTGATGATTTCTGGCACGAAAGATCAATTGGAATACAAACGAAATGTAATCACGGCTTCTTCATCCAGACACGGACACCAATACAAATCGTGAGGTAGATCAACGGTTTTCGGCAAGACACGAACCCCTGAACATACCCTATTCCTCAAGTTCATAGGTGGTTTCCCACTGTTGTAGCTTTCACCATAAATCATATAAACACACACACACACACAACCTAACCGCTAGTTTCTCATCATCCAGGGTGTGAGGTTTGTCGATGTCACGTCATACACAAAGCATTCCTAGAGAAGCAATGCCTTGATCGTACAAGCTCATTTCATTTCTTAAGTATGCCACATTGTCCATTCAAAACATGCTCACTGATTTTCATCCATACATAACAACTTCGAGCTCATACATCACAAACCGGATACATATCAAATGGGAATCAGTGTTAGGCTATCAATTACAATGTCAGACACACAATCCATACAAGTCCATTCTGGGACTGAATGGAACAAAATCCGAAAATCTCCAAATATACTCAGACCTCAAGCCACTTATAATCTCGAATCAGATTCCCGAATTCGCGATTGATGCTTAGATCGAAAACGCCCAAATCTAGCCTTAGGGTTCCACGGCTTATGGTGTTAGACCGCAATTTCTGGCCAATTTATCACTGCATGTCAAAACAGAGGGTAACCGTAGCTTCGTATCGCCGAGGCCTTCGATTTGAGATATAATATGTTGGGTTTTGAGAAGATTTGATTTTGAATTTGCATTTTATTTTGATCTAGGTTTTTGAATTTTATTATTCCATTAGGGAAAGAAACGAGCAGATGGAAGCATACGTGAATGAGAAAATGGTTGGTAGGTTGGAAAAGAAATTCATTTATATGTATATAGAAGGCCCATTTAGATAAGCAAACAATTATCATGTTACGTTGTTTTCTTTCACATTTTATCTAGTACGATCAAACGACAAGTCCGATTGTAATGCAATTTGAAACTCTTAAATAATTCACCATTCCAGATCCGATGAAACTAGTTTCATCGGATTCCGAGATAGTTACAAAAATAGTTAAATTTAATAGTTAGTTAATTAATAAAATATTCAATTATTCATTTAACTGTTTAACCCAATTTAAATATTTATCAAATTTCATTTTTTTCCAATTATAGCTTAAATAAATTTGAAAAAAAATCGATATCATAAATCTTAAGTTCCCTAATTCAATTATTTACAAATTTAAATTTGAATTTCGCATTTAACTTAACAACTCAGTTTAATTGGTTATATTAAATTCCACCTTATCTCATTTCTAACATAACTCAATTTTATTCAAATTCATTAATATTAAATTCAAAATACCAAATTCTTAATCAATATAAACTAATTTAGATTTTTGGTTTATACTTAAGGTACGTTATTTCATAAGTAAAATCCTAAAAATTTAAAATTTAACCAATATCACTAAATTTATTCTATTAAATTAGAATTTTGAATATACAGAAAAATTATGGGTTGTTACATTCTCCCCCACTCAAAGTCTTTTCGTCATCGAAAAGAGAACGTGTAACGACCCGGATTACCATCGATTTATTTTAAATATTTAATATGGTTTTAAATATTGAATTAATAATTTAAATCAATTTTTATATTGAGTTATCGACCAAATAATCAAAATATGATTTTTTTTCCGAATATATTGAATAATTGTAATCCGAAAACAAATCTAGTTTAATTCGAATTTAAAACTTAATCAAAACAATTCAAACGATCAATATAAAATTCTAATTGAATTAGAATAATAATATTTATTTATTATCAAGGAATTAATGGTTTAAAATTTGTTTTGAAATTTAATTTTTATTGATTTAAATTAATATCTTTTCCAAATGATCAGTTGAGGCTTTGAAACCTATCCCAGTGTGTCCAGAGTAGGGGTATAACCCTAAAAATGTCGGTTGTTGGGTTTAGAAAGGAGTTCAGAATCACAGAGTAATTTAATTAAAAACGTACCGGTTCAAACTGAAATAAAATTAATTATTATTATAAAATAAATTCCTTAGTTTCTAAGGAATCACTGTAAACCTACACTAAGCTACTCCCTCTTCTTTCACTTCACGTATGATATGTTCCCTTCCTTTATAACTAAGTAAAACATGATTTAATGGCAGTAGTACGTTTGGTTCCCTTGGCATCTATAAATTAGCATCGACCTTCATCATATTCTGCCCATTTTTCTCAGATCTAATTCAAGAAGTTCCTTCGATCCATTTCATTTTTCCAGTAGTCAAAAATCGAAAAAGGGAAATCCACTTTTATTTTCCAATTTAAAACTGTAAGTTTCCCAAATCAAAATCGCAGATTTTAGTGAAAGCAAAAATGGCCACTCAAATCGAAATCGAAGGTTCGTTCATTGATTCCAAATCACGAGAAGGGTGCGATGCCGCCTTCGGTAATCGATAAAAGGGGGTTTTGTTCAGCACGATGATTTCTGGGGCTCAATAGTTCGAGCGTAGCCTAGGGTAGAATGGCGAGTGATTTAGGAGGAGCGCGACTTGGTATTATTTGTCTTGACATCCACTATCGATTTGACATGAGCGCATCACGATGAGTTATGGGGTGCAATGTTCTACTGTAGGACGCGACGTTTACTGTCGATGGGTCGGAAGCAGGTCACGACGGAAGGCAAGGGCACGATGAGGACTGGGATGATGTATGGCAAGTTGGAATTTGATTAAAAGGTATCGACAAGTTTATGAAGTCGTTGTTGATGTTTGTGAGGGTCTGGGAAAACATTGCGATAGGGGATTGTGTCGAGTTTGACACTTACGATAGTGTTAGGAGGTGGTTGAGATGTCGAATATCGTGGTAGGGTCAGCAGGGGTTTTTGATGAAGAAATAGTGGATTATAAGGTAAGAATTTAAGTTATTTAAATTACTTAAGAATGTTAACTAATATATGTATGTGTATGTATATATATATAAACTAGTTAAAATTAGATATGTCATGTTTATATAAATAAATTAGTTAGATTTATTTAATGGGTAATCAAAACTAATTAACATTTAGTTAAGGAATTAATTATTTGATTTAAAAACTGTATACTTGACATTTATTTAAATGGTTCATACAAATTAGTAATTGATCACATTTATGTAGCTAGCTGGTAAAGTAAGTAATTGTAAACAGATCATTTGAGTATGGAATTATGGGATATAATATTACTTTTAATTAGATAAAAGTTTTATTTTTGTTAAAGGTGAGCCAATAGAATAATTAATATAGCCCATATAATTCACATAATTTTATATACTATATTTGATTTATACAAGGCTAACGCAAGTCGAGTTAGACATTTAGTGGGAAATGGATTTGGATTTTTCCAGAGACAGATGGAATATAAATCAAACGTCTTCTATTTATTTCGACAATTAAAAATCAGGTGAGTAAATCTCACTCAGAATTTACTATTTAAATTTTATTTTGAATAGTTAAAAATATTTGTTGATTGTTTGGATTCGTTTAAATATTTTTGTGGTTGTTATATATATGTTAGTTATTCAGGCTTGGTTGTCGTGGTTATTATATATATATATATATATATATATATATATTGGTGGTTGGATTCCCGCAGTACCATTAGCGGATGAACCCATGCGCTCCAGCTATGATAGTGGATGACCTTCTATACCGCGATATCCTGCCTCAAAGCAGGATGGGTATTTGTAACACCCCATGTCCATTAATGTCACTCACAAAGGGAATGCATTAACTTCTATGGAGCGTTTTATGTGTGTATAGAATAGAAACTTAACAACAAGACATATATAAAAAGTACTTAAAAATTTAAAATTTTATTCATTGCAGCAGTAAACACATAGATTTGATTACATCATCAAAAACCGGAGTCAAAGTACATAATATCCATCTTGACTAAATCAGAGTATAGAAATTGAAAGACCTAACCCCAACACAAAATAGCCCTAAATAAGATAGGCTGAACTTTTACTTCAGCGATCCAAGCAACTTCTAAAAGCAAGAGATACAGCTGTCCAAAATCAAGATCCACTGGTGCTAGTTCCACCCTGAACACCTGGGGGGGAAAGGAAGAAAAGAAGTGGAAACAAAGGGGGCTCAGACATAAAGTCTGGCGAGTGCGATAACTTTAACAATATAATTACCAAAATAACTAGGTTAAGGCATAAGTTGGAAAATAAGGAAATGAATGTGAACAATTGGGTACGGAAGAGCAAACTAAAGGAAATAAGATGAACAAAGATAAGGTTAAAGACGCACATAAACACTATAAGATAATTACTAAACTGCACCACACCAAACACCCTAAAGGTTGATTGCGCCTACAAGAACTTAATAATGATAATGGTAGTTTCGTGTACCCCTAGTTGCCTTCAAAGGTGCAGCCTGCCCCTATCTCCACTAGGTGTACCCACTACCCCCGTGCGATGTTAGCCCCACAGTGGGGTGTATCACTCCCCAAAGTGGCAACTCGATACCACCAACAATGCGCAGCTTATACCTACACGATGCAACAACGTCTTACCTACCAGCCCAGGCCCACACATGCACATGAACCTGTTGGACTTGCGTTGCCACCGCTAACCTGTTTTGGCCTCTTACAGTCAACCACTATGCGTGTCCCATCCTCAACTTGGGTCGAGCCCACAAGGATACTTATGGGTTACTGGTTGAAACGGGCCCCCATTACTGGACACAAGCTATCCACCTAAGCTTGATCCCCCTAGTACATCCCACTTAACCCTCTTCTTATTCATGTTCACTTACATGTTTCAATTTTGGTTAAGTGTTTCTAATCGTATTTCACAAGCCACCTAAGGGACCCACTTAACCCCCATGTCCCACCACATGTTTATCTGGTTAAGTGTTTCTTAATTCATTAACACCGTAACCTTGTAAATACCTCCCACATTAGACTGACATTTGTGGCAGCTGGATTTTCCTGGCGGGTCAGGGTAGTCTTACACCACAAACGAGCCTAATCTCGTGTCTTTACAACTGTTACGCATTTAATTTATGCCTAAGACCTCCCACATTAGACTGGCATTTGTGGCAGCTGGATTTGTCGGGCGGGTCCGGGCAGTCTTACACTACAAAAGAGCCTAACATCGTGTCTTATGCGATTAATTACACATAATTAATTATCCCCAAATTTGAATTAATTTCCCTATTCAAATTATCAATCAATTCCAAATTTAACTATGTCAATAATTGACTCAATTATGTCCATCTATTTATGGTATGCAAAATTATACCAATTATCAGCATAAATTTATTTTATGCCATTTAAGGCATTTATGCCAATTCTCAATATTAAATATTTTAATATTACCCCTTCGCCCCACGTTGTACGTTCGTTTGTTTAACGTGAAATATACGTTACACTCGAATAGTCTAACTTATGGAATAAAGAGAAAGCACCACAACATACATAGAAATAAAACTAGATCTAAACATAAGGGGTGAGCTTGCATGTGTGAATGAGGTTCTTCATCTAAAACTTGCATAGGCCAAAGTCACAAACTTGCATAAAACTACATATGTCATAGATCTAAACCTAAAGGTGTAAACTTGTTTAGGTATTAGTCACAAACCTGCATAAACCATGTATGTCATAGATCTAATCATAAGATGTAAACTTGCATAGGCAATAATCACAAACTTACATTACATGATATATATATACTTGCATATGTGATTTATGCAACATAAACGATGGTGTAATCTTACATCTAAACATGTAAACTAGCATATAGAATTTTGTATACTAGCATATAAAGCATACATGTCATAGCCTAACTTTAGACCCAATTTACACATAAAATAGATGTCATGAAACATGTAAGGTTGTATATAATTTTCATTAACTTGCATATGATCCATGCCTCAATTAACATCCTTACCTTTATGAAGAATTATCAAGTTAAACTTTATATAACTTAACACATGAATTAGTTCCAAAAACATAACCAAACTAGCATATGAATTGATTGTACATAAGCCAATAATTTACATAAATTTACAAAATAACATCACAGCTTTACAACATAGATAATAACAACGCGGATAGTAGCATAACAGATTTACAACATAGATAATAACATAACGGTCAATGATTCACAACATACCCATATGATCCCAAATCATATCTCAACCAAATTAAATTGTTAATTATCTTATTAAAGAAATTGAACTCACAACTCAAAGAAGGTCTTGAGTTCTAAAATCTAAGTTCTGAAATTGATTTAGCTTTCCTTTGAAGAAGACGATTTGTTGCGGTTTATATTAGAATTGAATTGATTAGCTTTTCTCCTCTCTAATTGGTGGCGGCTATTCTAGGTTGCAAGGTGACAGCATGGAGGCCATGATTCTAATTTTTAATTGATTTTAGGGTTTGAGTCTACATGTGTTTTTATCGAGTTTAGGATTAATTTAGGCCATCTGATCAACCCACAATTAACCCCAGCCATTCAGACCAGATCAGAAACCCTAATAGCTCAGCATACAGTCATTAAATCATCATCAAACAAATCTGCCCCGGGGGGGGGGGGGGGCAGGTCGACCCCATGGTCGACCTGTGTGGGTAGGTCGACCCCTTGGTCGACCTGGCCCTAGCGGGAAATTTTCTGCCTAGCCCAATCTGACTCTGAAATTCGAATTTTTGAAATCTTTTTAAATTTTTCTGAAACTTCTGATCGCCAAAACTTCTTCATACGAAGTCCAATTCACCCAAACTCGGACTCTGTCTCAACCAGAATTCCGAGACGAGCACAATGGTGCAACCCGTTTCCCTTAATTTTCACATCTGAGATTACTTATTCTTTAATTTGTGAACGTTAATATTGAAAATTACGGGGTGTTACATTCTCCCCTCCTTAATGGATTTCGCCCATGAAATCTCCCAGTTAAGGAGAATGCATATCCTTACATTCAAACAACCATCTACTCAACCATCAAACACAGGCATCCATTGTCCTTATAAAATTCCTAATGTTGTATGAACATATGCAAGAAGTGTGTGTATATGTTCTTTATCTAATGAAAAATCAGGCGGTCTACTGATTCAGTTGACCTCCTTAATGCAAACCATGATAGTGCTATGCGTCCATTATGTATGCGAAAGAATTCTATCGATACATATTATTTCTACATGTGAGCACAACCATTCACCAAAATGCAGCATCCATATGAAGTACAACCATTATACATCCATTAACTTAAATATGTACACACATTTATATGCAATATGTAATAGGAAGTGACTAAGCCGATCTAGTGCCTAAAGTGTGTGTATATGTATCCACGAGCAACCACTAGCAATCACTTGCATCCACATGCATCCATCATACATAACATGTCTCAAACACATGTTTCAACCATAGGACTACTCTATCTAAAGGTCAAAGATTCTAGCGAGAGGACATACTAAAGATAAAACAAGTACAAGCTAAGCGATAAAAGAGAAATTAAAAGACATACCCTCGAAAAGAAAAGGGTATGATGAATGCATCTTCTCTTCCGTCTCCCAAGTAGCGTTGCTCTCATCATCTCCCCATTGCACTTTGACTAGCTTGACCTCTCGATTCCTCAACTTCTTAATCTCCGACCCAAGAATGCACGTAGGATCTCGTCGAATCGTCGCATCACACTCTATCTCCACCTCTCTAAGCAAGCTCGGCTCGACCACTTCCGCGGTCTCATGCAAGCACTTCCTCAAATGTGATACATGGAATACATAGTGTACACCACTAAGTCTCTCGGGAAACTCCACTCTATACGCCATTTGTCCAATACTCTCCTTAATAGGAAACGGCCCTACGAACATTGGTGCTAACTACCCAACGGACCCAAGGCGAACAACATTCCGTAATGCAGACACCTTGACAAAGAACATGTCCCCAATATCAAACTCAAGATCTGTCCTCCACTTGTCCGCATAAGATTTCTGCCTATCTTGCGCCGTCTTCATCCTCCTTCGAATCAAATCGATCTTTTCCGAAGTCTCTCTAATCATACAGGGCCCAAGCAAGATTTTATCTGTAGATTCCCACCAACATGTAAGCGAACGACACGGCCATCCATAAAGAGCCTCGAAAGGTGCCATGCCAATGCTAGACTGAAAGCTATTATTATATGTGAACTCCACCAAAGGAAGATGTTCCTCCCATGTACCACCGAAGTCTAAGACACACAACCTCAATCGGTCCTCTAGAATACGATTCACCCTCTCGGTCTGGCCGTCCGTTTGAGGATGATATGCGATGTTCAAACATAACTGAGTCCCTACTGTCTCTTGCAAGCTCTTCCAAAACTCGCTAGAAAAGATAGGATCGCGGTCGCTCACTATGCTAGAAGGAACAATGTGCAAACGAACTATCTCTCGAATGTATACGGAGGCTAACCATGGAGCTGTCCTCTTACTCTTCACGGGAAAGAAATGGGCGCTCTTAGTAAGTCTGTCTACCACGACCCAAATCCCCGTATTACCCTTCCTCGATCTCGATAACCCATCAATAAAGTCCATCGGGACACTTTCCCACTTCCATTGTGGGACCTCCAATGGGTGAAGCAACCAATCGGGCTTCTTTTTCTCTGCTTTTACTTGTTGGCACAACAAGCATCTAGCGACAAACTCAGCCACATCCCTCTTCATACCGGCCCAAAAGTAAACTCGTCTCATGTCCATGTACATCTTGTCCCCGCCGGGATGGATGGTCATCTTCGAACAATGTGCATCATCAAGAATGGTCTTCCTCAAATTCTCGTCCCGTGGTACACAAAGTCTACCATCCTACGTAACCAACCCTTATCATCAAGGGTATACCTACTGAGATGGCTCGATGACTCCCCCTTTTTATCTTCTCTACTAACTCAACCAACTGTGGGTCATCTCGCTGTGCCTCACCAATCCGTCCCAAAAGCGTAGGTCTGACCTCTAAGGATGCTAGCAAACCGGGTACAAAGTCAATGGAAGGTCTAAAGTCAAATGTAGAGATGAACTCTAAGCTTCGCCGCTCAACAAACAACGGACTCAAGGACAACCCTTTCCTACTTAAGGTGTCTGCCACCACGTTACCCTTGCCAGGGGTATATGCTATCTCGAAATCATAGGACGCTAAGAATTCCATCCACCTTTGCTGCCTTAAGTTCAAGTACTTTTGAGAGAACAAGTATTTTAGCGATTTGTGGTCAGTGAATAGTTCGAATTTCTCGCCAAGAAGATAATGGCGCCAATACTTAAGCGCGAAAACAATGGCGGGCAACTCTAGGTCATGTGTAAGGTAATTTCACTCATGCACTCTCAACTGCCTTCCTCCATAGGCTATTACCCTTCCCTCTTGCATTAAGACTGCGGCTAGTCTTGTCCCACAAGCATCGGTATAAACGGTAAATGGCTTACTCCCATCTGGAAACACTAAGACTAGGGCTATGGTCAAAGCTCTCTTTAAACGTTGGAACTCATCATCACAATCTACGTCCCATGTGAAAAATAGGTTCTTCTTCGTCAAGCATGTTAATGGGCTGATATTTTTGCGAAGTCTTTAATAAACTTCCTATAGTATCCAACCAACCTTAAGAAACTCCTCACCTCGGTAGCATTTTTAGGGACCTTCCAATCTTGGATGGCCACTACCTTCGCGGGATCCACAGCTATCCCTTCTTTGGAAACCACGTCCCGTAAGAATCGCACTTCCTTCCTCCAAAAGTGACATTTATAAAATTTAGCTTTAAGGCTATGCGCTTGAAGGGTCTCCAACACTTCCCTAAGATGTAGGGCATGCTCTTCCTCGCTCTTAGAAAAGATCAAGATGTCATCCACATAGACTACCACGAATTTATTAAGGTACTCCCTAAACACCCTACTCATCAAGTCAACAAAGTATGGGGGGGCGTTTGTCAAACCGAAGGTCATCACAAGCCACTCGAAGAAGCCGTCCGGAGTCCTAAAGGCAGTCTTGTCTATGCTATCCTTAGCCACTCTCAACTGATGGAAACATGTGGCTAAGTCTAACTGCAAAAACACTGAGGAGCCAACTAACTGATCGAAGAGATCGTCAATCCTCGGGAGTGGGTTCCTATTCTTCTTAGTAATCTTATTAAGTTCTCTATAGTCCACACAAAGTCTAAGGGACCCATCTGCCTTCGTGGAAAATACAACTGGAGCACCCCACTCTGTTATACTACATCTTATGAACCCCTTCTCAAGCAATTCTTTCACTTGCTTACTGAGTTCTCTTCTCTCTCTTGGAGCCATGTGGCGCACTGGCAATGCAACTGGCTTTGCATTATCTACTAGATATATTCGGAAGTCTATCTCACGTTTTGGGGGTAGACCCCTCAATTCATCGAAGACATCAACATATTCACGAACTATATGAACAGAATGTAAATCATCATTGGATGCGTCAAGGGAATCTAGGTAGCTAAGCATTACTGGACCTCTAGGGTCACAAGAAATATCAAGGGTCTTTCCACAACGAGTCAACAATCTAACTATACTTCTTTAACAATCTAGGATGGCCCCGTATATAGTTAGCCAATCCATACCTAGAATCACGCTGTAGCCCATGAAGCCAAGAACAAAGGCGTTGCATTCAAACCCAAAGCCCAAGATAGACACTCTCAAATCCCAACAAATCATAGAAAGATGAGCCGAACCACCAATAGGATTTGAGACTACTAAGGGATCTGTAACTAAACTAGTATTTAGGTGCAGTGTTTCAACTAATGATGTAGAGATAAACGAATGTGATTTGCCAGAATCGAATAAAGTACAGACATGATGATCAAACAGAAAAACTAAACTTTCAACTGAAATCGTTATACCTCGTTCTTGCAGCGGTGGGACCACGAGAGCCTGAACTTGCCCCCTTGCCTGCCCTGGTTCCTTAAGAGCCTGCACATGTCCTCCCAAGGTAGGCCCTGCCCTCTTCCCTTTTCTTGGGCAGTCCTTAATCAGATGTCCCGTGAAAAGGTTTTCCACCCATTGCCCGAAAATCCTTACATATCTTTGCAAAAGTATCGTCATGAGGAGGAGGAGGAGCATTTGCTGGACCTGCGGTGGTGGCCCTAGTCTCCAAATACCTCCTAAACCATCCTAGTATCGGTATCCCCTCGGGTATCTCGGGAATTCCAAACATGCTGAAACGAAAAAGGAAAGATTCAATACAAATGAACCGAAGGAATGATATATGGCTCTTAGGGTTATGCTTTCTAAAATAAGCTTTTCTCTTGAAAATACTTTCCTTAAAACATACTTTTGAAGGTACATCTTTATAAAAGTGTTTTTTTTGAAAAATAGTTTTTCAAAATTCATATGTGTTCTGGTATCCTTCAGCTCTGATACCACGTGTAACACCCCATGTCCATTAATGTCACTCACAAAGGGAATGCATTAACTTCTATGGAGCGTTTTAAGTGTGTATATAACAGAAATTTAACAAAAAGACAGATATAAACAGTACTTAAAATTTTAAAATTTTACTCATTGCAGCGGTAAACACATAGGTTTGATTACATCATCAAAAACCGAAGTCAAAGTACATAATATCAATCTTGACTAAATTAGAGTACAGAAATTGAAAGACATAACCCCAACACAAAATAGCAATAAATAAGATAGGCTGGACTTTTACTTCAGCGATCCAAGCAACTTCTAAAAGCAAGAGATACAGCTATCCAAAATCAAGCTCCACTGGTGCTAGTTCCACCCTGAGCACCTGGGGGGAAAAGGAAGAAAAGAGGTGGAAACAAAGGGGGTTCAGACATAAAGTCCGGCGAGTGCCATAACTTTACCAATATAATTATCAAAATAACTAGGCTAAGGCATACGTTGAAAAATAAAGAAATGACTCTGAACAATTGGGTATGGCAGAGCAAATTAAAGGAAATAAGATGAACAAAGATAACGTTAAAGGCGCACCTAGTCGCTATAAGATAATTACTACACTGCACCACACCAAACACCCTAAAGGTTGATCCCATTTACAAGACTTTAATAATGATAATGGTAGTTTCGTGTACCCCTAGTTGCCTTCATAGATGTCGCCTGCCCCTATCTCCACTAGGTGTACCCACTACCTTCATGCGATCCACTCCCTAACTCGTAGATTGATAACACCCCACCTCCGTTAGGGTCACTCTCAAAGGGAATGCCCTAATTTTGGTGGAGGTTTATAAGTACAAGTCACATATATACAAGACAGATATAAGAACACATATTTGTAAACAGCGGAAGAACAACAAACTTTATTTCACAAAGTCAAATACGTGTTACAACAACATCCTTTCCAAAAAACATAACATAACACTTTCATAATCTGTCTTGAGTACATTATTTAAAGAAGCATAAATAAAACGTAGATAAACTGCAAAAGCCCCATAGTGGATTGTCCAAAGCCATAGTTCAAAACAGGAAGTCCAAGCAATACATTTCTTTTCTTCAAGCTGGATGTTGAGGCTGATCAAGCTGCTGTGTTCCCTCCCTGAGGACCTTGGGGGGGGGGGGGGACGGAAGAAAGAAGACGAAAGGAAAATAGAGTCAGACATAAAGCCTGAGTAAGTCTAGTACTATTTTGTCTATGAATAAAGAACTGGGTATGATAAGTATAAACAAGAAGTGGGCATGCACTATAAACTTGGTTAAGTCGTCTAGGGTCGAATATACTATCGTACCCCATGTTAATCTCTGAACCCATATAAACTAGTTTCCAATTTGCACCCCATAATCAGGGTGATGTGATCCATTCTATGATGATCGGCTCCTACTCGCAAAGTTCCATGTGTCTTACGGCCCCCGATGTCTGTAGTTACCTATGCTGGTCCCACCATGGGGTGTATCAAGTCCCATAGTGGCAACCCGACACAACCTTAGAGTGCACAGGTATGCTACTGGTGTCCAGTTCCTTATTTTTCTGCACCGGAGTGTGTGCATGCCCGCACTCCGTTAGAACCTACACTGCTACACCACCGCCGTCGCTTTGACCTCTTACAATCAGCCCAGTAATCGTGCCCCACCCTGCCTAGTTTCAGGGTATCCTGATACACCTTTTAGGGTTACTGCTGAAAAGGGTCCCCCGTTACTAGGTTTTCTATCTCTAGCCAACATGCTAAGTTGGTTAAGTGTTTTCTAACCTAACCCCCACCAGTCCGTTTAATTTAGCATGTTCCATTTTGATTAAGTCTTTAGTTTACTTAATCCTAACAATCCTGACTCAGCCTTAATTGTCTTATTAAGGCCCTGACCTCTCACATTAGACAGGTATTGTTGTGGCTGCCTGTTGCCGGTTGGTTCCGGGCAGTCTTACGCCACAACTCAGTCTAACCTCAGGTCCTTATTGGGCTCCATGTTTAACCTCCCACATTGGATAGGTATTGTTGTGACTACTGGACAGCCGGGCGGTTCCGGGCAGGTTTACATCACAACTCAATCCAACCTCGGGTTAAACACATCGTATGTTCTACATTTACATATTTTGTCATTCCTCTTTATTTCTTATATGTAAATATTTGCGGCCCATTATTAAGTTAATGGTGTAAAGGTTACACCAACCATGGGCCCAACCCATACTTGAATTTGGGCCCTTCTATTTTATATTTTCATTCATTAATTAATTTTAACCCAACATTATTTTCCCCCGTTTTACACGTCCGTTTATATATATTGGGCTTAGCCTTTTAAAGCCCAATTTAGCCATGCGAAAAGGGGAGGCTTAGAGCGTAATTACATACACAAAGAGGGGAATGTGAGCGCATGAACTTGCAATACGACGTTGGAAATACAAAATAGAAACTGGTGTACTTGCATAGTGGTAACATAGGTGACATGAATCAAAGCATGTGAACTTGCATAGGTTTAACTGCAACATGAACCTATATTCTTATTTATGCATAATGTCAAACATAAGCATGGCACAAATATTTCTAGCATAAGCATGGCATAATGTCAAACATAAGCATGGCATAAATATTTCTAGCATAAACATGGCATAATGTCAAACATAAGCATGGCATAAGTATAGTTAAATTTGTTCACATAACCATGGCATAAATATTTCTAACATGAAATCATGATTCTTACTTTAGTCATGTAAACTTACAAAAAAAGGGACTTTTTGAACCTAACCTAGCCATGTACCACATATGTCATCATATAATCCTTGTAAACAAGATAGACCTAATCATGGTTTTCAATTATGCCAAGTATCATTCATAGCCTAGCCATATTCATAAATTTGCAAATAGGTTTTCTAGAACAAAAGCATGGCTTAAAACATAATGCCAAATTCTCAACATAATTTCATATGGATAATAACCAAACTTGTTCCAATTACTTACAAAATGATTTATGCACAAAAATATACATCATGGTGGCATAGAAGCAAAACCCCAAACTTGCATGAATTTAAATCAACTACATACATACTACATACATGTAGCTTCAACATGGATTACATAATTTGCGAAATATTCCAAACGTATACTTGCATAGAACTACCGCATGTAGTTCTTTATAATAAATAACATAATTCATAAATATCCAAACGTATATAATATTTCAGATTGATAAGAACGCACAAATATGAATTACTTTATTGCCACGATTCAAGCATACAAACCAACACAATCGTTTATTCATACCAAAGTAATACTCTACTTACAATGGTTAATGAATTCTCTAATTTAGGGATTGAAGACGCAAATTCCTTTGTTGAATAGATTTGTTTAGGTTGCTTTAAGCTTTAGAATCTTCCTCCTAATCCTCTCTCCAATTTGGTGGCTACTCCTAGTCGTTCCTCAGCAACATGGCGGCTACGTTCTTATTTTGAATGAATAGATTAGGGTTTAGTCTAGGGTTGTTTATATAGAGGTTAGGAACTGATTAGGACCATTGATGTTGCTAGGTTAGATCGTAGCCATTCATTCTAAGGAGAGACCAATTAAAACTTGCCACCTAGCCCTAGTGACAAAGCAGACCACAGAAAATCGACCACATAGAGAATAGGCCAGCCGGGTTAGACTGGGCTCGACCTGGTCTGGACCAGGTCGACACCCCTGTCGACAGCCCTGTCGACAGGCCTGTCGACCTGGTTAGACCAGGTCGACAGCCCAGTCGACTTGGTGGGTCCGGCGGGTGTTTTTCCGCCCTGGCCCATTGGGCCCCATTTTCGAATTTAAACCTGATTTATTCTATTTGAATTTAAACTTGATTCTCAAACTTCCGAAGGCCATATCTTCTTCATACGGACTCCGTTTTTCGAAAACTCGGACTCTATTTCGCGTATTTTTCCGAGACGAACGCAATGGCGTATCCCGTTTCCCTTGGTTCTTTGATTTCAAATTAATTATACTTTAATTTGTTAATTTCACAGTTATAGAATTTGCGGGGTGTTACATTCTCCCCCACTTAAAAGGATTTCGTCCCCGAAATCTTCAAGTTAGGAGGAATGTATATTCTAACATCCAATCATCCATCTACTCATCCATCAAACACGAGCATCCATTGTCCTTAAAAGACTTCTAATGCTTCATGATCATATGCGAAGTGTGTGTGTACATGTACTTATCTAATGCAAAATCAGGCGGTCTACTGATTCAGTTGACCTCCTTAATGCGAGTTATGTAAGTGCCATGAATCCATTATGTATGCAAATTTTCCTATTCATGAATCTACATGAGTGCTCAATCATTCAATACAAATGCAACATCCACATGACAACACATTAAAGTTCAACCATATACGAATACAAACATATATGCATATGCAATATGAAGTGACTGAGCCAATCTAAAACCTAGATTGTGTGTGTATATGCAACCACGAGCAACCACTAGCAATCACTTGCAACCACTTGCAACCATCATCCATAACATGTTTCAACTACATGTTTCCATCCAAAGGGTTTCTACCTAAATGATACGGTCGAGGAAATATACCTAAAAAGATAGATAAAAGCGCAACTTAAGGAAAAATGAAAGATCAAGGATGTACCCTCGAACAGAAAAGGGTAGGCTGTACGGATTCTAGCTTCAGTTTCCCAAGTCGCGTCTCCCTCGGCGTCGCTCCACTGAACTTTGACGAGCTTGACTTCACGGTTGCGTAGCTTCTTCACTTCCGTTCCTAAGATGCGGGTTGGAACTTTTCTTATGGTTGCTTCGCGTTCCACTTCGGCCTCTTCGAGTATATTTGGCTCTACCACTTCAGCAGACTCATGTAGACATTTTCGGAGGTGTGAAACGTGAAAAACGTTGTGGACTCCAGCCAACTTCTCGGGTAGCTCTAATCTATAGGCCATTTTCCCAATTTTCTCGATAATAGGGAATGGCCCTACGAACCTTGGTGCCAGTTTTCCTGTGGTTCCAAAACGAACAACGTTCCTTAGCGGTGATACCTTGAGAAAAACCCTGTCTCCAACTTCAAATTCAAGGTCGGTCCTTCTCTTGTCAGCATAGGACTTTTGTCTGTCTTGGGCCGTCTTCATCCTTCTTCGTATTAAGTCTACTTTCTCTGAGGTCTCTCGGATCATATCTGGTCCAAGTATGAGCTTATCCGTGGACTCCCACCAACAACTGGGCGATCGGCACGGTCTTCCATATAAAGCTTCGAAGGGCGCCATTCCGATGGTTGCTTGATAGCTGTTGTTGTAGGCAAATTCCACCAAAGGAAGGTGTTCTTCCCATGTCCCTCCGAAGTCAAGGACGCATAGTCTTAAAAGGTCTTCTAAAACCCTGTTCACTCTCTCTGTTTGGCCGTCGGTTTGGGGATGATAGGCTGTGCTCAAGCATAACTGCGTTCCTACTGCTTCTTGCAGACTCCGCCAAAACTCACTGGTGAAGATGGGGTCTCGGTCACTAACGATGCTAGATGGTATTCCATGGAGTCGAACGATTTCCTTGAGGTAAAGTGATGCTAGGGATGAGGCAGTTCTTTTACATTTGACAGGTAAAAAGTGGGCGCTTTTAGTATGCCTATCCACTATTACCCAAATGCTAGTGTTGCCTCTCCTAGACCTAGGCAGCCCATCGATGAAGTCCATTGAGATGCTATCCCACTTCCACTGCGGGACCTCCAAAGGATGTAGCAGTCCGCCAGGCTTTTTCTGTTCCGCCTTAACCTGTTGGCTCACCATACACTTAGAAACGAATTCTGCCACGTCCTTTTTCATGCCGTTCCAGAAGAAAGTCCTTTTTATGTCTTTGTACATTTTATCTCCGCCTGGGTGTATCGTCATCTTGGAGTGATGTGCTTCCTCGAGAACCTTCTTTATTAAATCTTTCGTCTGTGGGACGCATGTCTTCCGTCTCGCCTCAGCAACCCCTTATCGTCGATGGAGTATCTGTTGAGGTGACTTGAAGTCTCACCCCTAATTAGCCTATCAATTGTTTCCACAAGCTGAGGGTCTTCGCGTTGTGCTGTCCCTACTGAATCCACTAAAGTTGGGCGCACTTCGAGAGATGCTAGCAGGCCCGGTACGAAATCGGAGGAAGGCCTAAAGTCGAAGCTGGCTATAAACTCTAGGCTTTGTCTTTCAACAAACAACGGGCTTAGGGTCAATTTCTTTCGGCTCAACGCGTCTGCCACTACGTTGCCTTTGCCCGGAGTGTAGGAGATTTTGAAATCGTACGAGGCAAGGAACTCCATCCATCTTTGTTGCCTCAAGTTAAGATCCTTCTGCGAGAAAAGATATTTCAACGATTTATGGTCAGTGTAAAGTTCGAACTTCTCACCTAGGAGATAGTGTCGCCAAGACTTGAGTGCAAAGACGATGGCGGCTAACTCAAGATCGTGGGTTGGGTAGTTCTTTTCGTGCACTTTCAACTGCCTCCCGCCATAAGCTACTACCCTTCCTTCTTGCATTAAGACGGCGCCTAGCCCTGTCCCACATGCATCCGTATAAACAGTGAACATCTTGCTCCCATCTGGCAGCGTCAAAACTGGGGCTGTTGTGAGAGCCCTTTTCAGTCGTTGGAAAGCAAACTCGCAATCCAAATCCCAATTAAACACTAGATTCTTCTTAGTCAATTTCGTGAGCGGAGCTGAGATTTTCGCAAAATCCCTTATGAATTTTCGATAGAAACCTGCTAGTCCTAGAAAGCTTCGGACCTCAGTTGCATTCCTTGGTGTCTTCCAGTCCTGTACCGCCACTACTTTAGCAGGGTCCACTGCTAACCCTTGTTTGGATACTATGTGCCCAAGGAACCTCACCTCTTCCCTCCAAAAGTGGCATTTGGAGAATTTGGCTTTTAGTTGATGGGCTCGCAAAGTTTCCATGATTGCCCTTAAGTGCTGAGCATGTTCCTCTTCACTCTTTGAGAAGATAAGGATATCATCTACGAAGACCACTACGAATTTGTTGAGGAAATCTCTAAATACCCTACTCATCAGGTCCACGAAATACGCAGGTGCATTTGTCAAGCCGAAAGGCATGACAAGCCATTCAAAGAAGCCGTCTGGGGTTCTGAACGCCGTTTTATCGATGCTATCTTCAGCCACCCTTAGCTGATGAAAACCGGTTGCTAAATCGAGTTGGGAGAAAACAGACGCCCCTACAAGCTGGTCAAATAAATCGTCAATTCTAGGGAGAGGGTGCCTATTCTTTTTCGTTAGCTTGTTGAGCTCCCTATAGTCAACACATAGACGGAGTGAACCATCCGCCTTCGTAGCGAACACCACCGGAGCGCCCCATTCTGAAATGCTCCTCCTAATGAACCCCTTTTCTAGAAGCTCTTTAATCTGTTTACTGAGCTCTTTCCTTTCTCGTGGAGCCATATGTCTAACGGGCAACGCAACGGGCTTGGCATTATCTACAAGATATATGCGGAAGTCTATTTCCCGCTTCGGAGGCAAGCCCTTCACCTCTTCGAAGACATCCGGATATTCCCGGACCACTCTAACTAATTTCAAATTTTCAACAGAGGCATCTAGCGATTCAAGACAACTAAGCATAACCGCATACGAGGGATTACAAGAAATTTCCAAAGTATTACCGAGCCGGGTTAGGAGCCTAACAACCCTTTTCTCATAATCAAGGATGGCTCCATTACTAGATAGCCAATCCATACCCAAAATCAAACCATACCCCGAAAAGCCCAAAACAAAGGCACTACATTGAAATTCTACACTTAGAATAGAAATTTTCAATCCCACACAGATCATAGACAAATGAGCTGGGCCCCCAATTGGGTTTGAAACAATTAAGGGGTCCTCTACCATACTAGTTTTTAGGTGCAGAGATTCTACTAAAGCAGACGAGATAAAGGAGTGTGATGCGCCAGAATCAAATAAAGTGCGAACGGGGTGATCATAAAGATAAACTACACTTTCTACAGAAGTATTTATACCTCGCTGTTGCAGAGGTGGCGCTTCTAGCACATGGACCTGTGCCCCTGGGGTGGATCCAGCCCTCTGCCCCTGTCCTCATTTCTTTGGGCAGTCCTTAGCCCTATGGCCTGTCTCACCGCAAGAAAAACACCCACCATTCTCCTTGGCCTTCTTTTTCCGGCAGTCCTTTACTAAGTGCCCCACTTTGCCACAGAAATTACACTTCCTCTTCTCTTTGTTGCCTTTCCCGCCCTTCTTAAAGTCTGTCTTCTTGGGCTGCAAACCCTCTTTCTTCTTGCCTTTATCCTCTTCATTCAGCAATGCCATTTGCACCAATCTTTCATACGTGGCTCCCATGGGTATATGGGTCATGGCCAAACTGTGTAATGGCTCATTCAACCCTTTGACGAAACGGAGAGCCTTCTTGTGCGGGGTATTGACTAGGTCAAGCCCAAACCTAGCCAGCTCATCGAACTGATTCACATATTCTCTGACTGTCTTGTCCCCTTGCTTAAGAAATAAGAATTTTTCCAACTGCAAACTTCTTTCCGCATCTGAGAGAAATTTGGTCTCAAACCTTGCCCTAAAGTCCTCCCATGTCTCCACTGGTCTTTCAGCATTAGTGACTTCCCACCAGTAGGAAGCCTCGCCCTTCAATAGCCACACTGCCAATTGTACCTTTTGTCTATCCTCTACCTCAAAGATGATGAATAGGTCCTCCGTTTCTTTCAGCCAATTCCTAGCTGCCACGAAGGACTCAGTTCCATGGAAATCCCTTCCTCCCATAGCTTTAAAATCTTTACATATCTTAGCAAACGTGTTTCCCCGAGGAGGAGTTGGAGGAAAAGGTGCCGCTGCAGCTGGATGATTTCCTTCCGCTGGGGGAGGAGGAATGGTAGGACCTGGCTGAGTGGCTCTTGCTTCTAAGAACCGTCTAAACCAACCAGGTATTGGTACCCCTTCCGGCAAGTTAAGTTCTTGGGACATGCTGAAACAAAAAGGATAGAATCAAAACGAAGGATAGAGATAGTTTCTATGGCTTTGAGGGGTGGACTTTGCTTTTTTTTTTTTAAATAAAATAATATTTTTCCCTTAAAAATGCTTCTTTAAATTTCCTTTTTTGAAAATAATTTTTCAAAACTTTTTATCTTATCTGGTAAACCTATGCTCTGATACCAAGTGAAACACCCCACCTCCGTTAGGGTCACTCTCAAAGGGAATGCCCTAATTTTGGTGGAGGTTTATAAGTACAAGTCACAGATATACAAGACAGATATAAGAACACATATTTGTAAACAGCGGAAGAACAACAAACTTTATTTCACAAAGTCAAATACGTGTTACAACAACATCCTTTCCAAAAAACATAACATAACACTTTCATAATCTGTCTTGAGTACATTATTTAAAGAAGCATAAATAAAACGTAGATAAACTGCAAAAGCCCCATAGTGGATTGTCCAAAGCCATAGTTCAAAACAGGAAGTCCAAGCAATACATTTCTTTTCTTCAAGCTGGATGTTGAGGCTGATCAAGCTGTTGTGTTCCCTCCCTGAGGACCTGGGGGGGGGGGGAAACGGAAGAAAGAAGACGAAAGGAAAATAGAGTCAGACATAAAGCCTGAGTAAGTCTAGTACTATTTTGTCTATGAATAAAGAACTGGGTATGATAAGTATAAACAAGAAGTGGGCATGCACTATAAACTTGGTTAAGTCGTCTAGGGTCGAATATACTATCGTACCCCATGTTAATCTCTGAACCCATATAAACTAGTTTCCAATTTGCACCCCATAATCAGGGTGATGTGATCCATTCTATGATGATCGGCTCCTACTCACAAAGTTCCATGTGTCTTACGGCCCCCGATGTCTGTAGTTACCTATGCTGGTCCCACCATGGGGTGTATCAAGTCCCATAGTGGCAACCCGACACAACCTTAAAGTGCACAGGTATGCTACTGGTGTCCAGTGCCTTATTTTTCTGCACCGGAGTGTGTGCACGCCCGCACTCCGTTAGAACCTACACTGCACACCACCGCCGTCGCTTTGACCTCTTACAATCAGCCCAGTAATCGTGCCCCACCCTGCCTAGTTTCAGGGTATCCTGATACACCTTTTAGGGTTACTGCTGAAAAGGGTCCCCCGTTACTAGGTTTTCTATCTCTAGCCAACATGCTAAGTTGGTTAAGTGTTTTCTAACCTAACCCCCACCAGTCCGTTTAGTATAGCATGTTCCATTTTGATTAAGTCTTTAGTTTACTTAATCCTAACAATCCTTACTCAGCCTTAATTGTCTTATTAAGGCCCTGACCTCTCACATTAGACAGGTATTGTTGTGGCTGCCTGTTGCCGGTTGGTTCCGGGCAGTCTTACGCCACAACTCAGTCTAACCTCGGGTCCTTATTGGGCTCCATGTTTAACCTCCCACATTGGATAGGTATTGTTGTGACTACTGGACAGCCGGGCGGTTCCGGGCAGGTTTACATCACAACTCAATCCAACCTCGGGTTAAACACATCGTATGTTCTACATTTACATATTTTGTCATTCCTCTTTATTTCTTATATGTAAATATTTGTGGCCCATTATTAAGTTATTGGTGTAAAGGTTACACCAACCATGGGCCCAACCCTTACTTGAATTTGGGCCCTTCTATTTTATATTTTCATTCATTAATTAATTTTAACCCAACGTTATTTTCCCCCGTTTTACACGTCCGTTTATATATATTGGGCTTAGCCTTTTAAAGCCCAATTTAGCCATGCGAAAAGGGGAGGCTTAGAGCGTAATTACATACACAAAGAGGGGAATGTGAGCACATGAACTTGCAATACGACGTTGGAAATACAAAATAGAAACTGGTGTACTTGCATAGTGGTAACATAGGTGACATGAATCAAAGCATGTGAACTTGCATAGGTTTAACTGCAACATGAACCTATATTCTTATTTATGCATAATGTCAAACATAAGCATGGCACAAATATTTCTAGCATAAGCATGGCATAATGTCAAACATAAGCATGACATAAATATTTCTAGCATAAACATGGCATAATGTCAAACATAAGCATGGCATAAGTATAGTTAAATTTGTTCACATAACCATGGCATAAATATTTCTAACATGAAATCATGATTCTTACTTTAGTCATGTAAACTTACAAAAAAAGGGACTTTTTGAACCTAACCTAGCCATGTACCACATATGTCATCATATAATCCTTGTAAACAAGATAGACCTAATCATGGTTTTCAATTATGCCAAGTATCATTCATAGCCTAGCCATATTCATAAATTTGCAAATAGGTTTTCTAGAACAAAAGCATGGCTTAAAACATAATGCCAAATTCTCAACATAATTTCATATGGATAATAACCAAACTTGTTCCAATTACTTACAAAATGATTTATGCACAAAAATATACATCATGGTGGCATAGAAGCAAAACCCCAAACTTGCATGAATTTAAATCAACTACATACATACTACATACATGTAGCTTCAACATGGATTACATAATTTGTGAAATATTCCAAACGTATACTTGCATAGAACTACCTTATGTAGTTCTTTATAATAAATAACATAATTCATAAATATCCAAACGTATATAATATTTCAGATTGATAAGAACGCACAAATATGAATTACTTTATTGCCACGATTCAAGCATACAAACCAACACAATCGTTTATTCATACCAAAGTAATACTCTACTTACAATGGTTAATGAATTCTCTAATTTAGGGATTGAAGACGCAAATTCCTTTGTTGAATTGATTTGTTTAGGTTGCTTTAAGCTTTAGAATCTTCCTCCTAATCCTCTCTCCAATTTGGTGGCTACTCCTAGTCGTTCCTCAGCAACATGGCGGCTATGTTCTTATTTTGAATGAATAGATTAGGGTTTAGTCTAGGGTTGTTTATATAGAGGTTAGGAACTGATTAGGACCATTGATGTTGCTAGGTTAGATCGTAGCCATTCATTCTAAGGAGAGACCAATTAAAACTTGCCACCTAGCCCTAGTGACAAAGCAGACCACAGAAAATCGACCACATAGAGAATAGGCTAGCCGGGTTAGACTGGGCTCGACCTGGTCTGGACCAGGTCGACACCCCTGTCGACAGTCCTGTCGACAGGCCTGTCGACCTGGTTAGACCAGGTCGACAGCCCAGTCGACTTGGTGGGTCAGGCGGGTGTTTTTCCGCCCTGGCCCATTGGGCCCCATTTTCGAATTTAAACATGATTTATTCTGTTTGAATTTAAACTTGATTCTCAAACTTCCGAAGGCCATATCTTCTTCATACGGACTCCGTTTTTCGAAAATTCGGACTCTATTTCGCGTATTTTTCCGAGACGAACGCAATGGCGTATCCCGTTTCCCTTGGTTCTTTGATTTCAAATTAATTATACTTTAATTTGTTAATTTCACAGTTATAGAATTTGCGGGGTGTTACATAGATACCCGTGCTGGCTCCACAGTGGGGTGTATCACTCCCCAAAGTGGCAATCTAATACCACCAACAATGCACAACTTATACCTACATGATGCAATAACGTCTTAACTAACAGCCCGGGCCCACACACGCACATGAACCCGTTGGACTTGCATTGCCACCGCTAACCCATTTTGGCCTCTTACAGTCAAGCCAGTATGCGTGTCCCATCCTCGACTTGGGTCGAGCCCACAAAGATACTTATTGGTTACTAGTTGAAACGGGCCCCCATTACTTGACACAAGCTATCCACCTAAGCTTGGTCCCCCCGGTACATCCCACTTAACCCTCTTCTTATTCATGTTCACTTAAATGTTTCAATTTTGGTTAAGTGTTTCTAATCGTATTTCACAAGCCACCCAAGGCACCCACTTAACCCCCATGTCCCACCACATGTTTATCTGGTTAAGTGTTTCTTAATTCATTAACACCGTATCCTTGTAAAGACCTCCTACATTAGACTGACATTTGTTGCAGCTGGATTTGCCGGGCGGGTCCAGGCAGTCTTACACCACAAACGAGCCTAACCTCGTGTCTTTACAACTGTTACGCATTTAATTTATGCCTAAGACCTCCCACATTAGACTGGCATTTGTGGCAGCTGGATTTGCCGGGCGAGTCCGAGCAATCTTACACCACTAAAGAGCCTAACTCGTGTCTTAGCTGATTAATTACACATAATTAATTATCCCCCAATTTGAATTAATTTCCCTATTCATATTATCAATCAATTCCAAATTTAACTATGTCCATAATTGACTCAATTATGTCCATCTATTTATGGTATGCAAAATTATACCAATTATCATCATAAATTTATTTTATGCAATTTAAGGCATTTATGCCAATTCTCAATATTAAATCTTTTAATATCATCCCTTAGCCCCACGTTGTACGTTCGTCTGTTTAACGTGAAATATACGTTAGACTCGAATAGTCTAACTTATGGAATAAAGAGAAAGCATCACAACATACATAAAAATATAACTAGATCCAAACATAAGGGGTGAGCTTGCATGTGTGAATGAGGTTCTTCATCTAAAACTTGCATAGGCCAAAGTCACAAACTTGCATAAAACTACATATGTCATAGATCTAAACCTAAAGGTGTAAACTTGTTTAGGTATTAGTCACAAACCTGCATAAACCATGTATGTCATAGATCTAATCATAAGATGTAAACTTGCGTAGGCAATAATCACAAACTTACATTACATGATTCATACTCCAAACATATACACACACACACACACACTTGCATATGTGATTTATGCAACATAAACGATGGTGTAATCTAACATCTAAACATGTAAACTAGCATATAGAATTTTGTATACTAGCGTATAACTAACACATGTCATAGCCTAACTTTAGACCCAATTTACACATAAAATAGATGTCATGAAACATGTAAGGTTGTATATAATTTTCATTAACTTACATATCATCCATGCCTCAATTAACATCCTATCTTATATGTAGAATTATCAAGTTAAACTTTATATAACTTAACACATGAATTAGTTCCACAAACATAACCAAACTAGCATATGAATTCATTGTACATAAGCCAATAATTAACATATATTTACAAAATAACATCATAGCTTTACAATATAGATAATAACAACACGGATAGCAGCATAACAGATTTACAACATAGATAATAACATAACGGTCAATGATTCACAACATAACCATATAATCCCAAATCATAACTCAACCAAATTAAATTGTTAATTATCTTAGTAAAGAAATCGAACTCACTACTCAAAGAAGGTCTTGAGTTCTGAAATATGAATTATGAAATTGATTTAGCTTTCCTTTGAAGAAGACAATTTGTTGTGGTTTAGATTAGAATTGAATTGATTAGCTTTTCTTCCTCTCTAATTGGTGGCGGCTATTCTTGGTTGCAAGTTGATAGCATGGAGGCCATGATTCTAATTTTTATTTGATTTTAGGGTTTGAGTCTGCATGTGTTTTTATAGAGTTTAGGATTAATTTAGGCCATCCGATCAACCCAGAATTAACCCCAGTCATTCAGACCAGATCAGAAACCCTAATGACTCAGCATACAGTTATTAAATCGTCTTCAAACAAATTTGCCCGGATAGTAGCATAACTTATTTATAGCATACAGTCATTAAATGTTCAGAATATAAATTGAACTGAAATAAACCCGTAAGGATGTATGATTTGAATTCGATTAATTCGAATTTATTTAAACAGAAGTTAAATTGAATATGAAAATAAATTGGGTGTTATATATATAATTTTTTAAAATAGACATTTCCAAAATAAGATTTTTGTTTTAAATAGATTTCGAAATAGACATGTTTAAATATAAAACAAGGAAATTTATAAAAGGATGTATAAATATAATGAATTAATTATCAAGAGATAATTTTAATATTTAAATTCAAATATGAATTTAAAAATAGAATTTGAAATCATTTAAAAGGGAACAACGGTTTTTATTCCGCGATTCGGAATATCAAAGGGATGGAGTTTCAAATAGAAATTTGAAAAGGGAACTTGTTTAAAAATATGAAACAAGGATGTTGAATTTATAAATAGTGTTATAAATTTAGTGAAATAAATTATCATTTGGATAATTTAAACCATTTAAATTCAAATAGGAATTTAAAAGTAAATTGGGAGGTGTTTTGAAGTAGAACGATAAATTATATTTCGGAATTCGGAATATAAGCTGAATTGAGAAGAATTCAACGAGTTTATAATTGAAATTCGATTATATCGAATGATATAAATAATTTATTTATAAAAGGAATTGGAATTAAATATAGAAGATCGAAGTATAAATAAATATATTACGGAGTAAGGAAAAATCGAAAATTATAGATAATCGAAAATTTTACGTTGAATTGGGAAATTGATTTGATATATATTAAAAATATATTAGAATGGAGTTAAATTTACTATAAACAAAGTTTAAACATTTTAATTACATATATATATATAATTAAAACTAACACGCCGCAGCGCGGTAGTTCGGAATTTGGCGTTTCGAACTTCAATTGAGTGTATAGAACTCGGTTTAAGTCGGAATTCTTTGAAACAAGAATCTCCAGGACCGATTGGTAATAGTTTTTTAATGAAAGAGAAAAATCTAGATTTTGTTGAATAAATTTTGAGTTATGTCAAAATCAATTTTCCAGAAAAACAGCGCCATAACCATTATAAAACCATAATGGTTTATTTAAATAAATAAAAGGATTTTAAGTAAATAATATCCGAAAGTCCACTAGAAAAATCCAGACTTGTGATATAAAGTAAATATGGACTCAAGTGGAGTAAGTGTAAGTGAACTGATTTAAAAAAATAAATCAGATATTTATTATTTAAGAGGATTAACTAAGTTAAAGGACATTTAGATAATTGAATTTCGAATCAAGTTTTGAACCAAGTCGACATTTGATAAGTAAATTAAATTTGTGAATTTATATTCGAATTTGAATATGAAACCTGAGTCGAAAATGGAATTCGATTGGTAATAAGCAAGTTAAAAATATATTTGAACATGATATGTGTCAATAGAAAATGGAATAAGCAAAAGAGCTAATTAGAGAATTAATCAGCGAGTTGAATTGAAATGGCCAGATTGACTTGGAATAAAATGTGAATGGATGTATATGGGTTAGACAGGTATAGGATGATGTGTATGAAGATTATAATTTGTGTGCCCCACAAAAGGTACATGTTTAAATTCCATATGAGTTTTATGCGCCGAATCGGCAAGCCAATTGGCTTTTTGGTTTTCTTTTTGAATGGAAAGGGTCTAAAGAGGCGAGTTGAGGTTTGAACTATTGACCCGTACAAAGGAGGTTATGGCGAAATTTTCTGGAAATTTAAGGGGTTAGAATATTTTAAGAAGATTTGATAATTATGAATCGATATATATATAGAATTCGATAAGGAAACGAATTTAAAATAGAATATATAAACAAAAAGGAAATCTATAATTAAATCTGGTAAAATTAGAAAGAGAAATGTATACGGGTTTAAAAATGAATAATTGGTTTTTATGATGTTGAGTGTCTTATCCGTTTTGATGTTAAGGATGTTTTCAGTCAAGGTCTGAGAGGTAGTTATACCCCAACTAGATTGACTTCATTTTTAACCGATAAATAGCAAGATCTAGTCTCAAAGAGAAATGTTTGAATAAGAGTTAGTTGAATGCAGTGTTTAGGGTTGTTGTAACGATGTTTTACACAACATTCGTTTTAACCCAAGTAAGTGGAAATTTAGAAATATAATAAATATATAATTCCTGAGTGTAGAAATGAACGGGCGTGAAAGAGATAAGTAATTGGAATGTTTTCCAGTTATAAATAGAAGATATTTTCTATGTATAAAAATGAAAGGAGGCGATATATGGAAATGTTTTCCAAATTGCGTAAGAGGTCAAGATGATTATCGAAAATATCGTGTTAACGAATATGGATAAGGAAATAGAGAAGTGTTTTAATTAATGAAATATAATTTAAATGGCCCAGTGATCTGTTTGATGCTTTGAATGAATGTTTGTTTTCTTCGATAGTTAAATAACCGACTATCGAAGTATTTGCCAATATCGTTGTAAATATGGAGAGACCGGTTGGATTATAATCCGAGAACCACTCTATATTGGTAGCAGCATTGTGAATCAGATTATATGAAGATAATCAAAGATGGAGTAAAGTGCAAGGACTTTTTCTGTTAATAGAAATTGTGCCTTCGGTTTCGTTCAATCCTAGAATGAACGTATATGGACGAATGTCTGACAAAGTATCTCCAATGATCGAATATGTTGGTCTGTATAAATATATATGGTGGCGGAGGATTTATTATCTCAGCATAATATCCAATATATTGGTGCAAATCAATTAGTGATTAACGGATTTGGCAATGTGGCATTCAAAGTGATCGTGCTATCAATGAATTGCAAGTAATCGTAGCCTCAGGCCTCAATAACCGAGAAATGACAAAAATCGGGCAAGCATCATGGTTAGGTGGGTCGCTCCCATTAGGGTGTATAATCACCTGTCTAGAGAAATTCATTTAATTCCTTATTCTATTCGATGTTGTCCCATTAGGGAAACGGTTGCTGATCTCAACCGTTGGTGATATTCATTCAATACACTCAAGCGAAATGAGTAGTCGGTCATGTGTGGGTCGGGTTGCAAGATGTTCTTGTTGAACCCAGTGTATTCCCCTCTAGAGATACACTATCGGCAGGTGGTTCCATACCTTGTCATAGTCGGAATCCAATATCCAATAAGCGCCCTGCTTTTTTTGATTTTATATTATATATGGAGCGTGAGATGCAAGCGTTCCGCAAGATTGTTATTTATTTGATTTAGATACTATTATAACATCACTGGATTTTCGTATTAAAGTGTTTCGGGTTATAGTAAGGTAAAAAACGTCCATGTTTATGTGTGGGATGGTTTTACTATTATCCTTTCTTTCGAAAGGATTTTGAAAGTTAAACAGATGGTGAGAGTTTACTCACACCAGTCCCATGACTGACCCATAGTTTATTTTGTTTGTTTTCCCTAAACTCTTAGGTGCCCAAATTTGTACAGGCACTCAAGTAGTCGGGATTTTACAGATTAACTTGGAGGAGTTTGAAGCAGGTGGCTTCACCACTTAGCTAAAGACTATCATATATTCCGCTGTGTACCATGTTTGTATCTGAAAACAGGTGTTTATAACTGTTCTAGGAATAACTGTTGTGCTCTGATATTGGTATGTATATACAGTTACTGATTTGTATTTCAAAAGTTATGTTATTTAATATATTTTATTCATTCCACTGTGAGTTTGTGATCTCCGTTTTCTTCTATTCTATTATTTCATTCTATTTCTCATCCTCTAGCTTCTTTCTAAAAAAGATTCGTATTTCTGTGCAATTTGGGTTGGAAGTGTGGTGTTATTAGTCAACTCAAATAGTATGGATTTGTGGGCTGCTACAGTTGGTATCAGAGCTTAGGTTGAGCGAATACCTAGGATTGGGTGTCGTGTGCTCATTAGAGATATGGTCAGTAGCACCCTAAAATGAGTTGAGTGTATATATACAAGAGCGCGTATTTGTAAATTGATATAAAACAATTGTTTTACATTATGTTGACTAGTCTGTTTAGTAGTTTATAAATTCTAGTTGATTTATGGGATGCCAAGAAGTCGATAAGAATTTCTGAACACTTGAACAGAAGATTGGACATAATATTGTTTTAAAAAGGGTGAATGAAATAATTTTGCCCAAATTTCTATTTTGATACAGAAAGAGTAATTTTCTGAAATTATTATCATATATGGATGAGTTGGTTGATAATATTATAGAATTGGAATGCTTATATATAACCAACTAGAAATTGTATATAAATAAAATATACAAATGAGATGAATTAAAATTGGATTCAGGATCAGAATTTGGAATTTAAATCCTGGGTGTTTGGAAAAATATTTTTTGAAGTATATTAAAATGATATTGCTATGTTTTGAAGGGTTTTTGATTTAAAATCATTTTTGAATGGATTTTGAAAGTAATAAAGCATTGAACTCACCCAGTGGTTGGGAAATAATTCTGATAATGACTGCAGCATCATTAGTATTCATTTTCGAGTTTCTAAGAGATGGATTGCAACCTTAGAAAACTTTTTGATGGAAATTTTTTTGAAAGAAAACAAGTTTGTTTGAATATTCAAATGTTTTGAATTTAAGATGGAAATAAATATATGTATATATTTATGGGATTTCAAAAGGATTTGAAATGAAAACCCGGAAATTTGAATTCTGGAATTTAAAGTAACTTAAGCAAGTTAAATGGATTGAAGTGAAAAAATTGATCAAAATCAATTTGAATGAATGTGAATGGAATATGAATTGGATATGAATGTATTGATTGTAAATCATTCAGATTAAATGAATGTGAGCGTATATGATGTGCGATGTAAATGGAAACCAAAGGTTTTGGTAGAACTTAAGTGGTGAAAATATGAAGAGTTCAGGTTCAACATAAGTGGTTTTTGGAAAGCAAATGGGTTGGTAGCATTTTCCTCCCTTAGTAATTTCAGTGATGAAATTCTTTTAAGGGGGGAGAATGTAATGACCCATATTACTGTCGATTTATTTTAAATATTTAACATGATTTTAAATATTGAATTAACAATCTAAATCAACTTTTATATTGAGTTATCGATCAAATAACCAAATACGATTTATTTCAAATATATTGAATAATCGTAATTAGAAAACAAATCTAATTTAATTCGAATTTAAAGGTGAATCAAAACAGTTCAAACGATCAATACAAAATCCTATTTGAATTAGAATAATAATATTTATTTATTATCGAGGAATTAATGGTTTAAAATTTATTTTTTATTGATGTAAATCAATATCTTATCCAAATGATCAGTTGAGGCTTTGAAACCTATCCCAGTGTGTCTAGAGTAGGGGTATAACCCTAAAAATATCAGCTGTTGGGTTTACAAAGGAGTTCGAAATCACGGAGAATTTTAATTAAAATCATGCCGGTTCAAACTAAAATAAAATAAATTATTATTATAAAATAAATTCCTTAGTTCCTAAGGAATCACTGTAAACCTGCACTAAGCAACTCCCTCTCCTTTCACTTCACGTACAGTATGTTCCCTTCCTTCATAACAAAGTAAAATATGATTTAATGGCAGTAGTATGTTTGGTTCCCTTGGCATCTATAAATTAGCATCGACCTTCATCATATTCTGCCCATTTTCTTAGATCTAATTCAAGCAGTTCCTTCGATCCATTTCATTTTTCCAGTAGTCAAAAATCAAAAAAGGGAAATCCACTTTTCTTTTCCAATTTAAAACAGTAAGTTTCCTAAATCAAAATCGCAGGTTTTAGTGAAAGCAAAAATGGCCACTCAAATTGAAATCGAAGGTTCTTTCATTGATTCCAAATCACGGAAAGCGTGCGACGCCACCTTTGGTAATCGATAAAAGGTGGATTTGTTCAGCGCGAAGGTTTCTGGGGCTCAATAGTTCGAGCATAGCCTAGGGTAGAATGGCGAGTGTTGTAGAAGGAGGCGAGTTGGTATTACTAGTCATGACTTCCACTATCGATCTGACCGGAGCGCATCACGATGAGTTATGGGGTGCGATGCTCTACTGTAGGACGCGGCGTTTACTGTCGATGGGTGGGAAGCAGGTCACGACGGAAGGCAAGGGCGCGATGAAGACTAGGATGATGTACGACAAGTTGGAATTTGATTAGAAGGTATCGACAAGTTTATGAAGTCGTTGTTGATGTTCGAGAGGGTTTGGGAAAACATTGCCATAGGGGATTGTGTCGAGTTCGACACTTACGACAGTGTCAGGAGGAGGTTGAGATGTCGAATATGATGGTAGGGTCAGCAGGGGTTTTTGATAAAGAAATAATGGATTATAAGGTAATAATTTAAGTTATTTAAATTACTTTAGAATGTTAACTAATATGTGTGTTTGTATATATATGTATATATAAACTAGTTAAAATTAGATATGTCATGTTTATATAAGTAAATTAGTTATATTTATTTAATGGGTAATCAACACTAATTAACATTTAGTTAAGGAATTAATTATTTGATTTAAAAACTCTATAATTATAATTTATTTAAATGGCTCACACAAATTAGTAATTGATTTATATAGTTAGCTGGTAAAGTAAGTAATTGTAAATAGATCATTTGAGTTTGGAATTATGGGATATAATATAACTTTTAATTAGATAAATATTTGATTTTTGTTAAAGGAGAGCAAAGAGAATAATTAATATAGCCCATATAATTCACACAAATTTAAATACTATATTTGATTTATACAAGGTTCAAAAGGGCTAACGCAAGTCGAGTTAGACATTTAGCGGGAAATGGATTTGGATTTTCCCAAAGACAAATGGAATATAAACCAAACGTCTTCTATTTATTTCGACAATTAAAAATCAGGTGAGTAAATCCCACTCAGAATTTACTATTTAAATTTTATTTTGAATAGTTAAAAATATTTGTTGATTGTTTGGATTCGTTTAAATATTTTTGTGGTTGTTATATATATGTTAGTTATTTAGGCTTCGTTGTCGTAGTTATTATATATATATATATATTGGTGACTGGATTCCCACAGTACCATTAGCTGATGCCCACAGTAACATTGGCGGATGACCCTATGCGCCCCACGCTATGATAGTGGATGACCTTCTTTACCGCGATACCCTGCCTCGAAGCAGGATGGGTATTTATGTTGGCTAATGTCTGTGGATGCAGGAAAATAGGTTGTGGGAATCCAACTGGATTCCTCAAAAATATTATCATTTATTTGGTTCAATATATGTTATGATGTGTTAGAAAAACCCATGATCTGATAATTTGGTATTTTGGATGTTTGAAATATCACTAGGCCTAAATGGTAATTTTAAGAAATATCGTAAATAGGGTTTTGAAATTTAAAAAGGAAAAATATATTTTTCTAAAATAGAACTTGAATTTTGAATAGACTATAAAGATATTAATTTGTTTTAAATAAATAAAACAAGTATTTAATTTATAAATGATATTTATAAATTAAATAACACAGGATATTTAAGTAAATTTATAAATGGTGTTTAAAAATGAAATGAAATGATTTTCATTATATAATCAGGGAATTGAATTGAACTGAATTTATAAATGGGGTTTATAAATGTAGAGGGAAAAATTATCATTGGATAATTTGAATATTTAAATTCAAATGTGAATTTAAAAATAGAAATGGGAAAATCGTTTTAAAGAAATAAATGATGGAATTTATTCTGATGTTCAGAATATAAATTGAACTAAAATAAATGCTTAAGGATTTATTATTTGAATTCGAATAATTTGAATTTATATAAATAGAATTTAAATTGAATATGAAAATAAATTGGGTGTTATATATATATAAGTTATTAAAATAGAAATTTCCAAAATAAGATTTTGGTTTTAAATAGATTTCGAAATAGACTTGTTTAAATATAAAACAAGGAACTTTATAAAATGGTGTTTATAAATATAATGAATTAATTATCAAGAGAAAATTTTAATATTTAAATTCAAATATGAATTTAAAAATAGAATTTGAAATCATTCGAAAGGGAACAACGGTTTTTATTCTGCGCTTCGGAATATCAAAGGGATGGAGTTTCAAATAGAAATTTGAAAAGGGAACTTGTTTAAAAATATGAACCAAGGAAGTTGAATTTATAAATTGTGCTATAAATTTGGTGAAATAAATTATCATCTGGATAATTTAAACCATTTAAATTCAAATAGGAACTTAAAAGTAAATTGGGAAGTGTTTTGAAATAGAACGATTAATTATATTTTGGAATTCGGAATATAAGCTAAATTGAGAAGAATTCAACGGGTTTATAATTGAAATTCGATTATATCGAATTTTATAAATAATTTATTTATAAAAGGGATTGGAATTAAATATAGAAGATCGAAGTATAAATAAATATATTACCAAGTAAGGAAAAATCGACAGTTATGGATAATCAAAAATATTATGTTGAATTAGGATACTGATTTGATATATATTAAAAATATATCAGAATGGAGTTTAATTTATTATAAACAAAGTTTAAACATTTTAATTATATATATAATTAAAACTAACTCGCCGCAAAGCGGTAGTTCGGAATTTGGCGTTTCGAACTTGAATTGAGTGTATAGAACTCAGTTTAAGTCGGGATTCTTTGAAACAAGAATCATCAGGACCGATTTGGTAATAGTTTTCTAATGAAAGAGAAATTTCTCGATTTCGTCGAATAAATTTTGAGTTATGTCAAAATCAATTTTCCAGAAAAACAGTGCCATAACCATTATAAAACCAAAACGGTTTATTTAAATAAATAAAAGGATTTTAAGTAAATAAAATTCGAAAGTCCACTAGAAAAATCCAGACTTGTGATATAAAGTAAATATGGACTCAAGTGGAGTAAGTGTAAGTAAACTGATTTTTCAAAAAAAATCATATATTTATTATTTAAGAGGATTAACTAAGTTAAAGGATATTTAGATAATTGAATTTCGAATCAAGTTGACATTTGATAAGTAAATTAAACTCGTGAATTTATATTTGAATTTGAATATGAAACCTAAGTCAAAAATGGAATTCGATTGGTAATAAGCAAGTTAAAAATATATTTGAAGATGATATGTTCAAATAGAAAGTGGAATAAACAAAAGAGCTAATTAGAGAATTAATTAGCGAGTTGAATTAAATTGGCCAAAATGTAAATGGACGTATATGGGTTAGACATGTATGGGATGATGTGTATGAAGATTATAATTTGTGTGCCCCACAAAAAGTTACATGTTTAAATTCCATATGAGGTTTTATGCGCCGAATCAGCAAGCCACTTGGGTTTTTATTTTCTTTTTGAATGGAAAGGGCCTAGAGAGGCGAGTTGAGGTTTGAACTATTGACCCGTACAAAGGAGGTTGTAACACCCCGAATTTTTGAATGATCAAATTTACTAAATTAAAGAATAATTAATCTCGGATATGAGAATTAAGGGAAATGGGTTATGCCATTGTGTTCGTCTTGGAATTCTGGTTGAGATAGAGTCTGAGTTTGCATAAAACGGATACCGGATGAAGGAGATATGGACGAACGAAGTTAGGCGGAAAAATCAAAAATAATAATAGATACACTGGCGCACTTTGGAAGTGCGCCAGTACAAACGTTGTAACACCCCACCTCCGCTAGAGTCACTCACAAAGGGAATGCACTAGGTTTGGTGAAG
Organism: Allium sativum; assembly: GCA_030737875.1. Classification (NCBI taxonomy): domain Eukaryota; kingdom Viridiplantae; phylum Streptophyta; class Magnoliopsida; order Asparagales; family Amaryllidaceae; genus Allium; species Allium sativum. Next base: position 220,795,359 of record CM060916.1, on the reverse strand, counting down.
CATTATCGAGGTGAACATGCATAGAAATATTACAAGACAGAACATATATATAAAACAGCGGAAGTAAAACAAATTTCATTACCTTATAAAATAAGGTCTAAAGCCTTTTACATCAGAATACATCAAAACCTGTCTTGCAATAATAAAGAAGCATAGAACCTTTTCATAAATTATTCCCCAAATAAAACAGTAAGGTAGCCATAGCCAAGAAAAGTCCAAGTCATGCATGATGACCTTCAAGCAGAGGAAGTCCGAACTAAACAACAGCATTTCCTCCCTGAAAACCTGGGGGGGAAACAGAAGATAAAGAGGCGAAAGAAAACGTGGTCAGTCATAAAGACTGGTAAGTCCTATCTACTTCCAGTATAAAAACAGGTAAAGGTAACATGACATGCATAAACTGAAAGTAAACATAAGGATGACGACAAGATAGATAAGCAAAACCAAGATAACTGGATGAACTACTGTAGCAAGATAAACTAAGATATCATGATAAACTACGGTGTCAAGAATCAAGGTATCACATCGTCAGGTTTCTATCAAGTATACTATCACAAGGTATCTATCATGTATAACATCCCACGGTATCTATCATGTATATTTGCTCTGCACCTCTCGTACTAGTATCCCAACCCGCGTCATGTGTTAACTATGAATGTCCCTTTCCCAATGTCATGTAATGGTCCATGTCAACCTAATATATAGCATATGTAGGTTTTTACAACTCGTATGTTTCTTTCCATGTATAAGTTCAGTCCTTTGCCGTAGGTCGTACGGGCTTTCCCATGCAAATCTATACCACCTCAACGTAGTACCATTTTATCCTTGAAGTTGTTTTGGACTGCTACCCTTGATCTAGTTATGTTTTCTTACCATGAACTATCGCGTGTTCACTTAGGGTTTATGCCACCTAGGACCACTAGGAATTATGCTACCTAATGAACGTTCCCGTGTCTCGGTTTGGGTTCAGGCCACCTAGGGCCACTAGGGATTATGCCACCCGTCAACCGCGCCCTTTATCCCACGTATGTATCGCGAATCGTTTTCGATGTCTAAACGCACATGTATCTCAATGTGCCATCCGAGTTCCGTGCCAGGGTAAATCAAGAAATACGGAACTCGGTCGGGAGCTTTAAGTCGTCTACTAATGCAGATATCAAGGTCTGTTTTTGTATCCGTGGCTATGGTCCCACGTGACCCCTCCCTCAACTACTGAAAGGCAATCCAAAAAAAATCATGTATGAGAACTACATCCCGGCCCCACTATAGCCCCACTTTCCTATGGGCCAACCTCACCCATGACTCGATAGCAAGAACATGGTCTGTTGGGAGTTCTCTGCCTTTCCGCTCGTACACGATTGGCTAAAGATGGTAGGTAGTGGGTGACGTGCTATCCAGGGAAAAATCAAGTATCGTCGACTCCACGCTAATCCATCCCAGTCTTTAGGTCGCTCGCATAACAACCAAGGCATACTCTTGGTTAGTCTATCGCAGACCTTAACCTCTGTGAGGCCGGGTTTCATGGACCACCTGCCACCTCACAGAGGGATACCAAGAGTATCCTCACGTCCCCCGAAGCTACCGCTTCGTCACCCAGTTCGTTGGAGCCCTTATCCAAGTCGGATAATTTGCTCCTCCTCGTGTGTTTAAGCGATGACCTACCATATCGGGTTACTCATCCATTCATGAACTAGTCCCATGTCCTTGGCTTAGAATTATTACTTAGTTATACTTAACTAAGGTTTTCCACTTAGCTTCTTTTCCCCGTTACCCTTGATTAACCACGATTTTCTACCTAGTTCCTCTCACTAGGGTTTTGTCTATTGGGTTAAGTGTTGTTATTCAGGTTCATGACTTAGCCCACATACGAATCATGTCAAGATTGGCTAAGTATTTAAGTTCAAGGATTAGCCCTACAAGTTGGTTAAGTGTACCAAGAAGCGCATGACTTAACCCTATCAAGTCAAATTGGTTAAGTATTGGTCTGTCTTAACCCTATCAGATTATCGTGTTAGATTGATTAAGCATAAATTATCTAAATCGCATCAGATCATGGAGCCGGATTGGTTAAGTATGGGTTAGCTTAACCTCATCCACTAATCATACTACAAGGGTTAAGTATATTCAAAAGGTCTTAAGACCTAACCCTATCAAGTCCACATGTTAGATTGGTTAAGTATAGGTTACTTAACCTCATCAAATCATCATGTATAATTGGTTAATTATAAGTTACTTAACCCCATTAAATTATCATGTTAAGTTGGTTAAGTATTGGTTTCTTAACCTCATTGAATTACCAAGTTTAGATTGGTTAAGTGTTTAACTTAACCCCATCGAATTACGGTGTTTAGATTAGTTAAGTATAGGTTACTTAACCCCATCTAATTACCGTGTTTAGATTAGTTAAGTCTAAATTACTTAACCCCATCTAATTACCAAGTCGGATTAGTTAAGTGAAAATTACTTAACCCCATCCCCTAATTGTCTTGTATGGTTAAGTGTCATTAAGAAATCAAGCCCGGTCCCACTTAACCTACCCATTCGTGTCATAACGGTTAAGTGTCATTAGTCAAATTTACTTAACCTTATCATGTGGCATTAATTTAATTAATGCACTCTCAACCTCTCACATTAGACCTTGTTGTGGTTACTAGTTAAGCCGGGCGGGTCCGGGTAGTTTTACACCACAACCTAGTCTAACCTCGGGTCTTAAGCGCGACATGACCAACTTCTCACATTGGATCCTATTGTTTGTAGCCACTAGTTAAGCCGGGCGGGTCCGGATAGATTTATGCTACAAACTCAACCCAACCTCGAGTTGGCCACTTTCATGTTTGGTCTAGTGTCATATTACACCTACAACCCCCGTGTCTAGTTTCAAGTCCCATGTTTACCCCCACATGTCATGTCCCCATTTAGGTGTATCATGAGTATCATATTTTCATGAAATCCCATATCAAATTTTCATGTCATAATCACGCTCGTCTATCCTACCCCAAATCGTGTTTCCAACCCAAGTAAAAGCGAGTCAACATAGTAAGGATACTATGCTACATATTTGCCTCAAAACATGCACGATGCCAAGAAGGGATTGGCCACAAACATGCATAGTATCATAAAGGGTTTGGCCTCAAAGTATGCATAGCATCATAAGGGGTTTTTGGCCACAAACATGCATAGTATCATAAGAGAATTTGGCCACAAACATGCATGATAGGATAAGGGGTTTGGGTTCATTTACATGCATAAGCCCCAAATCATATTCATGTACATATTTCACAAGTCAAAGTGGTTTCAAGTATTCATGCCAACATTCCGTAAGTAAAGGTTCAATCTTTCATGATGGACTAAGTTAAACATAACATAAGTGGCATGATTTAGTCACTAAGCATAGCCAAAAGTTATAGGTTCAAGCAAAAGAGGCATGACAAGGTTCATATAGGCTAGCATACTTAGTTTAATCTCGTTTTATTCCATGCCATCATTAAAACTACCGTTTAGATCTAGAAGTAGCTAGAACTTACATAGCGAGGCTTAGGGAATGAGCATGATCCGTATTGACGAAAAAAGGTGGCTCCCTTATCGAAGAATCGTCATGGAATTTGCGTAGCAACGTTGATCTCTCTTCGATTTGGTGTAGCAAGCTATCACCTTTTGATTCGGATCCGATTTGAATGCATAATTTCTTGGAGTTGGAGATGGAGGCTATGATCAAGTGGCATTTGGGCAGCACTTCGTTGCATGAATGAGTTTTAATGATTTAGGTTAGGTCCTAGGGTATTTTTATATAGATTAGGAGTAGTTTAGGCCCTTAGATTAACCCTAGGATAGATCCAAGCCCTCAAAAATCGTCACAAGCCTCCAAAACAGGACCCAGGAGCCAAAACAGGTGCACCAGGCCGACCTGGCCGACCAGGGAGGTCGACACCCAGGTCGACCCCCAGGTCGACTCTAGAGTCGACCTGGTTGGGGGGGGGGGGGGAGGTCGACCCTAGTGTTGACCCCACTGTCGACCTGTCTAGGCGGGATCTTTCCCGCCTACCCTGAATTTTGAAAATTTTGAATGTTTTCGAATTTGAATTTTTCGTGAAACTTTGCGAGGCCATATCTTGGTCATACAGACTCCGATTTACGAAATTTCGGACACTATTTCGCGTATTTTTCCGAGACGAACGCAATGGCGCAACCCATTTCTCCTGATTCAGATATTATAATTAAATTCTGCCTTTATTCTTGTCTTAGCATGTTGTAAAAATCCGGGTTGTCATAAATGTTGCACTGGCGCACCTGCCAAGTACGCCCAGGCCGAGCAGAAAGCCTACATAGCTTTCTGGTGTAATTTCATCCATATTGTGACTCATTGTTGAGTTCTTTCTAACTCCTTGCTGAGTCATTAGGGCTGAGGTGTCACCCTATCCTGACTGAGTGGTTTTGATTAACCCTAAGATCATCCGACGACTATAATTAAATTGAAATTCTATATAAACATGGGTAGACTCAAACCCTAAAAATCAAATAAAAATTGGAACTATGGCCGTCATGCTATCACCTTGCAACCTAGAGTATCCGCTACCATTTAGGAGGAAGAAAAGCTAATCAACTCAATTCTATTCAACTCTAATCTAAACAATAACAAATCTACTACAAAGGCGAGCTAAATCAATTTCAGAACTCAGATTTCAGAACGCAATACCTTCTTTTTGTGAGTTCGATTTCTTTAATAAGATAATTAACAATTTAATTAGGTTGAGTTATGATTTGGATTATATGGTTATGTTGTGAGTCATTGACTTTTATGATATTATCTATATTGTAAATTTATGATGTTATTATCTATGTTGTAAAGCTGTGATGTTATTATATATGTTGTAAATCTATGTTAATTGTTGGCCTATGTACAATCAATTCATAACGATGCTTCATATGTTAGTTTGGTTATGTTGTGGTACTAATTCAAATGTTAAATCATATGTATGTATGCAAGTTTAGATGTTAATTTAGATATGAATCATATGCAAGTTAGTGAGAATCATATACAAGCTTACATGTTTCATGACATCTATTTTATGTGTAAATTGGATCTAAAGTTAGGCTATGACATGTGTGAGTTAGATGCAAGTTTACATCATAGTTTATGTTGTATAAATCACATATGCAAGTATATATATATATATATGTTGGAGTATGAATCATGTAATGTAAAGTTTGTAACTTTGGCCTATGCAAGTTTTTGGATGAAAAAACTTATTCACACATGCAAGTTCACCCCTTATGTTTAGATCTAGTTTTTATTCTATGCATGTTGCGATGTTTTCTCTTTATTCCATAAGTTAGACTATTCGAGTCTAACGTATATTTTACGTTAAACGAACGAACGTACAATGTGGGGGCAATGGGATAATATTAACAAATTTAATACTGAGAATTGGCATAAATGCCTTAAATGTGATGTTAATTGGTATAATTTTATATACCATAAATAGATGGACATAATTGAGTCAATTATGGACATAGTTAAATTTGTAATTGATCGACAATTTGAATAGGGAAATTGATTCAAATTGGGGATTATTAATTGTAACACCCCTTGTATTTTAGAACATTTAAATTCACAAATTAAAGTATAATAAATTTCAAATCAAAGTATTAAGGGAAACGGGATATGCCATTGCGTTCGTCTCGGAAAAATACGCGAAATAGAGTCCGAGTTTTCGAAAAACGGAGCCCGTATGACCAAATTATGGGCCGATGAAGTTTCAGAAAATTCGAAATTCGAAAACAGATTTGAATTTCAGCCCAATCAGAGTAGGCAGGAAAAGTTCCCGCCCAACCCACCAGGTCGACCTGGGGGTCGACCCTAGGGTCGACTTGCCAGGCCAGGTCGACCTGGGAGTCGACCTAGGTGTCGACCCGCCCCAGACAGGTCGACTCTAGAGTCGACCTGGGGGTCGACTGGGGAGTCGACCTGGCCCCTGAGCCAGGTCGAACCCAACCCCCCTGGCTGGCCTAGTCTGTGTTTGGTCGATTTTCTTAGCCTTGCTTTGTCACTAGGGCTAGGTGTCAGCTCTGGTTGGTCCCTCCTTCAAACGAACGGCTATTATTAAACCAAGCTTCATCGACCGTCTAAATCAACTCACAAACTCTATAAAAAGGACCTAAGACAAACCCTAATTCACATAAACTAAAATGGAGATGAGACCGTTATGCTGCTGGGGAGAGACTGAGGATAGCCATCAGAAATAGAGAGACAATTAGGAGATAAATCAAAATCTTAAAGCAACGTTAATCAAATCAAAGCAACGCCTACAACAAAGGATAGCATCTCCAAATTCAGAATTCAGATTCCTGAATTGAAGATTCGTCCTACGTTGTAAGTAGAGTGCTATTCCGATGTGAATTAAATAATTGTGTTGATTTGTGTAAAGTAAGAAATGGAATTGTGGCGATAATAATCTATATTTGTATGTTGCTTTGATGCTAAACGATTTGGGAATATTATGGTAAACGATTGGATATTTGCAAGTACGTGATTTGCGTTGGAAGTTAACAAAGAAATGGAATTGTGGCGATAATGATCTATATTTGCATGTTATTTTGATTCTAAACGTTTTGGCAATGCTAGGGTGTACGATTGGATTCATACAAGTATATGATTTATGTTGACAACCACATGTTATGGAATTTTAATTGGGATTCCTGCAAGCATATGATTCATATTGAAAACTACATGTTTGTGGTAGTTATTTACAACACCCATTTGATAATTGCAAGTATATGATTCATGTTGAAAGTAACAACTATATGTTGTGTTAGCCCACTTTGTGAACTGGGCAACACAAAGTCAAGATGTGAAATATTGAAGAGCTTGAAAAACACTGAAGCAGGTCGGATCGGAGCAGCGTATCGATTCGGATCGGATAAAGTTTTCTGTTCGGATCGGTGAACCACTGCTATTGGAATCAGAGAGACACAGCTGTTCGGATCGGAGAGGAATCTACTTCCAGTTGGATCGGAAAGCCACCCAATCGCTACAGAGATAGATCGGAGTGGAGCAGAGTAAGAAGAAGGGAGAATCAGTCCTAAATTAATCCGGGTCGGATCGGAGACGCCGATCCGAACCCCTTGAGCATACTCTTCCGATCCAAACCCATTTTCCACGTCACTCCCCGGCATAGGCGCCTGGTTATTCGGAGCGGCTATGACCAGTTCCTACCCACAACGTCCACTACCCTGATGCGTTGTCAACATAGAAATCCATCCGAACCCGAGGCTGACGGGATGAATGACACGTGGCTCCGATCCGGATCGGTTTCTGAGCAAATTCTCACCTATAAATACCCCGTCTGGAGACAAAGAAAAGGATCTTTTTCTGGCACTTTGAGAGTTCAACCACCTTCATAATCCAATTTCCAGCATTCCCAGAAAATCCAAATCTTCTTTCATTATTTGTTTTTAGATAATTGAGTGATTGTAAGTGAGTTGTGAGAGAAATCAAGTTAATATTTCATTGTATTTGCAACTAAATCATTGAAAATAGTGAAAGACAAGTGGACGTAGGCATTTCTTCGCCGAACCACTATAAATCCTGTGTGCTCATTTTTATTTTTGATCACATTTCATTCTGCTTTTAATCAATTTGGGTGTTAGAACCACTTTTTGGTCTAACATTTTGGTGCATTCAATGAGAACTCATCTGAATTCTTTGTTTTTCGGGATTATCGTTCTACTTTTTGGACCGTTGAGTTCAAAGAAGTTAATCCCCAAGTTTCGACACCCTTGGATATTTGTTGTAGTGATTGTCGAAGAACCATGGCTAAAGGAAAAGGCAAAGAAGTTCAATCTGGTCGAGGAAATGGAGCTGGCGAATATCAGCAAAATGCGGTTGTGACAAGGTCTCGTGGGCAGAGTTCAGCAGCAGGACGAACCGATGCAGGAAATCCGAACCGCCTTCAGGGGGAGAGCTCCGATCCAATCCGGGTAGGAGATTCTGAAGCAGTGTATTCCCCCAATATGAACCGACCCGAGCAGCTTGCCATGTACCGACCCGACCTGGCATCCCAGTTCCGACCCGAACAGGCTCCCCAGCTCCGAATCGACCCGATTTCCCATCTCCGAACCGACCCGTCACATGGTGATGCTGGAACCTCTACTCGAGTCCCTACAAATGCTCCAATTCCAGCCACCAGGGTTAATGATCAGGCCAATCCATCCACGCCCATTACTCAAGGAGATTTCTCACGCCTGCTTGACATGCTTGAGAGTATTAAGGAGGCCATGAAAATCCAAGAGCGCACCAATCTCATGATGCAGGAAAATATAAGGCTCATGAGCAGGGAGATTAGCGAACTCCGTCGACAGAGAACCCCATCACCGGTTCGTCACACACCAGTGGATCAGTCTTCATCTTCCGAGGAAAAGCGGCCCCGTGAACGAAGGCCACTCGAACGACCTCAGAATTTGGAGCAGCTGACATTCGGATCTTTGGGGTCTCGCGAGGATATTGCACGAGCACTAGGAAACGATGATCCCATTCAGGGGCAAAGGCTCCAGTCCCCTCCTCCCGAGATCGACCGGGAGCGTAGGGAACGGAATAGAGCAGAAGCAGCTCGAAGAAGAAGGGCATCTCCTGAACAAGAGCCCAGAAGGAACCCAGATACCAGGGCCAGGGAACCTGAACGGCCCCTAACTAATGCTGATGTACAGGCAATGGTGCGCCAGATTATGTCCGAGAGCCGGAACTATACCAATGAAGATTATGGCATTGAGCGAAGCCATACTCCTTTCACTGATGATATCCTCGACTTTCAGTTTCCCCGGCGTTTTAACTTGCCGCAGATGGACAAGTACAATGGGAGAACTGATCCCGGACTGCATTTGATGCGATACTCGTGGCTCATGAATGCTGCTGCTGCCCCTGATGCAGTGAAGTGCAAAGCATTCCCGATCTATTTAGAAGATGTGGCGCTGTTTTGGTTTACCCGACTTACCCTCGTTCGGTTTCGAATTATAGGGAACTGAGCGAACGTTTTATGAATCAGTTCTGACTCCATACCCGAAAGTCCAAAAGTGTTATTGAATTATCAAGAATTAAGCAGGCGCCAGGAGAGTCTTTGAGGTCATATCTTGACCGTTTTAACTTAGCTGTGACTGAAGTAAGTGACCCACATGAGCCCACCATTTTGATGGCATTAAAGGAAGGAGTCGACCCTGAATCCGAGTTTGGAGATTACCATTCTGGGAAGACACCCTCCACGAGAGAGATATTCTATGAAAAGGCCGACATTTATTTAAGACGAGAGGAGGCCAGGGCAAACCGAAAGAGAAAGTCTGAAGCGACTTCAAAAGAAAATGTGCAGAGTAACGTCGCCCTGAAGCAGTCTGGGGAAAGTTCCGGAAAGGTTGAAGTAAATGTGGGAAACAAGGGTGGAAACAACAATGCTGGAAACGGGGGCAACAACAATAACCGTAATGCGAACGGTAACAGAAGAAATAGAAATAGGGGAAGTGATCCTAACAAAAGACCCTGATTCCAGACTTATGAGAATTATACACCGTTGAACGAAACTCTGGAAAACATTTATCTGGATACGTATAACGTTTTGCAATATAAAAGACCGCCACCTCGTGACTCGACAGAGAAAGAAATGGCATTTGGGAAGTTTTGTTTGTTTCATGGAACTCATGGACATTCAACCAATGAATGTCGGCATTTGAGAGATGTGATTGAGAAGCTGCTGCGCGAAGGGAAACTGGATGAATATAAGGTTGACCCGAGGGACATGGGGCAAGGAGAGCAGGCTCTAAAACAGATTCTACCTGCTCCCAAGCCTACAGCACAGCAGAAAGGCAAGGGAATTGTTATCAACTCCATCGTGGGTGGACCTCACCCAGCAATCCGTAGCTTTAGAGCAATGGATCAATATGTAAATGCTGCCAAGCACGTAGATGTGAATGAAGGCGATGATTTGGAAGATATCGCCCCCATAAAATAGCAGAAGACAATGTTTGACGACGTGGTATTCCGCAGCAGAGATAATACTGGGATTCAGTCACCCACTGATGATCCGTTGGTCATTACTACCACCATTGGGTCGGCCTTGGTTCATAAGGCGTTAGTAGACAATGGAAGTTCCGTCAATATTTTGTTTAAAAAGTCATTCGATCAGATGAAGCTTGAATCTGAAGATTTGAATCCATGTGAAGGATGGATCAGAGGCTTCAACGGGGCGTCGAAAGCTCCCGTGGGATACATAGAATTGCCCGTGACCTTGGGGCAAGGAGAACGCAGAAGAGTGCGGATGCTTCAGTTCGTAGTGTTGGACGTAGATTCACCTTATAATGCATTTTTGGGGAGGCCTGCCCTTGCTGAATTCAGAGCTTGTATCGCCCCTTGGTGTTTATTGCTTAAATTCCCAACCGAAGCCGGAACTGGAGTAATGAGAGGGAATCAAGTTTCTGGACGGGCCTGCTATGTTGCCGAATTAAAGATGTTGATAAAAGGACTTAACATCGAGAGTAAAGATGCCTCGCCTCCCCCAAAGGGGGGCTCGGCGTAGCAATTAGAGAGATCGACCCCGAAGGAGTTGCCCAAAGGAAAGCCTGAAGACCTGGATCCCAGAAAAGACGAGGAACAAGAGACTAGAAATGCAACTCCTAATGAAGCGATAGTGGAAATTCCCATTGATGAAGCTGATCCAACAAGAGTTTTGAAGATTGGATCTCAATTGGATCCACATCGAACCAAAGAACTAACGGACTTCTTGAAGGCGAACTTGGATGTGTTTGCCTGGACCCACGCTGACATGTATGGGATATCGCCATCCATTATAAGTCACAAACTAAATGTAAACCCGAAACATCCGCCTGTGAAGCAAAAGAGACGTATGCTGGGCCCAAAGAGGTCGGCTGCTCTCAAAGAGGAAGTGGAGAAGCTGAAGCAGAACGGATTTATTCGAGATTCGACATATCCCAACTGGATATCGAATCCCGTCTTGGTAAAGAAGCCGAATGGAAAGTGGCGGACTTGCATTAATTTTTCAGATTTGAACAAAGCTTGCCCAAAAGATAGTTTCCCACTTCCCAGGATTGACCAGCTTGTAGATTCGACAGCAGGTCATGAACTTCTCTCTTTCATGGACGCGTATTCCGGATACAATCAAATTCCTATGCACGTGCCAGATCATGAACATACGAGCTTCATTACAAATTTGGGATTATATTGTTATGTCGTAATGCCATTCGGATTAAAAAATGTCGGAGCCACTTATCAGCGCTTGGTGAACAGAATGTTTTATAATCAAATAGGGAAGACTATGGAAGTTTACGTGGATGATATGCTTGTCAAATCGAAACAGTCCTCCAGCCATACGCAAGACTTGGCGGAAATGTTTGGTATCCTGCGAATGTATCGGATGAAGTTGAATCCTCTGAAATGCTCATTTGGAGTGGCATCGGGAAAGTTCCTAGGCTTCATTGTGAGCTCCCGAGAAATTGAAATCAATCCTAGCCAAATAGCAGCGATTAGAAACATTGAAGAACCAAGAAGAATTAAAGATGTCCAAAGTCTTGTAGGGAAAGTAGCTGCGTTGAGTAGATTCATCTCCAAAGCCACAGACAAATGCGTTCCGTTTTTTGATTTGATTAAAAGGGGAAAGAAGAACTTCGAGTGGACTCCGAAATGTGTTGAGGCCTTTCGAAATTTATTGGAACTGCTAGAGAAACCGCGGATTTTGTCAAAGCCGGTGGATCACGAAGAATTGTTTGTTTACCTGGCAGTCTCGGCTCACGCCGTTAGCACAGCCCTGGTTCGAGAAGAAGACAAAGTACAAAGGCCAGTGTATTGTGTAAGCAAGAAATTATCAGCGGCAGAGCGCAACTACCCAAAGATTGAGAAGCTCGCTTACAGCCTCCTAATCACATCCCGAAAACTTCGTCACTATTTCCAAGCTCATCCCATAACCATATACACTGACCAGCCCCTAAGGCAGGTGTTGCAGAGACCCGAAGCATCGGGAAGGTTGATCAAATGGAATATAGAATTAAGTCAGTTTGATTTAAATTTTCAACCACGAAGGTCGATCAGGGGGCAAGCTCTGGCGGACTTTATAGAAGAGTTCACCATCCCAGAGGAGGAAGTAATCAATGACAAAGTGGTTAAGTCCGAGGATGAGTTAAAAATAGATCCATGGAAACTATACACAGACGGAGCTAAGAACGACCGAAGGTCCGGAGCTGGAATCGTCTTAGTCACTCCTGAAGGACGGTCGTTATATTACGCTCTACGATTAAAATTCACAGCGACTAACAATGACTCTGAATACGAAGCCCTGATTGTCGGGCTTAAGCTTGCTAGAGACCTCGGAATAAAAATGTTGGACATATTCTGTGACTCTAAAATCGTTATTTGCCAAGTGCGAGAGGAATTTGTGGCTCGGGGACCTCGACTTATCGCCTACCTCAGGAAAGTAAGAGAGCTATTGAGTAGCTTGGAGCGGTACAATATAACACACATCCCAAGAGCCGAAAACCAGAAGTCGGATAGGCTGGCAAAGCTGGCTAGTTCTGACAATACAGAAGAGACTGAAATAATTCCAATTGAAATGTTGGAATCGCCAAGCTTTGAGTCGATGGAAATTGAGTTCGCTTTCGAAGCGGAACCGGAGAAGGAGTCGTGGATGACCCCAATTAAGAACTTCCTTAAGAATGGGACACTCCCATCAAAGAAGAGTGAGAAAAAGGCTATAGTTCGCAAGGCTACCAGATATGTCATACAAGATGATATTCTTTATAGGCAAGGATTTTCTATGCCCCTGTTACGATGTATAGCACACGACGACATCAAACGTGTACTAAGAGAAGTGCATGAAGGTGAGTGTGGAGATCATACAGGAGGTCTGACTTTAGCGAAAAAGATATTGCGATATGGATACTTCTTGCCCACAATTAATAAAGATGCAGCTGATTATTCACGACGCTGCGATAAGTGCCAGAGATTCGCCAAAATCCCCAGAGCACCGTCGACCCAACTCAAGTCAATGGTGAGTCCTTGGCCATTTTCCACGTGGGGAATTGATATCATTGGAGTTCTACCGATTGATAAAGGATGAGCGAAATATGCAATAGTCGCTGTGGACTATTTTAGGAAGAGGGTGGAAGCTGAGCCCTTGACCAAAATCACGGCAAGAAAGGTGATAAGTTTCGTGGTTAGAAATATTATATGCCGATTTGGGATCCCAAGGACCATTATAACTGACAACGGAACCCAGTTTGATGGTACTGAATTCGGAAATTTCTGCCAGAAGTATAAGATTGACAAGCGATACACTGCGGTTGCTTATCCGCAGTCGAATGGGCAAGTTGAGGCAATAAACAAAGTAATAAAATCCATCCTCAAGAAGCGGTTAGAGCGCGCAAAGGCAAAATGGGTTGACGAATTGCCCCTAACTTTGTGGGCATATCGGACAACATTTAAAACGGCTACTGGTCATACCCCTTTCTCTCTCTCTTTTGGCTCAGAAGCAGTAATTCCAGTTGAGCTTGAAGTTCCTTCCCACAGGGTGACGTATTATGACCCGATGACAAATCGGGCACTCTTACTCGAGTCTCTTGATGAAATCGAAGAAAAAAGGGACGAAGCAGATTTGCGTGTGGCGAGACATCGACGTCAGGTGGCACGCTATTATGACAAAAAAAGTTCACCTTAGGACTTTTGAACCAGGAGATTTGGTGCTAAAGAGAGTCTTTCCATCCCTTCCTCACCTCAGTCCAAAGTGGGAAGGACCCTTTGTCATCCAACGGAAACTTGAAAAAGGAACCTTCAAGTTAACGACCGTAGATGGCGAAGAAGTCCCTAGAGCATGGAATGCCCAACACTTGATGCGATATCTGGATTAGAAATGTTGTACTCTTTGTTATTTTTCTTATGAACTCTGTAATAGGGCACGACTTGCCTTGGGAAAATCTGATGATATGAATAAAGGACTATAAAGTGGATGTAGGCTACGACTTAGCCGAACCACTATAAAAATATCGTGTGTTATTTACTTTTATGCATTATATATATACATTCATCGACTATTCTGTTGTGATTATGGAAAATAAGATGATTCAAAACCTGAAAAGGTTGAAAACAGTTTAAACATAAGAAAAAGCACAACGACTATTTGTGCGACAAGACATAAAAGAATGAGAAAGCGACATTCTTAACTCTAACTCTCCAAAGAGAGAGAGAGTATAAAAGCATCTCCGACTGAGCGCTGAGAAAGAGATCCTTCCCCGCTGAAAGACCGGGGAATGAATAGATTGCTGAGCTTGAACTCTAACTCTCCAGAGAGAGAGAGAGTATAAAAGGACGGGAAGACGACGTCCTCTGAGGCAAGAAGGTACACCCAGACAAGGGACCGCCTCAGTAAAAACTCTAACCTGAGTGTAAGACAGGTGAGTATAAAAGAAATGCCAGAAAAAACGACAGGCATCGACAACACAGAAAATGCTATCCCATCAGAAAATCGGGAGCATTCAGATTGCTTGATTAAGCCTTAAATAATTTGTGAGAATTGACTGGGGGGCATATATGTATACACATATTTCCTCCCTCCGTAACTTCATTTCATAACTATAGTATGACAGGCATTTTTACATAAGTGCAGAACTACTAACAAACAGATATTGCAGAAAATGAATTATTTTTTATTTACGAATGAATGAATTTGTACAGGAAAATAGCTAAAAAAGAAGGTGCAAGAGCCACTCTTGAAGCAGCAATTGTTGGTTCTCTAAATGCTAAAACGACACAAGGCAACCCACTATTTAGATTTCGAGTGAGCCTTGGACTTCTTAGCGGCTTTCTCAGCATCCTTTGCCTCTTTCTCGGCCTCTGTCAAGATTCGTTTTGATTTCTTCTTTCCTGATGATGCGGTGCTGGAACCGGTTGACTTCTTCCCGGAGGGCGGAGCGCTAGAATCAAGAGAAGATTTTTTAGCGATTTCCTCTGTAATAGATCTAGTTGAGAGCTTAACACCTAACCTTGATCCCGCATCCACAACTGCGAGAGGCTTGAGGGCTTCAGGGTCTAGTTCTTCAGCTTTTAACTGCAAGCGTTTATCTTGATCAGCTTTCATTGCAGCCAAAGTAACATCATCAGCATTTTTCGACTCCTCGACTATTGCAACCTCTGGATCTTCCTCATGTCCTCCGTCACCACCATCATCCTTTAAAGCTGCTATCATTTCTTCATCATGGGGAGTGTCAGCTTTAGACGTCTCGCTTCCTTCTCCCAAGTCTATAGGAGCAGCCTTGTCCTTCCCTCCTTTTGCCTTTCCGTAGGCTCTGCCCCAGAAGCGGCTCCTTGAGTCACATCAGTCTTTTCGGATGGCTCAATACCTACAGAGTGAGAAGCAACAGTTATCAACTCAAGCGAAAACAATGGGTTTTTCATCGATTGCTCAATCACGCGGCGAAAGGTAGAAATAGCCTTGACAAATTGAGGAGAAAAGGTAGAGATACCTTCCAAAGACTTCTCAGCTGGGGTAACTATTGTCTCTGATGCCATTTCAGGAATAGGGGATAGCAGAGTTGTTCGGGGAATTACCGGATTTTCAGGATTATACCCCTCTACTTCAGAAGTTGTGGGGGCAGTAGAAGAGGAACCAACCTCGGGAACGTTCTTCTGTTTAGTCCTCCGCCTCTCTTCTTCCATAGCATCAGCAATGAGGTGACGCCCTTCAGCTAGGCGTTCCGGCTCATCATCCCTCAAGTATTTCTCCATTAGCTTATCCTCATCGATGGAATCGACCTTGACCTCCTCTTTTTCCCACTCGACGATCTGACTCCATACTTGAACAAGAGTGGATGGGTAATCCTCGATCCAAGAAATGTTTCGGCGACGGATGATGTGTGCGAAGAATTCAATCATTAATTCGCTAAAACCCTGAATATCAGCCTCCGCCTCTGATAATTGTTTGTGGGCCTCCTCCGCAGATTTGATAGCACACTCAATATTGCCCTCCGCCAGGGCAGCTCGGTTCTCGGCCTCCAATAGCTTTGAAGCCAAGTCAGCATTCTTCTTTTCTAGCTCCACATTCCTTTTTTCTAGCTCGGCATTTTTCCGTTCAAGATCAGTATAAGCAAGGCACGACTTAGCGGCTTCTGACTTAGCATCATCAGCTTGCTTTTTTAACTCAGAACGCTCTTGAGTGTGAGATTCAAGCAAGTCATGATAACGTTTTTGCATATCCTCAAACTGTTGTTTGAAGTTGGTAGCATCCCTCTGAGCAATAGCAAGCTGGGCCTGTGTGTCCTCCAAATCTTTACCAAGGTTTTTTAAGGCCTTAGCATCTTCTTCCGCGGTTTTTTGCATTGAATCAACATTCGTGATTAGAGTACGAATGATTCTAGAAAGATTGCGTGAATATTTAAACATCTCAGAATACTGTTTTTCAACCGCGTCTATCTTTGCTTTGGCCTCATCTGCCCAATTAGAGGAAACAGGTTCAAGGGCAGGTAAAAAAGTCAAAGTCTCGAAGTAGTGTTCGGGAAATTGCTCCTCCAAATACGCCCGCTTTATTGCAGTTTCCGCATCTAGTGGGGGAGGAGCGGGAATCGTCAATTCGGTGTCCCTGTGTGTGGAGGATTCCATAGTTTTTTTATCTGTCCTAGGTTGTTTAGTAGCAGGGACCTTGTGCTTACTTCGAGACCCAGTATCTTTTGGAGGACTTCTCTCTCTGCTGCGCTTTTCATGGGAAGAAGTGGAGTCTTTCGATTGTGGCCTGTCCTCTTCCCTACGGCTTTGATAACCTTTATATTTCTCCTGATCCGACCGAACGGGAGAGCGAGAACGTGAGGGTCGAGAGCGATAGGGATCATAAGGCCTTCTCTCCTCCCTACCGCGATCATCGCGGCGGTCATACTCGATATCCTGAGGTGGATTAGACATGCTACGGCAGAGCTTCCTGATATCATAGTAAGATCGAGACATCGTGCCTGCACAATAAGACAAATGAAATTCAGAATCAATAGATTCACAAAGAGAGAGGTGCAATGAATGCTAATGCTATTGTGTAAAGCGTGTCCTAAGTGGTGTGTGTCCCCCCAACCAACCCGAGTTCGAAGCTAGACTAGTACGGGCAGGCTCTTTGGCCTTAGCAGGAGTGTTCTCTTCAGAAAAGGTGAAGACTAAGGGATCCTTCCTGAAATCCTCTGAAGTGTATATAGTTTCAGGTAAGGGGAGATCCCCCAAACCCTGAAATATTGGGTCATCAGTACTAGGGACATCTCCCTCGGAAGCATTAATTGGCGACTCTTTGGAGGATGTTGATTTTTCCAGAGAAGTAGCCTCCTCGGGGGCAGTATATCCTTCACGATGCTTTTCGGCCAGGTTAGCCAATTCGTCATCTTGAGTGGAAGACGGAGAAGGTGAAGTCTGAAGAGGCACTGCAGGAACTCCCGAACCTTCTCCTATCTCTGGGACTACATCCACTGGAGGAATATATACGTATGGAGCCGTCCCATGACCAATACTACGAAAAACGGATAACAGCCCATGAAAGTGAAGATATTCGTCCTTAAGGACTTAATTGATAGTCAAGAATTTCTGGTCGCCATTAAGAAGTTGGTGCATCCGGTCAAAGAACACCCGATCTGATATTTGTTTTGGATTGTCGACTGCAAACAAAAAGAAAAACAAGTTAAGGCGATGACTCGAGTGTATAGAGCCCGGATTTAGAAAATCAGTGCTTTACTTGATTTCGTCCACCTCCTGGCACATGCAGGCTGTCGCTTCACATAGAACCATTCCAGTCTGGAATCTCCAGCTTTACTGCTGAATGGCGCTGAGATTATCTTCCTCTTAGGAACAGACTCAAAATAACAGAAAGATGGAGTCTCTCGAGTTAGATGCTTGAAGTTATAAAAGAAATGAACGTCATTGAAATTGAGCTCTATGCCTAAGATCTCACAGTATGCTATGTATAAAGTGTGCAAGTAGGCATAAGAATTGGGATGCAGCTAAATGGGGGCAATCAGCATTTGTCTTAGAAAGTCAACGATGAAGGGAGAAAATGGAGGGATAGCACCGACCATACACATCAACCGAGTGACCGCCATATATCCTTCTGGAGGGTTGTGGGGACGGTCAGATCTCGTAGGCGCTAGAGTGTCCTTTTTCATTATCCCGTATTTCAAACAAATTCGGGTAAGCCGGTCGTTGTCGATAGTAGATTCAACGGAATCTTGGGGTGATTCCAATATGACAGCCGATTCAAACTCATCAGGAGCCCGGTCGTCGCCAACCCATCATTCCTCTTCAAAACCTAGAGAAACTTCATTCTCTGAAGACACTTCGTCATTTTCATGATTTCCAACCTCATAGTCTGAACCCTCATTATTCCATTCTGGATCCGACGGAGAAGATATGTCCTCGAGAGCAATTTTGCTGGAGGTTTCCGGGGCTTCTTTCTTTTCAGCTATTCTGGAAGAGCGTCTGGGTCTCATGGTCATAAAACTATTGAAGAAGCAATAGCACATATTAGAGCAAATTAGCCTGTATCCCCCCGTGCATGTGTGCAAACTAAGGTGTAAACAATGTATGCGGAAAGTGCAAAGTAAATGTTTAAAAGTGCGACGAAAAAGTTTGGCAAAATATTAAGAGTTGAAGTAATTCTCGATGTCCAGTTACGTTCGCAAGGCACTATCCTAACTGTCCATTAAATTGAAGATTATGCCGAAAGTTGATTGGGCCAGTTAGACGAGTTTTTATGCGTTAAGGTAGACTGTGCTTCGGTTCGGTTCGGGTGAATTCGTTGGGATCGGATCGGGGGCATGGCCTTAGGCTTGGATATCTCATTGAAACTCAGAAATCGAAATCGGATCGGATCGGAGGCAAAGTCCCCTAATGGATCGGATCGGATCACATAAAGTTATACTTCTTCGTCATATTACGGTCCGACCCGATCCGGTTAGGTAGGCTCCTTTACCCCTTCTTTAAATACTTGCTCCGACCCGATCTGATCTCCTGGATTTCTTTTCTTTTTCCTTTCTTACTTTCCCCGACCCGGTCAGATTTCCCGAACTTCCTTCCCTTTTCCCTTATTTTTCTCACTTTCCCTATTCCTCCGAACCGAACCGATTCCCTATTATCTTCTTCTTCTCCTTCACCCTCTTTCTTCCCTAACCGACGCCAAGGCCAGTTTCGTGCCAGTCACTCAAACCAAAACCAAGCAATCATACGTTGGAGCACTCAACAATGGATTCCAATCCCCTCCGTTCCAATCTCGAGATGGTGACGAGTATACTGACAACGATGATGAGGAGGGGGTCACGGTGGCAAGGTCATCAGAGTTTCATTCTCGAATCATCCTAATCGTCTACGAATCCGAATCGAGAGTAATTAAAGAAGGGATTGTTCAAAGTTTTATAACCTACCGGTGTGATTACTTCGAGAATTAAGAAGAATTTTGAGGTTTCACGAATTGAGTTTTTTCTCGTTTTGCAGAAATCGAGCAGTAAAATAGTAAAAATGAAAGAAGGAAGGAGGCAGTGTTTATATAGAAGAGGAGTGTGACTATTCGTCTCCCCATTCGGATCGGACCGATAGCCCAATAGCAGAACCCCCGTTCGGATCGGATAGGCAGTCCAGAAGTAAAGCTTGGCCTAATAGTCCAATGGAAAATAGAAAGGAGAAGGGGTCTATTCAGATCGGAATCCGAACCGAACCGAGTTCTTTAGCTCAGCAACGAACTGAATTGAAATTTGAAGAAAAAGATGAAAACACAAGGAAAATCAAAAGAAAAATCACCTCGAAGAGCGCTGTGCAATGATGGTCAAAGCATGCTCCATCTCCAACAGAAGCATCCTTTGAGGGGGCAAAATGTTAGCCCACTTTGTGAACTGGGCAACACAAAGTCAAGATGTGAAATATTAAGAGCTTGAAAAACACTGAAGCGGGTCGGATCGGAGCAGCGTATCGATTCGGATCGGATAAAGTTTTCTGTTCGGATAGGTGAACCGCTGCTATTGGAATTAGAGAGACACAGCTGTTCAGATTGGAGAGGAATCTACTTCCAGTTGGATCGGAAAGCCACCCAATCGCTACAGAGATAGATCGGAGCGGAGCAGAGTAAGAAGAAGGGAGAATCAGTCCTAAATTAATCTGGGTCGGATCGGAGACGCCGATCCGAACCCCTTGAGCATACTCTTCCGATCCGAACCCATTTTCCACATCACTCCCCGGCATAGGCGCCTGGTTATTCGGAGCGGCTATGACCAGTTCCTACCCACAACGTCCACTACCCTGATGCGTTGTCAACATAGAAATCCATCCGAACCCGAGGCTGATGGGATGAATGACACGTGGCTCCGATCTGGATCGGTTTTTGAGCAAATTCTCACCGATAAATACCCCGTCTGGAGACAAAGGAAAGGATCTTTTTCTGGCACTTTGAGAGTTCAACCACCTTCATAATCCAATTTCCAGCATTCCCGGAAAATCTAAATCTTCTTTCATTATTTGTTTTTAGATAATTGAGTGATTGTAAGTGAGTTGTGAGAGAAATCAAGTGAATATTTCATTGTATTTGCAACTAAATCATTGAAAATAGTGAAAGACAAGTGGACGTAGGCATTTCTTGCCGAACCACTAAAAATCCTGTGTGCTCATTTTTATTTTTGATCTCATTTCATTCTGCTTTTAATCAATTTGGGTGTTAGAACCACGTTTTTGGTCTAACATGTTGTAATAGTTTATTTGAGATTCATGCAAGTATATGATTTACTGTTATGCCAAAATAAGGTATAATTCTATGGTCATCTTTAGTGTAATTTGATCCATTTTAGTATTATGATTCATATGAAATTAAGTTGGAATTGGTATCATAGTTCGAGTATAAAAATCATGTTTTTGTGATAGTGACAAAAGCAAGCATCTTTGTAAGCTTGTATTAATTTTATGAACATGACTAAACTATGTTTGTTATTATGCCTAGTTGAAAACATGTTTTTAGGATTATGTTGTTATCATAATCATATGATAATATATGTGACACATAAGTTACATTAGAATTACACTAGAATTACATTCCACTTGCAAGTTTATATAGATAGATTAAGAACAATGATTTATGTTTATGCCATGATTATATGATTAGAATGGTTCATGTTTTAGTATTGATAATGCCATGATTATATGAATAGAATTATTCATGTTTAAGTATTGATTATGCCATGATTATATGAATAAAATGATTCATGCTATGCCATGATTATGTGATGTTACAATTGCAAGTTCACATGTGCCTACTTTATGTCTATTGAATCGTTCGTTGCAAGTTCTTGCGTTCACACTCCCCTTTTTCATGTTACCTTATAAACACTATGTTATAAGCCTCCCCTTTTCATTTGGCTAAATTGGGTTTAAGTATTAAACCCAACACACCTTACATTGGAGCGAACGTATAAAACGGGGGTAATGACGTTTGGGCTAAAATATAGAACATATGTGTTGGCATGTTTAACGCATGCCAACTACCTTGAAAACAATTAAGTGGCATAAATAAATTTTAACCAATAAAGATGAATTTGAATAATGGGCCGCAAATGTTTACATATAAAAAGAAAAGAGACAAAATATGTAAATGTAGAAAATACGATGTGTTTAACCCGAGGTTGGATTGAGTTGTGATGTAAACCTGCCCGGAACCGCCCGGCTGTCCAGTAGTCACAACAATACCTATCCAATGTGCGTGGTTAAACACGGAGCCCAATAAGGACCCGAGGTTAGACTGAGTTATGGCGTAAGACTGCCCGGACCCAACCGGCAACAGGCAGCCACAACAATATCTGTCTAATGTGAGAGGTCAAGGATTTAATAAGACAATTAAGGCTGAGTCAGGGTTGATAGGATTAAGTAAATTATTTTAATACTTAATCAAAATCGAACAAGCTAAACTAAACAGACTGATTGGGGGTTAGGTTTATAAAACACTTAACCAACTTAGCATGTTGGCTAGAAATAGAAAACCTATTAGCGGGGGACCCTTTTCAGTAGTAACCCTACAAGGCGTATCATGATACCCTGAAACTAGGCAGGGTGGGGCACGATTATTGGGCTGACTATAAGAGGTCAAATCGACGGCGGTGGTGCAGCAGTGTAGGTTCTAACGGGGTGCGGGCGTGCACACACTCCGGCGCAGAAAAATAAGTCACTAGGCACCAATAGCATACCTGTGCATTCTAGGATTGTGTTGGGCCGCCACCAGGGGACTTGATACACCCCATGGTGGGACCAGCATAGGTAACTACAACATCGGGGGCCATAAGACACATGTAACTATGCGAGTAGGAGCCGATCATCATAAAATGGATCATTTCACCCTGATTATGTGGTGCCTGTTGGGAACTAGTTTATATGTGTACAGAGATTGACATGGGGTACGACAGTATATTCGACCCTAGACAACTTAACTTAGTTTATGGTGCTTTCCCATTTCTAGTTTATACTTATCATACCCAGTTCTTTATTCATAGACTGAATAGTCCTAGACTTACTCAGGCTTTATGTCTGACTCTACCTTTCTTTCTTCTTCTTTTCTTCCGTCCCCCCCCCCCCCCAGGTCCACAGGGAGGGAATACCGCAGCTTGAACAACCTTCATATCCAGCTTGAAGAGAAAGAATGTATTGCTTGGGTCTTTTCGTTTTGGACTATGGTTTGGACAGCAATTATGGGACTTTTGCAGTTTATTTTTGTTTTCTTTATGCTACTTTAAATAATGTAATCAAGACAGTTATGAAGATGTTATGTTTTTGGAAGTATTGTAAGACAATTATGGTATGGTTGGTGTAACACGTATTTTAATGAAATAAAAGTTGTTGTTTTCCGTTGTTCAAAAATATGTATTCTTATATCTGTCTTGTATATCTGTGACTTATACTTATAAACCTCCACCAAAATTAGGGCATTCCCTTTGAGAGTGACCCTAACGGAGGTGGGGTGTTTCCCTTGGTATCAGAGCGAGTTTACCAGATAAGATAAAAAGTTTTGAAAAAATATTTTCAAAAAGGAAATTTAAACATGCATTTTTAAGATAAAATATTATTTTATTTTAAAAGGCAAAGTCCCCCCCAAAGCCATAGGAACTATCTCTTATCCTTCGTTTTGAATCTATCCTTTTTGTTTCAGCATGTCCGAAGAACTTAACTTGCCAGAAGGTGTACCAATACCTGGTTGGTTTAGACGGTTCTTAGAAGCAAGGGCCACTCAGCCAGGTCCTACCGTTCCTCCTCCCCCAGCTGTAGGAAATCATCCAGCTGCAACAGCACCTCTTCCTCCACCTCCTCCGCGGGGAAACACCTTTGCTAAGATATGTAAAGATTTTAAAGCTATGGGAGGAAAGGATTTTCATGGAACTGAGTCCTTCGTGGCAGCTAGAAATTGGCTGAAAGAAACCGAGGACTTATTCATCGTCTTTGAGGTAGAGGATAGACAGAAAGTACAACTGGCAGTATGGCTACTTAAATGCGAGGCTTCCTACTGGTGGGAAGTCACTAATGCAGAAAGACCAGTGGAAACATGGGAGGACTTTAGGGCAAGGTTTGAGGATAAATTTCTCTCAGACGCAGAAAGGAGTTTGCAGTTGGAAAAATTCTTATTTCTTAAGCAAGGGAACAAGACAGTCAAAGAGTATGTTAATCAGTTCGATGAGCTGGCTAGGTTCGGACTGGACCTAGTCAACACCCCGCAGAAGAAGGCTCTCCGTTTTGTCAAAGGGTTGAATGAGCCATTACACAGTTTGGCCATGACCCATATACCCATGGGAGCTACGTATGAAAGGTTGGTACAGATGGCGTTGCTGAACGAAGAGGATAAAGGCAAGAAGGAGACAAAGGAAGAAACTCTCAAGGGAAGAAAGAGGGTTTGCAACCTAAGAATATGGACTTTAAGAGGGGCGGGAAAGGCAACAAGGAGAAGAGGAAGTGTAATTTCTGTGGCAAAGTGGGGCACTTAGTGAAAGATTGCCGGAAAAAGAAGGCCAAGATGAATGGTGGGTGCTTTTCATGCGGTGAGACAGGCCACATGGCTAAGGACTACCCAAAGAAACGAGGACAGGGGCAGAGGGCTGGATCCACCTCAGGGGCACAAGTTCATGTACTAGAAGCGCCACCTCTACAACAGCGAGGTATAAATACTTCTGTAGAAAGTGTAGTTTATCTTTATGATCACCTCGTTCACACTTTATTTGATTCTGGCGCATCACACTCCTTTATCTCGTCTGCTTTAGTAGAATCTCTGCACCTAAAAACTAGTATGGTAGAGGACCCCTTAATTGTTTCAAACCCAATTGGGGGCCCAGCTCATTTGTCTATGATCTGTTTGGGATTGAAAATTTCTATTCTAAGCGTAGAATTTAAATGTAGTGCCTTTGTTTTGGGCTTTTCGGGGTATGGTTTGATTTTGGGCATGGATTGGCTATCCAGTAATGGGGCCATCCTTGATTGTGAGAAAAGGGTTGTTAGGCTCCTAACCCAGCTCGGTAATACTTTGGAAATTTCTTATAATCCCTCGTATGCGGTTATGCTTATTTACCTTGAATCGCTAGATGCCTCCGTTGAAAATTTGCAATCGGTTAGAGTGGTCCGGGAATATCCGGATGTCTTCGAAGAGGTGAAGGGCTTGCCTCCGAAGCGGGAGATAGACTTCCGTATATATCTTGTAGATAATGCAAAGCCCGTTGCATTGCCCGTTAGACACATGGCTCCACGGGAAAGGAAAGAGCTCAGTAAACAGATTAAAGAGCTTCTAGAAAAGGGGTTCATTAGGAGAAGCATTTCAGAATGGGGCGCTCCAGTGGTGTTCGCTACAAAGGCGGATGGTTCACTCCGTCTATGTGTTGACTATAGGGAGCTCAACAAGCTGACGAAAAAGAATAGGCATCCTCTCCCCAGAATTGACGATTTGTTTGATCAGCTTGTAGGAGCTTCTGTTTTCTCCCAACTCGATTTAGCAACCGGTTTTCATCAGCTAAGGGTGGCTGAAGATAGTATCGATAAAACGGCATTCAGAACCCCAAACGGCTTCATTGAATGGCTTGTCATGCCTTTCGGCTTGACAAATGCACCTGCTTACTTCGTGGACCTGATGAGTAGGGTATTCAGAGATTTCCTCAATAAGTTCGTAGTGGTCTTCGTAGACGATATCTTGATCTTCTCAAAGAATGAGGAAGAGCATGCTCAGCACTTAAGGGTAATCATGGAAACTCTGCGAGTCCATCAGCTAAAAGCCAAATTCTCCAAATGCCACTTTTGGAGAGAAGAAGTGAGGTTCCTTGGGCACATAGTATCCAAACAAGAGTTAGCTGTGGACCCTGCTAAGGTAGTGGCGATACAGGATTGGAAGACACCAAGGAATGCAACTGAGGTCCGAAGTTTTCTAGGACTAGCAGGTTTCTATCGAAAGTTCATAAGGGATTTTGCGAAAATCTCAGCTCCGCTCACAAAGTTGACCAAGAAGAATCTAGTGTTCAATTGGGACTTGGATTGCGAGTTTGCTTTCCAGCGACTGAAAAGGGCTCTTACAACAGCCTCAGTTTTGACGTTGCCAGATGGAAGCAAGATGTTCACCGTTTATACAGATGCATGTGGGACAGGGTTAGGCGCCGTCTTAATGCAAGAAGGAAGGGTAGTAGCTTATGGCGGGAGACAATTGAAAGTGCACGAAAAGAACTACCCGACCCACGATCTTGAGTTAGCTGCCATCGTCTTTGCACTCAAGGATCGGCGACACTATCTCCTAGGTGAGAAGTTCGAACTTTACACTGACCATAAATCGTTGAAATACCTTTTCTCGCAGAAGGACCTTAACTTGAGGCAACAGAGATGGATGGAGTTTCTTGCCTCGTATGATTTCGAGATCTCCTATACTCCGAGCAAAGGCAACGTAGTGGCAGACCCGTTGAGCCGAAAGAAACTGACCCTAAGCCCGCTGTTTGTTGAAAGACAAAGCCTAGAGTTTATAGCCAGCTTTGACTTTAGGCACTCCTCCGATTTTGTACCAGGCTTACTAGCATCCCTCGAAGTACGCCCGACTTTAGTGGACTCAATAGGGACAGCACAACGCGAAGACCCTTAGTTTGTGGAAACGATTGATAGGCTAATTAGGGGTGAGACTTCAAGTCACCTCAACAGATACTCCATTGACGATAAGGGTTGGCTAAGGCGAGACGGAAGATTATGCGTCCCACAGACAAGGGATTTAGTAAAGAAGGTTCTCGAGGAAGCACATCACTCCAAGATGACGATACACCCAGGCGGAGATAAAATGTACAAGGACATAAAAAGAACTTTCTTTTAGAACAGAATGGAGAAAGACGTGGCAGAATTCGTTTCTAAGTGTATGGTGTGCCAACAGGTTAAGGCGGAACAGAAAAAGCCTGGCGGTCTGCTACATCCTCTAGAGGTCCCGCAGTGGAAGTGGGATAGCATCTCAATGGACTTCATCGATGGGCTGCCTAGGTCTAGGAGAGGCAACACTAGCATTTGGGTAATAGTGGATAGGCTTACTAAAAGCGCCCACTTTTTACCTGTCAAAAGTAAAAGAACTGCCTCATCTCTAGCATCTCTTTACCTCAAGGAAATTGTCCGACTCCATGGAATACCGTCCAGCATTGTTAGTGACCGAGACCCTATCTTCACAAGTGAGTTTTGGCGGAGTCTACAAGAAGCGGTAGGCAAACAGTTATGCTTGAGCACAGCCTATCATCCCTAAACCGATGGCCAAACAGAAAGAGTGAACAGGGTTTTAGAGGACCTTTTAAGACTGTGCGTCCTTGACTTCGGAGGGACATGGGAAGACCATCTTCCTTTGGTGGAGTTTGCCTACAACAATAGCTATCAAGCAACCATCGGAATGGCACCCTTCGAAGCTTTATATGGAAGACCTTGTCGATCACCCACTTGTTGGTGGGAGTCTACTGATAAGCTCATACTTGGACCAGATATGATCCGAGAGACTTCAGAAAAAGTAGACTTAATACGAAGAAGGATGAAGACGGCCCAAGACAGACAAAAGTCCTACGCCGACAAGAGGAGGACCGACCTTGAATTTGAGGTTGGGGACAGAGTTTTTCTTAAGGTATCTCCGCTAAGGAACGTTGTTCGTTTTGGAACCACAGGAAAGCTAGCACCAAGGTTCGTAGGTCCATTCCCTATCATTGAGAAAATTGGGAAAATGGCCTATAGATTAGAGCTACCCAAAAAATTGGCCGGAGTTCACAACGTCTTTCACGTTTCACATCTCCGAAAATGTCTACATGAGTCTGCTGAAGTGGTAGAGCCAAATATCCTAGAAGAAGCTGAAGTGGAACGCGAAGCAACCGTAAGGAAAGTTCCAACCCGCATATTAGGAACATAAGTGAAGAAGCTACGCAACCGCGAAGTCAAGCTCGTCAAAGTTCAGTGGAGCGACGCCGAAGAAGATGCAACTTGGGAAACTGAAGCTAAAATACGCGCAGCCTACCCTTTTCTTTTCGAGGGTACATCTTTGATCTTTCCTTTTTCCTTAATTTGCGCTTTTATCTATCTTTTTAGGTATATCTCCTCGACCTTGTCTTTTAGGAAGAAACCCTTTGGATGAAAACATGTAATTGAAACATGTTATGGATGATGATTGCAAGTGGTTGCAAGTGATTGCTAGTGGTTGCTCATGGTTGCATATACGCACGCAATCTAGGTTTTAGATCGGCTCAATCACTTCATATTGCATATGCATATATGTTTGCATTCGTATATGGTTGAACTTTAATGTGTTGTCATATGGATGTTGCATTTGTATGAATGATTGTGCACTCATGTAGAATCATGAATAGGAGGATTTGCATACATAATGGATTCATGGCACTTACATAATTCGCGTTAAGGAGGTCAACTGAATCAGTAGACCGCCTGATTTTGCATTAGATAAGTACATGTACACACACACTTCGCATATTTTCATGAAGCATTAGAAGTCTTTTAAGGACAATGGATGCTCGTGTTTGATGGATGAGTAGATGGGTGTTTGGATGTTAGGATGTACATTCTTCCTGAACTTGACGATTTCGGGACGAAATCCTTTTAAGTGGGGGAGAATGTAACACCCCGTGTATTTTATAACAGTGAAATTCACAAATTAAAGTATAATAAATTTCAAATCAAAGTATTAAGGGAAACGGGATATGCCATTGCGTTCGTCTCGGAAAAATACGCGAAATAGAGTCCGAGTTTTCGAAAAACGGAGCACGTATGACCAAATTATGGGCTGATGAAGTTTCAGAAAATTCGAAATTCGAAAATAGATTTGAATTTCAGCCCAATCAGAGTAGGCGGGAAAAGTTCCTGCCCAACCCGCTAGGTCGACCTGGGGGTCGACCCTAGGGTCGACCTGCCAGGCCATGTCGACCTGGGAGTCGACCTAGGTGTCGACCTGCCCCAGGCAGGTTGACTCTAGAGTCGACCTGGGGGTCGACTGGGGAGTCGACCTGGCCCCTGAGCCAGGTCGAACCCATCCCCCCTGGCTGGCCTAGTCTGTGTTTGGACGATTTTCTGAGCCTGGCCTTGTCACTATGGCTAGGTGTCAGCTCCTGGTTGGTCCCTCCTTCAAACGAACGGCTATTATTAAACCAAGCTTCATCGACGGTCTAAATCAACTCACAAACTCTATAAAAAGGACCTAAGACTAACCCTAATTCACATAAACTAAAATGGAGATGAAACCGTCATGCTGTTGAGGAGAGACTGAGGATAGCCGTCAGAAATAGAGAGACAATTAGGAGATAAATCAAAAGCTTAAAGCAACGTTAATCAAATCAAAGCAACGCCTACAACAAAGGATAGCATCTCCAAATTCAGAATTCAGATTCCTGAATTGAAGATTCGTCATACGTTGTAAATAGAGTGCTATTCCGATGTGAATTAAATAATTGTGTTGATTTGTGTAAAGTAAGAAATGGAATTGTGGCGATAATAATCTATATTTGTATGTTGCTTTGATGCTAAATGATTTGGGAATATTATGGTATACGATTGGATATTTGCAAGTACGTGATTTGCGTTGGAAGTTAACAACGAAATGGAATTGTGGCGATAATGATCTATATTTGCATGTTATTTTGATTCTAAACGATTTGGCAATGCTAGGGTGTACGATTGGATTCACACAAGTATATGATTTATGTTGACAACCACATGTTGTGGAATTTTAATTGGGATTCATGCAAGCATATGATTAATATTGAAAACTACATGTTTGTGGTAGTTATTTACAACACCCATTTGATAATTGCAAGTATATGATTCATGTTGAAAGTAACAACTATATGTTGTAATAGTTTATTTAAGATTCATGCAAGTATATGATTTACTGTTATGCCAAAATAAGGTATAATTCTATGGTCATCCTTAGTGTAATTTGGTCCATTTGAGTATTATGATTCATATGAAGTTATGTTGGAATTTGCATCATAGTTCGAGTATAAAAATCATGTTTTTGTGATAGTGAAAAAAGCAAGCTTCTTTGTAAGCTTGTATTAATTTTATGAACATGACTAAACTATGTTTGTTATTATGCCTAGTTGAAAACATGTTTTTAGGCTTATGTTGTTATCATAATCATATGATAATATATGTGACACATAAGTTACATTAGAATTACACTAGAATTACATTCCACTTGAAAGTTTATATAGATAGATTAAGAACAATGATTTATATTTATGCCATGATTATATGATTAGAATGGTTCATGTTTTAGTATTGATTATGCCATGATTATACGAATAGAATGATTCATGTTTAATTATTGATTATCCCATGATTATATGAATAAAATGATTCATGCTATGCCATGATTATATGATGTTACAATTGCAAGTTCACATATGCCTACTTTATGTCAATTGAAACGTTCGTTGCAAGTTCTTGCGTTCACACTCCCCTTTTTCATGTTA
Source organism: Allium sativum (assembly GCA_030737875.1). Classification (NCBI taxonomy): domain Eukaryota; kingdom Viridiplantae; phylum Streptophyta; class Magnoliopsida; order Asparagales; family Amaryllidaceae; genus Allium; species Allium sativum. The sequence goes on along the minus strand of CM060916.1, from coordinate 220,765,389 downwards.
CCTTATAAACACTATGTTATAAGCCTCCCCTTTTCATTTGGCTAAATTGGGTTTAAGTATTAAACCCAACACACCTTACATTGGAGCGAACGTATAAAACGGGGGTAATGACGTTTGGGCTAAAATATAGAACATATGTGTTGGCATGTTTAACGCATGCCAACTACGTTGAAAACAATTAAGTGACATAAATAAATTTTAACCAATAAAGATGAATTTGAATAATGGGCCGCAAATGTTTACATATAAAAATAAAAGAGACAAAATATGTAAATGTAGAAAATACGATGTGTTTAACCCGAGGTTGGATTGAGTTGTGATGTAAACCTGCCCGGAACCGCCCGGCTGTCCAGTAGTCACAACAATACCTATCCAATGTGGGTGGTTAAACACGGAGCCCAATAAGGACCCGAGGTTAGACTGAGTTGTGGCGTAAGACTTCCCGGACCCAACCGGCAACAGGCAGCCACAACAATACCTGTCTGATGTGAGAGGTCAAGGCTTTAATAAGACAATTAAGGCTGGGTCAGGGTTGATAGGATTAAGTAAATTATATTAATACTTAATCAAAATGGAACATGCTAAACTAAACAGACTGAGTGGGGGTTAGGTTTATAAAACACTTAACCAACTTAGCATGTTGGCTAGAAATAGAAAACCTAGTAGCGGGGGACCCTTTTCAGCACTAACCCTACAAGGCGTATCATGATACCCTGAAACTAGGCAGGGTGGGGCACGATTACTGCGCTGACTGTAAGAGGTCAAATCGACGACGGTGGTGCAGCAGTGTAGGTTCTAACGGGGTGCGGGCGTGCACACACTTCGACGCAGAAAAATAAGGCACTGGGCACCAGTAGCATACCTGTGCATTCTAGGATTGCGTCGGGCCGCCACCATGGGACTTGATACACCCCATGATGGGACCAGCATAGGTAACTACAACATCGGGGGCCATTAGACACATGTAACTATGCGAGTAGGAGCCGATCATCATAAAATGGATCATTTCACCCTGATTATGGGGTGCCTGTTGGGAACTAGTTTATATGGGTACAGAGATTGATATGGGGTACGACAATATATTCGACCCTAGACAACTTAACTTAGTTTATGGTGCTTTCCCATTTCTAGTTTATACTTATCATACCCAGTTCTTTATTCATAGACTGAATAGTCCTAGACTTACTCAGGCTTTATGTCTGACTCTACCTTTCTTTCGTCTTCTTTTCTTCCGTCCCCCCCCCCCCCCCCAGGTCCACAGGGAGGGAATACCGCAGCTTGACCAGCCTTCATATCCAGCTCGAAGAGAAAGAATGTATTGCTTGGATCTTTTCGTTTTGGACTATGGCTTTGGACAGCAATTATGGGACTTTTGCAGTTTATTTATGTTTTCTTTATGCTTCTTTAAATAATGTAATCAAGACAATTATGAAGATGTTATGTTTTTGGAAGTATTGTAAGACAATTATGGTATGGTTGGTGTAACACGTATTTTAATGAAATAAAAGTTGTTGTTTTCCGCTGTTCAAAAATATGTGTTCTTATATCTGTCTTGTATATCTGTGACTTATACTTATAAACCTCCACCAAAATTAGGGCATTCCCTTTAAGAGTGACCCTAACGGAGGTGGGGTGTTTCATTAATTATGTGTAATTAATCGCCTAAGACATGAGGTTAGACTCTTTTGTGGTGTAAGAGTGTCCGGACCCGCCCGGCAAATCCAGCTGCTACAAATGTCAGTCTAATGTGGGACGTCTTAGGCATAAATTAAATGCGTAACAATTGTAAAGACACGAGGTTAGGCTCGTTTGTGGTGTAAGACTGCCCGGACCCACACGGGAAATCCAGCTGCCAAAAATGCCAATATAATGTGGGAGGTCATTACAAGGTTACGGTCTTAATGAATTAAGAAACACTTAACCAGATAAACATGTAGTGGGACATGAGGGGGTTAAGTGGGTGCCTTGGGTGGCATGTGGAATTTAGTGGGTGCCTTGGGTGGCATTTGAAATACTATTAGAAGCACTTAACCAAGATTGAAACATGTAAGAAGACATGAATAAGAATGGGGTTAAGTGGGAAAAACCTTAGAGGGGATCAAGCATTTGTGGAAAGCTTGTGTCATGCATGGGGGCCCTTTTCAAACCAGTAACCCATTAAGTATCTTTGTGGGCTTCACCCAATTCGAGGACGGGACACGCGTACTGGATTTGATTATAAGAGGTCAAAACAGATCAGTGGTGGCAACGCAAGTCCAACGGGTTCATATGCGTGTGTGGGCCTGGGCTGGTAGGTAAGACGTTGTTGCATCGTGTAGACATAAGCCGTGCATTTTTGGTTGTATCGGGTTGCCACTTTGGGGAGTGATACACCCCACTGTGGGGCCAGCACGGATATCTACGAGAGAGGGAGTCGATCGAATGGGGTAGTGGGTACACATAGTGGAGATAGGGACAGACGACACCTATGGAGGTAGCTAGAGGTACACGAAACTACCATTAGCAGTATTAAGTTCTATAGGCGGGATCAACCTTTAGGGTGACTAGTGGTGGTGCAGTGTAGTAATTATCTTATAGTGACTAGGTGCCCCTTTAACATTATCTTGGTTCATCTTATTTCCTTGTTTTGTTCTGTCATACCTATTTGTTCACAGTCATTTCCTTATTTTCCAACTTATGCCGTATCCTAGCTATTTTGATAATTGTGTTGTTAAAGTTATCGCACTCGCCAGACTTTATGTCTGACCTCCTTTCTTTCCACCTCTTTTCTTCCTTTCCCCCCTCAGGTTTGCAAGGAGGGAGTACTACAGCTTAGTGCTGATTTATTTCAGTTGCTTGAAGAGAGTAGATATATCGCTTGGGACTCTCTCATCTTTATCGCTTTGCTTATGCTCAGTGGGGATTTATGCATTTATATTATCTAAGTATTTGCTTCTTTATGTACTTTGAAGTTTTTGGAAAAGACTACTGATCCTATTGTAATAGTTTTGGAGACTACTTGTGTAAACTTGTTTTGAGTTATGATGCTATGAAATAAGTTTTTCACTTCCGCTGTGTTGTTTTATTTATTTATTTTTGTAATTTGTCTGTTCTATACACCAATAACGCTCTATGGACATTGATGCATTCCCTTTGTGAGTGACATTAATGGACATGGGGTGTTACAGAGATTATGGCGAAATTTAAGGAGTTAGAATATTTTAAGAAGATTTGATAATTATGAATCGATATATTGATATATATATATATATATATATATATATATATATATAGAATTCGATAAGGAAACGAATTTAAAATAGAATATTATAAACAAAAAGAAAATCTATAATTAAATATGGTAAAATTAGAAAGAGAAATATATACGGGTTTAAAAATGAATAATTGGTTTTCATGATGTTGAGTGTCTTGTTCGTTTTGAAGTTAAGGATGTTTTCAGTCAAGGTTTGAGAGGTAGTTATACCCCAACTTGATTGACTTCGTTTTTAACCGATAAATAGCAAGATCTAGTTTCGAAGAGAAATGTTTGAATAAGAGTTAGTTGAATGTAGTGTTTTGGGTTGTTCTAACGATGTTTTACACAATATTCGTTTTAACCCAAGTAAGTGGAAATTTAGAAATATAATAAATAAATATTTCCTGAGTGCAGAAATGAATGGGCGTGAAAGAGATAAGTAATTGGAATGTTTTCCAGCTATAAATAGAAGATATTTTCCATGTATAAAAAATAAAAGGAGGCGATATATGGAAATGTTTTCCAAATAGCGTAAGAGCTCAAGATGATTATCAAAAATATCATGTTAACGAATATGGATAAGGAAATGGAGAAGTGTTTTAATTAATGAAATATCAATTAAATGGCCCAGTGATCTATTTGATGCTTTGAATGAATGTTTGTTTTCTTTGATAGTTAAATAACCGACTATAGAAGTATTTGTCAATATCGTTGTCAATATGGAGAGACCAGTTGAATTATTATCCGAGAACCTCTCCGTATTGGCAGTAGCGTTGTGAATTAGATTATATGAAGATAATCGAAGATGGAGTAAAGTGCAAGGGCTTTTTCTATTAATAGAAATTGTGCCTTCGGTTTCGTTCAATCCCAGAACGAACGTATATGGACGAATGTCTGACAAAGTATTTCCAATGATCGAATATGTTGGTCTGTATAAATATATATGGTGGCGGAGGATTTATTCTCTTAACATAATATCCAATATATTTGTGCAAATCAATTAGTGATTAACGGATTTGCAATGTGGCATTCAAAGTGATTGTGCTATCAATGAATTGCAAGTAATTGTAGCCTCAAGCCTCAATAACTGGGAAATGACAAAAATTGGGCAGGCAGCATAGCCAGGTTGGTCGCTCCCATTAGGGTGTATAATCACCTATCTAGATAAAATCATTTAATTTCTTATTCTGTTCGATGCTGTCCCATTCGGGAAAGGGTTGCTGATCCCAACCGTTGGTGATATATATTCGATACCCATTAGCGAAATGAGTGGTCGGTCATGTGTGAGCTGGGTTGTAAGATGTTCTTGTTGAACCCAGTGTATTCCCCTCTAGAGATACACTATCAGCAGGTAGTTCAATACCTTGTCATAATCGGAATCCAATCTCCAATAAGCGCCTGCGTTTTTTTGATTTTATATTATATATGGAGCGTGAGAAGTAAGCGTTTCGCTAGATTGTTATTTATTTGATTTAGTTGCTATTATAATATCACTGGATTTTTCTATCAAAGTGTTTTGAGTTACAGTAAGGTAAAAACCGTCCATATTTATGTGTGGGCTGGTCATACTATTATCCTTTCTTTCGAAAGGATTTTGAAAGTTAAAAAAATGGTTGGAGTTTACTCTCACCAGTCCCATGACTGACCCAGAGTTTATTTTGTTTGTTTTCCCTAAAGTGTTGGGTGTCCAAATTTGTACAGGCAGTCAAGTAGTCGAGAAGTTACAGATTCACTTAGAGGAGTTTAAAGTAGAAGGCTTCACCAGTTTGCTACATACTACCATATATTCCGCTGTGTACCATGTTTGTATCTGGAAACAGGTGTTTATAACTGTTCCAGGAATAACTGTTATGCTCTGACAATTGTAGAATATACAGTTATTGATTTGTATTTCAAAAGTTATGTTATTTAATATATTTTATTCGTTCCGCTGTGAGTTTGTGATCTCCGTTTTCTTCTATTATGATATTTCTTTCTTCTATTTCTCATCCTCTTACTTCTTTCTAATAATGATTAGTATTTCTGTGCAATTTGGGTTGGACGTGTGGTGTTATTAGTCAACTCTGATCGTACGAATTTGCGGTACAGAACAAAATACGATATTGAGCACGTACATATATTTCAAAACCATACATATAAAATAGCATTTATAAAATAAGTTATGTAGTTGTAAAATCTCATAAATTTTTCTAACTTCTGAAATCACAGAAAATTTCGGCAGCATCTCCTTTGTACGGAGAGGTCCGGAAAATTCATAATATATATATATATATAACTCAACATACATCCCATCATAGACTGAGGCATCCCAAAATGGGGAAATAATATATATATATATATAGACACACACACACACTCACAAAACAATATAACCCAAATACGTACCACCTTTTAGCGTTATTTGTGAATTCATTTACCTTAGCACGTACTAATTAGCACAAGCAAGCTCCAAAGCATTGTGCGAATTCCTTACACCTGCTACATACTCACATACGCATACGAATTAAACATATATATAATATATAGCAAATGTACATAACTTACACAACATATACTAATCATTTCAACTACAAAACCGCCATACTCGTTACAGGCCAGCGAACAAATCAAGTTTTATCACCCTTTAAATGATGGAATTTGACTAAAGCATACTAGGAAAAAGTTGTTGCGTTCGTTTCAGGATTTTGGACTTGTCTGGATTCATCGAATTCAGATAATTCGTTTAAAAGTTATGGCTGTTTTAGTAGAAGCGAACGCTTAAGCCCATACATTGAAAAATGCAGGTCTGAGTTGTTCAACCCAGTTTTCAACCCTTTAAACATTAAAATTCGACCCAACATATTTAGGAAAAGTTTTAGATTACAACCTGGGCTTTCCGAATTATACAAGGACATCAAAATCTGACGCTCCTTTAGGAAGTTATGGTCAAAACAATATCGACATACGCTTCAGTTTTTAATTTTCTGTGCATAGTACTACGACTAAAACTTGGATTTCAGCTTAGTAAACATGAAAATTTCAACGTGGCGCTATAACAAAAGTTTTAGTTTAGTTTCTAAGGTTTCCATAAAGTCTAGAATCGTCAATTCCGATCACCCTTCCAAAAGTTATGGTTATTTTGCTTCAGCCTATTGAATATTTTCAGATTTTCGCATATACGTCGGTTTATTTTATTTGGAGTTTCAACCTTTCGGATTCTAAAACTTAAGCAATGCTTAATCATCTAAAAGGGGTTATCGCTCCATTGAGCATATAATATGATTCACGCTTTTATTGCTTAAATATATTCATGTTCATTTCACTTATATTAAATGAATTTCATTCCATTTACTGATATTTCTTTATCATGGATCGATTCTCCAAATTTCATTACTTTTTTCCTAAGTACTTAATTCTCAATCGATCTTTATACGGTCTTCTAAGTTAACTCTTATCGAGTCAATTCACTTGACTCGACTAAATTTAGCTTCATTTCATACAATTATATTAAATTTTAAGTCGACACCAACTAATTTTTCTTAAGTTTCTTTCCATTTAGCTAAATTTATTAACTTAAATCAAGTCTTAATTAGTTTAAATTCCTTCGAACATTCCACTTATCAAAATCAAACACTATCTAAATTCCGATGTACATACCACTTAAGCTTATTTAGAATTCCTATTTATTCAAAATTTCATTGTTTTACCTATATTACTAGGTTTCAAATTTTCCAATTCTAATTATTTTTCAGAGAATTGATGTTGAATATCAAACTCTTTCTATTTTAATATTAATCCAAATCCATTTATTATTTTCCGGACTAGCTCCATTTGGTTTTATTCAATAAGATCAAATTACATTAAATCTCATTTCCCTACTTAACTTAATATTTTTTTACCATTTATTCACCCAATTATATTCTATTTTCGAATTTTTCTCACTTTCACTTAAAATTTATTCTTTTACATTCAATTTATTTCATTGACACTCAAATCATGAAACGAGTTAAGGATAGTTTATATAGCTCAAAATTTTATATCTAGTTCTCACCCATTTTTCAGTTTTCTAAGTTAAACTTTATTTAACACATTTCCTCTACTCAATTAAGTTATATTTCACTCGACAAAATGATTTACATTTGATATATTGTCCTAATGATTCTACCCCATTTTAGATTTTCTTGGTTTTCATTTCATTCATAAATTAATTCATCATTTATAGTTCCCCTTTTAATTTATCTATCGTTCACATTTTATCGACAAACTTAGGTTCCTTTCGACTCCTTCTTGAACTAACTTAATATACTTATCAACTACTCAATTCACGAGTTTGTTACCTCCTTTATTCAAACAACAAATATTCCCAATTTAATTTGGTTGACTTTAATTGAATTTTATTTCACGGTTAATCTCAACTTTCTCTAACACTTTTGTCGACCAATTTTGGAATGTGTTAAACTTTATTATCGCTCATGCCTAAGCATTCTAACAAACATTTCTCTTTTTCTTTAATACTTAAGTCCATTTCATGGTTTCAAAGTCGAAAATTCTAATAAATCGAGTTACCTAAGTATATAAATCAATATTATTAGTTAAGATGAACTAGAATACCTTGATTTTAGGTTTATAAACCAAGTTTTAAAATAATATATACTTATACTATTTCATAGAAAATTAAGCCACATAAAATTTTAATTCCAAATCCTTAATTAACAAAGAACATAGGAATTTCAATTCTGGTTTTAATTTAAATTCAACTTCAGATAATATATACTAATACCCTTATATAAAATTTATACCATAGGAAATTAAATCCAAAATCCTCTGATGAACAAGTTATAATAATCATTGAATGGTCTCCCCCACTCAGACTCTTCGAAATAAACGTCGATAATGCGTGCACTCATTACCGAAATATTTTCAAATGCCTAAGAAGGGATTACACACTTATTCCTTTTAAAATCTTTTGAAACCATTTCCTTTTCGAAAACACTTACGTAAAATACTATATTTTTTCGAAAACATTAGCAAATCTATTTTCAAAAGCACCAAAGTCGAGTTTTCAAGTTCAAATTTACATTCATTCCAATTGCAGATTATAATTTACGATTGAAATTTATTAGATTTATTACTCGTCAACTCTATTGGTAATAACTTAATATTATCACCTTCTAATAACCAATACATATACCCTTAAAACGTCTAAAAATTTATTTGATATATTTAAAATATAACTGAAAACCATATTACGTCGATCCATTCTGTCCAATTATTTAGAAATTCCAATCGATCGTATGGTGTCCCATATATCTACCAGAATTTATAAATAATCAACAGCACAAATCACATAATATAAAACCATTTTACATCCAAAATACAAGTACGCTTTCTTATATATCACTCAAACTCAGTCTAGGGCATTTCCAACCCTATCTCTAGTGAGTTAATTCCCAAACAGAGCCAAGGTTATCGCTAACCAATGCTCTGATGCCAACTTTAACGGCCTGGATTTTTGACCGTTCAAATCGATAATAAACCACACATGTCGACCCAAGCAAATCACCAACACAGGCAGTTATTGGAAAAAAGAAGAAAAAGAAGAGAGAAGAGAAAACAATCACAGAATCTCACAGCGGAAGGACAACATATAATAAACAAATAATGGTTCAATAGCATTTAAAAACATTTACATTGGAGTTAAATTTTCCAGTCATCAGAGTTACACAATATAAGTATATACCGTAATGCAGCGGAAATGAAATGCAGCGGAAAATATACTTATAATTGATATACATATACCAAATACTCATCTTCATCCTCCAAGCTATTGCAACCTTCCCTAACTACAACTTCTGCTGACCCGAGCACATTGCATAAAAGAAAACACAACAGACACTCAGATCAGCACTAAATCATTCTCGTATTAGTCAAATTAAAGTACAAAATAACATAAGTGTCATGGGTGTAGTAACTCAAGAGATGTATGCTTATTACTTGGAAAGACCAGGATCGAATATATGATCAGAAACCATTCCAAGTAATAATATGACGTTGTTCAGGACTTGGTAAATGACGAATGAAGACCGGGAATCTTTGGATTATTTGGATTGATTGCTGATGTGTGGTAATAATGTTTGGAACGTTACGAAATGCGCTACAATAGCAATCTATATCATGTATATTCCAAATCATTCAAAAATTCAAATAATTCAATTCTAATTACTTTAAATTAATAAAGTAGTTTTATCATAATTTATTTTTTCACACCTCGTTTCATCATCTACCAATAACTATTAACATTATTTGCATCAACACATATTTGAATCTCTTCTTGATTAAATTTCCAAAACTTAATTTAAATTTAAATAAGTTGTGAACAATAAGAATTCCAAACCCTTTTATTTGAAATTAAATTTAATATTCATGCATGTCACTATGCGACATTATTAGTTTAAAAATTCAAATTTATTTCTAAGTTTAAACAACTTCGAATTTTAATTTCATATTATATTTTGAATTAACCATCCCATCCATCAGACCATTTAGGGATAGCCAGGGAGAGAGGAAATTGTATTTCCTAGCCCAAGCCTAGACACTCTCCTCTCTGTCATCCTAGAACAGTCTGGTATATAAAAGTTATGCTTCAATTACCAGGTCTCTTTTCGGATCAACTGGGCTTAGAAATAATATTTTAATATTTGAAAATCAATTTTCACTTATATGGAAGGAAGATTAAATCGATCATTTGTATAATTCCACAACCATAGTGTTATGTGTGCATCATGCAACATAATAATCAGCCATATAGCTCACGTGATCATGAATTATAATCACAACCAATAAATAAACATTTCATTGTGCACAACGTTACCGTTAATAAAGCTTATCAGTGTTCAGTGTTTTATTTAGTTACATGCACATCCATCCACACACAATAACATTCATATCCAACCAATTATCATAAATCCATCACATTTCATTATTTTGAATTATATACAGATTCATTAATATATAGTTAAGATTTTATTAAATACCTTGTTTATTTATAAATATGATTTATACAAGAAAACTTACTTTTGAAAACCATGTTTACGATTTTATAAATATTTCAAATATTTATAGGTAATGACATTATCTGATTTTAATAATGATATAAAATATGAATTTGGTAAAGAATGAGTTATTTAAGATTTTATCTAAATGATTTTTATAATATTAAGTAAGAATATTGGATAATTTTTATATGATTTTATAAATGAATAAGCATTAATTTTAGATAAATTTTTTAAATTTTGGCAAATCATATGTGTATGTATTTGATAAATAAAATAGATAAGAATTTTGAAAATAATTGATAGGTTATAAATTGTTTGCTAAACTTTAAGTAATATATTGGTTACACTTATAAGTATTGGAAATTGGCTATATTTATAAGTGTTACAATTATGTTATTAAAGTAAATAAATAAATTAAGGATTAGAAGATGAGGTGTCCACCATTTATGAAGAAGAATTGTTATGGGTACATACATATATTGAACAAAATAACAGAACTTTTCATTGCATAATACAATATTACATCAGAGTTACATAATACAATATTACATCAGAGTTACATAGAACATTAGAGTTACAACATATACAGCAGAAGAAAAGTAAGTATACTCTCAGCGGAAAAAACAATATGATATAGTGGAAGCTCCAAACTCTAGTGTGAACTCCAATCCAGAAAGCTCTTCAAATCTTGCTCCAACGATCTACAACTGTAAAACTAAACCCAAGTACAGTTTCTAAGGTTTCCAAAAAGTCCGTAATCATCGAATTCTAATCATCCATTCAAAAGTTATGGTCATTTTGCTTCAGCTCGTTTAGTATTTTAGGTTTTCGCATAAACATCGATTTATCTAATTTGGAGGTTCTAGCCTTCGGATTTTGAAATTTTAGAAAACTTAGCCATATAGAATGAGTTATCACTCCATTATTTCCATAATATGGTTTACCCTTTTATTACATAAATATATGTTCATTTGTAATTCATCCATTTCGTTTGCTCAACCGAATAAGCCAACCATATACACTAGCATGAGTTCATTCAAATAAACACAGCCATTAAACAAACATTTCAACTATGCACAAGCGTTACGGTTAATAACGCTTATAAGTGTTAAGTGTCTTTCTAACTACATGAACATCCATTCAGACATGCATATGACATCCATATCCAACCAATTCAAAATTATCCAACTACTACTAGTTTAAATAAGTAATTAAATTAGATGTTCTCACCAACTTAGCTCAAAAAATCTTCAATTTCCGAGTTCCCTATGCACAAACAATGTTACCGCTACATGAATTGCTTTCAATCCATTTCCATTAGCAGTAGATGATTTCTCTGCTAATTTATGTCGAAATTGAATTAATACCAATACTCTTTATGTATGTATAATATATACGTAAGGAATTACCAATTCAATATAAGCGGTTGGAATTATTTCAAAAGCCCTTTCGTCTCATATTTTCCGATTCCCAAAACTGTTCTTAAATTTAAACTAGATTTCCAAGAATCTTTATTCAGACGGAAGGAGGATTTAAATTGATCATCCGTACACATCCACAACTATAGCGTGTGTGATTTCATGCAATCATCATCATCCAAATAAGCCAACCATATACACTAGCATGAGTTCATTTAAATAAACACGGCATTAAACAAACATTTCAACTGTGCACAAGCGTTACGGTTAATTATGCTTATAAGTGTTCGGTGTCTTTCTAACTACATGAACATAATTCAGACAGGCACACAACATCCATATCCAACCAATTCAAAATTATCCAAAAACTAATAATTTAAATAAGTATTTAAATTAAATGTATATGTGCACAGGCATTTAAAATTCTCTTTGAATTTTACCACTTCAAATATCGGGATTCAAGTCGTCGAAATTTTCTTAGTTCATAATTCAATTTATAAACTATTCATCATATCCAAAAATAATTTGGAAGAACAATTCATAATTGAAAATACAATTTCAACTTCCAGTCATACAACTTATGTTTTATATTTTGAAATTAATGATCTTATCCAAACATGTTAAGTCTTTCAAAATTCTTTAGATTAAAGACTTTAAGGATCATTATATCAAGCTTTATAAATTTCAATTTATTTCGAAATTACACTTTTGACAATTATACATAAGTTGATATCTTCTAAGAGATACATTTTTCCATAAAAAAATTCCTTTCAATAATTGGAAATCAAATTTGATCAACACGATTTTATTGTCATTTTTTTTAAAATCAAATAAGCTTTTCAAATTTTAAAAGCTTAGGAAAATCGTTTATAGTTCGTACTACTTATATCAAATCTTCCTTTAGATCAAATTCCATATAAATTTTTCAATATTTTTAAATCAATATCTTACTTATAAAATTTATTAACTTTAACGACTAATTTTAAAATAAATTAAAATTCTCGCCTGCATTGCGCTCCGATTTCAACGTTAATGCTTGTATAAATTTCAACCAACGACCGCATACAACTTTTGGATGTCGCTACCGTCACGGATAGACCTCTTCAGCAAATCTGCACACACTTTGTCTAACCTTCTCAAGGACCCCAAACTTGCCTCATGGCAAGACTTATATATATATATTTCAAAGAAGTGGTTGACAGCTTCTCTTTTCTTCCAATTTTATTTTTTTATTAAATGGAGAAAACTGGAGACTAAAGGAAAGGGACAGAATGAATGAGAGGTATGCAAAGGTCTTGCGCGAGCTTGCAGGTGACTTTGGTGGTGGTGGCGGACTAGGTGGCTCGTGGAGGTTGGAGGACACTGCAGTGTGAGTCAGATCAGTGATGGGATGAAATGGAGAAGAGGCCGAACTTGGATTGAAAAGGGAAAACAGCATTTTTAATAATAAACCTCTTTTTTCGATTTTCCGTATAGTTGTCGAAATATACATATAGCAACATTTCCAAAATTTGTTTTAAACATAACTTGAAAACAGTATTTTGAAATTTAAAATTTCTTTTTCTAATCAAATGTTATTATTATTAGAAGTCCATTGTTTCCATTACGTGTTAATTCAATTCAAAACGTTCAAGTTATAGTCGTTTGAAAAATAAAATCGATATTATCGAACTGTCGCTACGTGGCACATTCAATTCAAGTTATTTAATGTTTTAATATAAATTGCTTCATTTCCAAAATAAATTCAAATGTTCATAACTTAACTTTTTAAAACCATTTTTCCAAATAATGGTTTATATTTTCATTCGAGTATCAACATTTGTTTACTTCAAAATCATTATTTTTAAACTTTCCAAATGTTTTCAAATTACAATAATAAGTCTAGCTAACCAAATGAAGCTATCATAAGCTCGTCCCACATTGCACAATGCAAGCGCATACCAAATGGGCGAGTTTTATCTTATGTTAACCAAACATGCTTTCATACGTAAAAATCCTCTTTCAATATTTAATACATAGTGTGGAAAACGCTTTCGCAAATAAATGTATTAACCCAAGACGGCATAATGCCCATAATATTATGTCATTGTATATATATACACACACACAATCAAAATCGTATGGCTCGTATTAGAGATTTGGGTTTCCAACTTGATGTTTCCTGGCACGAAAGATCAATCGGAAAATACTTAGTCTTATGTTTTCAATTTAACTTAAATGAATATTTGAAATTGAAATGATGATTTTGAAGTAAATCAATTTAGGTAATTCAAATGTAAGTATAAATATTATTCGAAGTATGGTTTTAATGGTTTGAGTTATGAAAAGTTAAGTTTATTTTGAGAAGAATTATTCCAATTTATAATTAAATCGTTATACAACTTTAACTGAATGTATCGCATAGCGATAGTTTGATAATATCGATCATGGTTTTCAAATGATTATAACTTGAACATGTTGAATCGGATTAACGTGAGCAGAAACGTTGAATTTCGATTTAACGATAATTTTTGAATATAAAAGAAATTTTCAAATTACGACATGTGGTTTTCAAATTGGTCCAAACCAAGATTGAAAAGGCGCTATATTTACAATTTAGCAACCATATTAAGAAATTGATTAAAATGGATTATAAGTTATTGGAAATTCGGAAAAATTTGGTTAAACCATATTTTAAATGATTTGAATTGAAAGATATGAATTTTGAATGGTTTTCAACTTATAATTTTTCTATAGTGCTTTGAGAAATGCTTTTGCATCTTCTATGGAAATGGTTTAGTTTGAAGTTATAAAATCATGAACTATGATTTATGAAATATTTGGAAAGTTTCAAAGAAATTATGATAAGGATAACTAACATGAAGAAGTTATGTTTTATTTAAGGTTGGTAAATGAATATTGGTTTCAAAAGAAGAATTAAGATGGTAACATGATTTGGACTAAAATCCAACCTTAATTTGGAATGAATTGATAACAATTGGGAAAGAGATTTGAAATGGAAATCTGTGTAGTCCACGGCTATTATATTAAGTACACTTATTACTTAGAAAGACTGGGATCGGATTTAAGTCTGAAAACCATTCCAAGTAATAATACAACGCTATGAAGCAAATCGAGGACTTGGAAATGGCAAACAAAGACCGGGAATCTTTGGTTTGATTAGATTGATTGCTGATGTCTCAAATCAGGTCGTACACCTAAAACGAGGTTATAAGTGGCACGAGGTCTGAATATATTTGAGGATTTTCGGATTTGTTATTGTGAAAAAGAAGAAAGAAGAGAGAACAATCACAAAATCTCACAGCGGAAGGACAACATATAATAAACAATTAATGGTTCAATAGCGTTTAAAAACATTTACATTCGAGTTACATTTTCCAGTCATCAGAGTTACACTAATACAAGTATACACAGTAATGCAGCGAAAATGAAGTGCAGCGGAAAAATATACTTGTAATTGATATATATATCAAATACTCTTCTTCATCCTCCAAGCTATTGCAACCATCGCTAACTGCAACTTCTGCTGACTGGAAAATGTAACTCGAATGTAAATGTTTTTAAATGCTATTGAACCATTATTTGTTTATTATATGTTGTCCTTCAGCTGTGAGAACCTGTGATTGTTTTTCTCTTCTTTCTTCTTCATCTTCTTATTTTTCCTAATAACGACCTGGATTTTTGACCATTCAAATCGACAATAAACCAACTGTAATGACCTGCCTTTGTAAAGGCCCGCAAATCCGTGCTATCTGAGTTGACTAAATACACCACACGTCCAACCCAAATAACACAGAAATACGACTCATTATTAGAAAGAAATTAGAGGATGAGAAATAGAAACAAAGAAATATTAGAATAGAAGAAAAACGAAGATCACAACTCACAGCGGAACGAACAAAATATATTATATAACATAAGCTTTGAAATACAATCTGTTTTGTACATATATACATACCATCATCAGAGTACAAATAACATTTGATCCAGCGGAAGTAACTCTAAATAACTAACGTTGAAGCCTCCTGCTTCAAGCTCCTCCAAGTGTATCTGTAAAAGCCTGAAACACTTGACTGCCCGTACAAATTTGGGCACCCAAGAGTTTAGGGAAAACAAAACAAAATAAACTCTGGGTCAGTCATGGGACTGGTGTGAGTAAACTCCAACCACTTGTTTAACTTTCAAAACTCTTTTCGAAAGAAAAGATAATAGTAAGACCAGCCCACACATAAACATGGACGGTTTTTACCTTACTATAACCCAAAACACTTTGATATCAAATCCAATGATATTATAATAATGTCTACATCAAGTAAATAACCAAATAGCAGAACGCTTGCATCTCACGCTCCACATATATATTATAAAAATCAAAAACCGCATGGCGCTTATTGGAGATTGGATTTCCAACATGACAAGGTATGGGACCACCTTCCGACTGTGTATCTCTAGAGAGGAATACACTGGGTTCAACAAGAACATCTTGCAACCCGGCCCACACATGACCGACCACTCATTTCGCTTGAGTGTATCGAATGTATATCACCAACGGTTGGACTCAAACCACCGTTTCCCGAATGGGCAGAATCGATAGAATAAGAACAAAAGGAATTTCTCTAGATAGGTGATTATACACCCTAATGGGTGCGACCCACATAGCCATGCTGCCTGCCCGATTTTTGTCCTTTCCCGGTTGTTGAGGCCTGAGGCTACGCATACTTACCATTCCTTGATAACACAATTCACTTTGAATGCCACATCATCAGATCCGTTCATCACTGGTTGAGTTTGCACAAATATTCTGGATATTATGCTAAGGGATAAATCCGTTGCAACCATATATATTCATACAGACCAACCCATTTGATCATTAGAAATACTCTGTCAGACATTCGTCCATTTACGTTCGTTCTGCGATTGAACGAAACCGAAGGCACTATTTCTATTACTAGAAAAGCCCTTGCACTTTACTCCGTCTTCAATATATTCAGCATACTTGGTTCGCAACGCTTATGCCGATACGGAGTGGTTCTTCGGATAATAATCCAACCGGTCTCTCCAGATTGACAACGATGGTCAAAAACTTCGATAGTCTGTGATCTAACTATCGAATAAAAACAAGTGTTCATCCAAACATAACAACAAATCACTGGGCCCTTTAATTAATATTCCATTAATTAAATCTCTTCTATATTCTCTATCAATATTTGTTAACCAAATATTTTCAATAATCATCTCGGCCTCTTATGCCATTTGGAAAACGTTTCCAAACATTAACTTCTTTTATTTTCTATATATTAGAAAAATCTCTATTTGTAATTGGAAACAATTCCAATCACTTATCTCTATCCCCTTTTGTTTACAACATTCGATTTTTATATTCACTTTACTATCGAATTCAATACGTCGATACAATGATTTCAAATTATCAAAATATCTTAAAAATATTCTAACTTCTTAAATTTTCGGAAAATTTCGCCATAACCTCCCTTGTATCGGGAGCATCGGGAAATTTCAAATAGCTTCCCGGTATCTTCCTTAATCAAAAAGAAAAAGGAAAAGCCAAGCGGCTTGCCGATACGGCGCATAAAACCCATATATGAATTAAACATGTACCTTATTGTCGGGCACATACATTAAAAATCTTCATATACTTCATCCCATATCTGTTTAACACCTGTTCACCTGTTTTCAATTCAATTCAACTCCATCTATTTGGTTGAATTCAAATTTGAATCGTTTGAATTTGGTTTCCGCTCAATATTCTTTAATTAGCCCTTTTGCCTATTTACTTCTTTGTTTGAACATAACACGTTCAAATAAAATGCTTAACTTGCTCACAACCAAATTGAATTTCAATTTCAATTCTAATTTCCTTTTTGATTTCGAATATAAATTTTCAAATCGAATTTACTTATTTAAATCTCAATATTCATTCGAAATCTCATTAACTAATTTTTATTCAATTTAGTTAATTCTATTCAATAAATCGAAATCTGGTTTCTGTTTCAAAAATCATATTCATTTACACAACTTGAATTCACATATATTTTACAACTCACTCTGAAATTTTCTAAATAGAACTTCGGATTTTATTTGCTTAAAAATCCTTTTATAAAATTAAATAAACCATTATGGTTTTAAAACGATTCTGGCGCTGCTTTTCTGAAAATTTGATTTTGACATATCTCAAAATCTATACGACGAAATTCAGATTTTTCTCGTTCATTAGAAAACTATTATCAAATCGGTCCTGACGTTTCTTGTTTCGAAGAATTCCGACCCCAATTGAGTTCTGTATACTCAATTGAAGTTCGAGTCGCTATTTTACGAACTGCAGCGCTGCGGCGAGTTCGTTTTAATTATATTTATATATAAACTTTTAAACTTCTTTAAATGAATTCAACTTCATTTAACTCTGCTTGATTCAAATTCAAATCTCACTTTTATTTGAATTCTAAATTCAAATTCCAATTCCTTTTCTATTTGGTATTCAAATTCAATATTTGAATTTCTATTTGAATTCCCTATTCAAATTCAATACTTGAATTTCTCTTTGAATTCCATATATTCAAATTCGACACTTGAATTCATTTGAATTCTTTTATTCAAACTCTATATTTTTAATTCCATTTGAACTGCTATATTCCAATCTCTATATTTGAATTCTATTGGAATTCAAATATTCAAACTCCTTTCAAATTCTACATTCAAAATTCCATAGTTTAAAACCCATTTGAATTTCATATTCAAATCCCATAGATCAAATCCTATTTAAATTCAAATTGAATCTCTTACATTCAAATTTCATTTCCCATTTGAATTCTAATATTCAAATTCATTTTCAATACCATTTGAATTTCTAATATTCAAATTCATTTCAACACCATTTGAATTTCTAATATTCAAATTCATTTGAATTCCCTTGAATTCAAATTCTATTTCAAAATCCCTTTTGGATTTCCTATTTTGAAATCCTATTTGAAATTCCATTTCCCATTCTACTTTGAAATCCTATTTTTCAAAGTTTATTTCAAATTCTATTTTGAAATCTCATATTCAAATTTCTACTTGAATTTCTGTATTCAATTCCATGTTCAAATTCAACACTTGAATTTCTATTTCAAATCTCAATTCAAATTTCATATTGAATTCTATTCAAATTTCTATTCAAATTTCACATTTGAATTCTTCCTTGAAATACTATATTTCAAATTCTATTCAATTTTTCTTTGAAATTCTATATTTCAAATTCTATTTTGAAATTCTACCTTGAAATCTCTATTTGAATTTCTTTATTCGAATTCCTTTGAATTCAAGTTTTATTTTAATTCCTCGAATTCAAATTCTATTTTAAATTTCGTCTATTCAAATTCTATTTGAACTTCTATTTGAAATTCTAATATTCAATCCCCTTTTAAAATTCAAATATTTAAACCACTTTTTAAAATTCAAATGTTATACTCAAATTTCATTTGAGTTATATATTTAAAAATTCCATTTCACATCCTATTTGAAATTTCATTTCAAACTCCAATTTCGCACTTGTATTTCTATTTCTGAATTATCAAATGATAATTCTTTTTACTTCATTTATAACTTCGTTATAAAAGAACTATTTATAAACTTCGTTTATAAATAACTACTTGTTTTATTTCAAGACAAGTTTATATTTCATTTCCATTTAAAATTTCAAATTCTATTTAAAAATAGAATTTTTCCCTTTTTAAATCGCCACTATCCTTTCATGATATTTTTAAATATCATTACTTAAGCCCAGTGATAAAACACACAAAGCAACCAAATATTTATTTTTCTAACACATCATATATAACAATATATATGCAAACAAATAAACAAACAGATAATATATTTTTGAGGAATCCAGTTGGATTCCTCCAACCTGTTTCCTTCATCCACAGATGTTAGCACATAAATAATACCCATTCTGCTTCGTGGCAGAATATCGCGGTATAGAAGGTCATCCACTAATCATAGCGTGGAGCGTATAGGGTAATCATCCGCTATGAAACTGCGGGCATCCGCTAATGAGACTGCGGGAATCCAACCAATCAATCAACCCAATATATATAAATATAGCCTAAATAACTAATATATATAAAACAACCATAAAACATTCATACAAGCAACAGTCAATTATTTTTAATGAATTAAAAATAATTCTAAAGGTGAGTGAGATTTACTCACCGTGATTTTTCCCCATTTGTCGACTATTCGGACCTTAAATTGGTTTCAGTCTAAATTCCAGTTGTGCCGAAAATTTCAACCCACTTCTAGCTGACTAAGCCGTCTTAATTTCCAAGGTTCTTGAATCTTTTATAAATAAATACACACTATTTAACTTGACGACTCTTAACGATAAGATCAAAATTCTACATTTTCTTAACTATGTTCTTAATGATTAGTTTACAATTTAAATTACTACACTAACTAACTATATTGGTTTATACAATTTAATTAGTTCTAATTTATATAAACTATTTCCTAAATAATAAATGACCCATTTTTAAAAACTAATTTCTAAAATAAAAATCCTTATTATATTATTTACTAAATAACTAAAAATAAATTACCTTAAATCCATCTTAACTCTTCTTCTCCATTCTCACCGAATACATCGCAGCCTCTCTATTTGCGAAAATCAGATCGATCATGGGATAACAGTCCCACTATTGCCGAAGCTTCCACCGTATGAAGTGCAAACCCCTCGGCTACACCCTATCGATTTCATCTCCGACATCACTGGCTCCCAAAACCGTGCCCTAGTGTCGCAGCAAAAATGAGAACTCGAGCAACTGTCATGCCTCTTTCTTCCCTAATCGTGAGGGCTTTCTGCTAACATCGAGCTTCTGCGCCTTCCAGGATTTCACGCCGCGGTGTCGGATTTCGATCCTCTGCGATAGCTCATCGCGACACCACTAACCCTACTGGTTCAAGGGGGATTCGAATTGGGTTTTTTTCTTTTTTGAAGGATTCGGGCTTCGGTCGTTTGATTCAGAAATGGGAAAAAGTTGATTTTGGTTTTTTGATGTTTACGGTTTTGAAAGGAATCACAGTTATAAAGGGAGAAGAACGAAGGGAAATGAAATGAACAGATCCTAGAATGGGAAAGTAAAGCGATGATGTCGCCATTTATATATACACGATTGGGGAAACAAAGAGTACGAGCCATTAAAATTATGTCTACCTGATAGTGAAGCTTGGAGACAAAGCTGTTGGCTCGAGATGAATGAAGTCTGCGCTGATGACAAATTTTAGGGTGGCGCTTAGTTTTTTAGGTCGGCTATCCTTTTATATTTATTTTAAATAAATAAAATATCTTGCGGTCTTTTAATTTTGAAACCATGAACCACAATTTCAGCAAAACAACTGATGTTCCCAACATTATTCTAAATTTTAATTCGACATCATAGAAGAAATAATAAATTAAATCAACGGTTTAAATTAAATTCGATTTAAATATAAATAGATTTCAACATTTAATTTCATCGATAATAAATTATTATTATCGTTTTAATTCAACATAGAATTTATATTAATTGACCGAAGTGTTTCGATTCAGTTTTAAATTCTGAATTCAATTATATTACGTTTTCGTATAACAACTATTCAATATATTCGAATTAGATTGTATATCGATTATTTAATCGATAACCCAATAAAATACCATTTATATTATGAATTCAATATTTAAAACCATACTAAATATTTAAAATAATGTGTTTAAAAATCTGGGTCGTTACAGCCTTTTTACCCGATTCTCACCGGTAATTAAACCAACTTAAATCGTTCAAAAAGAAGGATTGTTATGGGTACTTACGTAATTGAACAAAAATAACATAACTTTTATTTCATTGCAAAGTTTTACATCAGAGGTTACAGGGAATATCAGAGTACCATAACTGCTCAGCGGAAATCCATTGCTCACAGTGGAAGAAGAAAACATCAAGACAAGACTCTAGCTTCAAATCTGAATCCCGCTCTAAAATCTAAACCTTCAAACAAAACTTCTAGCTGCCCATAAAAACTCAATATACGTCCCATCATACGATGAGGCATCCCAAAATGGGGAAACAAAATAAATATTATGATTTTTCCGGACCTCTCCGTACAAAGGAGATGCCACCGAAATTTAATGTAATTTCGGGAGTTAGAAAAATTTATGAGATTTTATGTAACGAACCAATGGCTTTTCGACCCCGAAAATCGACATAAAATCACCATGTCGACTATTAAAGCATCGAAAACACCGGATAGTTTTAGAAAGAATTTAGAGGGTGAGATAAGAAAGAAATATTAGAATAGAAGAAAGAAGAAGAATACCACATCAGAATCTCACAGCGGAACAGATAAAATATAATATCAGATCTCATTATACAAAAGAATTGTACGTACATACCAATCATCAGAGCATAACATATAACTGCACAGCGGAAATAACTCTATATAACTAGCGGTGAAGCCTCCTACTTCCAGCTTCTGAAACTCCAAGCGAAACCTAACCTAGAACATACTCGGTTTGACCCGAGCACATTTGGAGCAAAGCAAAATACACCGGGTCAGTCAGGAATACTATCAGTGATAAATTCACAACACAAACAACTGGTTTAACTTTGGAAAATCCTTTCTGAAACAAAGGATAATAGTAAGACCAGTCCACACATAAACACGGACGGTTTTTACCTTACTATAACCCAAAACGTTTTTGAAATTATAACTTGCTCTGATATTATCATAATGACTAAATACAAATAATTTAGAATCTAGCGGAACGCTTGCATCTCACACTCCACATATATAGTATACAAACCAAAACCGCGGGCGCTTATTGGATATTGGATTCCAACTTGATAAGGTATGGGACCACCTGTTGATAGTGTATCCCTAGAGGCGAATACACTGGGTTCAACAAGAATGTCTTGCAACCCGGCCCTCACATAACCGACCACTCATTTCGCTTGAGTGTATCGAATGTATATCACCGACGGTTGGGATCAGCAACCGCCTGCCGAAAAGGGACAACATCGAATATAGATTAAAGAAGCAAATATATTTTCTCTAGATAGGTGATCATACATCCTAATGGGAGCGACCCACATTGTCATGCTGCCTGCCCGATTTTTGTCATTTCCCGGTTGATGAGGCTTGAGGTCAGAACTTAACTATAACATCCGTTCATCATACACTTTGAATGCCACATCGTCAGATCCGCCAGATCACACTTGATTGACGTCCACAAAAATATTCTAGTTTATTGGCTAGAGAATAACCATTTCTTCGCCATCAACTATGGTACGTTTGGAGAAATCAACTCATGTATTTACTTTGGAAATACTCTATCAGACATCCGTCCATACAAGTCATCCAGGGACAGGATGAACCGAAGGCACCCTCCTACTGCATCTCATATAGGAATCACCCCATGGATTAGTAGCGAGCAGTCCTTGCAAACCGCTAATCTCAACCACGACCGAATCACGTCATAATATCTCTACGTTGCAACACAGAGAATACTCGTCAAGTAATCCTTCTGCTTGTGAAGATTCATGGCCTTCACTTGCTCTGTCTTCAATCGACAACTTCACGTATTTGCTGGACGGAATGGTTTTCGAATATAAATTTGATCCCGGTCTTTCTGTACCAACAATCGTTTTAGGTCTGGTTTGATAGTCGGTGTGTTAACTATAAAATAACAATAATGTGAATATAACGAGTTCGTTGATTTGGTACTTGGCATGACTTGGCCTTTTTGAAATATATTTAACAAAATGGTTAATCGCTTCCTATTTCTTTAATATATTTAAACCTTACATTTATTCTTAATTATAACAAAACTATTTCAAATACTTTCGAGTATATATATAAGTATATACCCCGCTTTCCATTCCTATTGGAAATATCCATATATTTCTTTAAACCCTTTTCCCTTTTTCTTTCTTATTTAGCATCTCGATACATATATATGTGCATATATTTATATACTTAATGATATAAGCCAAATTTCCTCTGATTAACTCCGACTGATTTACTTTGATCAATTAATTCCAACTTGACTAACGCGACTTGTTTAACTCGTCCGGACTAACTTGACTTGATTACTCCTATCGACTAACTAACACTCGACTTAACTCCATTCGCTTGACTCTAGATCGCAGCGATCACAATGGTTATGCCTGATTCCCTCAGGAAACATCCGACTGCCGTAGGCTATCTACAGCCCAGCGAATTACGCTAGTAGTCGTACGCAATGGTAGCTTTTCCCTGAATAACTATGTTTGGCTCACTCTAACTATATTCGATCAACTCTAATTTATTAAAAAATGTTCAATATAATTTGAAATCAATATTCTTATTTTCTTTGAAACTAATATTGTAATATTATTTAATTTCCCAAAAACCTTACATTAGAGTTCAATATTCCTCATATAGGGTAAAACCCAATCTCAACTCTTCCACTCACTCCCAACTAATACCATTCCTCGATAATAGTGAAGCCAATCAAGTTGGGGTATTTTAGTTACCTCTCAGACCTTGATTGTCCTGTTCTTACCTCAGAAAAATATTAGTTTAACCATTAACATCAAAATCCCATTTTCCTTCTTGATTTCAAATTTGGTTTTAAAACCCTGTTTCTCTTATTTGGAATTCTCGTTCAAAATCCTTTTACTTAACTCCTTGAATTAAGTAAATATTCACTAACCCTAACCCTTACTCAAAACATTTTTTTCACTTATTTCATCTCTCTCAAACATTTATTTTCAACCGAATCCATCTTTACCGAATTTAACTATTAAGAAAAATCTTGTTTACTCTATGTTTACTGACTAATTACATTTACCAAATTAGTTTGAATATTTTGATTATACATCCCCTTTAAATTCTTACTGCCTTCCCTGACCAAACCTTAACTCCAACTAATCACTTTTCCATTGAATGCCAATTAAATATCATTTGCTTTAATTATTATTAATTAAAAATAATATTTAACTTTAATATTAACCATACTAAAATAGTTAACTTTATTAAACCAAGAATAACTATCACTCTTAAAAGCTGATTAAATAACGATTTACTTCATTAACACTAAAAAATTTGATAATTCCTTTTTATTACAATTAATCGAAGATTAATTAACATTTCAAAACCCTTTGTCACGTTTAACTAATATTAAAAAAATTTAAATTAATTTAATTCATGTTGATTTCAACCAAAACAGTCGGTTTTGTCATAGTACATATCAGTTAGCAGTTAACTGATTTCCATTTGTCATTTCACCCTTTTAAATTAATTAAATAGCTAAATTAATTTAAAATCACTGTTTAATTGTTTGAAAACAATTACCTATTTTACCAACTCATAGGTAAATCCCTTGGATTTCTATTTTTTAAAACTGTCTAACCCATCTAAGTAATTTCCTCTATAAACATGATTTAATAGAATTAGTTGTAAATTCCCAATTTTAAATTCTTATATAAAATAATTTAACAACTTTAATTCAGTTGTAAATAAATTTGTAACTTTAAAATTTCATCAATTCACCTGACAATCGAACGACGTTAAAACCACACATTTAGGCCATTTACTGCCAATTACTCGGTCAACACAGTCGGTTGATTTTTAACCACAACACAGGTGAATATATTTCCAACTATCAACATTCGAACAAGTTTTGATGTCAGTCAAGGTGGACAAATCATATGTATACACAACAAACAAAAATATAGTTTATTTGAGGAATCCGGTTGGATCCCTCCAACCTGTCCTTCTCTGCATCACAGGTATCAGTTGATGAAAATATATGAATAAATAAATTGATGAAATATAAATAACCGCAACCAATTAAAAACCAACAACCAATTTGCATCCATCGCATCCAATCAACCAATTTAAACTGTTAACTATAAAATATATTTTACTGTGAATGTACCACATCACAGGATTCCAAAAGGTTTGAGAATTAACTCACCAGATTTATTTCTGTTGACGGTGGACGCGTTTGTTCCTTTAAATCTTGAACGGACATTCAAAATTTACTGAAATTTCAACGACGTCAGATCAATGCCTAATCAGTGCCATCGGATAGGTCTTGTCCTTGCAGTCCCAGCGGATCCGGTTTCATTAGCTTTCGTTATCGTATGTGGAAGTTATGCCAGTTCGAAGTTTGAATAAATATACGATCTTAACAAAATTAATTATAAATTAAATAATTTAAAACTAATTTACCTTATTAACTAATTGCCATGTCATCATCGTATGGAACAAAAAACGCGTTTTCACTCCTCTAGTATACTCAATCCTGTCTTCTTCTTCCTTCAACACCCTCTACGAGCTCTTCACCTTCAAACGCCCCTTGCCACGATGATAAGCCACTAGACCGACCACCGACCCCCTCGCCGTGACCGCCGCTCCACACTCCTCCATCGCCCTTAACTCCGAGCCGCCAGGTCAACTCAGGCCGCCAGAAAAACCCCATGACCAATTTCCGTTCAACCTCGACAAGCCGCCACCACAGGCCACCAGAATTCGCCTGACCACCTCCAGAGGGACCGCCGTACTTCCCCGCTCCGACCAGTACCATCACCTCCGCCCAGATCCGTCTCCAGCGCCGCCAATTTGTCAATTTACGATTGAAACTTTTGTAAACAACCCAAATAACACGTCTCAGTTCATCTCACCACCGCCACCACCACAGTCTACTGTTGAACCTCAGACCATAACCAAAACAAAGCCCTTTCTCTCCTCTACAAAACCCCCAAGGTCTGGGTTCCTAAAATCGATCACATCTCTCCAATTTCTGAAAGGAACGAAAGTCATTTTCTACGGTTTAACTCCGATTACGGCCACCACAGTCGACCGATCATCCCCAACTTTTTACAGTAGGTAGATATCGCCCCGATTTACCACTTTTCCTTTGGAACCCCTAACAAATTCTTCGCGGATCGAAAAATATAAATTGATTTGTGTACGAGGGTTTTTCTGCAAAATTACAGAATGGAAATGGGGTTTGGCTGGAAGTGTTGATGAAGGGGGTTTATATAGAGTAGGAAAGATATATTTTAAGCTGATGTGACGAACGATATTGACTAATGATTTTTATTTCGCACCTGTCGCTATTTTAAACGTTGTTTATTCGCTGCTGTGCTCACATACGAACCCTGTTTGAGACGCGAATGGACGACATAGTATATTTTGACGATACGGTCCTAATGAAACTTGTTTCGTTGAATTCTGAGTTCGTTTACTCGAATGGCCCTTGTTCACGTTCAAACGATCAATTTATTTTGCATTTAATTTTGCCACGCTCACAAAATAACACCGTTTTGCGTGAAACTTGAACTCTTGCAATAATTTACTGTTGCGGTCCCAATAAAATTTGTTTCATCGAAAACAGAGATCGTTTGAAAAATGGCCCTTTTATAACTGGCCAATTCAAATAAAATAAACCAATTTTAAAATATCTCAATATGATAATATTAAAATATTGAAACCGACCATACATGACCAGAATATCGTATACTACCACAACAAAATATCATGGGTTGAATTCGAAGTCAAATTGATTTTTAAAATATTTAAAAACCCTTTATTCTATATAAATATAGCGCTATATATATAAAGGAAATTCCATAGCGTTTTTTTTTAAATTTGATTTTGACATAAAATAAAATCTACACGATGAAAACTGGATTTTTCTCTGCCATTAGAAAGATATCGTCAACCCAGTCCCAACATTTCTTGTTTCGAGGAAATCCAACTTATTTTGAACCCGGTACGACCAATTGAAGTACAAAACGCCAAATCGAGAATTACCGCGCCGCTGCAGCTCGTTATTTAATCAAATTATAACCATATATATTTAATCATCGTTTTCTAAATGAATCGTCGCAATAATTCCAATATAACCAATATTTGACAAATTTAAACTGCCCCATCACAATATATTTCAAATTCAACAATTTCCCAATATTCTGGAAATTAAAATATTATTTTATTATTAACTTAAATAATATATTCCAAATATAATCGTTAAATTCAATTATTTAACTCAGACCAATATTTTAAATAATTAAAATATTTAAAATAATCTGAATAAATTGGCAGAAAATACGGGTCGTTACATTCCTTCCCCTTAAAATAATTTCGTCCTCGAAATTGCGAAGGTAGAAGAAATGCCGTCAACTACTATCTTTTCAAAAGGAATTAATTTTTAAAACTTGAATTTATTTTCAATCGACCCAACTGGTTTTAAAACCAGTTTATTTCAAATAAAAGAATTTCCCAAAAATCTTCAAAAATTTTCTAACACCGTAAATTTTGGAAAAAATTCGGCAGAGTCTCCCCTGTACGGAGGACCATTTGCAATATTGCAGGATCAAGAAATAAATATACATTGACTCTCATGGTCAGAAAATTCAAAAACCAAACTCAAATCCCAAACAAAAATCTAAAATTTCATATTTGCGTAGGCGTACCTTTTTGCGAGCGTTATTAAGCGATAAATTTTATACTCGAGCTTGCTTAGTTTTAATGCAACTATTATTCAAACTGGATTCAGATAACTCCAGAATTTCTCTTTCGAATGGATTTTAAACTGAACTGGCATTTCTGCACCTGTTCTCAAATCAAACGAATTCATCAGTCATCAAAGCAATATCAGTTATGTTCAACACAACTTAATCCACACGAAATTTATAACCAGGTTATATCAATCCATTTATTTCTTATAATTATTCATTCAAATTTAATTATCTGGATTGATTTATCCAACTTATTCATTTCAATTTGGTTTTAACCAAGTCGATTCATTTCCAAGTTTATATCCACGAGATCGAGAACACCATCCAAACATATCACACAATCAATCATTAACAAATTCAAATAATTTGCCCATATTATAATAATCATCACATTTATTTTATAAATAAATAAATTGGGCAAAAATAATTTCAAAAATAATTTTGTATTAAATTACAAATACGCGCTCTCGTATATATACAGTCAACTCAATCTAGGGTATTGCTAACCCCATCTCTATTGAGTCACACCACAGAGCCAAGGTTATCACTAAACCAACAGCTCCGATACCACTGCAACGACCCAGCGGATTTTCGACCCAGAAAATCAACATAACATCAGCATGTCGACTATTCAAGCATCGAAAACACTGGATAGTTTTAGAAAGAATTTAGAGGGTGAGATAAGAAAGAAAGAAATATTAGAATAGAAGAAAGAAGAAGAATACCACATAAGAATCTCACAGCAGAACAGATAAAATATAATATCAAATCTCTTTATACAAAAGAATTGTATGTACATACCAATCATCAGAGCATAACATATAACTGCACAACGGAAATAACTCTATATAACTAGCAGTGAAGCCTCCTGCTTCTAGCTTCTGAAACTCCAAGCGAAACCTAACCTGGAACATACTCGGTCTGACCCGAACACATTTGGAGCAATGCAAAATACACCGGGTTAGTCTGGAATACTATCAGTGATAAATTCACAACACAAACAACTGCTTTAATTTTGGAAAATCCTTTCTGAAACAAAGGATAATAGTAAGACTAGTCCACACATAAACACGGACGGTTTTTACCTTACTATAACCCAAAACATTTTTGAAATTATAACTTGCTCTGATATTATCATAATGTCTAAATACAAATAATTTAGAATCTAGCGGAACGCTTTCATCTCACACTCCACATATATAGTATTCAAACCAAAACTGCGGGCGCTTGTTGGATATTGGATTCCAACTTGACAAGGTATGGGTCCACCTGCCGATAGTGTATCTCTAGAGGCGAATACACTGGGTTCAACAAGAACGTCTTGCAACCTGGCCCTCACATGACCGACCACTCATTTCGCTTGAGTGTATCGAATGTATATCACCAACGGTTGGGATCAGCAACCGCCTCCCGAAAAGGGACAACATTCAATATAGATTAAAGAAGCAAATATATTTTCTCTAGATTGGTAATCATACATCCTAATGGGAGAGACCCACATAGTCATGCTACCTGCCTGATTTTTGCCATTTCCCAGTTGATGAGGCTTGAGGTCAGAACTTAACTTTAACATCTGGTAATCATAAACTTTGAATGCCACATCGTCAGATCCGCCAGATCACACTTGATTGACCTCCACAAAAATATTCTAGTTTATTGGCTAGAGAATAACCATTTCTTCGCCATCAACTATGGTACGTTTGGAGAAATTAACTCATGTAATTCCTTTGGAAATACTCTGTCAGACATCCGTCCATACAAGTCATCCAGGAACAGGATGAACCGAAGGCACCCTCCTACTGCATCTCATATAGGAATCACCCCATGGATCAGTAGCGAGCAGTCCTTGCAAACCGCAAATCTCAAAAACGACTGAATCACGTCAGAATATCTCTGCGTTGCAATACAGAGAATACTCATCAACTATTCCTTCCGCTTATGAAGATTCATGGCCTTCACTTGCTCCATCTTCAATCGACAACTTCACGTATTTGTTGGACGGAATGGTTTTCGAATATAAATTCGATCCCGGACTTTCCGTACCAACAATCATATTGGTCTGGTTTGATAGTCGGTGTTTTAACTATCAAATAACAATAGTGTGAATACAATGAGTTTGCTGATTCGGTACTTGGCATGGCTTGGCCTTTTTGAAATATACTTAACAAAATCGTTAATCGCTTCCTATTTCTTTAATATATTTAAACCTTACATTTATTCTTAATTATAACAAAACTATTTCAAATACTTTCGAGTATATATATAAGTATATACCCCGCTTACCATTCCTACTGGAAATATCAATATATTTCTTTAAACCCTTTTCCCTTTTTTTTCTTATTTAGCATCTCGATACATATATATATGTGCATATATTTATATACTTAATGATATAAGCCAAATTTCCTCTGATTAACTCTGACTGATTTACTTTGATAAATTAATTCCAACTTGACTAACTCGACTTATTTAACTTGTCTGGACTAACTTGACTTGATTACCCCTATCGACTAACTAACACTCGACTTAACTCCATTCGCTTGACTCTAGATCGTAGTGATCACAATGGTTATGCCTGATTCCCTCAGGAAACATCCGACCGCCGTAGGCTATCTGCAGCCCTGAAAATTACGCTAGTAGTCGTCCGCAATGGTAGCTTTTCCCTGAATAACTATGTTTGGCTAACTCTAACTATATTCGATCAACTCTAATTTAATAACAAATGTTCAATATAATTTGAAATCAATATTCTTATTTTCTTTGAAACTAATATTGTAATATTATTTAATTTCCCAAAAACCTTACATTAGAGTTCAATATTCCTCGTATAGGGTAAAACCCAATCTCAACAATTCCACTCACTCCAAACCAATACCATTCCTCGATAATAGTGAAGCCAATCAAGTTGGGGTATTTTAGTTACACTCAGACCTTGATCGTTCCGTTCTTACCTTAGGAATATATTAGTTTAACCATTAACATCAAAATGACATTTCCCTTCTTGATTTCAAATCTGGTTTTAAAACCCCGTTTCTCTTAATTGGAATTCTCATTCAAAATCCTTTAACTTAACTCCTAGAATCAAGTAAGTATTCACTAACCCTAACCCTTACTCAAAACATTTTTTTCACTTATTTCATCTCTCTCAAACATTTCATTTCAACCGAATCTACCTTTACCCAATTTAACTATTAAGAAAAATCTTGTTTACGCTATGTTCACTGACTAATTACATTTACCCAATTTGTTTGAATATTTTGATTATACATTCCCTTTAAATTCTTACTGCCTTCCTTGACCAAACCTTAACTCCAACTAATCACTTTTCCATTAAATGCCAATTAAATATAATTTGCTTTAATTATTATTAATTAAAAATAATATTTAACTTTAATATTAACCATACTAAAATAGTTAACTTTATTAAAGCAAGAATAATTATCACCCTTAAAAGCTGATTAAATAACGATTTACTTCATTAACACTAACAAATTTGATAATTCCTTTTTATTATAATTAATCGAAGATTAATTAACATTTCAAAACCCTTTGTCACGTTTAACTAATATTCAAAAAATTTAAATCAATTTAATTCATATTGTTTCAACCAAAACAATTGGTTTTGTCATAGTACATATCAGTTAGCAGTTAACTGATTTCCATTTGTCATTTCCCCCTTTTAAATTAATTAAATAGCTAAATTAATTTAAAATCACTGTTTAATTGTTTGAAAACAATTATCCTGTTTTACCAACTCGTAGGTAAATCCCTTGGATCTCTACTTTTAAAAACTGTCTAACCCATCTAAGTAATTTCCTCTATAAACTTGATTTAACAAATTTATTTGGAAATTCCCAATTTTAAATCCTTATATAAAATAATTTAACAACTTTAATTCAGTTATAAATAAATTTATAACTTTAAAATTTCGTCAATTCACCTGACGTTCGAATTACGTTAAAACCACACATTTAGGCCATTTACTGCCAATTACTCCGTCAACACAGTCGGTTGATTTTTAACCACAACACAGGTGAATATATTTCCAACTATCAACATTCGAACAAGTTTTGATGTCAGTCAAGGTGAACAAATCATATGTATAAACAACAAACAAAAATATAGTTTATTTGAGGAATCCGGTTGGATCCTTCCAACCTGTCCTTCTCTGCATCACAGATATCAGTTGATGAAAATTTACTAATAAATAAATTGATGAAATATAAATAACCGCAACCAATTAACAACCAACAACCAATTTGCATCCATCGCATCCAATCAACCAATTTAAACTGTTAACTGTAAAATATATTTTGCTGTGAATGTACCACATCACAGGATTCCAGAAGGTATGAGAATTAACTCACCAGATTTATTTCTGTTGACAGTGGACGCGTTTGTTCCTTTAAATCTTGAACGGATGTTCAAAATTTATTGAAATTTCAACGGTGTCAAATCAGTGCCTAGTCAGTGCCATCGGATAAGTCTCGTCCCTGCGATCACAACGAATCCAGTTTCGTTAGTTTTCGTTATCGTATGTGGAAGTTATGCTAGTTCGAAGTTTGAATAAATATACGATCTTAACTAACTAAATTAATTATAAATTAAATAATTTAAAACTAATTTACCTTATTAACTAACTACCACGTCATCATCGTATGGAACGAAAAACGCGTTTTCACTCCTCTGGTATACTCAATCTCGTCTTCTTCTTCCTTCAACACCCACAACGAGCTCTTCACCTTCAAACGCCCCCGCCACCACGACAAGCCACCGGACCGACCACCGACCCCCTCACCGTGACCGCCGCTCCACACTCCTCCTTCGCCCTCAACCCCGAGCCGCCAGGTTAACTCAGGCCACTAGGAAAACCCCATGACAAATTTCCGTTCAACCTCGACAAGTCGCCACCACAGGCCACCAGAATTCGCGTGACCACCACCAGAGGGACCGTCGTACTTCCCCGCTCCGACCAGTACCATCACCTCCGCCCACATCCGCCTCCAGCGCCGCCAATTTGGCAATTTCTGATTGCAACTTTTGTAAACAACCCAAATAACACGTCTTAGTTCATCTCACCACCGCCACCACCACAATCCACTGTTGAACCTCAGACCACAACCAAAACAAAGCCCTTTCTCTCCTCTACAAAACCCCCAAGGTCTGGGTTCCTAAAATCGATCACATCTCTCCAATTTCTGAAAGGAACGAAAGTCATTTTCTGTGGTTTAACCCTGATTCCGGCCACCACAGTCGACTGATCACCCCCAACTTTTTACAGTAGGTAGATATCGCCCCGATCTACCACTTTGCCTTTGGAAGCCCTCACAAATTCTTCACGGATCGGAAAATATAAATTGATTTGTGTACGAGGGTTTTCCTATAAAATTACAGAATGGAAATGAGGTTTGGCTGGAAATGTTGATGAAGGGGGTTTATATAGAGTAGGAAAAATATATTTTAAGTTGATGTGACGAATGATATTGACTAACGATTTTTATTTCGTACCTATCGCTATTTTAAACGTTGTTTATTCGCTGCTGTGCTCACATACGAACCCCGTTCGAGACACGAAATGACGGCATAGTATATTTTGACGATTCGGTCCTAATGAAACTTGTTTCGTCGAATTCGGAGTACATTTGCTCGAATTTCCCTTATTCATGTTCAAACGATCAATTTATTTTGCATTCAATTTTTCCACGCTCATAGAATAACACCGTTTTGCATGAAACTTGAAATCTAGCAATAATTTACTGTTGCAGTCCCAAAAAAATTTGTTTCGTCGAAAACAGAAATCGTTTGAAAAATGGCCCTTTTATAACTGGCCAATTCAAATAAAATAAACCAATTTTAAAATATCTCAATATAATAATATTAAAATATTGAAACCAGCAATACACGACAAGAATATCGTATACTACCACAATAAAATATCATGGGTTGAATTCAAAGTCAATTCTATATTTAAAATATTTAAAAGCCCTGTATTCTATATAAATATAGCGCTATGTATAAAGGAAATTCCATAGCATTTTTTTCAAAATTTGATTTGGACATAAAAAAAATCTACACGATGAAAACTGGATTTTTCTCTGCCATTGGAAAGATATCGTAAACCCGGTCCCGACGTTTCTTGTTTCGAGGAAATCCGACTTATTTTGAACCCAGTACGACCAATTGAAGTCCAAAATGCCAAATCGCGAATTGCCGCGCCGCTGGAGCTCGTTATTTAATTAAATTATAAACCATATATATTTAATTGTCGTTTTCTAAACGAATTGTAGCTAAAATTCCAATATAACCAATATTTGACAAATTTAAACAGCCCCATCACAATATATTTCAAATTCAACAATTTCCCAATATTCTGGAAATTAAAATATTATTTTATTATTTATTTAAATAATATATTCCAAATATCATCGTTAAATTCAATTATTTAACTCAGACCAACATTTTAAATAATTAAAATATTTAAAATAATCCGAATAAATTTGCAGAAAATACGGGTCGTTACATTTTACAACTACATAACTTGTTTTATAAATGCTGGTTTTGAAATATATGTATGTGCTCAATATTGTATTTCGGTCTCTTTTCGAGGACGAAAAGACTTTGAGTAGGGGAGAATGTAACAACCCACAATTTTTCTGTATATTTAAAATTTGAATTTAATAGAATAAATTAAGTGATAATGGTTAAAATTTAAATTTTTAGGATTTTACTTATGAAATAACGTACCTTAAGTATAAATCAAAAATCTAAATTAGTTTATATTTATTAAAAATTTGGAATTTTGAATTTATTATTAATGAATTTGAATAAAATTGAGTTATGTTAGAAATGCGTTAAGGTTGAATTTAATATAACCAATTCAGTTGAGTTGTTAAGTTAAAAGCAAAATTCAAATTCAAATTCAAATTTGTAATTAATTGAATTCAGGAACTTAAGATTTGTGATATCGATTTTTTTTAAATTTATTTAAGTTATAATTGGAAAAAAAATGAAATTTGATAAATATTTAAAATGAGTTAAATAGTTAAATAAATAATTGATATTTTATTAATTAATTAACTATGAAATTTAACTGTTTTTGTAACTGTCTTGGAACCCAACGAAATCAGTTTCAACGGATCCGAAATGGTGAATTATTTAAGAGTTTCAATTTGCGTTACAATCGGACTTGTCGTTTGATCGTACGAGATAAAATGTGAAAGAAAACAATGTAACATGATAATTGTTTGCTTATCATAATAGGCCTTCTATATACATATAAATGAATTTCTTTTCCAACCTACTAGCCATTTTCTCATTCACGTATACTTCCATCTTCTTGTTTCTTTCCCTAATAGCAGAAGTTGCAGTTAGCGAAGGTTGCAATAGCTTGGAGGATGGAGATGAGTATTTGGTATATGTATCAATTATAAGTATATTTTTCCACTGCACTTCATTTCCGCTGCATTACTGTTTATATTTGCATTAGTGTAACTCTGATGACTGGAAAATATAACCCGAATGTAAATGTTTTCAAATGCTAATGAACCATTATTTGTTTATTACGTGTTGTCCTTCCGCTGTGAGATTCTGTGATTGTTTTCTCTTCTTTCTTCTTTTTCCAAATAACTGACTGTGTTGGTGATTTGTTTGGGTCGACATGTGTGGTTTATTATCGATTTGAACAGTCAAAAATCCAGGTCGTTACAGTTAAATCCGAAAACCCTTCCAAGAAATAATACAATGCATGAAGCATATTCAAGACTTGGAATAGATGAATTAAGAACGCGAATCTTTGAATTTATTCGGATTGATTGCTGATGTCTCGAATCGGGTCGTACACCTGATTCGAGGTTATATGTAACGACCCATATTTTTAGCGATATTATAATTAATTAATTTAATCATTAAATAGCGATTCAGATAATTAAATGGTTGTTTAATTAAATTATATGGAATATTTAATTAATATAAATAATATAATAATATATTTAATTTATGGAACAATCAGAATTAGCTGAAATAGCGATATTGTGTGAAATGGGACAATTCAAATATATATATATATATATATATATATATATATATATATATATATATATATTCAATTTGAAATTGAATTATATTAATGAATATACTTAAATAACGACAGTTTGAACGTAGAATTATAATATAATTATAATCGAGCTCGTAATGGCGCGACAGTTCGTAATTTGTTGATTCAAACTTTAAACGAATATACAGAAGCCGTTTTATATCGCATTTCTGTGAAACAAGAAACGTTCGGAGCTGGTGAAGTATAGTTTTCTGACGGAAGAGAAAAATTGATATTTCATCGTGTAGATTTTGATTTAAGTCCAAATCAAATTTTTGAAAAGTCTCTATGGAATTCCTTTATAATTTATATCGATTTATTTTTTAAATTTAAATCGAATATCGAGTTATAAATCCTGATATGGAGCAGTATGATATTGAGTTATAAATCCCGATATGGAGCAGTATGATATTCCACTGTGGATAAATACAATAATATTTATTTTTAAATACTTAATTAAATTATTTTTAAATATATTTAAATATTTAAATGGTTTATTTAGAGCTTTAAAAATAGCCAGTTTTGCAAACGAGCTTCGTTTTCGATGAAACTAATTTTGTTGGATCTGTAACATTAAGTTATTGCCAGATTTCAATCTCCATGATTTTTGGGGTCAGTGTGTGGCCATACAGATTTTTAATGTGAAAAAAAGTCAATATTTTGATAGTTAAAAATACGCCGTGTGAGCAAACGTTGTCGGAATTTGACGAAACCAGTTTCGTTGGGTCAATAATGTCAGACTTTAGCTTCATGCCCATTTTCGCGATTTTTGGGTATTGTATGTGATCATAGGAACTTTTAAACACGAATGTAAACAACAATAGCTTAAAATCTAATAAAATAACTGAATAAAAAAATATATATGCTTACTCTATAAAAACACCTTAACTTCCTAAACCTAATTTACATTTCTCTAGTCAACAATTTTATCCGCTGTAACTTTTACTTCTAGGAAAAATATTTTTTTGATCTTCTAAAATCAAGAAGAAATATAATCAAATCCTATAAATCATTATACACTTATATTTGGTTTCACCATCGTGTTCTCTTCAATCCGATATCTGTTTGAGCAAGTTCGATGCCACTGTTTTGGCCGTCTGTTCTTCAACGAGATCTAGGGTTAGGAGATTCAAAATTTGTGTGCATCGATTCATAAATCTGGTGCTGTAGTTGAATTTATAGGAGAGAGGCGCACCTTGTGTGCAATTTTGAAAGGATTCGGTTTCAAAAAAAATTGCTGCCTTAAGGTACATCATGGAGGAGGGTTCGAACGGAATTTGCATCGATAGGAGCGAAAAACATATAGGGTGGAAGAGAGTGAGATGGGGAAAATCTTGGTGATGTTTAGGGATTAAATCATGGAAGATTGAAGGAGTTTGAGTGGAGCAAAGATGCCGTAATGGCCATAAGAAGGAGGGACGAGATTTTTATGTTTTGGAGGGAGAAGAAGAAGTAACGGAAGCGGGTCTGGGTATTGAAGGTGGGCTTGGGCCGGTGAAGAAGTTGGATGAGGCCTGAATATAAATTGGTTAAGTTAATTCAAATTTAAATACATAGATAAACTTATAATGTCGATATCTTTAACATACATGATCAAAATTCAGCGAAACAAGATCCGTTAGGATCGTATGGATGGTGGCTACGCAGTGGAACTGACTGGGAGTTAGTTGGAGCTGATTACAATTTATAGAAAAATAAATTGTCCGTCTGAATCAACTGACAATTATCATTATTTAACGATGATCGTCCAATGTGCGTAAAAATCAACAATTCTATCAGTTCATATTTTTATAATGTATTTTTAGAACTGATAAATAATGATTAATTGTGGTGTGTTGACTACTTGGTTGAACTGCTGATTTATTGGTTGAAATTATAGATAATGATATACATATACATACATATATATATATATATATTGTTAATCAAATATTGATTTTGTTTATCAGAATATTTCATATTGAAATGAAATTGATGTGAATTATATTGTGTAACATCTGTGGATGCAGGGTGAAACACCCTACCTCCGTTAAGGTCACTCACAAAGGGAAAGCCTTAAATTTGGTGGAGTATTATAGGTAAAAGACATAGAAAATTTACAAGATAGATATATATATATATATAAGCAGCGGAAAATAAAACTAACTTTATTTTAAACGTGGTTTAAAACAAAACATTGCAGCAAATTGTTCAAACCAACTTTCAAATCATTACATCATAATTTTTGTCTTGATTATTATATAAAGTAGCATGAAGCGTAAATAAAACTGCATAAATCACCAAGTCTAGTGTGTCCAAAGCCATAAAATAAGATATTCCAAGCTGTACATCATAGAGTCTTCAAGCTTGGAAAGATGAACGGTCCAAATTAAGCTGAGCTATTCCCTCCCTGGCTACCTGAGGGGGCGGGGGAAACGGAAGAAAAGAAGACGAAAGAAAAATGGGTCAGACATAAATCTGAGTAAGCCTAGTGCCTTTTCAGTGTGTGAATAAGAAAAAGGTCATGATAGGAATAAACTGAAAATATGACAGTACCAAAACATCAAACTAACATAAAGCTATATAAGGCAGGATAAACCGAATATACGTCGCACCCGTGTTTAATTCTCTACACCTACTTATATTTGTCCAACTAGCACCACGTGTTCTTAGTGAAATGATCCCCTTATATCGATCGACTCTTGCTCGCACGCATTCATCACATGTGTCATTCGACCCCCTCTTTACTGTAGATACCTGTGTTGGTCCCACTACGGGGTGTATCAAATCCTATGGTGGCAACCCGACATGATTCAAGATGCACAGTGTATGACTACTGATGCCCAGTGCCTGCTTTTTCCACTCCGGAGTACGTGCACGCCCGTACTCCGCCGGAACCTACACTGATGCACCACCGTCGATGTTTTTGACCGCTTATAATCATCCCAGTAATCATGACCTACCCTACCTAGTTCAGAGTTCCATGATACATCTATGTGGGTTACTACTAAATTGGGTCCCCGTTACTAGGGTTTTCCAGCCAACATGTTAAATTGGTTAAGTGTCCAAATTTACCAAACCCTACCCATCAGTTTAGCTAACATGTTGAATTGGTTAAGTGTTTCCTTAATTGACTTAAACCTATCATTCTTTCCTTAGCTTTATTAGAGCACCAACCACTCACATTAGATAAGTGTTGTTGTGGTCACTGTATGTGCCGATCGGTTCCGGGCAGTTTTACACCACAACTCAGTCTAACCTCGGGTCCTTTTTGGGCTCAATGCACTAACCACCCACATTAGACAGGTATTGTTGCGGTGACTAGATGTGCCGGTCGGTTCCGGGCAGTTTTACACCACAACTCAGTCTAACCTCGAGTTAGGCATATTCATCTTTTCTGAATTTACATATTTATCCTTTTGTGCTTATATGTAAATTTGTCAAAAATTTATTGTCATGGCCCACTTTCTTTCTAAATCAAATTCATAATTTTTGGTAAGTAAAGTATATCATTTCAATGCCATACCATTTATATGATTATGAGCCAAATATGTTAATTACGTATAGTTTCAAGTTTTCTGCAACGTTACCCCCGTTGTACGTTCACAAAGATACATAGGATGTTAGGCTCGACATTTTGGCCTAACTAATAAACTAAGAAGGGGAAAAAGAGGAACTTGCAACATTCCAACATCATACAAAAATATGGATTTAACTACAGATGTGTCACACAAAATTTGCATAATATACTTTTAATTATGAACTTGCAAACTAGATCTATGCAACATGAGTCATAAAATAATAGTTTTACAAAGAACTACCAAAATCTAATTAGACATGTAGTGGTGATGTAACACCCCACGTCCATTAATGTCACTCACAAAGGGAATGCATGAACTTCCATGGAGGTTATAAGTGAATATAGAACAGAAAAATTACAGCAAGACAGATAATAAATAGTACTTGGAAATCTAAAACTTCATTTTATTGCAGCGGAAATTAAACATGTTTATTACATCATAAAACCATAGATCATAACCAAGTACAATATCCATCTTCATAAAAACAAAATACATAATCCCATTACATAAATATCCATTAAAAAGATAACAAGCTGGACTTTACTTCAACGGTCCAAGCTTTCCAAAGAGAGATGAAGCAATTCTATCAAACTCCACTAGAGCTGGGCCCAACCTGAGGACCTGGAGGGGGAAAAAGGATAGAAATAGAGGGGGTCATACATAAACTCTGGCGAGTATGATAATTCTAACAATACTATTATCAAAATAACTAGACTAAGGCATAAGCTGGAAGACAAGTAAATGTCTATGAACTCTTAGGAATATAAAGATAGCGTTTAAGATAATGTTAAAGATAACGGTAAAGGAACACCTAATTACTAACGAATGATTACTACACTGCACCGCACATTACTACACTGCACCGCACCAGTCACCCTATTGTTTGATCCCACTTGCTTCACATAGAAACTTTATAAATAGCCTTACGTACCCCTAGCTGACTACATAAGTGCCGTCTGCCCCTATCTCCACTAGGTGTACCCCACTACCCACTTTCGATCGGCTCCCTACTTGTAGATACCCGTGCTGGCCCCACAGTGGGGTGTATCACTCCCCTAAAGTGGCAACCCGATACAACTTGAGAATGCACGACTTATACCTACACGATGCAACAACGTCTTACCTACCAGCCCAGGTCCACACACGCATATGAAACCCGTTTGACTTGCGTTGCCACCGCTCCCCATTTTGGCCTCTTACAGTCAAACCCAGCATGCTTGTCCCGTCCTCGACTTGGGTCGAGCCCACAAAGATACGTTTGGGATACTGGTCGAAATGGACCCCCACAAGCTACCCACCTAAGCTTGTCACTAGTATATCCCACTTAACCTTCTTAGTCATGTTCATTTGCATGTGTGTTTGGTTAAGTCTTACTAATCGTATTTCACATGCCACTAAGGGCACCCCCTAGATTCCTCATGCCACCCAAGGCACCTACTTAACCCCCATGTCCCACCTTACATGTTTATCTGGTTAAGTATTTCTTAATTCATTCAGGCCATAACCTCATAAGGACCTCTCACATTAGACTGGCATTTATGGCAGCTGGATTTACCGGGCGGGTCCGGGCAGTCTTACACCATAAAAGAGTCTAACCTCGTGTCTTCACAACCGTTATGCTTTAGTTTAGGACTAGGACCTCTCACATTGGGCTGACATTTGTGACCACTGAATTTGCTGGGCGGGTCCGGGCAGGTTTACGTCACAAACGAGTCCAACCTCGTGTCCTAAGCATTGATTAACACTTAAAATCTTTTACCCCCGTTTTAATAATTCCCTATTCAAATTATTAATTAAGTCAACTTTTAATGATGTCCATAATTGACTCAATTATGGCCATCCACTTATGGCATGCAAAATCATATCAATTGCACCCCAACTTTTTAATATTAAATCCTTAATATTACCCCTACCCCACGTTTATACGTTCGCTTATTCAACGCATAATATAGGCTAGACTTGTATAGTCTAACACCTAGCATAAAGATAAATTATCACAACATATAGACAATTAAAATAAATCTAATCATAATAGGGGTGAAACTAGCATAAACTACACATGTTAAGGATCAAAAGGTGTCAACTTGTTAAATGTCTCAATTTATATGATATGATCATAGCCCAAATCTATACATAAACTTGCATATGGGGTTTTTAGGCAACATAATGATGGTGTGAACTAGCATAGGATATCACATATGTCATAGCATAATTCTAGATGTCATAATAGATGTCTTGGCATATGTTCATAACTTTTATAATCAATCTAACTTGCATATGTGACTTGTCATATAGATCAACATAACCCAAACATGATGATTTAATTAATATGAACTAACTAGCATAGATGGTAACATCATGGCCTTTTAAACATGTATGATTCATCACAACATAGCACAGAAACTTTCAACATACATAACATCATCATAGCATGATTTACAACATATAAGATATCATGATCACATAACCTTGGATTTACAATATACATGATAGCAAAAGGGGTTTACAACAACATATATGATAATTCACATCATCTACTCATAATCCATTCATAACTCAACCTAATTAAAATGATAATAATCTTGTTAAGATCATCATACTCACAATTTAGAGAAGAAAAGAGAGAGTTTTGCTTTTCTTTAGGGTTGAGAGAATTAGAATTGAATTTGCTTTTTTTCTTTCTTAGTTGGCGGCGGCTCCATTGATTTAGATGGCGACGGTAACTATTTTATTTTAATTAGGTTTAGGGTTAGCATTAGAATGTATTTATAGGTGTAGGAAGTTATTTAGGACCATTAGATTAACCCTGAACCATGAGAACCAATCAAATGCAAAATCTTCATTTGAACGAATCGGCCCACGGGTTGACAGCCAAACACCCTGGATTAACCCCTAGTCGACCCAGCAAAGCTCGGGTCGACCTCAAAAATGGGCCGGTTCGGTTATTTCCCCTCCTAATTCGCTGTTTTGAACTTTTTCGCATATTTATTTATTTAATTTTTAATATATATATATATATCAATATATATATATATATATTTCTCTGCGCAACCCATTTCACTTAATTCTTTTCTAAAAATTAAGTATACTTTAATTTGTGAATTTTAATGTTATAAAATTACGAGGTGTTACATTCTCCCCTCCTTAAAGGATTTTGTCCCCGAAATCTCCAAGTCAAGAAGAATGTATATCCTACCATCTAATCGTCCATCTACTCGACCATCAAACAACAGCATCCATTGTCCTTAAAAGACTTCTAATTCTTTAATGTTTATATGCACAGTGTGCGTATATGTCCATATCTAATGCAAAATTAGGCGGTCTACTGATTCAGTCGACCTCCTTAGTGCAATTCATGATAGTGCCATGCGTCCAATATGTATGCGAAAGATTCCTAATGATACATATTAATTCTATATGCGTGCACAACCATCCACCCGAATGCAGCAGCTATATGATAATACAACCATTATACATCCATTTTACTAAATACGTCCATATATATGCAATATGCAATATGAAGTGACTGAGGCGATCTGGTGCCTAATAGTGTGTGTGTATGCATCCACGAGCAACCACTAGCAAACACTTGCATCCACTTTGCATCCACCATACATAACATGTCTCAAACACATGTTTCAACCATAGGATTATCCTAACTAAAGGTCAAAGATACTAGCGAGAGGATATACTAAAGATAAGATAAGTACAAGCTAAGCGATAAAGGAGAAATTAAAGGACATACCTCCAGAATGAAAAGGGTATCATGAATGCATCTTCTCTTCTATCTCCCAAGTAGCGTTGCTCTCATCATCTCCCCATTGCACTTTGACTAGTCTGACCTCTCGATTCCTCAACCTCTTGATCTCCAACCCAAGAATGCGCGTAGGAGCTCGTCGAATTGTCGCATCACACTCTATCTCCACCTCTCTAAGAAAGCTCGGCTCTACCACTTCCGCAGTCTCATGCAAGCACATCCTCAAATGTGACACATGGAATACGTCGTGTACACCACTAAGTCTCTCGGGCAACTCCACTCTATACGCCATCTGTCCAATTTTCTCCTTAATAGGAAACGGCCCTACAAACCTTGGTGCTAATTTCCCAACGGACCCAAAGCGAACAACGTTTCGTAATGGAGACACTTTGTAACGACCCGACTTTTCGAACCTCGAAAGTCGACACTAAATACATCCACGGTATTCGTGTGCCAAACATCCAAGTGCCGGAAAGTCGAATTGTTGGGTAAAATTAAAAAAAAAAGTAGAACAAGGAAGAAAGAACAGAATATCAGAATCTCACAACGGAACGGTAACATATAATATAGTGAATGATCTTTACCAAATAAAACTGTATGATTACAACTATCAGAGAAGACTAACATATCATCAACTTGGACAGTTATAACAACCCGTCCTCATAAATGTTGATGTACAACATAGAATGCAGCGGATATAAAAAGTACGGTAAGATGAACTCCAACTCTCTTCCAAAAGCTCCAAGGCATCCAAAGTAAAACCTTCCATACTCAGCCTACTCGAAGGAGTATGTGATAATTTTAAGGAAAACAAAAACCAAGCGTCAGACATCAGTCTGGTATGAGAAACTCAAGATACACATTGCATGTAACAACATTGAGGGGACTGTGCAGATAACCGCTCCGGATTTCCCCTCAATTGAAACCAACCATTTATTAGGAGAAGTATAGTTGTATTATAAATAATGTCTAGGGTGTAAAATATAAATAAATTCACATAGAAGGAATGGTTACATTGGTTACATTCGACAACTATTAAGTA
The DNA here is from genome assembly GCA_030737875.1 of Allium sativum. Lineage (NCBI taxonomy): Eukaryota > Viridiplantae > Streptophyta > Magnoliopsida > Asparagales > Amaryllidaceae > Allium > Allium sativum. The sequence goes on along the minus strand of CM060916.1, from coordinate 220,720,713 downwards.
TACAAACAAGATCGATAAGGCACGTTCGCATATTGGATTTTCCAACGGAGATCTCTCAACACAGATCCGAACTCCATGCACAAGGGTCAGAAAGTACCTCCGAGCGTCGCATATCTCTAGATAAAATATACCATAAGGTAAACACAACTGGCCCACGCACGAAACACCGAAGTGCACCACGTGGAACCAAATATATCCAACTCCCGCGCGCAACTTCGAGGAGCTCCCGCACGATTCGATAATAAGCATACACTAGATATGGAGTCAATATATCCTGCCATAGGATAGCAAAACCCCAGATTGTGCTCCTACTCTATTTTTAGCCATTTCCGATGTCGAGGTTTCGTTCAGCATCTTTCACACGAGTCTTCATCACTCGAACAGAACAAGAATTCCCAGTTGGAATCCTACAGCTCAATAGATCTTGGAATCACACATAGACTCCTTCACAGATCTCGGAATCATACATGGATTCCAATACATCAACAGATCTTGGAATCACACATAGATTCTTTCATAGATCTTAGAATCACTATATGTGTTCGAGCATCTCAACAGATCTCGAATCGCCATTTGGCCTTCACTTCACAAGCGCTTCCAAAACATAGAACCCATATACTAGTTTTGAAGTGGTTTTCGATAAGTAAAACACTTACCAATCCCGGTCTCCTCAAAACCAGTCGCTAAATTTAAGGCCATGTTCTATAGTCAACTAACTGACTACATTTCACATAATATACGATTGTATATGGAAAACAACCCTGCTTAATTTCCATAACAACCGAATAAACATTCAAGGCACTATCAAGATCACGAAGCATGATAACAGCCAAATCACTATCAAGTCACGCAACATGACAATTAGCCGAAGCACGGTTAACTCATATAAACGGCTTCTAATCCCATTCCCATTTAATTAATATTTCATTAATTAAAACTTATTTTATTAGTAAAACTCCTTTTAACTAATAAAACTTCACTTGTCAAATACAACTTCAATTATTAATCAATAACTCATACTCGATTAATATTCCTTTATTAGTAAAACTTCTTTTAACTAATAAAACTTAGTTTGTCAAATAAGACATCACTTATTAATCAATAACTCATACTCGATTAATATTCCTTTATATTCTAGCGTATATATTCAACTTATACATATAAAATGTGTATATGTGTATATTCTACGAATTACCTAATCCGTTATAGTCTTACTGCCCAAAAAGGGTTTTAATATACTTATCCCTCCGGTATAAGTATAATCACAATTCAATTCCAATATTTCCTATTTAACTTCAATATTTCAAAACGTACTCATATACTTATCCCTCCGGTATAAGTATATCTACAATTCAATTTTAAGAATTCTTTTCTAACTTCAATACTTCAAAACGTATTCAAATACTTTTCCCTTCGGTAAGTATAACTACAATTCATTTTCAATATTTCTTTTCTAACTTCAATACTTCAAAACGTATTTATATACTTATCCCTCCGGTATAAGTATCTCAATAATTCATTTCTAGGATTTCTTAAATTATAACCAAAGAGGTTAAAACCATTGTTTAATAAAGAACCTCTTCTCTTTTATAATTTCAACATCTTATTCAATATCTTTATTCTGAAAGATTCCTATACTTGTTTCTATCTTTAAAATCAATTATTAAAGATCTAAGTATATTCAAAATCATTAAACCGTATATTCCAGTTTAACTACATTCCAAGGGTTTCAAAACAAGTGTTGCTAAAACAATGTTTACAACAAACCCAAAACAATCCTTTATAATTTATCTTTAAATGTTTGTTTAAAGATTCAATTATATTTACTTCCATGATATAATCTGAGAGGCTTAAAGACTAATGTAATTAACACATTGTCACGACAAAATCAAAACCATTTTATGCTTACAGAAATCACACTTTGTGTACTTAACTCGTTTCCGACATTATCAACTTAACTATCCCTCGGTCAAGAGTGAGGCCAGGTAAGTTAGAGCACTGGTTGCATATCACCCCTTGCCTAGACACCCCATTCTTGACACTCACAGATAGATAAGCCTACTCGTCGGCTTATTAGAATTAAGCACAATAATCATGATATTCAATAAACAAGTAATTAGCAAGTGCACTTATATGACTATTCTAGCTTTACACACTTTCAAACTTACTTCAATTTAACATATAAATTAAACAACTATTTTAATATGATAAGAAATCACTAAGGATGTCATTGCAAAGTTTCATACAAAGTGTTGAAAACACAACAATTCAAACTGCATCTATAGCGACCATCGCTATAAGTGCACTTTCAAGTTCAAGTCCATAATATGTTAATCCATACTAATTCTTATGTGCTTTGTTTCAAATCCATTCCACTTGTTATACAAGTAAATTCAAATACAATTCTAAGTCCATTCAAGTCCATTCCAGTCCATTAACATGGATCACATATGTCGCTTACTTTTAAAGTAAGAATCAAGTTCACATTTTCAACATAAGTTACCAACATTCAAGCAACTTTAAGCATAGTTAAAAACATGCAAAAGATTTATGTTTGCTGTACTAAATAGTGAGTAAACTCACCTTAATCCTTAGAAAATCCAAGATCCAATAATAATAATAAAGATCCAAGAATAAGAACAAAGATCCAAGCTAGCAACCTCCTTCCTTCCCTTGTCTTTCCTTGCTTTCTTCCTTATATAGCTCACGACCAAAGATGAAAATTGAGAGGGGCTTGGATTTTTCAACTTCTAACTTGCTAAAAGGTCTTGTAATGGCATAAGAAGGCTACACTCAAAGTTTGAGCTGATTTGGAGTTGGTTTGAGTATAGTTTGAGAAAGTTAGTAAGGAAGAGGAAGAAGATGATGATAAGCCATTAAAAAGCTTCACTTTTGCTTAGGAATTTTGTGTAAGAGATAAGGAGGCATACCCCTCCTTATATAGGAAAAGGAATGTGAATGGGAAAAGACCAAAATGCCCTTAAAACCCTAATGGAATTAATGAGTGATGGGATGGTGTGTAAGGTGAAGTGAGAGGTGTGTAAGTTGATGTGAGAGGTGTGTAAGATGATGGTAAGTTTGCTTTTTCAAAGCTTAAGGATTAGGCTTCCATTTGTATACATATAAGGAGCTTATATACATACACTTAGGATATTTTCTAAACTCTTGATGTGACTAATTATGATTACATATATATGTGTATGTGCATATATACAAATATATCAAACAACGTTGCAACGATATGAAACAACTTCTATTCAACGATAGGATGTGAATCTAGAAGTTGAACCTCGATCATATTTTTAGTTCTTTATCAAATGATTTATTCAAGTAAACAAAACTTGGAAATAGATTTATTAACTTATTTAAAACAATTAAAACAAGCATATTCAAATTATAAAACATTTATTTGAATACTTAAATACTAAAATACAAAAACTTTCCTTAAATGCTCATTTTTTAAAATGATGACATCATCAAAATAGTTAACCATAAATATGAAAAATACTTTTATTAGCTAACTACTTCCCTAATGATTAATTAGACATTCACTAAAATTTTCAACAACTTTTACTGAGAAAACAACCATTTATTGATAAAACGATTTTCGGTCATTTTATCAATATTTTGCCAAAAATATATTTTAGAAAGCATTTTTCCAAAACGAGTCTAGAATTATAAATTACTAATTAAATGATGTTTAACAAGGTTATAAAATCATATTTATAACACTTAACAATATTACAAATTGTTATGTTATTCAAAGATTAAGTGTTCGAATTTTCCGGGTCTTTACATTCTCCCCCACTTAAAATATTTCGTCCCCGAAATTGCAACACGAGAAACCAAAGAAACAATCAAACATCGATACCTAACAGTATCATACTACCAGCAAACTAAACTCATGGCTTGATCAAGTTCAAGCCCCCTCATCGCATAAGGATGATAAACAACCTACTAAGTGCGCCTTACGCTCAACAGCCTTAGGGATTACTCAGTTGATAATTCACAATACCTCATAACAAATCAAAGAGTCATTTCCCAAACCCTCCACTAGCTACCAAACATACTAAATCCCATACGATGTTAATAAACCATCCGTACACATTGTTTGATCATATCACTTTCCCAATCACAAGACTTTATTTCCGAACTAGTATACCACACTTGACATATCTAGTGCGTACTTCGATCTAGTTTCTTGACCAGAAACTTCCATCTTCCTTACATAGCCATACACTATGATAGAAAACTTCAGGATCATATCAAAAATCCATATCAAGTATTCACTATCAAAGTCTAGTGAAGAACCCTTGTTCGGACCGGTGTAAATCACCTTCAAAATCCTGTACTCGAATCTGTACCAAGATCAACTATGCGAATAAAACGATCTACGTACAACTCACGTATTTTATCCTATTGGTTTCTCAACCACCAATATCCTTTATTAATTCTTCTATATGTATAGTATGCCATTTTATTCTAATATCCTTCCTCTTTTTTCGACATTCAATTATCACTTAGTATTTCTTTATTAATACTAAAACCACTTATGAATCATTTCATAAAACTATACTTAAAGTTATTAAACACTGTATAACTTAAGTTCGTACACATATAATACTCTAATACATTCTATGAGTATATCCAAACATCAAATTTGTTGAGTATTTTAATCAAATTTTGAACTTGTTCCAACTTGCTATCTTAATAATTCAAGTGTTATACAAACTCAACTTTATATTTTCACAAACACTTAACTTCAAGTTACATAATAATTCAAAAGTTTTCAACTATCCAAAATCGTTGAAAATCCCGTTTCATTTTAACAAATGAAACCGACCAAACTACAAATCATGGCATTATTCACATTTATACAATCTTAATGCATAGACTATATGGTTCCGTAAAATGACTTAATCGAGTTTCAATAATTTATATAAAGCACTTCTTTATCTAACTTATTTCACAAATTCTTATCATTATTCGGATTATAATAGACGGATCACGTTAAAATTAAATTTAACCTAACATCATCATTAAACACCTTATAGTCAAACTATGAAACTTAATTCACAAGGTGTTCATATCGAATGTTCTCACTTATTCCCATCTACCCAACCGATGTTTTTAAAAGGTAAACTAGTTATAAGTCAGCAAGCAATAGTACATGCTCATAAACTGATCAAGCATAACTAATAATAGTTGAATATTATCATTCCTAACAACCAAACACATCATAAATAACTATATCAATTTATGAAAGTTTATATTTTGTACAAAAATATAAGCCTAGGTAAAATTATTTCATTTACCAATTTAAAACCAATATCGTGTCGATTTTCCTTGTTTAAGTATTTAGAAATCCCTATCGGTACCATGGCGTCCCATATATCGACCAGAATTCATAAACCACTCAACAGATTAACTAACACAACATAAAATATTTTTATAGCACTAACACATACGCGCTCTCTTATATATAATACACTCAACTCATATTAGGGCATTCCATTACCCTACCTCTTGATGAGTCATACCCAACCAAAGCCAAGGTGTTCGCTCAACCTTGTGCTCTGATACCAAATGTAACGACCCGACTTTTCGAACCTCGAAAGTCGACACTAAATACATCCACGGTATTCGTGTGCCAAACATCCAAGTGTCGGAAAGTCGAATTGTTGGGTAAAATTAAAAAACAAAGTAGAACAAGGAAGAAAGAACAGAATATCAGAATCTCACAACGGAACGGTAACATATAATATAATGAATGATCTTTACCAAATAAAACTGTATGATTACAACTATCAGAGAAGACTAACCTATCATCAACTTGGACAGTTATAACAACCCGTCCTCATAAATGTTGATGTACAACATAGAATGCAGCGGATATAAAAAGTACGGTAAGATGAACTCCAACTCTCTTCCAAAAGCTCCAAGGCATCCAAAGTAAAACCTGCCATACTCAGCCTACTCGAAGGAGTATGTGATAATTTTAAGGAAAACAAAAACCAAGCGTCAGACATCAGTCTGGTATGAGAAACTCAAGATACACATTGCATGTAACAACATTGAGGGGACTGCGCAGATAACCGCTCCGGATTTCCCCTCAATTGAAACCAACCATTTATTAGGAGAAGTATAGTTGTATTATAAATAATGTCTAGGGTGTAAAATATAAATAAATTCACATAGAAGGAATGGTTACATTGGTTACATTCGACAACTATTAAGTATACAAACAAGACCGATAAGGCACGTTCGCATATTGGATTTTCCAACGGAGATCTCTCAACACAGATCCGAACTCCATGCACAAGGGTCAGAAAGTACCTCCGAGCGTCGCATATCTCTAGATAAAATATACCATAAGGTAAACACAACTGGCCTACACACGAAACACCGAAGTGCACCACGTGGAACAAAATTTATCCAACTCCCGCGCGCAACTTCGAGGAGCTCCCGCACGATTCGATAATAAGCATACACTAGATATGGAGTCAATATATCCTGCCATAGGATAGCAAAACCCCAGATTGTGCTCCTACTCTGTTTTTAGCCATTTCCGATGTCGAGGTTTCGTTCGGCATCTTTCACACGAGTCTTCATCACTCGAACAGAACAAGAATTCCCAGTTGGAATCCTACAGCTCAATAGATCTTGGAATCACACATAGACTTCTTCACAGATCTCAGAATCATACATGGATTCCAATACATCAACAGATCTTGGAATCACACATAGATTCTTTCATAGATCTTAGAATCACTATATGTGTTCGAGCATCTCAACAGATCTCGAATCGCCATATGGCCTTCACTTCACAACCGCTTCCAAAACATAGAACCCATATACTAGTTTTGAAGTGGTTTTCGATAAGTAAAACACTTACCAATCCCGGTCTCCTCAAAACCAGTCGCTAAATTTAAGGCCATGTTCTATAGTCAACTAACTGACTACATTTCACATAATATACGATTGTATATGGAAAACAACCCTGCTTAATTTCCATAACAACCGAATAAACATTCAAGGCACTATCAAGATCACGAAGCATGATAACAGCCAAATCACTATCAAGTCACGCAACATGACAATTAGCCGAAGCACGGTTAACTCATATAAACGGCTTCTAATCCCATTCCCATTTAATTAATATTTCATTAATTAAAACTTATTTTATTAGTAAAACTCCTTTTAACTAATAAAACTTCACTTGTCAAATACAACTTCAATTATTAATCAATAACTCATACTCGATTAATATTCCTTTACTAGTAAAACTTCTTTTAACTAATAAAACTTAGTTTGTCAAATAAGACATCACTTATTAATCAATAACTCATACTCGATTAATATTCCTTTATATACTAGCGTATATATTCAACTTATACATATAAAATGTGTATATGTATATATTCTACGAATTACCTAATTCGTTATAGTCTTACTGCCCAAAAAGGGTTTTAATATACTTATCCCTCCGGTATAAGTATAATCACAATTCAATTCCAATATTTCCTATTTAACTTCAATATTTCAAAACGTACTCATATACTTATCCCTCCGGTATAAGTATATCTACAATTCAATTTTAAGAATTCTTTTCTAACTTCAATACTTCAAAACGTATTCAAATACTTTTCCCTTCGGTAAGTATAACTACAATTCATTTTCAATATTTCTTTTCTAACTTCAATACTTCAAAACGTATTTATATACTTATCCCTCCGGTATAAGTATCTCAATAATTCATTTCTAGGATTTCTTAAAGTATAACCAAAGAGGTTAAAACCATTGTTTAATAAAGAACCTCTTCTCTTTTATAATTTAAACATCTTATTCAATATCTTTATTCTGAAAGATTCCTATACTTGTTTCTATCTTTAAAATCAATTATTAAAGATCTAAGTATACTCAAAATCATTAAACCGTATATTCCAGTTTAACTACATTCCAAGGGTTTCAAAACAAGTGTTGCTAAAACAATGTTTACAACAAACCCAAAACAATCCTTTATAATTTATCTTTAAATGTTTGTTTAAAGATTCAATTATATTTACTTCCATGATATAATCTGAGAGGCTTAAAGACTAATGTAATTAACACATTGTCACGACAAAATCAAAACCATTTTATGCTTACAGAAATCACACTTCGTGTACTTAACTCGTTTCCGACATTATCAACTTAACTATCCCTCGGTCAAGAGTGAGGCCAGGTAAGTTAGAGCACTGGTTGCATATCACCCCTTGCCTAGACACCCCATTCTTGACACTCACAGATAGATAAGCCTACTCGTCAGCTTATTAGAATTAAGCACAATAATCATGATATTCAATAAACAAGTAATTAGCAAGTGCACTTATATGACTATTCTAGCTTTACACACTTTCAAACTTACTTCAATTTAACATATAAGTTAAACAACTATTTTAATATGATAAGAAATCACTAAGGATGTCATTGCAAAGTTTCATACAAAGTGTGGAAAACACAACAATTCAAACTGCATCTATAGCGACCATCGCTATAAGTGCACTTTCAAGTTCAAGTCCATAATATGTCAATCCATACTAATTCTTATGTGCTTTGTTTCAAATCCATTCCACTTGTTATACAAGTAAATTCAAATACAATTCTAAGTCCATTCAAGTGCATTCCAATCCATTAACATGGATCACATATGTCGCTTACTTTTAAAGTAAGAATCAAGTTCACATTTTCAACATAAGTTACCAACATTCAAGCAACTTTAAGCATAGTTAAAAACATGCAAAAGATTTATGTTTGCTGTACTAAATAGTGTGTAAACTCACCTTAATCCTTAGAAAATCCAAGATCCAATAATAAGAATAAAGATCCAAGAATAAGAACAAAGATCCAAGCTAGCAACCTCCTTCCTTCCCTTGTCTTTCCTTGCTTTCTTCCTTATATAGCTCACGACCAAAGATGAAAATTGAGAGGGGCTTGGATTTTTCAACTTCTAACTTGCTAAAAGGTCTTGTAATGGCATAAGAAGGCTACACTCAAAGTTTGAGCTGATTTGGAGTTGGTTTGAGTATAGTTTGAGAAAGTTAGTAAGGAAGAGGAAGAAGATGAAGATAAGCCATTAAAAAGCTTCACTTTTGCTTAGGAATTTTGTGTAAGAGATAAGGAGGCATACCCCTCCTTATATAGGAAAAGGAAGGTGAATGGGAAAAGACCAAAATGCCCTTAAAACCCTAATGGCATTAATGAGTGATGGGATGGTGTGTAAGGTGAAGTGAGAGGTGTGTAAGTTGATGTGAGAGGTGTGTAAGATGATGGTAAGTTTGCTTTTTCAAAGCTTAAGGATTAGGCTTCCATTTGTATACATATAAGGAGCTTATGTACATACACTTAGGATATTTTCTAAACTCTTGATGTGACTAATTATGATTACATATATATGTGTATGTGCATATATACAAATATATCAAACAACGTTGCAACGATATGAAACAACTTCTATTCAACGATAGGATGTGAATCTAGAAGTTGAACCTCGATCATATTTTTAGTTCTTTATCAAATGATTTATTCAAGTAAACAAAACTTGGAAATAGATTTATTAACTTATTTAAAACAATTAAAACAAGCATATTCAAATTATAAAACATTTATTTGAATACTTAAATACTAAAATACAAAAACTTTCCTTAAATGCTCATTTTTTAAAATGATGACATCATCAAAATAGTTAACCATAAATATGAAAAATACTTTTATTAGCTAACTACTTCCCTAATGATTAATTAGACATTCACTAAAATTTTCAACAACTTTTACTGAGAAAACAACCATTTATTGATAAAACGATTTTCGGTCATTTTATCAATATTTTACCAAAAATATATTTTTGAAAGCATTTTTCCAAAACGAGTCTAGAATTATAAATTACTAATTAAATGATGTTTAACAAGGTTATAAAATCATATTTATAACACTTAACAATATTACAAATTGTTATGTTATTCAAAGATTAAGTGTTCGAATTTTCTGGGTCTTTACACACTTTGACAAAGACCATGTCCCCAACTTCAAACTCGAGATCTGTCCTCCTCTTATCTGCATAAGATTTCTGCCAATCTTGCGCTGCTTTCATCCTCCTTCGAATCAAGTCGATCTTCTCCGAAGTCTCCCAAATCATATCGGGCTCAAGTAAGATCTTATCCGTAGATTCCCACCAACATGTAGGTGAATGACAAGGTCGTCCATAAAGAACTTCGAATGGTTCCATACCAATGCTGTACTGAAAGCTATTATTATATGCGAACTCAACTAATGGAAGATGCTCTTCCCATGTACCCCCAAAGTCTAGGATACATAGCCTCAACAGATCCTCTAGAATGCGATTCACCCTCTCAGTCTGGTCATCCGTCTGAGGATGATATGCGGTGCTCAAACATAACTGAGTCCCTACCGCCTCTTGTAAGCTTCTCCAAAATTCGCTAGTGAAAATAGGATCGCGGTCACTCACTATGCTAGAAGGAACACCGTGCAAACGAACTATCTCTCGAACGTATACAGAAGCTAACCATTGTAACAACCCGTATTTTCAATAAACTGTTGTAACATAAATCGAGGCAGAATTTAATTCTAATATCTGAATCAGGGGAAACGGGCTATGCCATTGCGTTCGTCTCGAAAAAATACGCGAAATAGAGTCTGAGTTTTCGAAAATCGGAGTCAGTATGACCCAGTTAAGGCCCATTGAAGTTTTCAGAAATTTCTATGCTAAAAACAGATTTAAATTTCAAATTAAAAACAAGGATTAGGGCTAATCGGGGTCAGGTGGGAAAATTCCCGCCAGGGCCCCCATGTCGACAGGCATGTCGACAGGGCCCCTAGGGTGTCGACAGCCCTGTCGACAGGGGGTGCCCGGGCAGTTTAGCCTGGTGCACCATTTCTGATTTGGGTTGGGTCTTGTGGCTTGGTTCTAGAGAGTTCCGAGATCTGACGGGCCTAAACTAACCTAGGGTTAATCCTAGGGCTAAAAACACTCTAATCTTCTATAAATATACCCCTAATCCTACCCTAAAGCCTCATTAATCAATCTAGCAACTAAACTATGTCAAATTGAATACTCAAATGGCCTCCACCTAAAAACCCTAGCCTCCACCTTCCTCAAAGTTTAATCCTATGAAGATATGATGATCATACAACCTTTTCTATGTTGTATGAATGCTTAATAACTTGCATACTTCATTAAGTTGCAAGTTTGATTTGCTAAGTTTGTGTTTTTGGGATTTTGCAAAAGGTTTTTCTTATTTGAAGCTTTGTTTTGGGTTTTAAAGGGCTTCTTCATCTTATTTGGTGGATTTGTGACTTGTTTATATTTGTAAGCCCTCTTACCTTCACTTTACAAACTCTAAAGTTAATATGTGGTGAAAGTTGAGATTTATGTGAGTTTATTTGATTATGCATGCTTATGCGAACTCACTATGCCATGTTTTACATGATTCCTAAGTTATGCATGCTTATGCGAACTCACTATGCCATGTTTTACATGTTTCATAAGTTATGCATGCTTATGCGAGTTTACTATGCCATGTTTTACATGTTTCATAAGTTATGCATACTTATGCGAGTTTACCATGCCATGTTCTACATGTTTTATGGGTTATGCATGTTTATGCAAGTTCTCCTTACCATGTTATGCAAGTTCAATGGGTTATGCATGCCTATGCAAGTTCACCTTACCATGTTATGCATATTTAATAAGCTACGCATGTTTATGCGTGTTCACTATGACATGATTTGCAAGTTTAACATGTATGCATGTTTATTATGATATGTGAAGTTCATCATGTATGTTATGCCAAGTTACCTTTTATACCCTTATGCGTTATGACGAATATGTAAGCGAGATAATGACGTTGGGAGGGTTTGGGTAAACTTAAAAATACATGAAACTAAAAGATTGGGAATTTACCTATTAAGTTAGGTCTACCCCTTGGGAATTTACCTATTAGGTTAGGTCTACCCAAGTATATGTTAACTTGTAAATATGTTTTAAAGTGGACATGACATTAGATAACATGATATGGCCAACTTGAGGTAAGACCTAGTTGTGGTGTAAATCTTCCCAGGTAACCACAACGTGGGGTCTAATGTGGGTAGTTGGTCATGTTGCACCATAAGATCCGAGGTTAGACCTAGACGTGGTGTAAATCTTCCCAGGTAACCACGGATGTCTAATGTGAGAGGTTGGGTGCGTTAAGTAATTAATGCCTCATGATTAGGGTTAAGTCATGGCCCACTAATACTTAACCGATAATGGGGATGCGAGGATTAGATGGGGTTAAGTGGTTACACTTAACTAATTTAATCCATGGTTAGTGAGGGGTTAAAACCACACTTAACCCTCTTAGAAACCCTAGCAACGTGGTCTGTTCTAGCAGTAATCCCAGTTTGGTATCACCACAACCCTACAGCTAGGTTAGGGCGAGGCACGATTACTGGACTGATGTAAGCGACCAAATCGACGGCTGAGTGGTACAGCGGTGCGGGTCCGGCGGGCTACGGACGTGCACGTAGTCCGATGTTGGACAAACTCGAGGCACGGGTACCAGTTGGCTTAGACTGTGCACTATTGCTTAGGTGTCTGGGGTTGACACCTTAGGGCTTGATACACCCGAAGGTGGACCCAGCACAGTCTAACTACATCCATGTGGGCCGTATGGACACCAACACTTGACGTGTTAGGTTTATAGGGAGCCGATCGACTAGACCGTTGGGCTGGACCTTATATTAAGGTCACTTCATGTTATTGGGCCAAAGTTTGGGCTAAGGGATCAATATCTGTTTTGTGGGTTTGCTAGTACACTGTGGTGCAAAAACTTAATCTTCTTATGTGAGGTCACCTTTATCTATTGCCAGTATGTTTACCTCAGTTTCCATCATGCTGTTAACTTTATTAGTTTATAGGTTGATCGTAGTAGGGCTTACCAGTCTTTTTGACTGACCTGTTTTCTTTCGCTTCTTTTCTTCCATTCCCCCCCCACAGGTTCTCAGGGAGGGGCTACATCTGCTTAGTGGACCTTTGGCTTGCTTGTTGGATAGCTCATGTATGGATCTGAGCTAGCTGTGGCTTATCTTTTATTTCTGGGGATTAGTACTGATGTTTTACCATGTATTTTGTTTCTACGTATCTAGACTTATGTTGTATTTTGGATCATGACATTTTGATACTATGTACTTGACTATGTTGGTTTTGTGAGATGATGATGATGGGTTTTTATCTGCTACCGCTGCTTTACTTATATTTATTTTATATATATTCTGTCTTGCGATATCTCTGTGCATGTTTACCTCACAATAACGCCCCTCCAAAGCTAGTACATTCAAAGGAGTGATTCTAGTAGAGGTGGGGTGTTACATTTGGTATCAGAGCACAAGGTTAACAAGATTGAACAAAACTTTTGAAAAAAAAAAACCCTTTTTGAAAAACTATTTTCAAAAACCTACTAAGTATTTTCCAAAATAAAGTCTAGATTATTTTAAGGCTAATCCCCAAAAGCCATCAGCATTATCCTTCGTTCCCTTGACCTGATCTTATCTTATCTTTCGTTTCAGTATGGCTGAGAATCTCGACATCCCAGATGGAGTGAACGTACCACTCTGGTATAGGATACTTCTAGAAGCTAGGGCGGCAGCTGGTCCCGCCAACCCTACTCCCACTCCTCCTCCTGTAGTTGAGAATCCTCTCCCTAATATCCCTCCTCCGGTGGTTCCTGCTCCCCCTCCTCCAGCAGTTAATATTCCTCCTCCCGTTGCTAATGTTCCTCCCCCTCCTGTTGCTGAGGCTCCTCTTCCTCCCCCTCCCCCTCAGCATCCTCAGATTGAGTTTACAAAGGTTTGTAAATACTTCAAGGCAATGGGAGGCAAGAATTTCCTAGGCACGGAATCTTTTGTTGAAGCTAGGAATTGGCTGAAAGACACAGAGGACCTGTTTGCTATCTTTGGGATTGATGACGAGAGGAAGATCCTGTTGACAGTATGGCTTTTGAAGGATGAGGCGGCCTATTGGTGGGAGGTCACCAATGGGACGAGGCCCGTTGAGACCTGGGCCGATTGGAGGGCTAGATCTGTGACCAAGTTTCTATCTTCGGCTGAGGCAAATTTACAGATGGAGAAGTTCATTGCATTAAAGCAAGGTGATATGTCTGTCAAGGAGTATGTGAACAAGTTTAATCAACTGGCCCGTTTTGGTTTGGATATGGTGAACACTCCGGAGAAGAAGGCTCTTCGACTTGCTAGAGGGTTGAATGAGCCGCTACAGGGCTTGGCGATGTCACATATTCCGCATGGAGCTACTTTTGAGAGTTTGGTAAATATGGCTCTGCTTCAGGGAGATGGGAAGAAAGAAGTCAAGTCGAGTGATACTCAAGCAAAGAAGGCTGATTCTCAAGGCAAAGGCAACCAAGGTGGTCAAAGCAGTCAAGGAAATCAGAACAAGAACAAGAAGGGCAACAACAAAGGCAAGGGAAAGTGCAATTATGATTGACACTGAAAAGTGTTTATTTTATTACTCTTATGCTTTATCTTTTGTAAATAAATAAATGATACTTTGGTTACTTTTGCATGTTTTTACAGGATGTCAAGAAATGCCTCCTTCAATTCAAATCAAAGGCCAACTACAAGAAAGAGCTACTTCCTCACATCAAATTCATTTCAATTGCAAAAGAAGTAGTAGCTCACTGGTAAAGGCATAGGAATTGGTGCTGAGAGACCTGAGTTCGAACCCCGTCAAGCTCACTTTTTGCCAAAGAAACGGAGCGCGTTCACACTGGCTCCTTTGCTTTGAGAAATATCTGGTTTAGTGTTATGTTATATATATACATACACATATTCATGTGTATGTATTTATGATGTGCACCAATTAACACTTCAGCAATAGCCATATTCTCATCATGGAAGTAAATTCAAATCATTCAATTTCAATTAGAAGAATTTCTGATTGAATTGTTGCCAAGAAGAAAAACCAATTTTGAAGATTTTATCTTATATTGCCTTTGGAGTCTGATAAGCGTCCTTGTTTGGAAGAATTAATTAGATGCAATCTTCTATCAATCAAGCCACATGGGAAAATTGAAAGATATGGAAAATAATTACCATGATATGCCCAGATTTTCTCCAATCAGGTAGTCAAGGAAGGCAAGAAATATTCTTGAATGAAGAGGGCCATTGATTCATAGACCTAGTTAGGGTTTTCCCCTTCTCATCTATAAATATGTGATTGTAACCATTGTAAAAATGATCTCATAATTCTGTACTGCCATTAGTTTAATAAAATTTTCTTGTTCTAGTTATTTACTTTTCTTTTAAAACAATTTGTGTATCTACACGATTAGATTCGGTAGAACACATATTGTTATTGTCTTTGTTACTGCATACTAGTGTTGATTGTTTGATTAGTTTCAACAGCAACTCTATTTTTAATTCTCTGTTATTGTTCCAGTTATTATTTACTTTTGTTGTTTTTGCTAGTACTTGTTATTTTCTTTCCTGTTGTTGAATTTGATATACGTCTGATTAGATTCAGATTTGTAGCAGTTTCAATAACATTATTTCAACAACATTGAAAACAACCCCCAAAGTTCTGACTAACACGCCCAAGAAACATATAAATAATAAAATTTAACTTTCCTCCCTGTGTTCGACCTGTATGCTACACACCTGTATGCTTGCAGAATTTATTACAAATTTCGCGCTTTTCTACTTTATAGATTAGTGTCGATCAAGTTTTTGGCGCCGTTGCCGGGGAGGCAACAATTAAATTTTATTGTTTATTTAATTTCTGATTCGTGTTAGTTTTTGTTTTATTTTTATTTTTACTTTTTGTTTGATTTTGTTAAAAAAAATTCCATTAGTTGGTTTTGTATCAAATATTGGTACTAGAATCATCTAAACAAGAGAAAAAAATTTACCAATTTTTCTTCCATTTGTTTCCAATATTCAAGCTTCTTTCCATTTTATTCCTTTTACATTGATTTCACGTCTTTTCTACAAGGCTCCAACAAAAAAATAAATAAATAAAAAAAATTTACAACAATTTCCTTTTCTAATTTTCTTGTTGCCATCTTTCACCGATCTTCTACCATAAAGCCTTCACCAATAGTCTATCAATACTTTCCCCATCATCAACCGTTCCCACAAACCTTCTCTCCACAACCCATGCCATAATTTTACCACAGTCTACCATCAGCAACAGTCCACAATCTCAGCCTTCGACAAATTCACCAACCCTGCTACAAGCCACACAACTCCCACACCATTCTACAGCAGCAATCCGTACATCCACTACCCAAAAACAGAAAACCGAATTCGCAATTAACAAATCCAAAATCCACGCCTAAATTTTCGAAACCTCAATCAAAACACCCAGATCCGAAGCCAAGTCCGATTCGAACCCTACTCGGATCCATCTCCGCAGTTCGAACCACAAATCTCAACATCGCCTGAACTTCTCCACAACTCCAGCAGCAAAAACCCCAAATATCCAACCATCGGCAGAAAACCAATCCTAATTTGGGATTTATTTATTTATTTTTGGCAATAGTTTATTTTGGGCGTGTTTTTTTTTGGAGTTAGAGAGTATCGGTGGATTTTGGAAAGTGAATTGTTTCCGTTTTTGGCTTGATCTGTTTTTAAACAAAAAAAAGAAGAAGAAGAAGATTCGAAGTTGAACAACATACAGGGGTACGAGATTTCTCCTGAGTACCCTTAAATTTGAGTGGGATTAACCATGTCATTTTGCTGTGAGTCTTGGGAAGTATCTTTTTAGAGTTGAGTCTTGGTTTATTAATACACGTGTGAATGGGTGAACGCATGAGCCAGACCTTGTTTTGAGTTGAAAATTGCGGCGCCTAGAATAGAAAACCTTGCGTGTAATTTGGTTTTCCTTAGTTTGAGTAGGGGAAACTTCTTGTTTTGTGATTTTCTTTAAACATCAAGTGTGGTTTAACTTTTGAATCTGGTAGGGTGAATTTGATACGATGCAGTGCAAGGCCCGTTTGATTGCTTGAGTGAGTAATTGGTTTTGTGTTAGAGCAACAGTTGTTTTTGTTTAGTTCCAATCTAGTTTAGTTTTTTATATATTTTCTTTTCTTAAAAAAAAAAAAAAAAAGAGAATTTTTCAAAACCAGGTACAGCTGAAATTTAAAAAAAAAGGGTCTTAAAAAAAAATTTTTTGGGCTCCTAGCCCGAACCCGTGCCGCAGCGCAGTCAAGCAATCAATAGAAGGGGACAACGACAGAAAACAGCGGACGATTCAGATGGGTTGGAGCGGTTGCACACCAAGTGGGGTGTGAACGCGCTAGCGCTTCCCAAATTCACTGGAGGACTGCCGATCATGGTGAAAACTTTTAAAACTCTACAGGTGCTCTGCCGCAAAGAAAAAAAATATACAGACAATTGTTGTAAAAATTTTCTGCAGGGGCAGCGGCTTTGAATGTACAATTTTTAATTTTTGCAATTATCTGTGTGATTTCTGTTTTTTTTATTCATTCTGTTAAGGGCAATACCCCAATTCACATAAGGTGAGGGATTTCATCACCCTTTCCTTAGCCCACAAATTGCATTTCATCGTAGAATTTGACTAATAGTAACGGTTAGACGTTGGACTTAAGGGAGTCACGGGCTCATCTAGGGCTTAATTATATTGTGATAGTTGATTCATTTGGAACGAATTATTCCTCGGTGTCTAGACTATGGCAGAGAAATAACCGTTTATAAATATTACGGTGATTCGTAAATATTATATCGGTTGTTACTCTGAAGGTACTTAAACCTTCGGCTGCATTGCTAGGGTGATTCCTGGTGCACCGATAACTCCTGTCCGTTAACTGGCCGAGAAATCTTTTGATCTAAGTAATCAAACGCATCACTTTATAATTTTGAGTTAAGAGCCAATAAGGACAGAAAACTTCATTGTAGCTAATTTCTGTGCTTGCATCTAACAACAATGAGTGAAAAAAGTGTTAGCCAACAAAATTCTCCTAGGGGCTCTCGAATCAACCAAAATTTTCCACCCGAATTGGATCAAAATCGAGTGAATCAAAACTTTCAAAACTTTGGGGATCAAAACCAAATAAATCAAAATTTTCAAAACCTCAATATCCAAATGGATAGACCCTTGTCCCTTCGTGATCGATGTTATCCTACTAGGACCGTTCAACCATCTGTCATTGTGTTCCCACCAGCTGAAGGAAACAATTTTGAGCTAAAAAATTCTTTTATCCAAGGGGTACCAAAATTTACTGGGTCTGAAAATGCTTATGAATTTCTAAGTGAATTTGAATTGTATGCCTCCACAACAAAAATGCAACAACTATCTAACGAATCGATCAAGCTAAGGCTAATTCCATTTGCACTACTTGAAAGCGCTAAAAGATGGCTTAATTCTCTTCCACGACATTCCATAAGAAGTTGGGATGAATTTGTCACTGCATTCTTGAAAAAGTTTTTCCCTTTTCATAAAACTCTAAAAATCCGAACTGAGATAAACCAATTTTGTCAAAATGAGGGGGAAACTTTTTCAAAATACTTTGAGAGATTCAACCAGCTATTATATAGTTTCCCTCATCATGGAATTCTAAAAGATCACTTATGTCAAATTGCATATGAAGGGCTAAACTATCAGACTAGAACTCAGCTAGAATCAATGTGTGGAGGAGACTTTATGTCTAAAACAGCCGATGAAGCTTGGCGGTTTTTAGAAGATTATTCTGAAAAGGACATGCAGTGGGAATCGATTCGTGTTCCCATTCGTACTTCTACTAGAGGAGTGCATGTCGTGGACCCAAATCAAATTCCTTTAGAAAAGCAAACTCCTCAAGCCGGAGAAGGGTTACCCCACTACTACTCTCAGGACCAAGCCAATGCTATAGCTCAAAATAACCCTTACTCAGCCACATACAACCCGGGTTGGAGGAACCACCCAAACTTTTCTTGGTCAAACCCCAATAATTCGGCAAACCCATCTCACATGCAACCCTTTATTCCCAATCCGAATTACCAAGCTCCACCCCCCAATTCTCAAACCTCTCAAGCTGCACCTCAATCCAAACAACCGTATAGGCACCCCAATTTTCAATCATCGAACCAATCCTCTCAATCTTCTCAACCATCACAAGATATTGTTCGATTAGAAAAACAAATAAATAATCAAGACGCTAAAATCGACCAACTAATCCATATGATAAAGGAAATGGCGAAAAACAATGAGAAAGGAAAGTTGCCTAGTCAACCCGAAGTGAATCCAAAGTATAACCCTCGTGCTGTAAATTCTTGTGAGGACGAAAACCATAATCCAGTCAATGCTATTACAACCCTTCGATCTGGAAAGAGGATTGATAATAACGTGGACGACCCTGACGAACCTTCTAACTCGACCCCAATCCCTAATCTTGATGATCACCCATTGGCTTCGAATGCCAATTCTTCCAAACCTCAAATTCCCTTAAATGTTGGCAATCCCAACAGTTCTTCTCCCAGTGTCGGCAAACCCGACCCACCTTCGAAAACAAATGTTGGCAATCCCAACATTTCATCTTCTACACCCCTACCACCTTCTTCTTCGAATGATGAAACTGATCGTAGAGTCGAAAAACCAGTTGCTCCTTTTCCCCATAGACTCAATAATAAGAAGAAAGCGGCAAATTTTGATAAAATTTTGGAGATTTTCAAACAAGTCCATGTGAACATTCCTCTTTTAGACACCATTGAACAAATCCCTCAATATGCCAAATGTCTTAAGGAATTGTGCACACAAAAACGTGCGACCAATGTCCCAAAAACCGCTTTTCTAACTGCAAATACAAGCTTTGTTCTTTCAAATCTTGCCCCAGTCAAGTATAAAGACCCTGGCTGCCCTACGATTGATTGTAAAATAGGAAACACTCACATCTCTCGTGCCCTACTCGACCTTGGTGCCAGTGTCAACCTTCTCCCTTATACTGTCTATCGTCAACTTGGACTAGGGGAGATTAAACCAACAAACATCACACTTCAACTAGCCGATCGATCTGTCAAAAAGCCATTGGGAGTTATCGAAGACGTCTTGATACAGATCGAACAGTTTTACTTCCCTGTCGATTTTATAGTTCTAGAAACAGAGCCTGTCTCAAATCCCAACGTTCAAATACCATTGATCTTAGGACGCCCCTTCTTAGCAACCTCTAATGCTGTCACTAATTGCAGGAATGGTCAGCTTCGACTTTCCTTCGGGCACCTAACCATTGAGTTAAACATCTTTAATCTCAACAAACAACCTAGGGATTTTGAGATCGATGAAATTGACATGATTCAAACCACAGTTGATGAAACCTCTAGTGACACTTCTGAAGCCTTGAAAATGTGTCTTGATCATTTCGACTCCGATTTCGATGAACTCGAATACATTTCTGAACTAAACAAAATTCTTGACTCCGACACTTCGTCATCTAAATCTAATCAAGGAATGTTGACCAAAGTTGATACACAAGAACTTCCTAAGTTAGACCTCAAACCCTTGCCACCAGACCTTAAGTATGCCTACCTAGATTCCTCAGAAACTTTCCCCGTAATCTTGGCCTCTGATCTTACCGAAGACCAAGAAGAAAAAGTTTTGGAAACTTTACGGGAAAATAAGGACGCCTTGGGATGGGAAATTAGCGATATAAAAGGAATTAGCCCATCAATCGTGGAACATCGCATACACTTAGTTGATGAGGCTAAACCCACCCGTGAAGTTCAAAGGCGATTAAACCCAAACATGAGAGAAGTGGTCAAGGAGGAGATAATCAAATGTCTAGACAATAACATCATCTATCCCATCTCTGATAGTACTTGGGTAAGTCCGGTACAAGTTGTACCAAAGAAGTCGGGAGTCACAGTGATCAAAAACGACAGTAATGAACTCGTCCCAACAAAAATCAAAACCAAATGGCGTGTGTGCATCGACTATCGAAAGCTCAACTCAGCCACACGAAAAGACCATTTTCCCTTGCCTTTTATTGACCAAATGCTCGAACGCTTAGCGGGACATGAGTACTACTGTTTTCTGATGGATACTCTGGCTATAACCAAATTCCTGTTGCTTTAGAAGATCAACATAAGACCACCTTTACTTGTCCCTTTGGAACCTTTGCTTATCGTCGCATGCCTTTTGGTCTTTGTAATGCCCCCGCGACTTTCCAAAGGTGTATGATGAGTATTTTCTCTGATATGGTGGAAGAATTCTTGGAAATATTCATGGACGATTTTTCAATATATGGATCATCTTTTTCCCAATGTCTCACTCATCTAGAACTCGTCCTTAAGCGTTGTAAGGAGAAATCACTCGTGCTTAATTGGGAGAAATGCCATTTTATGGTAAAAAGGGGGATAGTTCTAGGTCATGTCGTCTCCAAAGATGGCCTAGAAGTCGATAAATCCAAAATCGATTTGATTGCTAATTTACCTCCTCCCAAGTCTGTCAAAGATGTTCGTTCATTTCTTGGCCATGCAGGATTCTATAGAAGATTCATTAAGGATTTCTCAAAAATTTCAAAACCTCTCTCGAATTTACTTGCCAAAGACGTAAAGTTTGAATTTTCCAATGATTGCAAAACATCTTTTGAAACTCTTAAATCACTCTTGACCACAACCCCCATCATTCAACCTCCTGATTGGACTCAACCCTTTGAACTTATGTGCGACGCTTCTGACTTTGCAATTGGAGCCATCTTGGGTCAGCGTATTGATAAACTCCCTCGAGTCATTTATTACGCCAGCAAAACCTTAAACGAGGCCCAACTTAATTACTCAACTACTGAAAAGGAATTTTTGGCAGTTGTCTTCGCTCTTGAGAAATTCAGACCATATCTCATAGGATCCAAAGTCATAGTTTACACTGACCATGCTGCCTTACGATATTTGCTTTCTAAGAAGGATGCCAAGGCCCGCTTGATCCGTTGGATCCTTCTTCTTCAAGAATTCGACATAGAAATACGAGATAAAAAGGGTTCTGAAAATATAGTAGCTGATCATCTCTCTCGAATTGTGCACGAAAATGATAACGACACCCAAATCGATGACTATTTTCCTGATGAACAACTCCTTTCGATCTCTAACACCCCTTGGTATGCTGACATCGTGAATTATCTTGTCACACAACAAACACCTGCTGAATGGTCGAAACAAGATAAACAAAAATTTCTCTCGAAAGTTCGAAACTTCTATTGGGATGACCCATATCTTTTCAAATACTGTCCAGACCAAATCATTCGAAGGTGTGTGCCCGATCATGAACACCAAAGTATTCTCTCCTTCTCACATGACCATGCTTGTGGCGGTCATTTTGGAGCAAGAAAAACTGCTGCAAAAGTTTTGCAAAGCGGTTTTTATTGGCCCACACTCTTCCGTGACGCTTTCGAATTTTGCTCTAAATGTGAGCGATGTCAAAGAACGGGTCGAATCTCTAAGCGAAACATGATGCCTCTCAACCCCATTTTAGTGATTGAGTTATTCGATGTTTGGGGCATCGACTTCATGGGACCATTCCCCAATTCATTTGGGAATCTTTACATCTTGCTGGCAGTAGATTATGTCTCAAAATGGGTTGAAGCCATTCCGACCAAAACCAATGACAACAAGGTTGTTGTCAAATTCCTCAAAGAAAACATCTTTTCACGCTTTGGCACACCTCGAGCTATCATTAGCGATAATGGCACTCATTTCTGTAATCGTGCTTTTGAGTCCTTGCTCAAGAAATACTCAATCACACACAAGCTGTCAACACCTTACCATCCACAAACTAGTGGACAAGTAGAAGTTTCCAATAGACAAATCAAACAAATTCTTGAGAAAACCGTGAATTCCAATAGAAAAGATTGGTCTGTAAAACTGATTGATGCACTTTGGGCTTTTCGCACTGCTTATAAAACCAATCTAGGGATGTCACCATATCGATTAGTCTTTGGGAAGGCCTGTCACTTACCTCTTGAATTAGAGCATCGTGCTCTTTGGGCCATAAAATTTTTGAACTTTGACTTAGAAAAAGCCGGCTCACACAGGAAGTTACAAATTTCTGAATTAGAGGAATTAAGAAATGAGGTGTATGAAAACGCGAAAATCTACAAAGAAAGAACCAAAGCCCAACATGACAAAAACATACTTCGTAAGGAATTCAACATAGGTCAAAAAGTTCTTTTATACGACTCTAGACTTCACTTGTTTCCAGGAAAACTCAGATCTCGATGGACTGGACCTTATGTCGTGAAAACAGTATACCCTCATGGAGCGGTTGAAATTGAAAATCCTAGGGATGGAAAAGTCTTCAAAGTAAATGGTCAACGACTGAAACCATTTTTGGAATTCGAGCAATATGACGAAGACGACTCTATCGATCTGCATGATCATCCACCATGAAATCAGGTGGTACACGTTCTTTTTCTTTTATTTTTATTTTTCAATTTTTTATTTCTGTTTTTCTGCCTTAGACAGTTGGGACACTGTCTGAATCAAGTGTGGGGGGGAGTCTGCATTTCATCCATTTTCATTTTATTTCTTTTTATTTTCAGCCATTTAAATAGGACCATCATACATTTTAGACTGTAGTAACATACCATAATTTTTTTTTTTTGGAAATACGACTCATTTTCAATTGATACAGCAAAATAAGTTTACAATTTTTAGCCAGTTGATAGTATTTTTCTCTCTCAACTTCGATCGAATAGGAAATATAATGAAAAGTTTAATTTTGAGGGATAATAGTGTAACCGGTACATAGGGAGATTCTTAGGTGATGGCCATGAAATCTATTCTATATTGTAGACTTTGTTAAAATAAGTGGAGGACTTAAAATACTTATATTGTCTTTTCAAATCTTTAAAACTAAGTTGTGTTAAGTTGAATTCGCGCAACTCTCTTTTGTGCTTATATTTTCGATAATAATAATAATAATAGTATTCCAAGGGTATCCAACATTGCTTGTATATCGAGCGTTGGTGTGCAAACCCGCCAAGCTCTATCCGACACGTTGTTGACAAAGTCAAAGTCGGAATATCTTGGTCTCATTCTATGAGATTGGACACCTAAGGATTACCGACACGTTGTTGACAAAGTCAAAGTCGGCCTGCACAATCCGCCAAGCTCTTTACCTACTCTCCGTTAGTCCGCGAGGCAGTGCATGGGTGGTAAACCTTGGTCTTTTTAGTTAGGTGTATGTACTTAATCATAAATCTTAAAATTTTATAGAATAAAGAATAAGCGCTGATACCCAAACACTTCTTGACCTTATTGATTTGACTAGCCATACATGAGAAAATTAGAATACCACTTTGCAAACTGTGCCAAACAAACTAAGAATTTATTTCATGGCTGCACTATGTTATCGACCGAACCAACTGGCCAAACTGGAATTTAACATTTGAAAACTTGATTTATATTGAAAATTTGTGACAAGTCGAGGTATCTAAAATAAAATGAACTGATTAGAAATTATTAACTTAATTTGTTGTACCACTTTCATGAAACAAGTCGTGTTTTCAATTTTCGTTTTTAGTTGCATATGTCCATTGCATTCATGTAGTTTCATTAGAATTATAACATACTGCATTTGGATTTTGTGGGTAGTATCCGCTGAAAACCCTCACGAGACACCACTCGTCCTACTAGGGACACCTAGAGGTTTAACGGCTTGTTGCATACGCTCAATGCAATCGTGTTTCCTACGAAAGTGCGACCTATCTAGTTAGTTTTTCATTTTTTTTGTTTTACTCGAGGACGAGTAAAAGATAAGTGTGGGGGTATTTGATTGACACTGAAAAGTGTTTATTTTATTACTCTTATGCTTTATCTTTTGTAAATAAATAAATGATACTTTGGTTACTTTTGCATGTTTTTACAGGATGTCAAGAAATGCCTCCTTCAATTCAAATCAAAGGCCAACTACAAGAAAGAGCTACTTCCTCACATCAAATTCATTTCAATTGCAAAAGAAGTAGTAGCTCACTGGTAAAGGCATAGGAATTGGTGCTGAGAGACCTGAGTTCGAACCCCGTCAAGCTCACTTTTTGCCAAAGAAACGGAGCGCGTTCACACTGGCTCCTTTGCTTTGAGAAATATCTGGTTTAGTGTTATGTTATATATATACATACACATATTCATGTGTATGTATTTATGATGTGCACCAATTAACACTTCAGCAATAGCCATATTCTCATCATGGAAGTAAATTCAAATCATTCAATTTCAATTAGAAGAATTTCTGATTGAATTGTTGCCAAGAAGAAAAACCAATTTTGAAGATTTTATCTTATATTGCCTTTGGAGTCTGATAAGCGTCCTTGTTTGGAAGAATTAATTAGATGCAATCTTCTATCAATCAAGCCACATGGGAAAATTGAAAGATATGGAAAATAATTACCATGATATGCCCAGATTTTCTCCAATCAGGTAGTCAAGGAAGGCAAGAAATATTCATGAATGAAGAGGGCCATTGATTCATAGACCTAGTTAGGGTTTTCCCCTTCTCATCTATAAATATGTGATTGTAACCATTGTAAAAATGATCTCATAATTCTGTACTGCCATTAGTTTAATAAAATTTTCTTGTTCTAGTTATTTACTTTTCTTTTAAAACAATTTGTGTATCTACACGATTAGATTCGGTAGAACACATATTGTTATTGTCTTTGTTACTGCATACTAGTGTTGACTGTTTGATTAGTTTCAACAGCAACTCTATTTTTAATTCTCTGTTATTGTTCCAGTTATTATTTACTTTTGTTGTTTTTGCTAGTACTTGTTATTTTCTTTCCTGTTGAATTTGATATACGTATGATTAGATTCAGATTTGTAGCAGTTTCAATAACATTATTTCAACAACATTAAAAACAACCCCCAAAGTTCTGTCTAACACGCCCAAGAAACATATAAATAATAAAATTTAACTTTCCTCCCTGTGTTCGACCTGTATGCTACACACCTGTATGCTTGCAGAATTTATTACAAATGTCGCGCTTTTCTACTTTATAGATTAGCGTCGATCAAATTACTGTGGCATAGTTGGGCACTTTGCTAAGGATTGCAGGAAGAAGAAAAGGAAGCTTAGTGGTGGATGCTTTTCTTGTGGAGAGACTGGGCACTTCAGCAAAGAATGCCCAAAGAAGAAAGGACAGGCTGGACCTTCAGGAGGGCAAGTTCATGCTCTCAATGCCGCTTCAGTTCCCGAGCGAGGTAGTGTTTCTGTTGAGAACCTTGTTTATATCTCTGATCTTCCAGTGCGTACCTTGTTTGATTCTGGTGCTTCACATAGCTTTATTTCATCTGATCTTGTTGATAGCTTGCACCTTAGTACTAGCTTAGTGGATGATCCCGTTTGTGTTTCGAAACCCATTGGGGGTTCTGCTCATCTATCTATGATATGTGAGGATCTGAGGATCTCCATACTCAGCGTAGAGTTCTTGTGTAGTGCGTATGTTCTTGGTTTTAGGGGATACGGATTGATCTTGGGCATGGATTGGCTGTCTAGATATGGAGCCATTCTGGATTGTGAGCATAGGGTTGTAAGGCTTGTGACTCGCCTGGGCAACACCTTAGAGATTTCATGCAATCCGAAGAATCCCGTCATGTTATGCTATCTAGAATTTCTCGACTCACCAGAGGAGGCCCTTCAGTCTGTAAGGGTGGTCCGAGATTATCCAGATGTTTTTGAAGAAGTTAAGGGGTTGCCCCCTAAACGAGAGATTGATTTTCGCATCTATCTGGTGGATAATGCTAAGCCTGTTTCTTTGCCCGTTCGGCATATGGCTCCGCGTGAGAGACGAGAGCTGAGCAAGCAAGTGAAAGAATTGCTTGAGAAGAACTTCATCAGAAGAAGTATATCCGAATGGGGAGCGCCTGTGGTGTTTGCTACTAAGGCAGATGGCTCTCTTCGACTCTGTGTGGATTATAGAGAATTGAATAAGCTGACTAAGAAGAACAGACACCCGTTACCGAGGATCGATGATCTCTTTGATCAGCTTGTTGGTGCTTCTGTTTTCTCTCAGCTTGATCTTGCTACGGGTTTTCATCAGCTCAGAGTAGCTGAAGATAGTATAGACAAGACTGCAATCAGAACTCCAGACGGATTCTTTGAATGGCTTGTTATGCCGTTCGGTTTGACGAATGCACCTGCGTATTTCGTGGACTTGATGAGTAGGGTGTTTTGGGAGTTCTTGAATAAGTTTGTCGTGGTCTTTGTGGATGATATTCTGGTCTTCTCCAAGGATGAAGAAGAGCATGCGAGGCACCTAGTAGAGGTGATGGATACGCTCAGAGCACACCAGTTAAAGGCCAAGTTCTCCAAGTGCCACTTTTGGAGAAGGGAAGTCAGATTCCTTGGGCATATCGTATCCAAGCAAGGCTTGGCGGTGGATCTTGCTAAGGTGGTTGCAGTTCAGGATTGGAAGACTCCAAGGAATGCAACCGAGGTGAGAAGCTTTCTGGGTCTTGCGGGTTTTTACCGGAAGCTCATCAAGGACTTCGCGAAGATATCCGCTCCTCTTACTAAGTTGACGAAGAAGAACTTAGTTTTTGCTTGGGATATGGATTGTGAGCTTGCTTTTCAGAGACTCAAGAGAGCCCTTACCTCCGCACCCGTTCCAGATTTACCCGATGGTGGTAAGATATTTACCGTGTACACTGATGTTTGTGGCACGGGATTGGGCGCCGTTCTGATGCAAGAGGGCAGAGTTATATGTTTTGGTGGGAGGCAACTTAAGGTGCATGAGAGGAATTATCCCACTCATGATCTAGAGCTGGCAGCGATTGTATATGCACTCAAGGCTTGGCATCATTTTCTTCTGGGAGAGAGATTTGAGCTGTATACTGATCATAAGTCTTTGAAGTATCTCTTTTCGCAGAAGGATCTGAACTTGAGGCAGCAGAGATGGATGGAATTCTTGGCTTCCTATGATTTTGACATAGCCTATACCCCTGGCAAGGGGAATGTTGTAGCGGATGCGTTGAGTAGGAAAAGGTTGAAACTAAGTCCTCTATTTGTTGAGATGAAGAATTTAGAGTTCTTGGCGACCTTTGATTTCTCTTTGGCAATGGAGTCGGTGACCGGTTCTTTGGCATCGCTTGAGCTCAGGCCTACCCTTCTAGATCAAGTTGGGACTTCGCAGAAGGAAGACCCTCAGATAATTGAGATCATGGATAAGCTGATTCGAGGGGAGACATCTAGTCACCTTGCTCGATATTCTATAGACGATAAGGGTTGGCTGAGGAGAGACGGAAGGCTTTGTGTTCCGATGGTAGAAGACTTGGTGAGGAAAGTTCTTGAGGAAGCACATCGCTCCAAGATGACTATACATCCGGGTGGAGATAAGATGTATAAAGATATGAAGCGCATTTTCTGCTGGCCTGGAATGAAGAAGGATGTGGCCGAATTTGTCTCGAGATGTGTTATTTGTCAGAGAGTAAAAGCTGAGTCGAAGAAGCCCGGTGGGCTATTGCATCCGCTAGAGGTCCCGCTATGGAAGTGGGAGAGCATTTCTATGGACTTTATTGATGGGCTTCCAAGGTCAAGGAGAGGGAATACGAGCATATGGGTCATTGTAGATAGGCTTACGAAGAGTGCTCATTTTATCCCAGTAAAGAGCAAAAGGACCGCATCTGGACTAGCATCAGTATATCTTCGTGAGATAGTACGACTACATGGAGTCCCTTCCAGCATAGTCAGTGACCGAGACCCCATCTTTACTAGCCAGTTCTGGAACAGTTTGCAGGAGGCTATGGGCACAAGGTTGAACCTGAGTACGGCCTATCACCCACAAACAGACGGCCAAACAGAAAGGGTGAATAGGGTACTTGAGGACTTGTTGAGGCTTTGCATTCTGGATTTTGGTGGTGCTTAGGAAGACCATCTTCCTCTTGTTGAGTTTGCATATAATAACAGTTATCAGGCGAGCATAGGGATGGCACCATTTGAGGCTTTATATGGGAGGCCGTGCAAGTCACCTACATGTTGGTGGGAGTCCACGGATAAGCTTATACTTGGACCCTACATGATTAGGGATACATCCGAGAAGGTCGAGCTGATTAGAAGACGGATGAAAGCGGCCCAAGACCGGCAGAAATCCTATGCTGATAAGCGGAGATCCGATTTGGAGTTTGAGGTTGGGGACAAGGTTTTCGTAAAGGTTTCTCCTTTACGGAATGTGGTCCGGTTTGGAGCTGTTGGGAAGTTAGCACCGAGATTCGTTGGACCCTTCCCCATCATAGAGAGAATTGGGAAGATGGCTTATAAAGTGCAATTGCCCGAAAAGTTGTCCGGAGTGCATAATGTCTTTCATGTCTCGCATCTCCGAAAGTGCTTACATGAGTCCGCTGAGGTGGTTGAACCTAGCATTCTTGAAGACGTGGAAGTAGAGAAAGAAGCAACTTTAAGGAGAGCTCCAATTCGTATCTTGGGGACAGAGACCAAGAAGCAAAGGAATCGTGAGGTCAGATTAGTGAAAGTTCAATGGGGTGAAGCCGAAGAAGACGCAACTTGGGAAACCGAGGAGAAGATGCGTGGGCTTTATCCATTCCTTTTTGAGGGTACACTCTCAACCTCTTTTCTTTGTTTAGCATATCTTTCTCTTTGCTATCCATGTTTATCTAGTTATCGTGCAAATCTTGTCATGAGAACCTTAGGTAGAAACCCTTTGGATGAAACATGTGTTTGAAACATGTTATGTTTGATGGTTGCAAGTGGTTGCAAGTGTTTGCAAGTGGTTACTCGTGGATGCATGATACACATTAGGCACTAGATCGGCTCACACACTCCTCATATTGCATGTGCATGAGTGTTTATGCTTATTCTTGGATGAAATTTGTATGCAATCACATGGATGTTGCATATGGATGTATGATTGAGCACGCATGTAGATATTATACATTATGTTAGGGATTTGCATACATATGGATACATTTCACTAACATATTTTGCATTGATCTTTGCATTAGATAGGTACATATACACACAATTCTGCATATGTTCATACGGCATTTAGAATCTTTTAAGGACAATGGCTGCTCATGGATGATGTTTTGAGTAGCTGGATGTTGGATGGTAGGATATGCTCTTCCTAACTTGAAGATTTCGGGGACGAAATCCTTTAAGGAGGGGAGAATGTAACAACCCGTATTTTCAATAAACTGTTATAACATAAATTGAGGCAGAATTTAATTCTAAAATCTGAATCAGGGGAAACGGGCTATGCCATTGCGTTCGTCTCGAAAAAATACGCGAAATAGAGTCCGAGTTTTCGAAAATCGGAGTCAGTATGACCCGGTTAAGGCCCATTGAAGTTTTCAGAAATTTCTATGCTAAAAACAGATTTAAATTTCAAATTAAAAACAAGGATTAGGGCTAATCGGGGTCAGGCGGGAAAATTCCCGCCAGGGCCCCCATGTCGACAGGCATGTCGACAGGGCCCCCAGGGTGTCGACAGCCCTGTCGACAGCCCTGTCGACAGGGGGTGCCCGGGCAGTTTAGCCTGGTGCACCATTTCTGATTTGGGTTGGGTCTTGTGGCTTGGTTCTAGAGAGTTCCGAGATCTGACGGGCCTAAACTAACCTAGGGTTAATCCTAGGGCTAAAAACACTCTAATCTTCTATAAATATACCCCTAATCCTACCCTAAAGCCTCATTAATCAATCTAGCAACTAAACTATGTCAAATTGAATCCTCAAATGGCCTCCACCTAAAAACCCTAGCCTCCACCTTCCTCAAAGTTTAATCCTATGAAGATATGATGATCATACAACCTTTTCTATGTTGTATGAATGCTTAATAACTTGCATACTTCATTAAGTTGCAAGTTTGATTTGCTAAGTTTGTGTTTTTGGGATTTTGCAAAAGGGTTTTCTTATTTGAAGCTTTGTTTTGGGTTTTAAAGGGCTTCTTCATCTTGTTTGGTGGATTTGTGACTTGTTTATATTTGTAAGCCCTCTTACCTTCACTTTACAAACTCTAAAGTTAATATGTGGTGAAAGTTGAGATTTATGTGAGTTTATTTGATTATGCATGCTTATGCGAACTCACTATGCCATGTTTTACATGATTCCTAAGTTATGCATGCTTATGCGAACTCACTATGCCATGTTTTACATGTTTCATAAGTTATGCATGCTTATGCGAGTTTACTATGCCATGTTTTACATGTTTCATAAGTTATGCATACTTATGCGAGTTTACCATGCCATGTTCTACATGTTTTATGGGTTATGCATGTTTATGCAAGTTCTCCTTACCATGTTATGCAAGTTCAATGGGTTATGCATGCCTATGCAAGTTCACCTTACCATGTTATGCATATTTAATAAGCTATGCATGTTTATGCGAGTTCACTATGACATGATTTGCAAGTTTAACATGTATGCATGTTTATTATGATATGTGAAGTTCATCATGTATGTTATGCCAAGTTACCTTTTATACCCTTATGCGTTATGACGAATATGTAAGCGAGATAATGACGTTGGGAGGGTTTGGGTAAACTTAAAAATACATGAAACTAAAAGATTGGGAATTTACCTATTAAGTTAGGTCTACCCCTTGGGAATTTACCTATTAGGTTAGGTCTACCCAAGTATATGTTAACTTGTAAATATTTTTTAAAGTGGGCATGACATTAGATAACATGATATGGCCAACTCGAGGTTAGACCTAGTTGTGATGTAAATCTTCCCAGGTAACCACAACGTGGGGTCTAATGTGGGTAGTTGGTCATGTTGCACCATAAGACCCGAGGTTAGACCTAGACGTGGTGTAAATCTTCCCAGGTAACCACGGATGTCTAATGTGAGAGGTTGGGTGCGTTAAGTAATTAATGCCTCATGATTAGGGTTAAGTCATGGCCCACTAATACTTAACCGATAATGGGGATGCGAGGATTAGATGGGGTTAAGTGGTTACACTTAACTAATTTAATCCATGGTTAGTGAGGGGTTAAAACCACACTTAACCCTCTTAGAAACCCTAGCAACGTGGTCTGTTCCAGCAGTAATCCCAGTTTGGTATCACCACAACCCTACAGCTAGGTTAGGGCGGGGCACGATTACTGGACTGATGTAAGCGACCAAATTGACGGCTGAGTGGTACAGCGGTGCGGGTCCGGCGGGCTACGGACGTGCACGTAGTCCGATGTTGGACAAACTCGAGGCACGGGTACTAGTAGGCTTAGACTGTGCACTATTGCTTAGGTGTCTGGGGTTGACACCTTAAGGCTTGATACACCCGAAGGTGGACCCAGCACAGTCTAACTACATCCATGTGGGCCGTATGGACACCAACACTTGACGTGTTAGGTTTATAGGGAGCCGATCGACTAGACCGTTGGGCTGGACCTTATATTAAGGTCACTTCATGTTATTGGGCCAAAGTTTGGGCTAAGGGATCAATATCTGTTTTGTGGGTTTGCTAGTACACTGTGGTGCAAAAACTTAATCTTCTTATGTGAGGTCACCTTTATCTATTGCCAGTATGTTTACCTCAGTTTCCATCATGCTGTTAACTTTATTAGTTTATAGATTGATCGTAGTAGGGCTTACCAGTCTTTTTGACTGACCTGTTTTCTTTCGCTTCTTTTCTTCCGTTCCCCCCCCCCCCCACAGGTTCTCAGGGAGGGGCTACATCTGCTTAGTGGACCTTTGGCTCGCTTGTTGGATAGCTCATGTATGGATCTGAGCTAGCTGTGGCTTATCTTTTATTTCTGGGGATTAGTACTGATGTTTTACCATGTATTTTGTTTCTACGTATCTAGACTTATGTTGTATTTTGGATCATGACATTTTGATACTATGTACTTGACTATGTTGGTTTTGTGAGATGATGATGATGGGTTTTTATCTGCTACCGCTGCTTTACTTATATTTATTTTTATATATTCTGTCTTGCGATATCTCTGTGCATGTTTACCTCACAATAACGCCCCTCCAAAGCTAGTACATTCCAAGGAGTGATTCTAGTAGAGGTGGGGTGTTACAACCATGGAGCAGTCCTCTTACTCTTCACGGGAATAAAATGGGCGCTCTTAGTAAGTCTATCTACTATAACCAAAATTCCCGTATTACCCTTCCTCGATCGCGGTAATCCATCCACAAAATCTGTAACGACCCGGATTTTCAACGACTTTGGTTATCGACATAAACACGATGTCGATAACCAAAACACCGAAAAATCCTGGTAATTAGTGAAAGAAATTAGAGGGTGAGGAAAGATAAGATAGAAACTTAGAATAGAAGAAGAAGAAGAAGAACACAACATCAGAGTAACACGAATCTCACAGCGGAACGAATAACATATAATATATGTAACATAACTTTGAAATATACATCTGTATTTGACTATACATCATTATCAAAGTATAGCACTTACAACACAGCGGAAATACTATAGCTATATGATCCTGAAGCCTCCTGCTCCAGCTCTTCAACTATATCTGTAAAATCCCTACTACTTGACTGCCCATACAAATTTAGGCACCCAAGAGTTTAGGGAAAACAACACAAAATAAACTCCGGGTCGGTCATGGGACTGGTATGAGTAAACAGTTTAAAAACAGTTCGAACAGGTAATCGACATCTCATAAGACCACGCCGTATAACGGAACGGGTTTTTTCCTTATGAGAATCCAAATGTCTTTATATCAAAAACCTTTTGATATTATAATAATGTCTATCAACACAATATGATAATCATCTAGCAGAAACACATTCATCTCACATTCTACATATATAGTATACAATCAAAACCGCAAGCACGTATTGGGTAATGGATTTCCAACTATGACAAGGTATGGAACCACCTTTCGCTAGTTTACCTCTAGAGAGGAATA
This sequence comes from Allium sativum, assembly GCA_030737875.1. NCBI lineage: Eukaryota > Viridiplantae > Streptophyta > Magnoliopsida > Asparagales > Amaryllidaceae > Allium > Allium sativum. The sequence continues at coordinate 220,686,853 of CM060916.1, read as the reverse complement.
CACTGGGTTCAACAAGAACATCTTGCAACCCGGCCACACATGACCGACCACTCATTTCGCTTGAGTGTATCGAATGTATATCACCAACAGTTGGGATCAGCAACCGCTTCCCGAATGGGACAACATCAACAATAGATTTTTAGAAGTAAATGAAACTCTAGATCAGGTGATTATACACCCTACTTCTATGCGATCGACTAAGCCATGCTGCCTGCCCGATTTCTGTCATTTACCGGATGATGAGGCTAGAAGCTACGCTTTATCATCACACTAGATTCACTTTGAATGCCACATAATCAAATCCATCCAATCACCGATTAACGTCCTCAACAATACATTATGTGTTAGCTAAAAGAAGTTTCCTTCTTCGCTTCCACTCTTGGTACGGTTGGAGAAATCAATATACGTGATCGTCTGGAAATACTCTGTCAGACATCCGTCCATACAAGTCATCCAGGAACAGGATGAACCGAAGGCACTATTCTGTAAACAGGATAGCCCTTGCATAACTCCGTCTTCAATTTCCATTGGCATATATGATTCGCAACGCTTATGCCAATACAGAGTGGTTCTTTGGATAATAATCCAACCGGTCTCTCCATATTAACAACGTTAAAATGGTCAAAAACTTCGATAGTCTGTGATTTAACTATCGAAGAAAACAGGTGTGCAAAAAACGATATTATTTCCAAATGGAAATTATATCGATCAGTCATTATTCAACATTTATCTCTTTATTTCATTAATTTTCTTATCTCCTGTTTCCCTATATTCAATGTTGCCTATTTTCTAAATTTGGAGAATATATGTTATTAACAATGGAAAACATTTCCATTTCTTGTTCCCTTTATTAGAAAACATTTCTGGTTTCTTATTTGGAAAACATTTCCAAAGCTTCTTCATTGGAATTAGACAGATGTTTAAACAAACCATCGCGATGCCAACTCAAACCATTTCCTTTACTGCGAACCTTAACTATTCCCTAGTTAAAACGAAGCCAATCAAGTTGGGGTAGAACTACCTCTCAGACCTTAACTGAAAAACATTTCTAACTTTGAAATTAGCAAAGTTCACTTTATATTTCTTTAACTAACTTCCTTACTTAACTCTCGTTCGAATAAATCTCTATTCGATTTATTCTATTTGATTTACTCTTTTTTAATTTACTCTATTCACTTAACTCCTTTCGAATAAACTATATTCGATTTACTAACTTTATTCGAATAAACTATATTCTATTAACTCCTTTTACTTTAACTCTAATCGATTAAACTAACAACGATTAACTCCTTTTACTTTCACTCTAATCGATTAACTAACATTGATTAACTCCTTTTAACTTTATCACTAATCGATTAACTAACATCGATTAACTCCTTTTAACTTTATCACTAATCGATTAACTAACATCGATTAACTCCTTTTACTTTAACACTAATCGATTAAACTAACATCGATTAGCTCCTTTTACTTTAACACTAATCGATTAAACTAACATCGATTAGCTCCTTTTACTTTAACTCTAACCGATTAAACTACATCGATTAACTTCTTTCACTTTAACTCAAATCGATTAAACTAACATTGATTAACTCCTTTTACTTTAACTCTAATCGATTAAACTAACATCGATTAACTCTATTGGACTAACACTATTGGATTAACTCCATTTCACTTAACTCCTTTCGAATAAACTATATTCGATAACTCCTTTTACTTTCTTCGAATAAACTATATTCGATTAACTCCTTTTAATTTCTTCGAATAAACTATATTCGATTAACTCCTTTTACTTTCTATTCGAATAACTATATTCGATTAACTCATTTGCTTTAACTCTAATCGATTAACTAACATCGATTAACTCTTTTTAACTTTAACTCTAATCAATTAAACTAACATCGATTAGCTCTTTTGCTTTAACACAAATCGATTAACTAACATCGATTAACTCCTTTTACTTTAACACATATCGATTAACTAACATCGATTAACTCCTTTTACTTCTATTCGAATAAACTATTCATTTTAAAGATTACTTTTAGTAACAGTTGTTTACTTTACAAATGATTTCCCTTTTATACAACTCTATTCGTTTAAAACATTTTTCCCTTTTATTTATTTTCGAAATATTTCCTTTTATAAAATCTGTTGATTTTATAAAATCCCTTTATTTCAATATATATTGAAATCATTCTTTTTACATCCCAGGGTCTTTTATGATATTTAAAATATCGAATAAAAATGATCAACATCATTCCAACACCCATAATCCATAACAGATTATATAACACATCATATATCACAATATATGAAAACAATAAAATAAATGTTGAGGAATCCAGTTGGATTCCTCCAACCTGTTTCCCTGCATCACAGATGTTAAACAATACATATAACATCACATTCAGTTCTATATGATATATTCTATTAAACAGAATCAATATAGAAAATTTAACTAACTGACTAGCAGTTCAATCAAACAATCAACACACAGTAAATCAGACAATTCCTAACAGTTCTAAAAATACAACATGAAATTATAAACTGTTCAGAATTAGTGAGATTTACTCACTTTGGCAGTTCATCGTTAAAGAGCGATAAACTGTTGTTTGGTCTGAATAAAACAGTTTATCTCGCCATAAATTCAAACGAGCTCCACTCCACTCCCAGTCAGTCTCATTGTGCTGCTCCCATCCATACGATCCCAATGAGTTTTGTTTCGCTGAATTCCGATAATATACGAGCAAGTTATTCAAGTTCAAAATTAATATACTATTCAGATTTTTAAAATACACTAATATATATAAATCATTGGGCTTTACTCTGAATTCGGCCCATCCCTTTCACTTTAAATCCCATGGCCCGCTCAACCCTCCTTCTTCCATGCGATGCCTGCTGCTCCACACAAACGCCATTTCCGATCCTTCGTGCTCCCTTATCCCACTCGTTAACATATGATTTCAAAAACCAACACCACCGACGTCCTCATCTCCGCGACCTCTCCGTCCTTGTCACCAAAACCGGGAGCTCGAACTCCCCTTCCGACTTTCGTCGTTCTCACCACTCGACGAGGCAGCGACCATTTTCTGCATCGATACCCTCCAAACTCCACCGCGAGATGCGGTTTTCACCCCTGAACCCAAAACCAAGCTTCAATTCGCGAGTCAGTGCTCCTATCTCCAAACAATTGGAACCCTAAATCAACTGTAAGTGCTCGAGCACCAGAAAAAGGCCGTCGCATCCTATCACATTCATATGGCGTTGAAGCCCTTGAATCCAGTGTCTTAATGAATACAAGTTGGGGTTTTTCAGTTGAATGTTTGATTTTATATTTGGTTTTGTAGATGGTGAAAAAATGGGTTTTCACGGTTTTATATAGGCTATGTTTGGTAGGTAACGGTTGTGGCTGGAAAGAGGTTTTGCGTGGCCTTGTTCATGAACATAGAAAATGGTAGGACATTTTTTATTGGATTTTTATATTTTATTTTCTCTTTTATACGCTTGTCTCTCATCTTTAAAAATCCTTGCGACCACACACAATATCCTAAAATCACGAAAATTGACATGCCACTAGAATTTGACATTACGGTTCCAACGAAACTGGTTTCGTCGAATTCTGACTCCGTTCGCTCACACAGCGTATTTTTAACTGTCAAAATACTGACTGGTTCTCACTCTAAAAATCCGTACGGCCACACACTGACTCTAAAAATCACGAAGCTGGAAATCTAACAACTATTTGACATTGCGGATCCAACAAAACTAGTTTCGTCGAATTTTGACTTCGTTTGCAAAATCGTCTATTTTTAAAGCTTTGGATGACCATTTAAATATATAAATATATTTAAATATAATTAAATTAAATATTTAAAATTAAATATTATCGTCTATATTCACAGTGGCATACCACACAGCTCTAGAATATTCCTGTATGTATTTACAACTCGATATTCACTTCTGGGTCAACCCGATATTTGATTTATATTGAAATCCCTTTTAAAAATATAAATAATTCCTTTATAAATATAAAGGAATTCCACAGCGACTTTTCTGAAATTTGATTTGGACATATCTCAAAATCTACACAACGAAATCTTGATTTCTCTCTTCCACTAGAAAGATATACTCTACCAGCTCCACACGTTTCTTGTTTCACAGAAATCCGGCTTAAAACGAATCCTGTACATTCAGTTGAAGTTCGAATCGCCAAATAGCGAACTGCCGCGCCATTACGGGCTCGATTATAATTATATTATAATTTATTCGTTCAACTGTCGTTTATATAATATATTCGTTATTATAATTCAACTCTAAACTGAATTATATACTTTGAATTGTCCAGTTCACATTATATTGTCAATTCACTATTTTCGACTATTTCAAAATTAAATATATTATTTAATTTATTATTTTAATTAAATAATATCATTTTTTAATTCCACGACCATTTAATTCACTATACCACCATTGATATAATTAAATAAATTAATTATAATACCTCTGCCAATGCGGGTCATTACAATCTTCCCAACTTAAAATAATTTCGTCCTCGAAATTGCTAAAAGGTAGAGAACGACCCTATCGACTGGTTAGAACATATTTGTTAACTTCTTAACTTCAGTTTCCACTGAACCAATTTAATTTCAATTAAATTATTAATTAATTCTTATCAACGAAAATTTTCAAAAATCCTGAAGATTTTCTAACGCCTTAACTCTTTGAAAAAATTTCGCCAGCAACTCCTTTGTACTGGTCAATACGTCAAACCACCACTTGCCTCTCTGGGCCATCTCCATCCCAAAAGAAAATCAAATAGCCAAGCGGCTTGCCAATTTGGCTCATAAATCTCATGCTTATATCGAATATAAACTTGTACCTTTTTGTCAGCATATCATTATATCATTTCCACCTGTTATCAATTTAGCGGTGGATACAAGTGTCATCCCAATCAAATTCCAATCTGCTTTTATCCACAACACAACCATTCGCTTATATCCGAGCCAAATATCATTTTAACTCGAATTTCTTCTCGATTCCCAACTCTTAACTTGATTATCACATTACACTTCAAATTTGTATCTTACAATCCAATTTGTCTTGATATCATTCTAATTCAATCTCAGCTGCCACTTTACTGGCTTTACTTTAATTTGAATTTGCTTTCACAAAATTCTATTAAATTTGTTTTTAATTCAAACAGTCTTTGTCTGGGAGTTTTTAAACAGTTTACCCTTTTCAAAAAATCAAATTTTCTTTTCGAACATGTCACTAAGCCCTTAATGGATATTCCATTAGTTAAATCACTTCTCTATTTCTTTATCAATATTTGTTAACCAAATATTTTCAATAACCATATTGGTCTTTTTTGTTATTTGGAAAACATTTCCGAATATCGCCTCCCTTTATTTTCTAAACTTTAGAAAATATATGTTATTTATAATTGGAAAATATTACAATTACTTTTCTCTTTTCCGATCTCGTTTATTTCTGTACTTAGGAAATATTCTTTATTCTATTCCCAAGTTTACACTTATTCGGGTTAAAACGGATGTTGTGTAAAACATCATTACGACAATCCAATTACTATATTCAACTAACTCTTATTCAACATTGATTTTCGAGCCTGAAATCTTACTATTTATTTGTTAATAATGAAATCAATCAAGTTGGGGTATAACTACCTCTCAGACCTTGACTGAATAACATTCATAACGTCAAAACAGATATGATTACTTATTCGAATAATCAATACCATGCAACTACTTATTCACTTTTAAACAAGTATACACTTTCTCTTTTTATTCTTACTAGATTTTATTCTATACTTCCTTTTTGATTTTACTATTCTATTTTCAAGTTCGTTTCCTTATCGACTTATATATATATATCGATACGTTGATTTCTAACTATCAGATTATCTTAAAAATATTCCAACTCCTTAAATACCCGGAAAATTCGCCATAACCTCCTTTGTATCGGGAGCATCGGGATATTTCAAATAGCCTCCCATGGCCCTCACCAATCCAAAAGAAAAAGAAAAAGCCAAGCGGCTAGCCGATACGGCGCATAAAATCTCATATATGAATTAAATATGTACCTTTTCGTCGAGCATTTCTATTTATATACCTTCATACCTTATCCATACCTATCTCATGTATATTTATACCTGCCCAATCTATTTTAACTATACCTGATCGTTTTAACTCAATTCATTAATTAATTTGTTAATTAACTCCTTAGTCTATTTTACTTTTATATTTGAACATGACATGTTCAAATATATTTTAACTTGCTTATTAACTAATTTGAATCCAAATTTCAAATTTAAGTTCTATATTCGATTTCGAATATACATTTACAGATCCAATTCACATTTCAAAGTTCAACTTCAAATTCAAAACTCGATTAACTAATTCCTCTTCGACTTAGTTAATTCTATTCAATTTCTGTTCAAATTTTATATCACTTCTATTATTCAAATCCTATATATTCAAATCCCATATTTGAATTCCATTTGAATTCTTTATTCAAACTTCATTTTCACTTCAATTTGAATCTGCTTTATTCAAATTTCATTTTCACTTTCGATATTCAAATCCTATATTTTCAAACTCCATTGAATCATATATTCCAATTCCCAATTCAACTCTATTTGAATTCTATATTCGAATTCCTATTTCAAATTTTATTTTGAAATTCTATTTTCAAATTCTATTTCAATCTATTTGAATTCTGTATTCAAATTTCATTTCAAACTATTTGAATTCTATATTCAAATTTCATTATTACTCTATATGAATTCTATATTCAAATTTCCATTATTTAAATCTTCTTTATTCAAATCTCATTTGAATTTCTATATTCAAATCTCCTTTGAATTTTCTATATTCAAATCCCCTTTGAATTTTCTTATTTACATTCTATGTTTGAACTTCCTTTATTCAAATTCCCTTTGAATTTCTATATTCAATTTCTATTTCAATCTCTCTTATTTCAAATTCTACTATTATAAATCCCATTTTGAAATTCAACACAACTCGTCTTTCTCAAAACAAATTCAAAACAGTATCTTTGGTAGTAATTCGTCACTTACAACTTGAAAATGAATACCGATGATGCAGCGGTCATCATCAGAATCTATTTTCCAGCGATCGAAGTGAGTTCAATACTATAAAACCATTTCGAAACATTTCCACTTTGAAATTCATTTCAAAATATAATTTACACTGCTTGTAAAATAATTTAAAATCTCCCAGGATCTTAAATTTTTCTTATTTTTAAACCAAATCCATTTACAAACACTTATCCAATTCTCTAGAGTTTTAACTTCAATTTCTGGTTTAAAATTTCAGATTCAACTCATCTGATTTCACGTATTTCACTTATATGAATTCTGGTTGGTTATTTACATAACCATTTAATCTATAATCTTACTCGATTATAATCACAACCAATATATACACTATATTAAAAATATATTTTAGGTAAAATTATTTTTATTTACCCTCTTTTCAAAACATACAATGATGGTTCATCGTATTCAAGTGTTTACAAAATCCCTACCGATACAGTGGATCAAACTGATCGACCAGAACCCATAAACAACTCAACCAATAAATCACCACAATATAAAACAATTTTTATATCAATAACAAATACGCTCACTCGTATATATACACTTAAACTCAATTTAGGGTATTACTAACCCTATCTCTACCGAGTCACGCCACAGAGCCAAGTAATTCTTAACTTAAGCTCTGATACCAACTGTAACGACCCGGATTTTCAACGACTTTGGTTATCGACATAAACACGATGTCGATAACCAAAACACCGAAAAATCCTGGTAATTAGTGAAAGAAATTAGAGGGTGAGGAAATATAAGATAGAAACTTAGAATAGAAGAAGAAGAAGAACACAACATCAGAGTAACACGAATCTCACAGCGGAACAAATAACATATAATATATGTAACATAACTTTGAAATATACATCTGTATTTGAATATACATCATTATCAAAGTACAACAGTTACAACACAGCGGAAATACTATAGCTATATGATCCTGAAGCCTCCTGCTCCAGCTCTTCAAATATATCTGTAAAATCCCTACTACTTGACTGCCCATACAAATTTAGGCACCCAAGAGTTTAGGGAAAACAACACAAAATAAACTCCGGGTCAGTCAAGGGACTGGTATGAGTAAACAGTTTAAAAACAGTTCGAATAGGTAATCGACATCTCATAAGACCACGCCGTATAACGGAACGGTTTTTTCCCTTATGAGAATCCAAATATCTTTATATCAAAAACCTTTTGATATTATAATAATGTCTATCAACACAAAATGATAATCGTCTAGCAGAAACGCTTTCATCTCACGTTCTACATATATAGTATACAATCAAAATAACAAGCACGTATTGGGTAATGGATTTCCAACTATGACAAGGTATGGAACCACCTTTCTCTAGTGTACCTCTAGAGAGGAATACACTGGGTTCAACAAGAACATCTTGCAACACGGCCATACATGACCGACCACTCATTTCGCTTGAGTTAATCGAATGTATATCACCAATAGTTGGGATCAGCAACCGTTTATCGAATGGGACAGCATCAACAATAGATTTTTAAAAGTAAATGAAACTCTAGATCAGGTGATTATACACCCTACTTCGGTGCGACTGACTTAGCCATGCTGCCTGCCCGATTTCTGTCATTTACCGAATGATGAGGCTAGAAGCTACGCTTTATCATCACACCAGATTCACTTTGAATGCCACATCATCAAATCCATCCAGTCACCGATTGACGTCCTCAACAATACATTATGTGCTAGCTAAAAGAAGTTTCCTTCTTCGCTTCCACTCTTGGTACGGTTGGAGAAATCAATATACGTGATCGTCTGGAAATACTCTGTCAGACATCCGTCCATACAAGTCATCCAGGAACAGGATGAACCGAAGGCACTATTCTATAAACAAGATAGCCCTTGCATAACTTCTTCTTCAATTTCCTTTGGCATATATGATTCGCAACGCTTATGCCAATACAGAGTGGTTCTTTGGATAATTATCCAACCGGTCTCTCCATATTAACAACGTTAAAATGGTCAAAAACTTCGATAGTCTGTGATTTAACTATCGAAGAAAACAGGTGTGCAAACAACGATATTATTTCCAAATGGAAATTATATCAATCAATCCTCATTCAACATTTATCTCTTTATTTCATTAATTTTCTTATCTCCTGTTTCCCTATATTCAATGTTTCCAATTTTCTAAATTTGGAGAATATATGTTATTAACAATGGAAAACATTTCCATTTCTTGTTCCCTTTATTAGAAAACATTTATGGTTTCTTATTTGGAAAACATTTCCAAAGCTTCTTCATTGGAATTAGATAGATGTTTAAACAAACCATCGTGATGCCAACTCAAACCATTTCCTTTACTGCCGAACCTTAACCATTCCCTAGTTAAAACAAAGCCAATCAAGTTGGGGTAGAACTACCTCTCAGACCTTTACTGAACAACATTTCTAACTTTGAAATTAGCAAAGTTCACTTTATATTTCTTTAACTAACTTCCTTACTTAACTCTCGTTCGAATAAATCTCTATTCGATTTATTCTATTTGATTTACTCTTTTTTGATTTACTCTATTCACTTAACCCCTTTCGAATAAACTATATTCGATTTACTAACTTTATTCGAATAAACTATATTCTATTAACTCCTTTTACTTTAACTCTAATCGATTAAACTAACATTGATTAACTCCTTTTACTTTAACTCTAATCGATTAACTAACACTGATTAACTCCTTTTAACTTTATCACTAATCGATTAACTAACATCGATTAACTCCTTTTATCTTTATCACTAATCGATTAACTAACATCGATTAACTCCTTTTACTTTAACACTAATCGATTAAACTAACATCGATTAGCTCCTTTTACTTTAACACTAATCGATTAAACTAACATCGATTAGCTCCTTTTACTTTAACTCTAACCGATTAAACTAGATCGATTAACTTCTTTTACTTTAACTCAAATCGATTAAACTAACATCAATTAACTCCTTTTACTTTAACTCTAATCGATTAAACTAACATCGATTAACTCTATTGGACTAACACTATTGGATTAACTCCATTTCACTTAACTCCTTTCGAATAAACTATATTCGATAACTCCTTTTACTTTCTTCGAATAAACTATATTCGATTAACTCCTTTTAATTTCTTTGAATAAACTGTATTCGATTAACTCCTTTTACTTTCTATTCGAATAACTATATTCGATTAACTCATTTGCTTTAACTCTAATAGATTAAATAACATCGATTAACTCTTTTTAACTTTAACACTAATCGATTAAACTAACATCGATTAGCTATTTTGCTTTAACACAAATCGATTAACTAACATCCATTAACTCCTTTTACTTTAACACAAATCGATTAACTAACATCGATTAACTCCTTTTACTTCTATTCGAATAAACTATTCATTTATAAAGATTACTTTTAGTAACAGTTCTTTACTTTACAAATGATTTCCCTTTTATACAACTCTATTCGTTTAAAACATTTTTCCCTTTTATTTATTTTCGAAATATTTCCTTTTATAAAATCTGTTGATTTTATAAAATCCCTTTATTTCAATATACATTGAAATCATTCTTTTTACATCCCAGGGTCTTTTATGATATTTAAAATATCGAATAAAAATGATCAACATCATTCCAACACCCATAATCCATAACAGATTATATAAAACATCATATATCACAATATATGAAAACAGTAAAATAAATGTTGAGGAATCCAGTTGGATTCCTCCAACCTGTTTCCCTGCATCACAGATGTTAAACAATATAGATAACATCACTTTCAGTTCTATATGATATATTCTGTTAAACAGAATCAATATAGAAAATTTAACTAACTAACTAGCAGTTCAATCAAACAATCAACACACAGTAAATCAGACAATTCCTAACAGTTCTAAAAATACAACATGAAATTATAAATTGTTCAGAATTAGTGAGATTTACTCACTTTGGCAGTTCATCGTTAAAGAACGATAAACTGTTGTTTGGTCTGAATCAAACAGTTTATCTCGCCATAAATTCAAACGAGCTCCACTCCACTCCCAGTCAGTCTCATTGTTTTGCTCCTGTCCATACGATCCCAATGGATCTTGTTTCGCCGAATTCCGATAATATACGAGCAAGTTATTCAAGTTCAAAATTAATATACTATTCGGATTTTTAAAATACACTAATATATATAAATCATTGGGCTTTACTCTGAATTCGGCCCATCCCTTTCACTTTAAATCCCATGGCCCGCTCAACCCTCCTTCTTCCACGCGATGCATGCTGCTCCACACAAACGCCATTTCCGATCCTTCGTGCTCCCTTATCCCACTCGCTAACACATGATTTCAAAAACCAACACCACCGATGTCCTCTTCTCCGCGACCTCTCCGTCCTTGTCACCAAAACCGGGAGCTCGAACTCCCCTTCCAACTTCCGTCGTTCTCACCACTCGACGAGGCAGCGACCATTTTCTGCATCGATACCCTCCAAACTCCACCGCGAGATGCGGTTTTCACCCCTGAACCCGAAACCAAGCTTCAATTCGCGAGTCAGTGCTCCTATCTTCAAACAATTGGAACCCTAAATAAACTGTAAGTTCTCGAGCACCAGAAAAAGGCCGTCGCATCCTATCACATTCATATGGCATTGAAGCCCTTGAATCCAGTGTCTTAATGAATACAAGTTGGGGTTTTTCAGTTGAATGTTTGATTTTATATTTGGTTTTGAAGATGGTGAAAAAATGGGTTTTCACGGTTTTATATCAGTTGTGTTTAGTAGGTAACGGCTGTGGCTGGAAAGAGGTGTTGCGTGGCCTTGTTCATGAACATAGAAAATGGTGGGATAATTTTTTATTGGATTTTATATTTTACTTTCTCTTTTATACGCTTGTCTCTCGTCTTTAAATAACCTTGCGACCACACACGATCTCCTAAAATCACGAAAATTGACATGCCACTTGAATTTGACATTACGGTTCCAACGAAACTAGTTTCGTCGAATTCCGACTCTGTTTGCTCACACAGCGTATTTTTAACTGTCAAAATACTGACTGTTTCTCACTCTAAAAATCCGTACGGCCACACACTGACTCTAAAAATCACGAAACTGGAAATCTAACAACTATTTGACATTGCGGATCCAACAAAACTAGTTTCGTCAAATTCCGACTTCGTTTGGAAAATCGTCTATTTTTAAAGCTCTAGATGACCATTTAAATATATTAATATATTTAAATATAATTAAATTAAATATTTAAAATTAAATATTATCGTCTATATTCACAGTGGCATACCACACAGCTCTAGAATATTCCTGTATGTATTTACAACTCGATATTCACTTCTGGGTCAACCCGATATTTGATTTATATTGAAATCCCTTTTAAAAATATAAATAATTCCTTTATAAATATAAAGGAATTCCACAACGACTTTTCTGAAATTTGATTTGGACATATCTCAAAATCTACACAACGAAATCTCGATTTCTCTCTTCCACTAGAAAGATATACTCTACCAGCTCCACATGTTTCTTGTTTCACAGAAATCCGGCTTAAAACGAATCCTGTACATTCAGTTGAAGTTCGAATCGCCAAATAGCGAACTGCCGCGCCATTACGGGCTCGATTATAATTATATTATAATTTATTCATTCAACTGTCGTTTATATAATATATTCATTATTATAATTCAACTCTAAACTGAATTATATACTTTGAATTGTCCAGTTCACATTATATTGTCAATTCACTAGTTTCGACTATTTCAAAATTAAATATATTATTTAATTTATTATTTTAATTAAATAATATCACTATTTAATTCCACGTCCATTTAATTCACTATACCACCATTGATATAATTAAATAAATTAATTATAATACCTCTGCCAATGCGGGTCATTACAAAATCCATCGAGATGCTTTCCCATTTCCATAGTGGAACCTCCAATGGGTGAAGCAACCCACAGGGTTTCTTTTGCTCCGCTTTTACTTGTTGGCACACCAAGCATCTAGCGACATACTCGGCCGCGTCTTTCTTCACGCCGGCCCAAAAGTAAACTCTCTTCATGTCTTTGTACATCTTGTCCCCGCCGGGATGAATGGTCATCTTCGAATGATGTGCTTCGTCCAGAATAGTCTTCCTTAGGTCATCGTCTTTTGGTACACAAAGTCTACCGTCCCTATGTAACCAACCCTTATCGTCTAGGGTATACCTACGGAGATGGCTTGATGACTCCCCTTCTTTGAGTTTTTCTACTAACTCAACCAACTGTGTGTTATCTCACTGTGCCTCGCCAATCCGTCCCAAAAGCGTAGGTCTGACATCCGAGGATGCTAGCAAACCGGGCACGAAGTCAATGGAAGGTCTAAAGTCAAACATCGAAATGAATTCTAAACTTCGTCGCTCAACAAACAAAGGACGTAAGGATAATCTTTTTCTAGTTAAGGCGTCTGCCACCACGTTACCCTTGCCAGGGGTATAGGCTATTTCGAAGTCGTAGGATGCTAAGAACTCCATCCACCTTTGCTGCCTTAAGTTCAAGTCCTTTTGAGAGAATAGGTATTTTAAAGACTTGTGGTTAGTGAATAATTCGAATTTCTCACCAAGAAGATAATGACGCCAAGACTTAAGCGCGAGAAAAATAACGGCCAACTCTAGGTCATGTGTGGGGTAATTCATCTCATGCGCTCTCAACTGCCTTCCACCATAGGCTATTACCCTGCCCTCTTGCATTAAGACTGCGCCTAGTCCTGTCCCACAAGCGTCAGTATAAACGGTAAACGACATACTCCCGTCTGGCAATACTAAGACTGGGGCTGAAGTCAAAGATCTCTTCAAACGTTGGAATGCATCATCACAATCTACGTCCCATGTGAAAACTAGGTTCTTCTTCGTCAAGCATGTCAATGGAGCTGATATCTTTGCGAAGCCTTTGATAAACTTCCTATAGTAGCCAGCCAACCCCAAGAAACTTCTCACTTCGGTAGCATTTTTAGGAACCTTCCAATCTTGGATGGCCACCACCTTCGCGGGATCCACGGCTATCCCTTCTTTGGAAACCACGTGCCCTAAGAATCGCACTTCTTTCCTCCAAAAGCGACACTTAGAAAATTTAGCTTTAAGCTTATGCGCTCGAAGAGTCTCCAACACTTCCCTAAGATGTAGGGTATGCTCTTCTTCATCCTTAGAAAAGATCATGATGTCATCTACAAAGACTACCACAAATTTGTTAAGGTACTCCCTAAACACCCTACTCATCAAATCAACAAAATATGCTGGGGCGTTTGTCAAACCGAAGGGCATCACTAGCCATTCATAGAAACCGTCCGGAGTTCTAAAGGCAGTCTTGTCTATGCTATCCTCAGCCACTCTCAATTGATGGAACCCAGTGGCTAAGTCCAACTGCGAAAACACTGAGGCGCCAACTAACTGATCGAAGAGATCGTCAATCCTCGGCAGTGGGTGTCTGTTCTTCTTAGTAAGCTTATTAAGTTCTCTATAGTCCACACAAAGTCTAAGGGACCCATCCACCTTGGTGGCAAATACTACTGGAGCACCCCACTCCGATATACTACGTCTTATGAACCCCTTCTCCAGCAACTCCTTCACTTGCTTATCGAGTTCCCTCCTTCCATGTGGAGCCATGTGGCGTACTGGCAAAGATACTGGTTTTGCATTATCCACAATATATATTCAAAAATCTATCTCCCGCTTCGGAGGCAAGCCCTTCACCTCCTCAAACACATCCGACTATTCTCGGACCACTCTAACAGATCGTAGATTTTCCTCAGACACGTCAAGCGATTCTAGAAAACTTAGCATAACCGAATTTATGGGATTACAAAAGATTTCGAGAGTGTTGCCAAGGAGAGTCACGAGCCTAACTACTCTCCTTTCACAATCAAGAACGGCCCCATTTCTGGATAACCAATCCATTCCTAAAATTAGCCCATAGCCCATGAAGCCCAACACATAAGCATCACATCTAAATTCAACGCTAAGTATGGAAATTTTCAAATCCAAACACATCATAGACAAATAAGCTGAGCCCCCAATTGGATTCGAAACAACTAAGGGATCCTCTACTAAACTGGTGTTTAAGTGCAGTGATTCAACTAATTATGTAGAGATAAACGAATGTGACGCGCCCGAATCGAATAAGGTACGGACAGGATGATCAAACAGAAAAACTAAGATTTCAACAGAAATGGTTCTACCTCGTTCTTGCAGCGGTGGGACCGCGAGAGCCTAAACTTGTCCCCTTGCCTGCCCTGGTGCCATAAGAGCCTGCACCTGTCCTCTCGAGGTAGCTCCTGCCCTCTGCCCCTTCTTTGGTCAGTCCTTCAGTAAATGTCCCGCATCGCCACAATGAAAACAACATGTCTTCTTTTTCTTTCGGCAATCCTTGCTGAGATGGCCTGGTGTCCCACAGTTAAAACATTTCTTCTTTCCCTTGCCGTTATTGTCTTTACCCCCCTTCTTGTTTTGCTGTTGTGGTTTCTTCTGATCCCTCTTCTTCTCGGGTACCTTATCAGCTTTAGCGCTTTTCTCCTCATGCATAAGCGCCATTTCTACTAACTTCTCAAAGGTGGCCCCCATAGGGATGTGGGTCATAGCCAACCCTTGCAATGGTTCATTCAAGCCATTCACGAACCTTTGAGCCTTCTTCCCCGTCGTGTTTACTAAGTCCAAGCCAAACCCTGCTAACTGATTAAATTTATTGACATATTCTTTCACTGATGAGCTTCCTTGCTTCAATGTCAAGAACCTTTCCATATATAGATTTTCTTCTGCCCTTGAGAGAAACTTCGCCTCGAACCTACGTCTGAAATCCGCCCAAGAGTCAACAGGATGCTCCCCATTAGTGACCTCCCACCAAAAGGAGGCCTCTCCCTTCATCAACCAAGCTGCTAATCGAACTCTCCTCCCTTCTTCTACTTCAAAGATTTCTAGCAATTCTTCCACCTCCTTAAGCCAATCTCTAGCTTCCACAAACGTTTCTGACCCTTGAAATGGTTTTCCACCCATAGCCTTGAATTCCTTGCACGTCTTTGCAAAAGTATCTACGCGAGGAGGAGGAGGAGGAGGAATGGGTGCAACTGGTGGTGGAGGAACATTGGCCGGACCTGCGGCGGCCCTAGCCTCTAACAGCCTCCTATACCATCCTGGTATCGTTACACCGTCAGGTAGGTTAAGATCTTCAGCCATGCTGAAACGAAAAAGGAAAGATTCAAAATGGAGAATTTGAAAGATAAAGATATATTGCTATTCGGGGATTATGTTTTTATAAAAACTTCCTCTTTAAATTTCTCATTAAAACATGTTTTTGAAAACACTTCTTCCAAAAATAACTATTTTTCTAAAGTATTTTTATCTGTTCTGGTAACCTTAAGCTCTGATACCACGTGTAACACCCCACGTCCATTAATGTCACTCATAAAGGGAATTCATTAACTTCCATGAAGGTTATAAGTGAATATTGAACAGAAAAATTACAACAAGACAGATAATAAATAGTACTTGGAAATCTAAAACTTCATTTTATTGCAGCGGAAATTAAACATGTTTGTTACGTCATAAAACCATAGATCATAACCAAGTACAATATCCATCTTCATAAAAACAAAATACATAATCCCATTACATAAATAGCCATTAAAAAGATAACAAGCTGGACTTTACTTCAATGGTCCATGCTTTCCAAAGAGAGATGAAGCAATTCAATCAAACTCCATTAGAACTGGGCCCAACCTGAGGACCTGGAGGGGGAAAAAGGATAGAAATAGAGGGGGTCAGACATAAAGTCTGGCGAGTATGATAATTCTAACAATACTATTATCAAAATAACTAGACTAAGGCATAAGCTGGAAGACAAGTAAATGTCTATGAACTCTTAGGAAGATAAAGATCGCGTTTAAGATAACGTTAAAGATAACGGTAAAGGCACACCTAATTACTAACGAATGATTACTACACTGCACCGCACATTACTACACTACACCACACCAGTCACACTATTGTTTGATCCCACTTGCTTCACACAGAAACTTTATAAATAGCCTTACGTACCCCTAACTGACTACATAGGTGCCGTTTGCCCCTATCTCCACTAGGTGTACCCCACTACCCACTTTCGATCGGCTCCCTAATCGTAGATACCCGTGCGGGCCCCACAGTCGGGTGTATCACTCCCCTAAAGTGGCAACCCGATACAACTTGAGAATGCACGGCTTATACCTACACGATGCAACAACGTCTTACCTACCAGCCCGGGTCCACACACGCATACAAAACCCGTTGGACGTGCATTGCCATCGCTCCCCGTTTTGGCCTCTTACAGTTAAACCCAGCATGCATGTCCCATCCTCAACTTGGGTCGAGCCCACAAAGATACGTTTGGGATACTGGTCGAAATGGGCCGCCACAAGCTACCCACCTAAGCTTGTCACTAGTATATCCCACTTAACCCTCTTAGTCATGTTCATTTACATGTGTGTTTGGTTAAGTCTTACTAATCGTATTTCACATGCCACTAAGGGCACCCCCTAGATTCTTCATGCCACCCAAGGCACCTACTTAACCCCCATGTCCCACCTTACATGTTTATCTGGTTAAGTATTTCTTAATTCATTCAGGCCATAACCTCATAAAGACCTCTCACATTAGAGTGGCATTTATGGCAACTAGATTTGCCGGGCGGGTCCAGGCAGTCTTACACCATAAAAGAGTCTAACCTCGTGTCTTTACAACCGTTATGCTTTAGTTTAGGCCTAGGACCTCTCACATTGGGCTGACATTTGTGACCACTGGATTTGTCGGGCAGGTCCGGGCAGGTTTACGTCACAAACGAGTCCAACCTCGTGTCCTAAGCATTGATTAACACTTAAAATCTTTTACCCCAGTTTTAATAATTCCCTATTCAAATTATTAATTAAGTCAACTTTTAATGATGTCCATAATTGACTCAATTATGGCCATCCACTTATGGCATGAAAAATCATATCAATTGCACCCAAACTTTTTAATATTAAATCCTTAATATTACCCCTACCCCACGTTTATACGTTCGCTTATTCAACGCATAATATAGGCTAGACTTGTATAGTCTAACACCTAGCACAAAGATAAATTATCACAACATATAGACAATTAAAATAAATCTAATCATAATAGGGGTGAAACTTTCATAAACTACACATGTTAAGGATCAAAAGGTGTCAACTTGTTAAATGTCTCAATTTATATGATATGATCATAGCCCAAATCTATACATAAACTTGCATATGGGGTTTTTAGGCAACATAATGATGGTGTGAACTAGCATAGGATATCACATATGTCATAGCATAATTCTAGATGTCATAATAGATGTCTTGGCATATGTTCATAACTTTTCTAATCAATCTAACTTTCATATGTGACTTGTCATATAGATCAACATAACCCAAACATGATGATTTAATTAATATGAACTAACTAGCATAGGTGGTAACATCATGGCCTTTTTAACATGTATGATTCATCACAACTTATCATAGAAACTTTCAACATACATAACATCATCATAGCATGATTTACAACATATAAGATATCATCATCACATAACCTTGGATTTACAATATACATGATAGCAAAAGGGGTTTACAACAACATATATGATAACTCACATCATCTACTCATAATCCATTCATAACTCAACCTAATTAAAATGATAATAATCTTGTTAAGATCATCATACTCACAATTTAGAGAAGAAAAGAGAGAGTTTTGCTTTGCTTTAGGGTTGAGAGAATTAGAATTGAATTTGCTTTTCTTCTTTCTTAGTTGGCGGCGGCTCCATTGATTTTCATGGCGACGGTAACTATTCTATTTTAATTAGGTTTAGGGTTAGCATTAGGATGTATTTATAGGTATAGGAAGTTAATTAGGGCCATTAGATTAACCCTGAACCATGAGAACCAATCAAATGCAAAATCTGCATTTGAGCGAATCGGCCCACGGGTTGACAGCCAAACACCGTGGATTAACCCCTAGTCGACCCAGCAGGGCTTGGGTCGACCTCAAAAATGGGCCGGTTCGGTTATTTCCCCTCCCAATTCGCTATTTTGAACTTTTTCGCATATTTATTTATTTAATTTTTAATTTATATGTATATATATATCAATATATATTTCTCTACGCAACCCATTTCACTTAATTCTTTTCTAAAAATTAAGTATACTTTAATTTGTGAATTTTAATGTTATAAAATTACGTGGTGTTACAGGTGAACTTGCATAGTGATTGAATCATGCTAATATTGATCTAACATAAAGGCATATGGTTCTAACATATAGAGTTGTAGATCTAAACATATAGGTTTACATAATCATGTTTTTAACCTATAAACTTGCATGTATTCGTAACATGATAACATCACTTAGCTTGCATAAACATGGCATAATTTCTAATTAACATACAACATATAGATATAATCACCAAGTTATACAAGGTCGTAGATCTAAACATGTATGCATAATGGATCTAAACAATTAGGCATAAACGACGTGACTTATCCTAAAACATGTATGTATCATAATATCACCAAACGCATATACGATAATTTCATAACACCATAGGTTTATTCACCAATTTCCACATAACATGATAGGTTCGATAGACCACAATAATTCATAGGCATATACGATTGAATAGACATAGATGAACACAAATCAGCACCACATACAACTTGATACAATTCTATTTTACAATTCATTACAGACCATGTCTTTAATTCATTCACATCTGAAAGATAACTATAACACCCCACGTCCATTAATGTCACTTACAAAGGGAATGCATTAACTTCCATGGAGCGTATTTAGTGTATAGAACAGAATATAACAAGACAGATATAAATAATGGTACTTGAAAATTTTAAAACAACTTTTATTGTGGCGGAGAAATAGTTTGATTACATCAAGTACACTTAATATCCATCTTGATAAATTGTTTCAGAGTATATAAAATAAAAAGCATAAACCCCAACACAAGTAGCCATAAAAGAGATGAGCTTAATTCTACGTTTAGCAATCCAAGCACTTCCAAAAGAGAGAGAGAAAGAGATCCAAGATCAAGCTCCACTAGTACTAGTCCCACGCTGAGAACCTAGGGAGGGGGAAGGAAGAAAAGAGGCGAAAACAAGGGGGGTCAGACATAAAGTCTGGCGGGTATAATAACTTTAACAATATAAATATTAAAGTAACTAGGATAAGGCATAAACTGGTAAGATAAGATATGACCAAGAAACAAGTGGGCATGACACAGCAAATAAGAGGAATATTCTGGTGTTAATCTCATTCCTAATCACTAGAGGATAATTGCTATACTGCACCAATGCTAATTACACCGCACCATTACTAGTACCCCTAAAAGTTGATCCCGCCCACTGAACAAAATAGTAATAATGGTAGTTTCATGTATCTCTAGATGTCTTCATAGGTGACGTCTGCCCCTATCTCCGCTAGTCGTACCCACTACCCTCTCCATTCTAATTACAATATTTATTCATAATATGGTAGCTATACTCCTAGCTATCTTCATAGGGGTCGTATGCTCCTATTTCCGCTAGTCGTACCCACTACCCTCCCCATTCTAATTACAATATTTATTTATAAGATGGTAGTTATACTCCTATATGTCTTCACAGGTGTCGTCTGCTCCTATCTCCACTATTGTGCCCACTACCTTCCGCATTCGATCGGCTTCCTAACTCATAGATACCCGTGCCGGTCCCAAAGTGGGGTGTATCACTCCCCAAAGTGGCAAATCGATACCACTAGAGATGCACGACTTATATCTACACGATGCAACAACGTCTTACCTACCAGCCCGGGCCCGTGCACGCACATGACCCTGTTGGAGTTGCGTTGCCACCGCTAACCCGTTTTGACCTCTTATAATCAAACCTAGTAAGCGTGTCCCGTCATCGACTTGGGTCGAGCTCACAAAGATACTTAATGGTTTACTGGTTCGAAAAGGGTCCCCCGTGCTTGACACAAGCTTTCCACCTATGGTTGGTCCCCACTAGAATTTCCCACTTAACCCTTCTTATTCATGTCTTCTTACATGTTTCAACTTGGTTAAGTGTTTATAATTATATCCCACATGTCACCCATGTTACTAACTCAACAAATCAACATGTGTTATTGGTTAAGCTTGTCTTATCCCTATCCGCTTATTAGATCAATATATTATTGGTTAAGCTGGTCTTAACCCCATCCACTTATATCTTATTGGTTAAGTTGGTCCTAACCCTATATGCTTATCAGATTAATATATTTTATTGGTTAAGTTTGTCTTAACCCTACCAGATTAATGTATATTATTGGCTAAGTTTGTCTGAACCCTACCCACTTATCAAATTATTGGTTAAGCTGGTCTTAACCCTATCCACTTATGTATTATTGGTTAAGCTGGTCTTAACCCTATCCACTTACATCTTATTGGTTAAGTTGGCCTTATCCCTATCCACTTACCATGTTTTACTTAATTTATGATTAAGTACATATTAGTTCACATACACAATGGTTAAGAGAATAACTCCCTAAGTATCAACCCAGAAGACTGAAATCAACATCAGATTGGTTCTCATAGAATCACTCACTCAACCGAACTTCTGTTTGTCATTTATATTCGTCTTTAATCGGCATTGATTAAATATTAATGCACAGACCTCTCACATTAAGTCGATTGCTTGTGGCCGCTGGATATGTCGGGCGGTTCCGGGTAGACTTTCACCACAAGAAAGACTTAACCTCATGTCTAAGCATCTTTTAATTTATGCCTTTGACCTCTTACATTAGATTGCGATTTATGGTTGCTGGATTTGCCGGCAGGTCCGAGCAGTCTTACACCACAAACGAGTCTAACCTCGTGTCTTAGGCCTTTATTACCCATTTAATTTGTGCCTTTGACCTCTCACATTAGACTACCATTTGTGATTGTTGGATTTGCCGAGCGGGTTCGGGCAGTCTTACACCACAAACGAGTCTAACCTCGTGTCTTAGGCAGTTAATTATCACACATTTGTATTCAACCCCAATTTGAATTAATATCCCTATTTCAAATTGCCAATAACTTCCAATTTTATTTATGTCCATAATTGTCTCTTAAAATTATGTCCATAAATAACAATTATGTCAATTAATATCTCAAATTAATTATATGCATTTTTAAGGACATTTTATGCTAATTCACAATTTATGTATATTCAATATTTTCCCATCATCCAAACGCTATTCGTATGTTTTCATATGACATATGTTAGACTCGCAAATAGTCTAAATCATAAAAAGAAAAACAACATCACATAACATATAAAATTGATCTAAGGATCAGGACATAAGTTAACATAGCCAACAACTTGCATATGGATTTCATTCAAACTAGCGTATGATAGAAAACTAGCATAGGTGATGGGCATAAACATGCATAACTTATGTACTGCTATAGATCCAAACATAAAGGTGTGAACATGCCTATGGATCTTGGCATATAGATTAATGTCACGTAAACTAGCATATGCATATACATGTCTCACATATATTTTAACAACCCAAACTTTTATAAGATTCATATAAGAATATATGATCCAATCACCACAAACTTTCATAAGATATATGAATCAACTTGCATAGGATTCACATAAGTACTAACATATGATCCAACTTGCATAAAATTCACATAAGAACTAACATATGATCCAACTTGCATAAAATTCACATAAGAACTATAACAACCCGAATTTTTATAACATGTTAAAACAAGAAATCTAGGCAGAATTAAATTTTAAAATAAGAACCAAGGGAAACGGGTTGCGCCATTGCTTTCATCTCGGAATTCTGCATGAAATCGAGTCCGAGTTTTTGAAAATCGGAGTCCGTATGACCAAGTTATGGCTCCCCAAAGTTTCAGAAATTTTCAGAGTTCAAATTCGAATTTCAAAACGCAGACAGACTGGGCGGGAAATTTCCCGCCCAGCACCCCAGGTCGACTGGGCAGTCGACACCCTCCTCCTCCAGGTCGACTGGGGAGTCGACTGGGCAGTCAACACCCCCAGGACCAGGTCGACTGCGCAGTCGACTTGGGTGTTGACCTGGTTCCCGAGCCCATTTTTGGGCCAGTATTTGTTCTGATGTATCTATTCCGATTTCTGTCCAGATGCATCTGCCTAAACCTATTTAAACAGCCCCAAACCTAGCCTTCTCTATACACAATTCTATTCTGCTTCTACTCTGCCTCTGTTCTAAATAAAGATAAAAATGGCGTCGCTACTCTACTGGAATCTAAACTAGAAGCTAATCAACATCAACCTAAGCAACTCAATTCAAATCTAGTTAGGATTCAAGTAAAGATTCAACGGCTTCAAGCAACGACGCCTAGACCATATTAAATCAAATCAGAAGATTAATCAAGTTAGACATTTCAACGCGACAACGAATCAATTTGTCCTCTCTTAGCCAATCAATGTAAGTTCTAGTTATTTTCCGATTTAAATATTAGATTATAATATGGCATTGAATTAAAGTGAAATTGGATCTAAGTATGTTTATCGATCCAGATCTATTTCGGTTGTTTCTTGAGTCTTGAGTTTTTGACTTGTCTGTCTTTATTCTCATGACAAGTTCGTAATTTATCCAGCCTGTTGTAAATTAGTTTTCTCAATTCAAGTTAATATTATTATCAAATTGTAATCTTCACGCCTATGATGATGTTTTTCCCTCTGATCTTGCTTTTTCTACGAATTCTACCTTTCCCCTATTTATTTTCTTTTGATGAACATTGGTCAATTTCGGACCATGGCCTAAAATCGCGATTTGCATACGAGATGTATACGGGGGAATTATGGGATTATTGCCTATATGAATATGATGGAATTATTGACAACATGAAATTGTATATTGTCATTGTATTTGCGAGTTTGAGCTTGATATGTAAATTTTTGGTATAATCTTGTTATGAGGAGATTTGCATAAATATTGTATGCATGGAATTTGGCGTAAATTTGGACCTATGTAATGTAACATGTAAATCAAATCAAAAGATTGGACAACTGGCTTGTACTGTAATAAAAAGGTTATGGTTTGGGCTAACTACATCATGAATCACGATTTGGGTTTATTGGATATGAAACTTAATACATGTAATGTTGGCTAGATCTTGACATATGTAAAAGGGCATGAAATTTGGTATAAATGTAAATTGTCTAGGATTAGGCATATATAAATTGGCATATGTAATTTGGCATGGATCTTGATAGATTGTAAATTGGCATAAAATTAGCATACATGTAAAACGGCATGAATTGAACATATGTAAATTTGGTATGAATTGGGCATATGTAAAACTGACGTGTAACCTAGAACTTAGGCATATGTTAATTATGAAAAATTTGGAATAGAAACATATATGATAATTTATGACTTGGAGAAAGTTTAATATGAATGCGCCTAAGTCGGGTTTTGGGGTAGTTGGTTTGTATTGGACATTTAGAAGGTACGTAAACATGCTTATGAACTTGAAACATGAATTCATTATGAATATGAATCATTAACTTGATAATAGGCATAAGTGAAAACATGAAACTCGCCATGAAACTAGACACGAACTTGACATGAAACTTGAACAAGGACATGACATTTAGAATGAACTAGAAAATGGCCAACTCGAGGTTGGGTTGAGTTTGCAGTGTAATTCTGCCCGGAACCGCCCGGCAAATCCAGTTACTGCAAACAACAGGATCTAATGTGGGTAGTTGGTCATATCGCACTTGAAAACCCGAGGTCAGACTGAGTTGTGGTGTAATTCTGCCCGGAACCGCCCGGCATATCCAGTGACCACAACAACAGGTCCGATGTGAGAGGTTGGGGTGCATAAATGAATTAATGACTTGATAGGGTTAAATCACGAACCGCTTGAATATACTTAACCAATTTGACACGATGACTTGATAGGGTTAAGTCATGAACCGCTTGAATATACTTAACCAATTTGACACCATGACTTGATAGGGTTAAGTCATGAACCGCTTGAATATACTTAACCAATTTGACATGATGACTTGAAATGGTTAAGTCATGAACCGCTTGAATATACTTAACCAATTTGACACGATGACTTGATAGTGTTAAGTCATGAACCGCTTGAATATACTTAACCAATTTGACACAATGACTTGATAGGGTTTAGTCACGAACCGCTTGAACATACTTAACCAACTTGACACATGATTCGTAGGGCTAAGTCATGAACTTGAACGACAACACTTATCCAATTTGACATGACACGTAGACGGTTTAAGTCACGAACTTGAATGACCACACTTAACCAACTTTACATGCTAGACTGATGGGGTTAAGTCTCGAATTTAAATGACAACACTTAACCTGCTGGACGGAAACCCTAGTTACGCGGTCCTTTTCAGCAGTAACCCACTATATGTATCATGGTGCCCTGGAACTAGGCAAGGTGGGGCACGATTACTGGGTTGAATGTAAGCGACTATAACGACGGCTGAGTTGGTGTGCCATTGTAGGTTCAGGCAGACTACGGTCGTGCATGTAGTCCGAAGTTGAAAAAGCAGGCATTGGGCACAAGTAGGTTTACACTGTGTGTGCTTGATTCATGTTGGTGGTTGGCACCCTAGGGCTTGATACACCCAATGGTGGACCTAGCACAGGTGACTACATTCGTGATAGGGCCGTCTGACACAGACACATGAACGAGATAGGACTTGTAGGGAGCCGATCGATTAATAGATCTTTTCGCGAGACCAAGTAATGGATCATTTCATGACATTGGGCAAGGGATCATTTTATAGTCAATACATGACATGGGTTGGGATACTAGTACGGTTGGTGCAGAGCAAATAGATATCATAGAAATATTTTAATGGTAAAGCAGAGTAATCTTGCGATGCTTGATAGAAATCTTGCGAAATTATACTTAGTTTATCTTGAATGGAAACCTGGCGATGTTATACTTGACAAAAACCGTATGAGGTTATTCTTAGTTATCTTTCATGTAGCTTATCTTGTCATCATGCTTATGTTTACTTTTAGTTTATTCATGCCATGTTATCTTTACTTGTTTTTATGCTGAAAGTCACTAGGACTTACTCAGTCTTTATGACTGACCCGTTTTGTTTTGCCTCTTTTTCTTCCGTCCCCCCCCCCCCCAGGTTCGCAGGGTGGGAATACAGCTTAGTTCGGATCTTACCAAGCTCCAAAGCTCTTTCATGTACGGCTTGGATTTCTCTTGGCTATGGCTTGCTTTGCTTTATTGGGGAATGATTTATAATTATGGTTTTATGCTTCTTTACTATTGCAAGACAGATTTCGATGTAATTGACTTAATAGCATTTTGATGTAAAAGGCTTTAGACCTTAATAGATTTTAAAGCAATGAAATTTGGGTTTTCCTTTCGTTGTTTTATTTATGTTCTGTCTTGTAATATTTCTGTGTTTGTTTACCTAGATAATACTCCACCAAAGCTAGTGCATTCCCTTTGTGAGTGACCCTAGCGGAGGTGGGGTGTTACAAGAACTAACATATGATTCAACTTGCATAAAATTCACATAAGAACTAACACATGATCTAATTTTCATAAAATTTATATAAGAACCAACATATGATTCAACTTGCATAAAATTCACATAAGAACTAACATATGATCTAACTTAGTTAAAATTCACATAAGAGCTAACATATGATTCAAACATACATATAATTTACATCACATGATTCAAAATCATATTCTTATGATCCCAATTATATCTTGTCATAATTAAATTAACGAATTATTCTGTGAAAGCTATCATACTCACAATCAAAAAGAATAATCTTGCCTTTTTGGGATCTGTATTCTAAAACTGAATTGCTCGCCTTTGATATAGACTTAGTTGTTATTTAGATTTGATTTGATTTTTGATTCAAGCCTATATCTTGCTTTAGGGTTGAAAGTGTATGGCGGCTACTCTAGGTTCTCCTTTGACGACATGGCGGCTATTAGTATGAATTTGTGTGATTAGGGTTAGGGGTTTAGGGTGTTTCTATAGAAGATCAATTAATTAAGAGCCGACGGATTAACCTAGGAATAACCAAAACCATTCAGATAGCCACCTAAGCCCTAGTGACTCAGCAATGACTCACTATTCGGATCAGAACACTCCAGAAATCTATGTAGGCTTTTAGCTCGACATGGGAGCACTTGGCAGGTGCGCCAGTGCATTTTTGTACTGGTGCACTTCACAAATGCGCCAGTGCATTTTTGTACTTGCACACTTCACAAGTGCGCCAGTGCATTCTGGTCTTTTTCTGGTTTTTCTGCCTAACTTCGTTCGTCCATATCTCCTTCATACGGTGTCCTTTTTACGCAAACTCGGACTCTATCTCAAGCAGAGTTTCGAGACGAATGCAATGGCACAACCCATTTCCCTTAATCCCCACATTTGAAATTAAGTATTCTTTAATTTGTTAACTTTAATATTTAAAATTATGGGGTGTTACATTCTCCCCTCATTAAAGGATTTCGCCCTCGAAATCTCCAAGTTAAGGAGAATGCATATCCTAACATCCAATAATCCATCTACTCAACCATCAAACACAAGCATCCATTTTCCTTACAAGGTTTCTAATGTTGTACGAACATATGCAAGAAGTGTGTGTATATGTTCCTTATCTAATGCAAAATCAGGTGGTCTACTGATTTAGTTGACCTCCTTAATGCAAATCATGATAGTGCCATGCATCCATTATGTATGTGAAAGAATCCTATCGATACATATTATTTCTACATGTGCGCACAACCATTCATCTAAATGAAGCATCTATATGATAACACAACCATTATACATCCATTAATTTAAATATGCACACATATTTATATGCAACATGAAGGTGATTGAGCCGATTTAGTGCCTATTGTGTGTGTAAATGTATCCACGGGCAACCACTAGCAAACACTTGCATCCACTTGCATCCACTTGCATCCACCAAACATAACATGTCTCAAACACATGTTTTTAACCATAGGATTTTCCTATCTAAATTTCAAAGATATAATCGAGAGGACATACTAAACGATTAAACAGATAGAAACAAAGCGATAGAAAAAGGAGAAGTTAAAAACATATCCTCAAAAAGGAAAGGTACAACGTATGCATCTTGCTTTCCGTCCCCTAAGTTGCGTCTCCTTGATCAGCTCCCCATTGGATTTTAACCAACTTGACCTCTCTGTTGCGTAGCTTTATGACCTTCGATCTAAGGATGCATGTAGGAGCTCGTTTAATCGTGGCATCTCACTCCACTTCCACTTCTCTAAGTATGCTCGGCTCCACTACCTCCGCCGTATCATGTAAACACTTACGCAAATGTAACACGTGAAAACATGTCATGAACACCCCTAAGCTAGTTGCCTCTTCTCATGTCCTTGCAAAATCTAGGATACATAACCTCAAAAAGATCTTCAAGGATTTTATTCACCCCTTTCTATCCATCCACCTGTTTGTGGACGATAAGTGATGCTCGTACTTAACGCCTTCTGCCTATCACCTTTTCCTCTTGCATCAAAAACTGCTCCAAACCTCGTCCCGCAAGCACCGGTATATATTGTGAACGGTCAGCACCCGTCTAGCAAAGTTAAAACTGGGGCTGATATCTTCGTAAAGTCCTTAACGAACTTCCTATAGCAACCCGTCTTCCCTAGAAAACTTCTTACTTCCGTTGCTTTTCTAGGAACCTTTCAATCTTAGATTGCCCCCACCTTTGCAAGATCCACTGCTATTCCTTCCTTAGAGACCATGTGTCCTAAGAACCTTGCGTCCTTCCTTCAAAAATGACATTTGGAGAACTTAGCGTCGAGTTGATGCTCTCATAGGGTCTCTAAGACTTTTCCAAGATGTACGGCATGCTCTTCCTCGCTTCTAGAGAAAATCAAGATATCACCCACAAAGACTACCACAAACTTTTTAGAAACTCCCTAAACACCCTACTCATTAAGTCAACGAAATATGCGGGTGCATTCATCAAACCAAAAGACATGACGAGCCACTCGAAGAAACCGTCAGGAGTTCTAAATGCAGTCTTATCTATGCTGTCTTCAGCCACCCTTTGCTGATGAAATCCTATAGCTAAATCCAACAGAGAGAAAACCGAAGCACCAACCAACTAATCGAACAAATCGCCTATCCTCTGCAATGGGTGTCTGTTCTTCTTCGTGAGAGCTTATTCAACTCTCTATATCCCACATACAATCTAACTGAACCATCAGCCTTCGTAGAAAAAACAACTGGAGCACCCCATTCCGAAATGCTTCTTCTTATGAACCCCTTCTCAAGCAATTCTTTCACTTGTTTACTGGGTTCTCTTCTCTCTCTCGAAGCCATGTGGCGCACTGGTGATGCAACTGTCTTTGCATTATCTACTAGATATATTCGAAAGTCTATCTCACGCCTAGGAGGTAAACCTCGAACTTCATCGAAGACATCACTATATTCATGGAACACACGAACAAATTTCAAATTATCATTGGATGCGTTTAGGGATTCTAGGTAGCTAAGCATTACTGGACACCTAGGGTCACAAGAAATATCAAGGGTCTTTCCACAACGAGTCAACAATCTAACTACCCTTCTTTCACAATCTAGCATGGCACCATACCTAGTTAGCCAATCTATACCTAGAATCAAGCTGTAGCCCATGAAGCCAAGAACAAAGGCGTTGCATTCAAACCCAACGCCTAAGATAGACTCTCTCAAATCCTGAAAAATCATAGAAAGATGAGCCGAACCACCAATAGGATTTGAGACTACTATGGGATCCGTAACTAGACTAGTATTTAGGTGCAGTGTTTCAACTAACGAAGCAGATACAAACGAGTGTGAAGCGAAAGAATTCAAACAAGGTTCGAACTGAATGATCAAAAGGGAAAAACCAGATTTCCAACCAAGATATATTTCTACCTCTATCAGGTATTCCAGTCGTGAGGGAACGCGCCTGCCCTCCAGAAGATCATTTACCTTGTCCTTACCTTTGCCTTTTGCTTCTTTGGACAATCCTAATAAGGTGTCCTGTAACGATAACAACTAGCCTTCTTCTTCTTTCTAATGTTTTTATTTAAGTAGTTAGGTATTTCACAAGTGTGGCCCTTCCTTTTCTCTTGGAACCTTGTTATCCTTTTCGCCCTTCTTTAGATCTACTTTATCGTGTGCTTTTCCATGTTTCTCTTCCACGTTCTCTAATCATGCCCTCCTACCAAATGAGGCTTCGTTCTTCATTAACCAAGCAGCTAATTGAACCTTCCTCTCGTCGTCTATCTTAAACGTACCAACAAGTCATTGTAACGACCCATAAAATCTGAACCAATTTAAAAATTTTAAATTGGCTAAAATAGTGGATTTTAAATATTTTAAACAATAACAATGAAAAGTGAGTTTGAATCGATGTTTGAAAATGAATATAATTAATTATAATTATAAACAAGGCAAGAAATGGCACTGCAATTTCAAAAATTGAATTTGAACTTTGTCGGACTATACCGGCTGCAAAACAAACCGGATTTGAGTGAAACCAAAAATATTTAAATCTGTTAGTGAATACCTTTCTAACAAATCTGAAAAATCGAATTTTCATAGCGAAAAGCAAAATTTATGGCAAATGAATTTTCAAAAAGGTCGCTATGGAATTTATATAGCAGGTGAAATTGGCCATTTTGCAAACGATCTCTAAATTCGACGAAACTACTTTTTTTGGATCCAGGATGTGAAGTTATTTCTCGATTTCAAATTTCATAATTTTTGAAGCTAGTATGTGAGCGCGGGATATGAAAACGTGTTTTGGTCAATTATAATTAAATTGGATCGACCAGAAATGGGCCTTTTTGCAAACGGTCTCAGAATTCGACGAAACTAGTTTTGTTGGGACCGTATCGTCAAAACATAGCCAGATTTATTTTTTTGGAATTTTTTGAATCAGTTTGTGGCCCTGGCAAATTGAAATGTACGTTCAAATCAAATATTGAATGTGCTATATTTTAATTTGAAGGAAAACTGACTGAAGCAGTCGAATGGGCCTTCGAAACATATCCCATTGTGTTTGGAAAGGGGATAAAACGCTAGGGACAATAGTCGTTGGGTCTGAATTGGTGTTTGTGTGAGACAAGGGGTATTTTGGAGATTTTAAAAATTAAAAAAAAAACCATTGGTCCACATTAGCCCCCCCCCCCCGACATTCTCTCTCCCTGACTCAAAATCGAACGGCGCCTTCAGCTTAAAACTTCCCCCTCCGAGTCCTCCTCCTACACGCAATGAAAACCCATGCCCCAGTTGAAGTTTTTGTAGATCGTCTCGAGATCTTCAAATCCATATAGGGATTGTAATATACCGCTCAGTATTTTGGGAGATCGGGCACCCTGAAGTTGCGCCGTTCGAGCTGGAATCCCTCCTCCCTGGCACGCGCGAGTTGACGGCGGTGGACACCCCCAGGCGCGGTTTTCGAAGCACTACCTCGTGGCGCTGGCCGATTGACGCGAAGCTTCGCGGATTTCGTGCAAATTGCAGACCTAGTTTTGAACATCAAAACGAGGTATACAGCTATTTTATTTTTAACTATATTATAGCAGTTTAAAGCACTACGGTTTTTGATTTTACTGTAAAAATCATATCTTTTTCGTTTCTTGACGAAATTCAGTGAAACAAGAGACAGTGGACTCGTGTGGATGTCTTCTACATTCTAGAAGAGACTGCATATTTTTCTGAGCCTTCTGCTATTTTTGGTGGAGTGGAACCCAATGTGAGATTTCTAATTTATAAACGATATGGAAAACGACGATGTATAAATTATATAGTCGATGTATGAGTTATATAAGCGTTGTACACCTCATGTATAAGCATTGTATAAGTTGTACGTTCGATGTACAAGTTATATATGCGTTGTAAAAATTATATATGTGTTGAAATAGAAGTGAATTGCTATTTATATATATATATATATACGCCCCTCGTCCACAAACCATTGACGATATTTATTGGTTGTGATTGGTGTGAAAATTGATTGATAGCGAATGGTTGATTGGAATTGTTTGTGGTTGATATTGATTGATTGTGATTGAAAAATACCCGTTTGTGGTTGATAAATATTTGGTTGAAACCACATAGGATTAGTTTGTGGAAATGAAATAAATATATACATGCTGCCTGCGTGTGAACTAGATGCATGATTCCCCATTGTCAAAAACCGCGAGGTTTTAAGGTTGGGCGAGGAGCCGTACTAGGGACGGTCACGGTTTTAACTACCCTGCCGTTATGCTGCCGAAATTTTGAATAATATTCATGTGTTTGAATTATTTTCATTTGTTGAAACTATATTTATTCGTTGAATAGAAAGCCTTCATGTGTTGAGTCGATATTCATTCATTGGATAAAAATTCATGTGTTGAATGGTATTCGTGTTATAAATATAAAAATCACATTTTTATCATCTATATGAACTATATAAAATAATCTTGTTTTGAAAGAAATTGTTTTATAATAAAAATCCTATTTTTATTACCTATATGAACTATATAAAATAATAGTGTTTTGAAATGAATTGTTTTACAATAAAAATCACATTTTTTTTATATACGTGAATTGTTAAATATAGTGAAGTGTTGAAATAGAAGACAGTTAGATAAAAATATCATTTTTATCAAATGTATGAAAAGAATATAGCTTTGAAATCAATGAATCGATATATATATATATAAATAGAATTGAAATATATCGAATAACGACGCTGCAGTTCGTATTTTGAAATCGTGATTTCAAATGATTACTGCAGGAGATCCGACCATCGGATTTTCCTGAAATCGCAATCGTTGGGTTCGCTTCGGAAATATCTTTCCAACGGCACCAACTTTGTAAAAATCCAACGGTTGGATTGTCTGGAATGTTTAATTCAAATCTGAAGAAAAACAGCGCCAGAATCGATTATATATATATATATATATATATATATAATTATATTTAATCGAATAACGACGTTGTAGTTCGTATTTTGAAATCGAAACTTCAAACGATTATACCAGGAGATCCGACCGTCGGATTTTCCCGAAACTGGAACCGTTGGATTCGTTTTGAAAATATCTTTCTAATGATGTAAATTTTGTGAAGATCCAACGGTTATATTTTCATAAATGTGTAAATCAAATCTGAAGAAAAACAGCGCCACGGCCGCGTTATGGCTCGAAGCGTCGTTTTGAATAAATTGGCTATTTTAAAATAAATAAAAATAGCGATAAATCGTTATAAAATATTATAAACGATATGGATGTGAAATTTAGAAATTAACTGAAGGTTGGCTAAATCGTTCTCTTACTAATTGACGGTTAGTGACTAATGAATTGAAATGATGCATGTGTATGTTAGTGTTGCACTTGTTTATTATATATGCGAGTTGTTCAGAAAGACCGGGTTTATCCCATTCTGAATAACTGAATCGACGATGAGAAATCGAAGATGAAGACGGTGGTCGAAGACCGGAGATCTTCACCTCGTATGGATGGTAACCGAGGTACTGATTGGGAGGCATCCCGAAATATGGATAATGATTGGTGATAGTCCAGACGTACGTGGTGGTCGATGGGTTTGCGAGGTATATAGTGCCTCCAGTTTTGTTCAGACCCAGAACGGACTTGTAAATGGACTGTGTGTCTGACATTGGATTTTATTCAGTGTTGATTGATCTATATTAAATATACATCTGTTTGGCGGTGGAGAATTTTATTCTTTTGCTTAACGCCCTTCTATGAAACGCACGAGCTCATGGGTTGTATATCGGTGGACATCAGTCGCATGGCATGAATTGCTAGTGTGGCATGCCTAAGTGGCAAATGATCAGGGCTTCTGTTGAAAAGAAAAGTCTTGTGGTGATGATCAAAGCACCGCCTGTGTGGCGTAGCTTTGTGTATAACGTGAATTCGCGAGCCTCACACCCCGGTATGAATCAGAAACGGGAGAAGGACATCAGGGAGGGCATGCATTTCCTTCTAGCTAGGAGTTTTGTCGGTGTTTTTACACGGCCTGACATTTTACTTATGTGGATGATGGATTGCGAGGCTCCTCGGATATATCGGTTGATCCGGGACCAATGGAGCCATTCGTTGGCTCATCGACGCCCCATAGGGCGGGGAAACGTATTGTTCAGGTATAATAATCCACATCGGTGGACCAGCCCTGACGATCCAAGGGGCAGTTGCAGCTGTTCCTGAGACACGGGTTAGAGCGTCTCGAATTCGGTAAGGACTACCTTTTGCCTTGGTTCATGATGGAAATCCAATTTCCAAATACGTGACTGTGCGGTTTTGATTGTATACCTATATTTGGCGACATAGTGGCATGGGACGCTCATGTCGTCTATGATTGATAGTTATGATTTGAAATTGTTTTTGAAACATATAAACACTAATAATTATATCAAATGCTTTTGTTTTATTCGTATCAAGCATATCTTGGCCATTTTAAGGTAAAAACTCTATCCTCCGGTTTGCGTTGCATTGTGTGATGGGAACTGAGTCTTATAATGGCTTCATTTTTTTAAAAAGCATTGTGATGTTTAAAAGAAAGATTTGTTTTAAAGCGCTGGCAATCCAATGGAGTAAACCCGTTCCACGAAATTGGCGTGGTCCTGTGATTAGCCATATTATAAATGTGTTGAGTAGATTTCTCATACCAATCCCATGACCGACTTGTAGTTTGTTTCACTTTCAAACTCGGGTGCCCTTTTTTCTACACGGGCAGCCTTGTATTCAGGTTTAGCTAGCTCTTTCTCTGGAAAGCTGGAGCTGAAGATGGATTCTATCATTTATCTGTTTTTATGCTGTTCAGCTCCTATTGTACATTATGTTTGTTTTTCCACTGTAGACATATATGTGTAGAAGAACTGTATTTGTACTAAGTATGATCCTGTATACTGTGTAACTCTGATGATTACTTTTATCCAGTATATTCTATTGTGAATTATTTGGTGTTTTTATTTATTTCTGTTCTGCTATTATCTGTTTCTGTGTTATATTCCAAAGATTACCCTTGTCTCCGTCTGCACGGGAAACGGGGTCTTCATAGTCCTCCACTTCCTTCTGGATTTGACAAACGTCCCATGAAGTGGTTTTTGCGCCCATCGTACCGAAGTTCTTACATATCATAGGAATAGCGTCTATATGCGTGGAGGAAGAAATTCAAAAAAAAAGTAAAGAGGAAGGGATTTAAAACGTAGAATCGAAGGAAAGATATATGGCCTTTAAGGGTTATGTTTTTCAAAATAAACTTTTCTCTTGAAAATACTCTCCTTAAAACATATTTCTGTAAGTATTTCTTTATAAAAATGCTTTTGAAAAACAGTTTTTCAAAATCTCATATGTGTTATGATAACCTTCAGCTCTGATACTACATGTAACACCCCACGTCCATTAATGTCACTCACAAAGGGAATCAATTAACTTCCATGGTGAGTATTTAGTGTTTAGACCAGAATATAACAAGAAAGATATAAATAATGGAACTTGAAAATTTTAAAACAACTTTTATAGCAGTGGAGAAATAGTTTAATTACAACAAGCACACTTAATATCCATCTTGATAAATTGTTTCAGAGTACATAAAATAAAAAGCATAAACCCCAACACAAGTAGCCATAAAAGAGATGAGCTGAACTTTACGTTCAGTAATCCAAGCACTTCCAAAAGAGAGAGAAAGAGATCCAAGATCAAGCTCCACTAGTACAAGCCCCACCCTGAGAACCTTGAGGGGGAGGAAGGAAGAAAAGAGGCAAAAACAAGGGGGTCAGACATAAATTCTGGCGAGTATAATAACTTTAACAATATAATTATTAAAGTAAATAGGATAAGGCATAAACTGGTAAGATAAGATATGATCATGAAACATGTGGGCATGACAAAGCAAATAAGAGGAATATTCTGGCGTTAATCTCGTTCCTAATCACTAGAGGATAATTACTATACTGCACTAATGCTAATTACACCGCACCGTTACTAGTCACCCTAAAAGTTGATCCCGCCCACTGAACAAAATAATAATAATGGTAGTTTCGTTACCTCTAGCTGTCCTCAAAGGAGCTGTCTTCCCCTATCTCCACTGGTCGTACCCACTACCCTCCCCATTCTAATTACAATATTTAGTCATAATATGGTAGAGTTATTCCTAGTTGTCTTCACAGGTGTCGTCTTCTCCTATCTCCGCTAGTCGTACCCACTACCCTCCCCATTCTAATTACAATATTTATTCATAATATGGTAGTTATACTCCTAGTTGTCTTCATAGGTGTCGTCTGTTCCTATCTCCTCTAGTCGTACCCACTACCTTCCCCATTTGATCGGCTCCCTAACTCGTAGATACACGTGCTAGTCCCACAGCGGGGTGTCTCATTCCCCAAAGTGGCTACCTGATACCACTAGAGATGCACGGCTTATATCTACATGATGCAACAACGTCTTACCTACCAGCCCGGGCCCATGCATGCACATGACCCCGTTGGACTTGCGTTGCCACCGATAACCCGTTTTGACCTCTTACAATCAAATCTAGTAAGCGTGTCCCATCCTCGACTTCGGTTGAGCTCACAAAGATACTCAATGGGTTACAGGTTTGAAAAAGGTCACCCATGCTTGACACAAGCTTTCCACCTATGCTTGGTCCCCACTAGAATTTCCCACTTAACCCCTCTTATTCATGTCTTCTTACATGTTTCAACTTGGTTAAGTGTTTATAATCATATCCCATATGTCACCCATGTTACTCACTCAACAAATCAACATGTGTTATTGGTTAAGCTTGTCTTAACCCTATCCACTTATCAGATCAATATATTATTGGTGAAGCTGGTCTTAACCCCATCCACTTATATCTTATTGGTTAATTTTGTCCTAACCCTATCCACTTATCAGATCAATATATTTTATTGGTTAAGTTTGTCTTAACCCTACCAGATTAATGTATATTATTGGTTAAGTTTGTCTTAACCCTACCCACTTATTAAATTATTGGTTAAGCTGGTCTTAACCCTATCCACTTATGTATTATTGGTTAAGCTGGTCTTAACCCTATCCAGATACATCTTATTGTTTAAGATGGCCTTAACCCTATCCACTTACCATGTTTTACTTAATTTATGATTAAGTACATCTTAGTTCATAGACACATTGGCTAAGAGAATAACTCCCTAAGTACCATCCCCGGAGACCGAAATCAATATCAGATTGGTACACAGAGAATCACTCATTCAACCAAACTTCTGTTTGTTATTTATATTCATCTTTGATCAGCATTAATTAATTATTAATGCACATACATCTCACATTAAGTCGATTGCTTTTGGTCGCTGGATATGCCGGGATGTTCCGGGCAGACTTCTACCACAAGCAAGACTTAACCCCGTGTCTAAGCATCTTTTATTTTATGCCTTTGACCTCTCAGATTAGACTGCCATTTGTGGTTACTGAATTTGCCGGGCGGGTCCGGGCAGTATTACACCACAAACGAGTCTAATCTCGTGTCTTAGGCCTTTATTACCCATTTAATTTATGCCTTTGACCTCTCACATTAGACTACCGTTTGTGGTCGCTGGATTTGCCGAGCGCGTCCGGGCAGTCTTACACCACAAACGAGTCTAACCTCGTGTCTTAGGCAGTTAATTATCACACATTATTATTCAACCCCAATTTGAATTAATATCCCTATTTCAAATTGCCAATAACTTCCAATTTTATTTATGTCCATAATTGTCTCTTAAAATTATGTCCATAAATACCAATTATGTCAATTAATGTCTCAAATTAATTATATGCCTTTTTAATGCCATTTTATGCCAATTCATAATTTATGTATATTCAGTATTATCCCATCATCCCCTCGCTATTCTTACGCTTTCATATGACATATGTTAGACTCGCAAATAGTCTAACTCATAAAAAGAAAAACAACATCACATAACATATAAAATAGATCTAAGGATCATGACATAAGATTACATAGCCAATAACTTGCATATGAGTTTCATTCAAACTAGCATATGATATAAAACTGGCATAAGTGATGGGCATAAAATTGCATAACTTATGTACTGCTATAAATCCAAATATAAAGGTGTGAACTTGCATATGGATCTAGACATATAGATTAGTGTCACATAAACTAGCATATGCATATACATGTCTCACATATATTTTAACAATCCAAACTTGCATAAGATTCATATAATAATATATGATCCAATCACCACAAATTTGCATAAGATATATGATTCAACTTGCATAGGATTCACATAAGAACTAACATATGATCCAACTTGCATAAAGTTCACATAAGAACTAACATATGATCCAACATGCATAAAATTCACATAAGAACTAACTTATGATTCAACTTGCATAAAATTCACATAAGAACTAACATATGATCTAACTTGCATAAAATCCACATAAGAACTTACATATGATTCAACACCATAAACATACAAATAATTTACATCACATGATTCAAAATCATATTCTTATGATCCCAATTATATCTTATTATAACTAAACTAACGAACTATTTTGTGAAAGCTATTATACTCACAATCAAAAAGAATAGTCTTGCCTTTCTGGGATCTGTATTCTGAAACTGAATTACTCGCCTTTGATGTAGACTTAGTTGTTATTTAGATTTGATTTGATTTTTGATTCAAGCCTCTATCTTGCTTTAGGGTTGAAGTTGTATGGCAGCTACTCTAGGTTCTCCTTTGACGGCATAGAGGCTCTTGATATAAATTTGTGTGATTAGGGTTAAGGGTTTAGGGTGTTTCTATAGAAGATTAATTAATTAAGAGCCGTCAGATTAACCTAGGAATAACCAGAACCATTTAGATAGCCACCTAAGCCTTAGTGACTCAGCAATGACTCACTGTTCGGATCATAACACTCCAGAAATCTGTGCAAGATTTTAGCCCGACAAGGGCGCACCTGGCAGGTGCGCCAGTGAATTTTTGTACTGGCGCACTTCACAAGTGCGCCAATGCATTCTGGTCCTTTTCCTGATTTTCTGCCTAACTTCGTTCGTCTATATCTCCTTCATACGGTGTCTGTTTTACGCAAACTCAGACTCTATCTCAAGCAGAATTTCGAGATGAACGCAATGGAGCAACCAGTTTTCCTTAATTCCCACATTTGAAATTAAGTATTCTTTAATTTGTTAACTTTAATATTTAAAATTACGGGGTGTAACAATAACTACACTTACAAACATAAAGGAATTCTTTAGTTTGGGATTTGTATTCTGAAATTGAATTGCTTGCCTTTGACGTAGATAGTTGAATTTTCTTAGTTGAATTAGATTAGATTTAGTTTTTACATAACTTCAATCTTGCCTTTGAGTTGAAAGAGATGATGGCTATTCTAGATTCACCATTGACGGCATGGCTGCTCTTGGTATGAATTTTTGTGATTTAGGGTTGAGAGTTATGTTGCTTTTATAGAGGTTTAATTAATTTGGAGCCATCAGATTAACCCTAGAAGTAATCAAGACCATCCACTCAAGATAGGATAACACCTCAGCCCTAATGACTCAGCAGGGGGTCGGAAATCGTCATCCTTTCAGATCTACCCAGGGGGGAGGGGGTAGGTCGACACTAGGGTTGACCTCCTGGTTGACCTGGCCTTGGCGGGAATTTTTTCTGCCTTGCCCTCTTCTGTGTTTAAATTTGAATTTTAATTTTTGAAACTTCCGAAGGCCATAACTTCTTTATACGAAGTCCAATTTACGCAAATTCGGACTCTTTCTCAACCAAAATTCCGAGAAGAGCGCAATGGCGTAACCTGTTTCACTTAATTCTTACATTTATAATTAATTATTCTTTAATTCGTTACTTTAAGGTTTTCGAAAACACAGGGTCTTACATTCTCCCCTCCTTAAAGGATTTCGTCCCCAAAATCTTCAAGTCAAGAAGAACGTATATCCTACCATCCAATCGTCCATCTACTCAACCATCAAACACAGGTGTCCATTGTCCTTAAAAGACTTCTAATGCTTCATGATCATATGCATAGTATGTGTATATGTCATTACCTAATGCAAAATCAGGCGGTCTACTGATTTAGTTGACCTCCTTAATGCAAGTCATGCCGGTGTCATGCGTCCATAATGTGTTCAATCTTCCCTAATCAAACTTTCTACATGAGTGCACAATCATTCATACAAATGCAACATCCAAATGATAACACATCAAGTTTCAATCATATCTAAGTACTTATATGCATATGCAATATGAAAGTGACTGAGCCGATCTAATACCTAAAGTGTGTGTATATGCATCCACGAGCAACCACTAGCAGTCACTTGAAACCATCAATCATAACATGTTTCAAATACATGTTTACATCCATTGGTTTCTACCTAAGGATTGAGAACGACATTGATGAAAATACTAAAAAGATAGATACGAGCATGAACAAACCTAAGGAAAAAGAGATCAAAGATGTACCCTCAAAAAGAAAAGGGTAGGTTGTGCGTATTTTGGCCTTAGTCTCCCAAGTTGCGTCTTCCTCAGCGTCACCCCAATTGAACTTTTACAAGTTTGACTTCGCGGTTGCGTAGCTTTTTGACTTCTGTACCCAAGATACGGGTTGGAATTCTTCTCAAAGTCGCCACTCATTCTACTTCTACGTCCTCTAATATGCTTGGTTCCACCACTTCCACATATTAAGTAAGCACTTTTGTAAGTGCGAAACGTGAAAGACATTATGAACTCCAGCCAATCTTTCGGGTAGCTCTACTCTATAAGCCATCTTCCCAATCCTTTCAATGATAGGAAACGACCCTACAAATCTTGGTGCTAACTTTCCTGCGGATCCGAAGCAAACGACGTTTACTTTAAGGAAAACCCTGTCCCCAACCTCAAACTCAAGGTCGGTCCTTCTCTTATCTGCATAGGACTTTTGTCTATCTTGGGCAGTCTTCATTCTTTTTCGTATCAAGTCCACTTTCTCTGAAGTTTCTCTAATCATATCTGGTTCAAGTATGAGCTTATCTGTAGACTCCCACCAACAAGTTGGTGATCGACACAGTCTTCCATATAAAGCTTCGAAGGGTGCCATACCTATGGTGGCTTAGTAGCTATTATTGTAGGCAAACTCCACCAAAGGAAGATGATCCTTGTAACACCCATGTCCATTAATGTCATTCACAAAGGGAATGCACTAACTTCTATGGAGCGTTTTAAGTGCGTATAGAATAGAAACTTAACAACAAGACAGATATAAAATAGTACTTAAAAATTTAAACCTTCATTTATTGCAGCAGTAAACAGATAAGTTTGATTACATCATCAAAAACCAAAGACTAGAATCAAGTACATAATATCTGTCTTGACTAAATCAGAGTACATAAAATGAAAGACATAACCCAATCATAAAATAGACATAAATGAGAAAGGTTGAAATTTTACTTCAGCGATCCAAGCAACTTCCAAAGAAAGAGGTAAAGCGGTCCAAATCAAGCTCCACTAGTACTAGTCCCACCCTGAGCACTTGAGGGGGGAAGTAAGAAAAGAGGTGGAAACAAGGGGGTCATACATAAAGTCTAGCGAGTGCAATAACTTAAACAATATAATCCTTAAGTAACTAGGATAAGGCATAAGCTGGAAAATAAGGAAATAATAGTAAACAAATGGGTATGACAGAGAAAACAAAGGAAATAAGATGAACAAAGATATCGTTAAAGGTGCACCTAATCACTATAGGATAATTACTATACTGCACGAAAGCTAATTACACCGCATCCTTCCTAGTCACACTAAAAGTTGATCCCGCCCACCGAACGAAATAATGATAATGGCAGTTAGTGTACCCCTAGCTACCTTCATAGGTGCCGTCTGCCCCTAACCCCACTAGGTGTACCCACTACCCTCCCATTCTAATTACAATATTTATTTATAATATGGCAGTTATACTCCTAGCAGTCTTCATAGGTGTCGTCTGCTCCTATCTCCACTTGGTGTACCCACTACCCTCCCCATTCTAGTTACAATATTTATTCATAATGTGGTAGTTATACTCCTAGCTATCTTCATAAGTGCCGTCTGCTCCTATCTCCACTAGTCGTACCCATTACCTTCCCCATTCGATTGGCTCCCTAACTCGTAGATACCCGTGTTGGCCCCACAGTGGGGTGTATTACTCCCCAAAGCGGCAACCTGATACCACCGAGATGCACGGCTTATATCTACACGATGCAACAACGTCTTACCTACCAGCCCGGGCCCACACATGCATATGACCCCGTTGGACTTGCGTTGCCACCGCTAACCCTTTTTTACCTCTTACAATCAAATCCAGTACGCGTGTCCCGTCCTCGACTTGGGTCGAGCTCACAAAGATACTAAATGGGTTACTGGCTTGAAAAGGGTCCCCACACAAGCTTTCCCCCTATGCTTGGTCCCCACTAG
The DNA here is from genome assembly GCA_030737875.1 of Allium sativum. Taxonomy (NCBI): domain Eukaryota; kingdom Viridiplantae; phylum Streptophyta; class Magnoliopsida; order Asparagales; family Amaryllidaceae; genus Allium; species Allium sativum. The sequence goes on along the minus strand of CM060916.1, from coordinate 220,644,221 downwards.
AATTTCCCACTTAACCCCTCTTATTCATGTCTTCTTACATGTTTCAACTTGGTTACGTGTTTATAATTTTTTCCCACATGTCACCGATGTTACTTACTCAACAAATCAACATGTGTTATTGGTTAAGCTTGTCTTAGCCCTATCGCTTATAAAATTATTGGTTAAGTTTGTCTTAACCCTACCAAATCAATGTATATTATTTGTTAAGTTTGTCTTAACCCTATCAATTTATCAAATTATTGGTTTAGTTTGTCTTAACCCTTCACACTTATCAATTTTTTGGTTAAGCTGGTCTTAACCCTTTTACTTAGTTTATGATTAGGTACTTCTTAGTCCTCAGATACATTGATTAAGAGAATAACTCCCTAACTACCAACCCCGAAGACCGACATCAACATCAAATCGTTTCTCAGAGAATCACTCACTCAACCGAACTTTTGTTTGTCATTCATATTTGTTTTTAATCAACATTAATTAATTTTTAAGATACCTAATCATATTTCACATGCCACCCAAGACACCCACTTAATTTCATATGCCACCCAAGGAACCCACTTAACCCCCCATGCCCCGCCACATGTTTATCTGGTTAAGTGTTTCTTAATTCATTAACATCGTAACCTTGTAAAGACCTCCAATATTAGAATGGCATTTGTGGCAGCTGGATTTGCCGGGCGGGTCCGGGCTGTCTTACACCACAAACAAGCCTAACCTCGTGTCTTTACAACTGTTACACATTTAATTCATGCCATTGACCTCTCACATTAGACTGGCATTTGTGGCATCTGGATTTGCCGGGCGGGTCCGGGCAGTCTTACACTACAAAAGAGTCTAACCTCGTATCTTAGGCGGTTTATTATTACATATCTTTATTTAACCAAAAATTGTATTATTATCTCTATTCAAAATTTTCAATAAATTCCAAATTCATTTATGTCCATAATTGTCATAAATACCAATTATTCCAATTAATATCTTAAATTAATTATATGCCTTTTCAGGCAATTTATGCCAATTCTCAATTTATGCATATTCAGTATTACCCCCACCGTCCCCACGTTGTTTCGTTCGTTTATCATGACATATATATTAGACTATCAATTAGTCTAACATATAAAAGGGAAGAAACATCACAAAATTTGCATAATAACCAAAATGGATCTAACTTGCAAATAAGAATCACAACATAATTTGCATAAACTTTGTATAGTCATGAATCTAAACATAAACCTAAAAGGTGTGGACTTGCATGTATGGATCTAGTTTTCACCCAAACTTGCATAGGCCATAGTCACAAACTTGCATAAAACTATACATGTCATAGATCTAAACATACGGGTGTAAACTTGCATATATGTAATATAGTTTTTCACCTAAAACTTGCATAGGCCATAATCACAAACTTACATAAAACGATGTATGCCATAGATCTAAATCTAAAGGGGTAAACTTGCATATATGTGAATCTAATTTCTACCTGAACTTGCATAGAATCACTTTATTTGATTCACATGTACAATTCATATAGAAACTAGCATATAATATACACTCAAACTTGCATGTAAAATGATGTCAAACGTGAATAGAGTTGAACATAGATGATTTGGCATATGAAAAGGGATCCACAACAAAACTATCATGATAAACAACTAGCATATATTCACAAAAGATTACATTTTTTCCAATGATTCACAAACATAGCCATATAACCCAATTTATAACTCAACCCAATTAACTTATTAATTATCTTATTAAAGAAATTGAACTCACAACTCAAAGAAGGTATTGAGTTCTGAAATCTGAGTTCTGAAATTGATTTAGCTCGCCTCTGAAGTAGACAATTCATTGTTGTTGTTGTTATAAACTTGATTTGAATTGAGTTGATTAGCTTTTCTTTCTCCTAAATGGTAGAGGCTACTCTAGGTTGCAAGGTGACAACATCACGGCCATGGTTATATAGAGTTTTAATTTTAATTAGGTTTTAGGGTTTGAGTCTACATGTGTTTATATAGAGTTTAGAATTAATTTAGGTCATCCGATCAACCTAGAATTAACCACAGCCATTCAGAATAGATCAGAACTATCTAGAAGCCCTAATGACTCAGCAACCAGTCACAAAGTCGTCATCTTTCAAATCTGCCGTGGGGGGGGGGGGGGGGAGGGGCAGGTTGACCCCCAGGTCGACCTATAGTGGGGAGGTCGACACTAGGGTCACCCCCTAGTCGACCTCGGTCCTGGGCGGGAATTTTCCCGCACAGCCCACTTCTGGCTTCTGGTTCAAAATTTGAATTTGTTTTCGAGCCGTTTGAATTTATTTGAATTTTCTGGAAACTTCCGACAGCCATAAATTCTTCATACGAAATCCGATTTACGCAAACTCGGACTCTATCTCAACCAGAATTCCGAAATGAACACAATGGCGTAACCCGTTTCCCTTGATTCTCACATTTAAAATTAAGTATTCTTTAATTTGTTAACTTTAATATTAAAAATTACGGGGTGTTACATTCTCCCCTCCTTAAAGGATTTCGCCGCCGAAATCTCCAAGTTAAGGAGAATGCATATCCTAACATCCAATCATCTATCTACTCAACCATCGAACGCAGGCATCTATTGTACTTACAAAATTTCTAATGTTGTATGAACATATGCAAGAAGTGTGTGTATATGTTCCATATCTAATGCAAAATTAGGCGGTCTACTGATTCAGTTGACCTCCTTAATGCAAATCATGATAGTGCCATGCGTCCATTATGTATGCGAAAGTATCCTATCGATACATATTATCTCTATACGTGCGCACAACCATTCATTAAAATGCAGCATCCATATGATGACACAACCATTATACATCCATTAAATTAAATATGCACACACATTTATATGCAACATGTAGGTGATCGAGCCGATCTAGAGCCTAAGGTGTGTGCATATATGCGTCCACAAGCAACCACTAGCAACCACTTGCATCAATTTGCATCCATCAGACATAACATGTCTCAAACACATGTTTCAACCATAAGGTTCTTCCTAACTAAAGATCGAAGATGTCATCGCAAAGATAATACTAAAACATAGGACAAGTATCAACAAAGCAGTAGAAAAAGGAGAAATTAAAACATACCTCAAAAAAGGAAAGGGTACACTGTATGCATCTTATCTTCCGTCTCCCAAGTCGCGTCTCTTTGATCATTTCCCCATTGCACTTTGACCAACTTGACCTCTTTGTTGTGAAGCTTTTTGACCTCGATCCGAGAATGCGTGTAGGAGCTCGTCTAATCGTGGCATTGCGCTCTACTTCCACTTCCTCCAGCGTGCTCGGCTCTACCACTTCCGCCGTATCGTGTAAACACTTACGCAAATGAGAAACGTGAAACACGTCATGAACTCTACTGAGCTTCTCTGGTAACTTTACTCTGTATGCCATCTGCCCAATCCTCTCTGTAATTGGAAAGGGTCCTACGAACCTTGGTGCTAACTTCCCCACTGATCCATAGCAGACTATGTTTCTCTACGATGACATCTTAAAAAAAAACCATGTCCCCAATATTGAACATAAGATCGGTTCGTCTCCTATCAGCATATGACTTTTGTCAGTCCTGCGCCGTCGTCCTGAGGATGATAAGCGATATTTAAGCATAATTGCGTTCCAACCGCCTCTCGTAAGCTTTTCTAAAATTCGCTTGTGAAAATGGGCTCTCTATTGCTCACAATACTAGAGGGTATGCAGTGCAAATGGACTATCTCTCGAAGGTAAACGGATGCTAATCATGCGGCGGTCCTTCTACTTTTAGTAAGTCAACCTACAATTTCCAAAATCCCCATATTACCCTTTCTTGATCTAGGTAACCCGTCTACAGAATCCATGGGAACGCTTTCCCATTTCTAAAGCGGAATCTCTAAGGGATGGAGCAAATTTCCGGGCTTCTTTTGTTCCGCCTTGACTTGTTGTCGCATTAAGCATCTAGCAATGAACTCAGCCACATCCTTCTTCTTTCCAGCCCAAAAGAAAACTTGCTACATATCACTATATATCTTATCACCACTAGGATGTATGGTCATCTTAGAGTGATGTTAGTCTTCAAGAGTTTCCTTCTTCAAACTTTCGTCTTGTTGTATGCCAAGTCTTCCATCTCTACGTAGCTAACCTCTCTTATCTATAGCATATCTATTCAGATGACCCGAGGACTCCCCTCCTATAAGCTTGCCTACTATCTCAACCAACTGTGGGTCGTTCGTTGTGCCTCTCCAACTCGACCCAAAAGTGTAGGTTGCACCTCTAAGGATGCCAACAATTCGGGTACATAATCGACAGAGGGTCTGAAGTCAAAGGAAGATATATACTCCAAACTCTCCTGCTCTACAGACAAGGGACATAAAGTTAACTTCTTTCTAATTAAGGCGTCAGCTATAATGTTACCCTTTCCAGGGGTATATGCGATCTCAAAATCGTAGGATGCGAAAAACACCATCCATCTCTATTGCCTCAAGTTTAGGTCCTTCCGAGAGAATAAGTACTTTAACGACTTATGGTCTGTTCTTCTTTGTGAGCTTATTCAGCTCTCTAAAGCCCACATACAATCTAAGTGAACCATTAGCCTTTGTAGCAAAAACAACTGGAGCACCCCACTCCGAAATACTTCTTCTTATGAACCCCTTCTCAAGCAATTCTTTCACTTGCTTACCGAGTTCTCTTCTCTCTCTCGGAGCCATGTGGCGCACTAGTAATGCGACTGGCTTTGCATTATCTATTAAGTATATTCGAATGTCTATCTCACGCCTCAGGGTAAACCTCGAACCTCGCCGAAGACATCACTATATTCACGGACCACACGAACAGATTCCAAATCATCATTGGATGCGTCAAGGGATTCTAGGTAGCTAAGCGTTACTGGACCTCTAGGGTCCCAAGAAATATCAAAGGTCTTTCCATAACGAGTCAATAAACTAACTACCCTTCTTTCACAATCTAGGATGGCACCGTGCCTAGTTAGCCAATCCATACCTAGAATCAAGCCGTAGCCCATGAAGACAAGAACGAAGGCGTTGCATTCAAACCCAACGCCCAAGACACTCTCAAATCCCAACAAATCATAGAAAGATGAGCCGAACCACCAATAGGATTTGAGACTACTATGGGATCCATAACTAGACTAGTATTTGGTTGTAGTGTTTCAACTAACGAAGCAGATACAAACAAGTGTGAAGCGCCAGAATTCAAACAAGGTTCGAACATGATGATCAAAAAGGAAAAAATAGATTTCCAACCAAGTTATATTTCAACCTCTATCAGGTATGCCAGTCGTGATGGGATGCGTCTGCCCTCTAGAAGATCCTGTACCTTGTCCTTACCCTTGCCTTTTCCATCTTTGGACAATCCTAATAAGATGTCCTATAATGATGACAACTAGTTTTCTTCTTCTCTCTAACGTCTTTATTTAAGTAGTTAGGTATTTCACCAGTGTGGCCCTTCCTTTTTTCTTGGCCCCTTGTTATCCTTTTCTCCTTTCTTTAGATCTACTTTATCGTGCGTCATTTCCATGTCTTTCCTGCACATTCTCTGTTCGTGGCCTCCTACCAAATGAGGCTTTTGTTCTTCATTAACCAAGCAGCTAATTGAACCTTCCGCCTATCGTCTATCTTAAACATACCGACAAGTCCTCCACTTCCTCCTAGTTTCGACAGACGTCCCAGTCCCATGAAGTGGTATTCCACCCATCGTACGGAAGTTCATGCATATCTTAGAAAAAGTGTATATATGCGTGGAGGAAGAAATTCAAAAAGGAAAGAGGAAGAGATACAAAACGGAGAATCGAAGGAAAGATATATGGCTCTTAGGGTTATGTTTTAAAATAAACAAACTTTTCTCTTGAAAATACTTTCCTTAAAATGTATTTTTGAAAGTATTTCTTTATAAAATGCTTTGAAAACAGTTTTTCAAAATTCATATCTGTTCTGGTAACCTTCAACTCTGATACCACGTGTAACACCCCATGTCCATTAATGTCACTCACAAAAGGAATGCATTAATTTCTATGGAGCGTTTTAAGTGTGTATAGAACAGAAACTTAACAACAAGACGGATATAAAATAGTACTTAAAAATTTAAAACTTCATTTATTGCAGCAGTAAACAGATAAGTTTGATAACATCAATAAAAACCAAAGATTAGAGTCAAGTACATAATATCTATCTTGACTAAATCAGAGTACATAAAATGAAAGACATAACCCCATCATAAAATAGCCATAAATGAGAAAGGCTGAACTTTTACTTCAGTGATCCAACCAACTTCCAAAGAAAGAGATAAAGCTATCTAAATCAAGCCCTACTAGTACTAGTCCCACCCTGAGCACCTGGGGAGGGGAAGGAAGAAAAGAGGTGGAAACAAGGGGCGTCGGACATAAAGTTTGGCGAGTGCAATTACTTTAACAATATAATCATTAAGTAACTAGGATAAGGCATAAGCTGGAAAATAAGGAAATGACTGTGAACAAATGGGTATGACAGAGCAAACAAAGGAAATAAGATGAAAAAATATAACATTAAAGGCACACCTAATCACTATAGGATAATTACTATACTGCACCAAAGCTAATTACACCGCATCCTTCCTAGTCACCCTAAAAGTTGATCCCGCCCACCGAACAAAATAATGAAAATGGTAGTTCGCACCCCTGGCTGCCTTCATAGGTGCCATCTGCCCCTATCTCCACTATTTGTACCCACAACCCTCGCCATTCTAATTACGATATTTATTCATAATATGGTAGTAATACTCCTAGCTGTCTTCATAGGTGCCGTCTGCTTCTATCTCCACTAGGTGTACCCACTACCCTCCCCATTCTAATTACAATATTTATTCATAATGTGGTAGTTATACTCCTAGCTGTCTTCATAAGTGCCGCCTGCTCCTATCTCCACTAGTCGTACCCACAACCTTCCCCATTCGATCGGCTCCCTAACTCGTAGATACCCGTGCTAGCCCAACAGTGGGGTGTATCACTCCCCAAAGCGGCAACCCAATACCACCAAGATGCAAGACTTATATCTACACGATGCAACAACGTTTTATCTACCAGCCCGGGCCCACACACGCATATGACCCCGTTGGACTTGCGTTGCCACCGCTAACCCGTTTTTACCTCTTACAATCAAATCTAGTATGTGTGTCCCGTCCTCGACTTGGATCGAGCTCATAAAGATACTAAATGGGTTACTGGTTTGAAAAGTGTCCCCACACAAGCTTTCCCCCTGTGCTTGGTCCCCACTAGAATTTCCCACTTAACCCCTCTCATTCATGTCTTCTTACATGTTTCAACTTGTTTAAGTGTTTATAATTATATCCCACATGTCACCCATGTTACTTACTCAACAAATCAACATGTATTATTGGTAAAGCTTGTCTTAACCCTATCGCTTATCAAATTATTAGTTAAGTTTGTCTTAACCCTACCAGATCAATGTATATTATTGGTTAAGTTTGTCTTAACCCTACCCACTTATCAAATTATAGGTTAAGTTTTTCTAAACCCTACACACTTATCATTTTTTTGGCTAAGTTGGTCTTAACCCTTTTACTTAGTTTATGGTTAGGTACTCCTTGGTCCACAGATACATTAGTTAAGAGAATAACTCCATAACTACCAACCCCGAAGACCGAGATCAACATCAGATCATTACTCAGAGAATCACTCACTCAACCAAACTTTTGTTTGTCATTCATATTTGCTTTTAATCAGCATTAATTAATTATTGAGACACCTAATCGTATTTCACATGCCACCCAAGGCACCCACTTAACCCCCTATGTCCCACTACATGTTTATTTGGTTAAGTGTTTCTTAATCCATTAATACAGTAACCTTGTAAAGACCTCCCACATTAGACTGGCATTTGTGGCAGCTGGATTTGCTGGGCGGGTCCGGGTAGTCTTACACCACAAACGAGCCTAACCTCGTGTCTTTGCAACTGTTACGCATTTAATTCATGCCTTTGACCTCTCACATTAGACTGGCATTCGTGGCAGCTGGATTTTCCAAGCGGGTCCGGGCACTCGTACACCACAAAAGAGTCTAACCTCGTATCTTAGGCGGTTTATTATTACATATCTTTATTTAACCCCAAATTGGATTATTATCCCTATTCAAATTTCCCAATAAATTCCAAATTCATTTATGTCCATAATTGTTTCTTAAACCTATGTCCATAAATACCAATTATGCCAATTAATATCTTAAATTAATTATATGCCTTTTCAGGCCATTTATGTCAATTCTCAATTTATGCATATTCAATATTACCCCCACCGTCCCCACTTTGTTTCGTTCGTTTATCATGACATATATATTAGACTATCAATTAGTCTAACACATAAAAGGGAAGAAACATCACAAAATTTGCATAACATCGAAAATGGATCTAACTTGCAAATAAGAATCACAACATAACTTGCATAAACTTTGTATAGTCATGAATCTAAACATAAACCTAAAAGGTGTGGACTTGCATGTATGAATCTAGTTTTCACCCAAACTTGCATAGGCCATAGTCCCAAACTTGAATAAAACTATGCATGTCACAGATCTAAATATAGGGGTGTAAACTTGCATATATATATAATATAGTTTTTCATCTAAAACTTGCATAGGCCATAATCACAAACTTGCATAAAACGATGTATGTCATAGATCTAAATCTAAAGGGGTAAACTTGCATATATGTGAATCTAATTTCTACCTAAACTTGCATAGTGTAACACCCTGTATTTTCTGTGAACGTATAGGTAACAAATTAGAGGATAATTAAAAATTTTTATAAAAAAATAATAATCAAGGGAAAAGGGTTGCGCCATTGTGTTCGTCTCGGAATTCTGCTTGAAAATGAGTCCGAGTTTGCAAGAATCGGAGTCCGTATGAGGGAGATATGACCCTCCGAGGTTTCAGAAATATTCAGAATCGAAAACAGCTCGAAATTCGAATTCAAACCCAGAAGCGTGCTGGGCGGGAAATTTCCCGCCTAGGGCCCAAGTCGACTGGGGAGTCGACTGGGCAGTCGACCCTCCAGGATCCAGGTCGACTGGGGTGTCGACTGGGCAGTCGACCCCCCTCCCCCAGACAAGGTCGACTGGGCAGTCAACCTGGGGGTCGACCTCCCTGGTCGTACCTGGTGCATGTGTGTGCGATTTTGAGGGCTATGACGTGTTTGGACAGACCTGATGAGTTTTAGGGTTAATCTGAGGGCCTAAATGAGTTCCTACACCTATAAATACAGCCTAAGACCTAGCCTTCTCTACACACAATTCTATTCTGCTTCTACTCTACCTCTGTTCTAATAAAAATAAAAATGGTGTCGCTACTCTGCTGAAATCAAAACTAGAAGCTAATCAACATCAACCTAAGCAACTCAATTCAAATTAGAGATTAAAGCTTCTGCAATGATTCTACGACAACTAAAGTTCTTTCTTTAATCCAATCAAGGCAAGTACAGTTATTGTAGTGACCCAGATTTCCGTAACATCGGAGTTGACTATATACATCATACGTCGAACCCAAATATCACGAAAATACGGAACATTTTTTTTAGAAGAAAGAGATAGAAGAAGAACATAAATAACAACACAGAATCTCACATCGCAGCGGAACAAAATATAATATATCATATCTTTGAAATACAAAATCTACACTGTATAACATACACTTATCAGAGTACAACACTTACAACACAACGGAACAACTATAACTGGATAACGCTGAAGCCTCCTGCTCCAAGCTCCTTTAGATATATCTGAAAAATCCTGAACTACTTGACTGCCCGTACAAATTTAGGCACCCAAGAGTTTAGGTAGAACAAAACAAAACAAACTCCGGGTCAGTCATGGGACTGGTATGAGTAAACAGTTTAAAACAGTTTCAGAAAACTAAATGATATCTCATAAGACCACGCCGTATATCACGGAACGGGTTTTTCCCTTATGAAAATCCAAACGCTTGATTTAACTTTCAAAATCCCTTTGAAAGGAACGATAATCTTTACATCAAAACTTTTTTGATATTATAATAATGTCTAAATCAAGTAGATAACAATCTAGTGGAACGTTTGCATCTCACGTTCCACATATATAATTACAATCATAAACCGCAAGCACGTATTGGGTAATGGATTTCCAACTATGACAAGGTATGGAACCACCTTCCGATGGTATATCTCTAAAGGAGAATACACCGAGTTCAACAAGAACATCTTGCAACTCAGCCACACATGACCGACCTCTCATTTCGCTTGAGTGTATCGAATGTATATCACCAACGGTTGGGATCAGCAACCGTTTCCCGAATGGGACAGCATCGACAATAGATTTTTAGAAGTAAATGAAACTCTAGATCAGGTGATTATACACCCTAATAGGTGCGACCTACATAGCCATGCTGCCTGCCCGATTTCTGTCATTTACCGGTTGATGAGGCTAGAAGCTACGCTTTATCATCACACTAGATTCACTTCGAATGCCACATCGTCAAATCCATCAAATCACCGATTGACGTCCTCAATAGTACATTACGTGTTAGCTAAAAGAAGTTTCCTTCTCCGCTTCCACTCTTGGTACGGTTGAAGAAATCAATGTACGTGACCTTTCTGGAAATACTCTGTCAGACATTCATCCATACAACTCACCCAGGAACAGGATGAACTGAAGGCACTATTTCTATTAATAGAAAAAGTCCTTGCACTCTACTCCGTCTTCGATTATCTTTATGTAATCTGATTCGCACGCTACTGCCGATATGGAGTGGTTCTTCGGATAATAATCCAACCGGTCTCTCCATATTGATAATGATGGTCAAAACTTCGATAGTCTGTGATTTAACTATCGAATAAAAACAAGTGTTTCGATAGTCGATGATTTAACTATCGAATAAAACAAGTGTTCATCCAAAACATCCAACAATCACTGAGCCTTTAATTAATATTCCATTAATTAAATCTCTTCTCTATTTCTTTATCAATATTTGTTAACCAAATATTTTCAATAACCATATTGGCCTATTACGTTATTTGGAAAACATTTCCGAATATCGCCTTCCTTAGAAAATATCTTCTATTTATAATTGGAAAATATTCCAATTACTTATCTCTTTCCCAATCTCGTTTATTTCTATACTTAGGAAATATTCTTTATTTCTATTTCCAAGTTACACTTATTTGGGTTAAAACGGATGTTGTGTAAAACATCGTTACGACAACCCAAATACCATATTTCACTAACTCTTATTTAACATTGATCTTCGAGCCTGAAATCTTACTGTTCATTTGTTAATAATGTAATCAATCAAGTTGGGGCATAACTACCTCTCAGACCTTGACTGAATAACATTTATAACGTCAAAACAGATATGACTACTTACTCGAATAATCAATACCATACGACTAATTCTTCACCTTTAAACACATATACTCTTTCTCTTTCTATTCTTACTAGATTTTATTCCTAGTCTTCCTTTTTGATTATACTATTCTATTTCTAAGTTCGTTTCCTTATCGACTTCTATATATATCGATACGTTGAATTCTAACTATCAAATTATCTTAAAAATATTCTATCTCCTTAAATTCCCGGAAAAATTCGCCATAACCTCCTTTGTACCGGGAGCATCGGGAAAATCCCCAAACTGCCACACAGGCCTTTTCCAATCAAAAAGAAAAAGAAAAGCCAAGTGGCTAGACGATACGGCGCATAAAATCCCATATATGAATTAAATACGTACCTTTTTGTCGGGCAATCTATATATATACCTTCTATACTTTATTCCAAACTTGTCTCCTGTATATATACCTGCCCAATCTATTTAAATAATACCAAATCGTTTTAACTAAATTCGTTAACTAAATTTGTTAATTTACTCCTTAGTCTATTTCACTTTCATATTTGAACATGACATGTTCAAATATAATTTAACTTGCATAATAACCAATTCTAATTATACTCATACTCCCGTTTCCTTATCGACTTCTCTATTCAAATTCCAATTCAATTCTATTTGAATTCTCTTTATTTCTTCATTTGAATTCTATTTTCAAATTCTATAGTTTAAAGTCCATTTGAATTCTATATTCAAAGTCTATTTGAATTCTATATTCAAATTCTATAGTCAAAATCCATTTGAATTCTATATTCAAATTCTATATTCAAAGTCTATTTGAATTCTCTGCATTATTTATAAACAACATTTATAACTTTACTTAAAGTCTCCCATTATATATTTATAAACAATGTTTATAAATTCAATTCAAATCCCATCTTTTCCATTTATAATCAGAGTTTATAAATTCCAATTCAAATCCCGTATTTTCATTTATAAACAAAGTTTATAAATTCAATTCAAATCCCGTCTTTTCATTTATAAACGAAGTTTATAAATTCAATTCAAATTCCCTCTTTTCATTTATAAACAAAGTTTATAAATTCAATTCAAATTCCATCTTTTCATTTATAAACAAAGTTTATAAATTCAATTCAAATTCCATCTTTTCATTTATAAACAAAGTTTATAAATTCAATTCAAATTCCATCTTTTCATTTATAAACAAAGTTTATAAATTCAATTACTTGTTTTATATACCTTCAAAAAAGTTAATATTTTCTATAGTTTTATTTAAAATTCAAATTCTATTTATAAAAATAGAATTTCCTTTTTAAAATCTCAAATACCCTTTACGATATTTTTATAGATCAATATTCAATCCCCATTGATGTTTTAAATAATCGAATCAACCAATTTTCAATCATTTGATTTTTAACACATCATATATGAATATATATGAAATCAAACAAACAAACAGATAATATATATTTTTGAGGAATCCAGTTGGATTCCTCCAACCTATTTTCCTGCATCCACAGATGTTAGTCAACATAGTAATACCCATCCTGCTTCGAGGCAGGATATCGTGGTATGAAGGTCATCCACTATCATAGCGTGGGGCGTATAGGGTAATCATCCGCTATGAAACTGCGGGCATCCGCTAATGAGACTGCGGGAATCCAACCAATCATCAACCCAATATATATATATATATATATCCTAAATAACTAATATATATTTTAAAACAATCAGACAACATTCAAACAAGCACAGGCAATTATTTTTAACTATATAAAAATAATTTCTAAATAAATGGTGAGTGAGATTTACTCACCGAAATTCTTTCTTTGGCGAATACCCCTTTAAAAATCATTATCATCTCGCCTCGAATCCAATCAAGTCATTTATCTTGATCCTACAATTATTTAATTTAATATGACGATTAAATGATTATTTATTTAAATTATCTTAAATAAATAAATTATCCTATGTGTATTATTTCCAATAAATGTATACCTTGCTTTCTTGTGAATTACTCGATCAAATCTCTGAAACAATTTCCCGAACAACTCCAAAAACAACACTATCCCACTTCGGCCCTTCTCCAAACAAATATCCTGTAAATCTCCATCCCTTTACACACCATTTTATCTAACAAATCCTCCCCGTACTGTCAGATACCTTCCCAATTATATTGCTAATCTTCCTTAGTTCACTCATCTACACCCATCTGATAGTTACCATGAGAACTTCGGCCCCTCAAGTTTACTTGCGTACTGGAACTTCTCCACCTCCAGACAATGCCATCGAACAGAGTTCCACCTTCACCTCCATTGATCCTCTTCATCACGAACGCAAAGCATCCTCTGACTTCCACACCAAAAATCGCGAGCCACTCTCTCGTTTTCTTCTAACTCGCGAGCGATTTCATGCTCCAGGAAATATCGCGATTTTGAAAGCCCCAATAACAATCGCACCCAACTTCATCTCTATTTGCTCCTTCCAGAATCTATCGATCAACGCACTACACCTCCATAAGCACCACGCCGAACTGCTTTCGATTTCAAACAACACGAGATCCGCCTCCTTTTAAATCATGAGCGCCTCTGGTCTTGGGTGGACCTTCGAGCGTCAATCGGTTTCGAGAATCACGACATCGTTTTGTGTATCTTCTCCCTCGAACTCACGATGATTTTCGATTTTGTTTTTGTGAGGATCGGCCTTTGATTCTTAGAAGGGAGCGGCCCTTTTTATATTGCTGAAACTTGATTTAAGTTTGTGGAAAAAAGATCGCCACGAGTTTGGTTTAGTATGTGATAATAAGGGTGCCACAGGTTTGGTTAGTTTGTGGTAATAAGGGCGCCACGGGTTTGGTTAGTTTGTGGTAACCGTTATCCTTAAATTTAAATTATCACGTTGATTCTGAACTCCTTACTGAATCCAACAACTATCAATTTTAGGGTAATACCGCTATTTCGGACACACTGGAATAGGTCATGAAGTTCAATTCGATCGTCTGTGGAAGATATAAATTTAATTCAAAACAATTAATTAAATTTCAAACTATTTATTCTCCTCGATAAAATTCAAATATTATTACCGTTAAAATTTCATATTAATTATTTGAACTGTTTTCAATTCAAATAAAAATTTGAATTCAACTAAATCCATTTTCTTATTCTGATAATTTAATATTTTCAATATTAAATTGAAATTGATTTTTAAATCGATAACTCCCTATAAAAATTGATTTATTTACTTAACTCAATATTTAAATCCATATTAAATATTTTAAAATTAACCCCTAAGAGTCCGGGTCATTACAGTTATTTTCCGATATAAACGTTAATTATGATTGTGACATGAATTGTAACTCTGAATCTGAGGTTATATCTGTTCTGTTTAGATCTTTATTTTGTATCTCTTTCCTCTTTCTGTTTTATAGCCAGGCTACCACGAGCCTGAGCCAATCTCATAAGAGATTAACATACGCTAAAATGTTTGGGATAGTAAAATGAATGATGCATAAATTGGGCATGACAAATAGGTGACTGATTTGAGGAAAGAACATGGACTGTAACTAGAACATAAATCTGAGACATATGACCGGACATGTTATATTTATAACATAAAGGGGTATTGAACATATGAATTGAGATAAAGAGAATATGGCTTAGGTATAAAGATTTACATGAAAGTAGGGTATCTATTAATGTAAATAAACACCTAAGTAAGGTATTCTTTTTGGGATATATGACATGCATAGTAATCGATGGCTATATTCGGTATAATTTATATATGGATCTTCTGTACTATGCAAGTTTAATAAAAATTGAAACATATGGTATATGGTAAATTATGACCATAATCTGTGCTATGTAAATTTAATGCAAACATGGGGTATATGATCATATTGTGAATCATGACTATTATTTATGCATGTGAACTTAGGCCAAATTTATAATTAGGCAAGATATGTTTGTGAAACTTTAAGGAATGATTAAATCTGTTATATTTGCCTAATTTGCTAGTTCTGCTATATTGGCCTAATCTACTAGTTCTGTTATATTGCTTAATCTGCTAGTTCTGCTCTACTGCCTAGTTCTGTCATATTGCCAAATTTGCTAAACTAAATCTGTTGAAATGCCTAATTTGTTATCTGCTATGTCTGTTGAGTTGATATAATTAGTCCGTTATTGACATAATCTGAATTGGCTGTCGTTATGAATAAGTGACATGTATATTAGGCGTGGGTATAAATGGTAAATCATTAATTAATTGGCCGCAAAGATAAACATGGCTAACTCGAGGTTAGAATGAGTTTGCAGCGTAATTCTGCCCGGAACCGCCCGGCATATTCCAGTGGTCGCAAACAATAGGTTCTAATATGAGAAGTTAGTCATAACGTGCTTGAAACCCGAGGTTAGACTCAGTTTGCGACAGAAACCTGCCCGGAACCAACCGGCCTAACCAGTAGCCGCAAACTGTCAATCTAATGTGAGAGGTCTTGGCATTAATATTTAATTAATGAAAATCTGAGATAAATATGATGTCTAAAACGTGTTGGGTGGGTAAGGTTAAACCAATTGGACCAATGAATCTGATAAACCCGTTTCGTGAATCTGTAGGCCCAATTACAAAGTTAGACAAATCTGTAAATCTGTAACTGGTTAATCGGTATGTCTGTTAAATCTGTATATCTGATCCGTTAGTCTGGAAACTTGTCTGTGAACTAGTTGATCTGAATTCTGTATGTATGAACTTGTAAACAAGTTAAATCTATTAGTCTGGGGACAAAAGGTTAGGAGGGGAATTACTTGTACCATCTGTTGTTTGGGAGCCGTATTAGTCAGTAACCCTTTCTGGTATCAAAACTTTGACCAAACAGTAGGTAGGGTCCGGGCACGCTTACTGAACTAATTATAAGCGGTTCATTCTGATAATGGCCAGGGGTGTTGATGGTGCGTTCCAACCGATTCATATGCGTGCATGGATCCCAATCTGCCTCTGAGAATGTAAGACGTCGTGACATCTGTAAATAGGTCTGTGCCAGTTGGTTGTCACTTTAGGGAGTGATACACCCTACTGTGGGACCGACACAGAGTATTTATGTATTAGGGAGACGATCGCTTGTGGTAGGGATTTAGGGTACACTTAGTTCTGTCTGTTTCTGTTGGTACCGTCTATTTCTGTTGGGTGGCAACACCTGTCTGTTTCTGCATGGTACCGTCTGTTCGGGTAGTAAATGCCCAACTACTAGTGTACACTTAATTCTACATTCTGTTCCCGTAGGGATTAATCTGTTTCTGTTCGGGTGGTAAAGGCCCATTATCCGCATTCTGCTTCTGTCTGTTTCTGATCGGGTGGTAAAGGCCCATTATTAACGTTCTGTTTTTGTGGAAATTATTCTGTACCCGTTTCTGTTTCAGTTTAGACATTAGGGTGACAACTAATTCTGTTAAACTAGTATTAGTGCAGAGAAATGTAAAGCAATAGCTTATATCATTCTGTTCTTCTGTTTATCTGCTACATCTGTTACAATTATCTCTCATCCAGTTTTATTTTCATGTTATGTTATTATTATCTGTTCATAACTAAAAATCACTGGACTTGCCAGACTTTTGTCTGACCCTTGTTGTTTCGCCTCCTTTCTTCCGTTTCGCCGCTAGATTTTGTAGAAGGGAATACTCTAGCTTGATCCAGATTTCTTCCGCTTGAAGTGCTTAAAGTATGGCTTGTCTTCTTCTGTGGGGATTATGATTTTAAACTATGCATTCTGAAGGCTTTCGTACAAGACTGATATTTTGTACTTGAATTCTGTTATTGTGATTTGAAAGGATGTAACCAAGTTTATTTTGGTTCTGTTGAAATAAAGTTATAAATTTTTCAAGTACTGTTTTATCTGTCTTGTAAGTTTCTGTTCTGTTTACTAAAATGCTCCACCAAAGTTAAGGCATTCCCTTTGTGAGTGACCTTAACGGAGGTGGGGTGTTACACTTGGTATCAGAGCTAAAGGTTACCAGATTAGATAAAAGTTTTTGAAAACTATTTTCAAAAAAAAAGTTTTTGAAAGGAAGTATTTTCAAAAATAAAGCTTATTTTGAAAAACATGATCCCCATGAGCTATATATCTTTCCTTCGGTCCTTTTTGTATTGAATCTTTCCTTTTTCGTTTCATCATGTCTGAAGCATCTGAGATACCAGTGGGTGTTCATGTACCCGGTTGGTTTCGTCAATATCTTGAGGCTAGGACCGCCGCCGCACGTCCAGCAAATGATCCCCCTCCTCTGCCCCATCCTCGTGTAATTGCTTTCTCAAAGATCTGTAGAGATTTTAGGGCCATGGGTGGAAAGGATTTCAAGGGAACTGAATCATTCGTATAAGTGAGGAACTGGCTCAAAGAAACTGAGGATCTATTCGTTATCTTCGAGGTGGACGATAGGCAGAAGGTACAGTTGGCGGTATGACTGCTCAAAGACGAAGCTTCCTATTGGTGGGATGTCACTAACGCCGAGAGGCCAGTTGAAACATGGATGGATTTCAGAAAAAGGTTTGAGACAAAATTCCTCTTGCAAGCTGAATGAAGTTTACAACTGGAAAAGTTCTTATCTCTTAAGCAAGGAAGTGTGACGGTCAAGGAATACGTCAACCAGTTCAACCAACTAGCTAGGTTCAGATTGGATTTAGTCAACACTCAGCATAAAAAGGCTCTCCGCTTTGTTAAAGGATTGAACGAGCCACTGCACCGCCTAGCCATGACCCATGTACCCATGGGATCGACTTACGAGAAATTGGTGGACATGGCACTACTGCACGAGGAAGACAAGGGCCCGAAAGAGACAAAGAAAGAAGAACCACAAAATAAGAAAGCAGGGCCCAAAAAGGAAACAAAAAAGGAAGGATGAGAAGTCTGAAGATAAGAAGGGGAAAAAGTGCTTTACTTGTGGAAGCTCGACTCATCTGAACAAGGATTGCAGAAAAAGGAAGGGCACTTGCTTCAACTGTGGTGAGATGGGACACTTCACTAGGGACTGCCCGAAGAGACGAGGGCAAGGAGGGCAGGCGAATGCTCTTGAGGCTAGTGGCTAGGATAGAAATAGGAAAATTCCTATAGTAGGTTTAATTTCTTTATCTGATTATGGAGTTAAGACTCTTTCTGGTTCTGGTATTTTGAATTTGTAATCAATACTTTGCACTTTAATACTAGTATTATTTCTGATTCTGCTGTAGACTCAGTCCCACAAGGGTTATGACTTATCTGTTTGTGAGAGATTGGGGTTTGAGAGATATCTGTGTTAGGGCTGAAGTAGGACGCATACGTTCTGGGTTTTATTATGCTTAGTTCGGTATCCTGATCTGTACCAGTAATCTGAAAATATCTGAATACTTCTGATAAGGATAAGATTTCCAGTTTTGACATTATCTAAAGAGGGTATTCCTCCGTGTGTCAATTTGATGTTGGTTTCGGTCTTCGGGGCCGATACTTAGGACCCATGTCTAATGGGAACCAAGTTTTTGTTTTATCTGTACTCGCTTCCATCATTCGACTGTATCCTATCGATCGAATCTTCGAACTTTAGGTAGAAGCTAATGGGTGTAAACATGTGTTTGCGACATGTTATGTTTGATGGTTGCAAGTGGATGCAAGTGGTTGCTAGTGGTTGCTCATGGATGCATATACACACACTAGGCACTAGATCGGCTCGAAAACACTCTCATACTGCATATGGATGTGTGAGCATTTTCAATTTTTGTGGATGCAAAATGATTGACTCAGCACATGGATGTTGCAAATGACTGAATGGTTGTGCACTCATATAGAAATGATATGTATCAAATAGGAAAATTTGCATACATGTTGGACTCATGGCACTGGCATAATTCGCATTAAGGAGGTCAACTGAATTAGTGGACCGCCAGATCTTTGCATTAGATAACGAACATATACACACACCTTTGCATATGTTTATACAACATTAGAAGTTTCTAAGGACAATGGACGCCAGTGATTGATGATTGAGTAGATGGATGTTGGATGGTAGGACACATCCTTCTTAACTTGAAGATTTCGGGGACGAAATCCTTTAAGGAGGGTAGAATGTAACACCCCGTATTTTCTGTGAACGTATAGGTAACAAATCAGAGGATAATTAATTTTCTAAAAAAAATAAGAATCAAGGGTAACGGGTTGCGCCATTGCGTTCGTCTCGGAATTCTGCTTGAAAATGAGTCCGAGTTTGCAAGAATCAGAGTCCGTATGAGGAAGATATGACCCTCCGAAGTTTCAGAAATATTCAGAATCGAAAACAGCTCGAAATTCGAATTCAAAATTCGAATTCAAACCCAGAAGCGGGCTGGGCGGGAAATTTCCCGCCCAGGGCCCAAGTCGACTAGGGAGTCGACTGGGCAGTCGACCCCCCAAGACCCAAGTCGACTGGGGTGTCGACTGGGCAGTCGACCCCCCCAGACCAGGTCGACTGGGCAGTCGACCTGGGGGTCAACCTCCCTGGTCGAACATGGTGCATGTGTGTGTGATTTTGAGGGCAGTGACGTGTTTGGACGGATCTGATGAGTCCTAGGGTTAATCTGAGAGCCTAAATGAGTTCCTACACCTATAAATACAGCCTAAGACCTAGCCTTCTCTACACACAATTCTATTCTGCTTCTACTCTACCTCTGTTCTAATAAAAATAAAAATGGCGTCGCTACTCTGCTGAAATCAAAACTAGAAGCTAATCAACATCAACCTAAGCAACTCAATTCAAATTAGAGATTAAAGCTTCTGCAACGATTCTACGACAACTAAAGTTCTTTCTTTAATCCAATCAAGGCAAGTACAGTTATTTTCCGATATAAACGTTAATTCTGATTGTGACATGAATCGTAACTCTGAATCTGAGGTTATATCTATTCTGTTCTGTTTAGATCTTTATTTTATATCTCTTTCCTCTTTCTGTTTTATAGCCAAGCTACCACGAGCCTGACCCAATCTCATAAGAGATTAACATACGCTAAAATGTTTGGGACAGTAAAATGAATGATGCATAAATTGGGCATGACAAATAGGTGACTGATTTGAGGAAAGAACATGGACTGTAACTAGAACATAAATCTGAGACATATGACTGGACATGTTATATTTATAACATAAAGGGGTATTGGACATATGAATTGAGATAAAGAGAATATGGCTTAGGTATAAAGATTTACATGAAAGTAGGGTATCTATTAATGTAAATAAACACCTAAGTAAGGGATTCTTTTTGGGATATATGACATGCATAGTAATCGATGGCTATATTCGGTATAATTTATATATGGATCTTCTGTACTATGCAAGTTTAATAAAAATTGAAACATATGGTATATGGTAAATTATGACCATAATCAGTGCTATGTAAATTTAATGCAAACATGGGGTATATGATCATATTGTGAATCATGACTATTATTTGTGCATGTGAACTTAGGCCAAATTTATAATTAGGCAAGATATGTTTGTGAAACTTTAAGGAATGAATAAATCTGTTATATTTGCCTAATTTGCTAGTTCTGCTATATTGGCCTAATCTGCTAGTTCTGTTATATTGCTTAATCTGCTAGTTCTGCTCTACTGCCTAGTTCTGTCATATTGCCAAATCTGCTAAGCTAAATCTGTTGAAATGCCTAATTTGTTATCTGCTACATCTGTTGAGTTGATATAATTAGTCCGTTATTGACATAATCTGAATTGGCTATAGTTATGAATAAGTGACATGTATATTAGGCGTGGGTATAAATGGTAAATCATTAATTAATTGGCCGCAAAGATAAACATGTCTAACTCGAGGTTAGAATGAGTTTGCGGCGTAATTCTTCCCGGAACGGCCCGGCATATTCCAGTGGTCGCAAACAATAGGTTCTAATGTGAGAAGTTAGTCATAACGTGCTTGAAACCCGAGGTTAGACTCAGTTTGCGATGGAAACCTTCCCGGAACCAACCGGCCTAACCAGTAGCTGCAAACTGTCAGTCTAATGTGAGTGGTCTGGGCATTAATATTTAATTAATGAAAATCTGAGATAAATATGATGTCTAAAACGTGTTGGGTGGGTAAGGTTAAACCAATTGGACCAATGAATCTGATAAACCCGTTTCGTGAATCTGTAGGCCCAATTACAAAGTTAGACAAATCTTTAAATCTGTAACTGGTTAATAGGTAAGTCTGTTAAATCTGTATATCTGATCCGTTAGTCTGGAAACTTGTCTGTGAACTAGTTGATCTGAATTCTGTATGTCTGAACTTGTAAACAAGTTAATCAGAATCTGTTAGTCTGGGGATATAAGGTTAGGAGGGGAATTACTTGTGTCATCTGTGGTTTGGGACCCATATTAGTCAGTAACCCTTTCTGGTATCAAAACTTTGACCCAACAGTAGGTAGGGTCCGGGCTCGCTTACTAAACTAATTATAAGCGGTTCATTCTGATAATGGCGAGGGGTGTTGATGGTGCGTTCCAACCGGGTCATGTGCGTGCATGGATCCCAGTCTGCCTCTGAGGATGTAAGACGCCGTAACATCTGTAAACAGGTTTGTGCCAATTGGTTGTCACTTTAGGGAGTGATACACCCTACTATGGGACCGACACAGGGTATTTATGTATTTGGGAGCCGATCGCTTGGGGTAGGGATTTAGGGTACACTTAGTTCTGTCTGTTTCTATTGGTACCGTCTGTTTCTGTTGGGTGGCAACAACTGTCTGTTTCTGCGTGGTACCGTTTGTTCGGGTAGTAAAGGCCCAACTACTAGTGTACACCTGATTCTACATTCTGTTCCCGTAGGGACTAATCTATTTCTGTTTCTGTTCGGGTGGTAAAGGCCCATTATCCGCATTCTGCTTCTGTCTGTTTCTGATCGGGTGGTAAAGGCCCATTATTAGCATTCTGTTTTTGTGGAAATTATTCTGTACCCGTTTCTGTTTCTG
Source organism: Allium sativum (assembly GCA_030737875.1). Classification (NCBI taxonomy): domain Eukaryota; kingdom Viridiplantae; phylum Streptophyta; class Magnoliopsida; order Asparagales; family Amaryllidaceae; genus Allium; species Allium sativum. The sequence goes on along the minus strand of CM060916.1, from coordinate 220,621,899 downwards.
TTTAGACATTAGGGTGACACCTAATTCTGTTAAACTAGTATTAGTGTAGAGAAGTGTAAAGCAATAGCTTATATCATTCTGTTCTTCTGTTATATCTGCTACATCTATTACAGTTATCTCTCATCCAGTTTTATTTTCATGTTATGTTATTATTATCTGCTCATAACTGAAAATCACTGGACTTGCCAGACTTTTGTCTGAGCCTTGTTGTTTCGCCTCCTTTCTTCCGTTCCCTCCACCCAGGTTTTGTAGAAGGGAATACTCTAGCTTGATCCAGATTTCTTCCACTTGAAGTGCTTAAAGTATGGCTTGTCTTCTTCTATGGGGATTATGATTTTAAACTATGCATTCTAAAGGCTTTCGTACAAGACTGATATTTTGTACTTGAATTCTGATATTGTGATTTGAAAGTATGTAACTAAGTTTATTTCGGTTCTGTTGAAATAAAGTTATAAATTTTTCAAGTACTGTTTTATCTGTCTTGTAAGCTTCGGTTCTGTTTACTAAAATGCTCCACCAAAGTTAAGGCATTCCCTTTGTGAGTGACCTTAAAGGAGGTGGGGTGTTACACATAGAATCACTTTATTTGATTCACATGTAAAATTCTCATAGAAACTAGCATATAACCTACACTCAAACTTGCATATAAAATGATGTCAAACGTGAATCAAGTTGAACATAGATGATTTGGCATATGAAAAGGGATCCACAACAAAACTATCATGATAAACAACTAGCATATATTCACAAAAGACTACATTTTTTTCCAATGTTTCACAAACATAGCCATATAACCCAATTTATAACTCAACCCAATTAACTATTAATTATCTTATTAAAGAAATTGAACTCACAACTCAAAGAAGGTCTTGAGTTATGAAATCTGAGTTATGAAATTGATTTAGCTCGCCTCTGAACTAGACAATTCGTTGTTATAAACTTGATTTGAATTGAGTTGATTAGCTTTTCTTTCTCCTAAATGGTGGCGGCTACTCTAGGTTGCAAGGTGACAGCATGGCGGCCATGGTTATAATTTTAATTAGGTTTTAGGGTTCGAGTCTAGATGTGTTTATATAGAGTTTAGAATTAATTTAGGCCGTCCAATCAACCAATAATTAACCACAGCTATTCAGACCAGATCAGAACTATCCAGAAACCTTAATGACTCAGCAACTAGTCACAAAGTCGTCATCTTGCAAATCTTCCTGGAGGGGGGGGGGGTGTAGGTCGACCCCCAGGTCGACCTGTAGGGGGGAGGTCGACACTAGGGTCGACCACTGGTCGACCTGGGTCCTGGGCGGGAATTTTCCCGCCTAGCCCGCTTCTGGCTTCTGGTTCAAAATTTGAATTTGTTTTCGAGTTGTTTGAATTTATTTGAATTTTCTGGAAACTTCCGATAGCCATAACTTCTTCATACAAAATCCGATTTACGCAAACTCAGACTCTATCTCAACCAGAATTTTGAGATGAACACAATGGCGTAACCCGTTTCCCTTGATTCTCACATTTAAAATTAAGTATTCTTTAATTTGTTAACTTTAATGTTAAAAATTACGGGGTGTTACAATCCTCCCATGTTCCTCCGAAGTCAAGAATGCATAATCTCAAGAGGTCTTCTAATACTTTATTCATCCTCTCCGTCTGACCATCGGTTTCGGGGTGATAGGTCGTGCTTAAGCATAACTGTGTGCCTACAGCTTCTTCCAAGCTCTTCCAAAACATGCTCGTAAAGATAGGATCTCTGTCGCTAACAATGCTAAAGGGTATCCCATGGAGTCGGACTATCTCTTCAAGATATATGGATGCTAGAGATTAGGCAGTCCTTCTACTCTTAACGGGTATGAAGTGAGCACTTTTTGTGAGCCTGTCCACTATTACCCAAATACTAGTATTGCCTCTTCTTGACCTAGGCAGCCCATCAATAAAGCCCATCGAGATGTTATCCCATTTCCACTGTGGGACCTCTAGAGGATGAAGCAATCCACCAGGCTTCTTTTGTTCTGCCTTGACATGCTAGCATACTAAGCACTTCGAGACGAATTCAGCTACATCCCTCTTCATGCCATCCCAAAAGAAAACCCTTTTTACGTCTTTATACATCTTGTCTCCATTGGGGTGTATGGTCAACTTGGAATGGTGTGCTACTTCAAGAACTTTCTTCGCCAAATCCCGTGCTTGTGGGACGCATAGCCTTCCATCCCGCCTCAGCCAACCCTTATCATCGATGGAGTATCTATTGAGGTGACTAAAAGTCTCACCCCTACTTAACTTATCTATCACATCAACTAGCTGAGGGTCTTCACGTTGTGTCGTCCCTATTGAGTTCAAAAGAGTAGGCCGCACTTCTAGCGATGCTAACAAACCAATCACTTGATCGACAGAGGTTATTAAAATAAAATTTGGCTATGTACTCCAAGCTCTGCCTTTCAACAAAGAGAGGGATTAAGGTTGTCTTCTTTCTACTCAAGGCGTCTGCGACTGCATTGCCCTTGCCAGGGGTATAGGAAATCTCGAAATTGTAGGATGCCAAGAATTCCATCCACCTTTGTTGCCTCAAGCTAAGATCTTTCTGCGAGAAGAGGCACTTCAATGATTTATGGTCAGTATATAATTCAAACTTCTCACCTAGGAGATAATGGCGCCAAGACTTAAGCGCAAAGACGATGGAAGCCAACTCTAGGTCGTGGGTTGGGTAGTTTTTCTCATGTACTTTCAACTGCCTGCCTCCATAAGCTACTACCTTCCCCTCTTGCATCAAGACAACACCTAGTCCCGTACCACCAGCATCCGTGTATACGGTAAACATCTTGCTCCCGTCCGGCAATGTCAGAACTGGGGCTGTTGTTAGAGCTATTTTTAAGCGTTGGAAAGCAATATCGTAATCCAAATCCCGAGTGAAAGTTAAATTCTTCTTTGTCAACTTTGTAAGTAGAGCTGAGATTTTCGCAAAATCTTTGATGAACTTCCGGTAAATGCCTGCTAGCCCGAGGAAGCTTCAGACTTCGGTTGCATTCCGTGGGACCTTCTAATCTTGCACTGCAACTACTTTTGCGGGGTCCACAGCTAATCCCTATTTGGACACCACGTGTCCAAGAAACCTTACTTCTTCCCTCCAGAAGTGGCATTTTGAGAATTTGTCTTTTAACTGGTGTGCCGAAGAGTGTCCATGACTTCCTTTAGATGTTGAGCATGCTCTTCCTCAGTCTTCGAGAAAATCAAAATGTCGAAGACCACCACAAACTTATTGAGGAACTCCGTGAACACCATGCTCATCAAATCGACGAAGTAGGTGGGTATGTTTGTCAGGCCAAAAGGCATGACAAACCATTCGGAGATTTGAATGCGGTCTTGTCAATGATGTCTTCAGCCACTCTCAGCTGATGAAACTCGATAGCTAAATCTAGTTGGGAGAAAACCGATGCACCTACAAGCTGATCGAACAAGTCGTCTATTCTTGGGAGTGGGTATCTGTTCTTCTTGGTTAGCTTGTTTAGCTCCCTATAATCAACGCATAGGCGAAGCGAACTGTCTGCTTTAGTTGAGAAACTACTGGAGCACCCCATTCAGAAATAAACCACCTTACAAACCCCTTCTCAAGCAGCTCTTTAACTTGCTTGCTGAGTTCTTTCCTCTCTTTGGAGCCATGTGTCTAACAGGTAGAGCGACAGGTTTTGCATTATAAACGAGGTATATGTGGAAGTTTATCCCTTGTTTAGGAGGTAACCCTTTAATCTCTTCAAAGACATCCGAGTATTCACGGACTACTCTAACAAACTGCAAATTCTCAATAGGCGCATCAAGAGATTATAGATAGCTAAGCATAATGGAGTTCATGGGATTACAAGAAATTTCGAGAGTGTTACCAAGGCGAGTCATGAGTCTAACCACTCTCTTTTCACAGTCGAGGTTGGCACCATTTTTGAATAGCCAATCCATGCCTAGTATCAACCCATAGCCCATGAAGCCCAAAACATAGGCACTGCATCTAAACCCCACACTTAATATAGAAATTTCCAAATCCAAACAAATCATTGACAAATAAGTTGAGCCCCCAATTGGACTTGAAACAACCAAGGGATCCTCTACTATACTGGTATCTAGGTGTAGGGATTCAACTAAAGAAGTAGATATAAAAGTGTGCGACGCGCCAGAATCAAAGAGTGCTTGAATATGATGATCAAAAAGATAAACTAAGCTCTCAACAGAAACATTTCTACCTTATTCTTACGGAGGTGCCTTGAGAGCGTGAACCTGCCCTCCAGAAGTAGATCCCACTCTCTGCCCTTGCCCTTGCTTTCTTGGGCAGTCCCTAGCCATGTGTCTTGCCTCGCCGCAATGGAAACATCCACCCATATTCTTTTTCTTCTTCATGCAGTCCTTAACCAGATGTCCTGGAATGCCACAAAAATTGCACTTCTTGTCACAGGTTTTGTTGTTCTTCCCGCCTTTCTTGGAGCATGTCTTCTTGCTCTGTGATCCTTCCTCTTTGTTATCCTGATATGCTTCCACCTTTGAATCCTTCTTGCCAACATTATCTTCTTCTTGTAATAGTGCCATGTCCACCAGTCTCTCATAAGTCGCACCCATAGGTAAATGGGACATAGCTATGTTGTGTAGTGGCTCATTCAGTCCTTTAACAAAGCGGAGAGCCTTCTTATGTGGAGTGTTCACTAACTCCAATCCGAACCTAGCAAGCTGATTGAATTGGTTAACGTATTCCTTGACCGAATACTTCCCTGTTTGAGAGCTAAGAACTTCTCCATCTGTAGGCTTTGTTCAGTTTGTGAGGGGAATTTAATTTCAAACCTCATCCTAAAATCCATCTAAGTTTCAATCAGTCTTTCAGCGTTAGTGACTTCCCACCAATAGGAAGCTTCGTCTTTGAGCTACCATACCGCCGACTGTATCTTCTACCTATCATCCACTTCGAAGATATCAAGTAAATCCTCAGTTTCTTTGAGCCAGTTTCTTGCTTCCATGAAGGATTCATTTCCATTGAAGTTCTTTCCACCCATGGCTCGAAAGTCCCTACATATTTTTGAGAAAGCATTTGCACGAGGAGGAGGAGGAGGAGGAACTGCTGCAGCTGGGGGAGGAGGAATGTCTGCTGGGCCTGCGTCTTTGGCCCTAGCCTTTAGGTACCTCCTGAACCAGCTGGGTATCGGTACACCCACTGGAAGGTTAAGATTCCCAGACATGCAGAAACAAAAAAGGAAAGATTCAAAACAAAGGATAGAAAGATAATGCATATGGATTTGGGGGATTATGCCTTTTAAAATAAAGTAACACTTTTTCTTGAAAAAAGCTTCTTTTTTAAAATAGTTTTCAAAAACTTTTATCTGATCTAGTAAACCTTTGCTCTGATACCAAGTGAAACACACCACCTCTGTTAAGGTTACCCACAAAGGGAATCAAAGGGAATGCCTTAACTTTGGTGGAGTATTATAGGTAAAAGACACAGAAAATTTACAAGACCGATATATATATATATATATATATATATAAAAGCAGCGGAAAATAAAACTAACTTTATTTCAAACGTGGTTTATAACAAAACATTAGCAAACTATTCAAATCAACTTTCAAATCATTACATCATAATTTCTGTCTTGATTATTATATAAAAAAGCATGAAGCATAAATAAACTGCATAAATCCTCAAGTCTAGTGTGTCCAAAGCCATAGCCTAAAATAAGAGATTCCTAGATGTACATCACAGAGTCTTCAAGCTTGGAAAGATGAACGGTCCAAATTAAGCTGAGATTGTAACAACCCGGAAAATCTGAGGCAATTTAAAATTTTTATTTTGGCAATATCAATGAATTTTGAATATTTAAAATGAATTATGTTAAACAATAACGAAGAGAAATTTATTTTGAATAGAATTAGAAGTACATATTTATATAGATCGTTGTTAGAATATAAATATTTATTTTTATTTATAAGAGGAATTGAAAATGGTGTTGTAGTTTGAAAATTCAGTTTCAAATTTCAAATGAATATGCAGGATTCAGAATAAACCGGATTTTGGCGAAACCAAAAATATTAGGATCTATTTGAGAATATCTTTCCAAGGAATCCGAAAAATTGAAATTTCATAGCGGGGATAAAAAGTTATGTCTAGTTGAAAATTCAGAATAGTCGCTATGGAATTCTGGCCCTTTAAAATGGCCATTTTTCAAACGGTCTCAGAATTCGATGAAATTAGTTTTGTTAGGACTGTATCGTCAATGCAAAGCTAGAAAATATTTTTTGGGAATTTTTAGAGTCTGTATGTGGCCCTAGTAAACTGAAACGTGCGTTCAAATTCAATATATAGATTTATATTTTGATTTTGACAGAAATTGATCAAAACAGCCGAATTGGCTTACGAAACATATCTCATTGTGCACAGGATGTGGGTAATATGCTAGTCGCGACAGTTGTTGGGCCTCGTTTGGGGTTCAAAAGAAAAGTCAACTTTTTGAAGTATAAAATAATATAAAATGTAATATAGATATATACTCTCACCTAACTCTCCCTCACTCTCCTTCTCTCTTCGTTCAATAGTAAATAAAAAAAAGAGGAAGGACCACGGAACCGCGCCGCCACCGGATACCATCGACGACCGTCCTCCGCCGCATCCTCGTCCACCGCTCCACCTCCAGCTCGAGCCGTGAAGACCCCGAGCCACTCAAAAAGACCACGCTCACCTGAAATCGACGGAGGCCGCCATCTCCAACCAACTGAGCCCATCGCCTCCTACTCGGATTTTTGTTACAAAAGATTATATTTTTATATAATAAAAAGGATTATATTTTTAGTAGATAAAGAAACGATTTTTATTTATAGTTATAGATAATAAAAATATAATTTATATATAAACATGAAGTTAAAAATATAATTTCTTTATAAGTATGATAATAAAAATATGATTTTTATTAGATGTAAAATAAAAATATGATTTTTATATTATAGAGAGAATAAAAATATAATTTTTATATAAAGAGAAGAATAAAAATGTCATTTTTATAGCGTCGAAATAAAAAATTTGATCTTTGTATAAGAGGTAGAAATATAAAAATATAATTTTTATATAGGAAGGAGCGTTGTAAAAATATATGAATCATAAATGAAATGTGATTTTTATTTATTGGAATGAAGCAATAAAAATATAATTTTTATTATGAACAGCATGGTAAGGACTGCATTGGAATTTCAAACAAATCCAAACGGTTCAGAAGTAAAATTGGCGGAGTGGAACCCAAAGGTGAGAACTTGTAATAACCCGGAAATCTGGGCCAATTTAAAATTTTTATTTTGGCAATTTTAGCGAATTTTGATTATTTAAAATGAATTATTTTAAATAATATCGACGAGAAAATTTCTTTTGAATAAGATTCAATCGTATATAGTTATATAGATCGACGATAGAATATAAATATTTATTTATATTTATAAAAGGAAATGAAAATGGCGCGGCAGTTCGATAATTCGATTTCAAAATTCAAATGAATGTACCGGGTGCAAAATAAACCGGATTTTAGTGAAACCACAATTAATAGAATCTAATAGAGAATATCTTTCCAACGAATCCGAAAAATCAAAATTTCATAGCGGGAATCAAAAGATATGTCCAGTTGAAAATTCTGAATAGTCGCTATGAAATTCAGGCCCTTAAAAATGGAAATTTTGCAAATGACATCAGAATTCGACGAAACCACTTTTGTTGGATCCGTGATGTCAGGTTATTGCTAGATTCCAAATTTCATAATTTTTGGAATCAATATGTGAGCGTGGTAAAGGAAAACGCGTTTGACCAATTTCAGTTGATTTTAATCGACTGGAAAATGACCATTTTTCCAACGGTCTCAGAATTTGACGAAATTAGTTTTGTTAGGACCGTATCGTCAATACGAAGCTAGAAAATATTTTTCGGTAATTTATAGAGTTATTGTGTGGCCCAGGTAATTTGAAATGTACGTTCAAATTGAATATACAAAGATTTATACTTTAAATTAAACGAAAACTGATCGAAATGATCAAATCAGCGTACGATACATATCCCATTATGTTCGGAATGGGGGTAATACGCTAGGGACGACAGTCAGCGGGTTCGATTTCGAGTTCGAATGATAAGGGTACCTTAGGGAATTCAAAATTCAAATTAAATTAAATAAATATATAATAAAACCTTGCCCTCTCTCCCCCCCCCCCCCCCCGTCTCCTTTCAGTTAAAACAAATATATAAAAAAAAGGACCGACTCCCCGTTGCCAGTTGCGATCTGTGCCACCGCGCCCCCCTCCAGCGATGCCATTGGGCTGCCGACGCCTCCACCAAACCTTCCTCCGGCGATCTCCTCTTCCCTCCGCCCCTTTTCTTCTTTGATTCCAAAACCGCCCCCCCCCCTCCAGACCTAAATCGATCGATGCCTCGCCCAACGCCAACCCCACCGCCACCGTCCAACCTGCACCTTCTCTCTCCTCCTACCCTCACTCTCTCCCCTTCCCTGATTTGCAACCGCCGAGTCAAAATCCTCCACCCAAACCCATTAAAACCCGCACGAGCAAGTGCGCCACCACCCCCCGCCTGACCGACACTCGACCATCTGAGCGCCCCACTCCACCCTTACGCCGAGCCCCTCCCCCTCCCATAATTTCATCTGTAAGTTCTTTTCCTATTTTATTTTTGTTTTTATATTTTTTTTTAGCTTTCTCTGATTTGGTATAAAAATATAAAGTAGGTATTTTAGGAATGTATAGCGAGATTTTTAACAAAGGAAAGAAGGGATTTTTAATATATGAAAGATTCGTTTTTTTGAAATATAAAAGCTTCGATTTTTAAAAATATAAAAGATTTGATTTCTAAAGTTAAAGATCGGATTTAAAATAGCATAAAGCTATGATTTTTATCGTTGAAAGAAAACATTGTTGGCAAGTTGAAAATATTTTTAAAGGTATAAAAATATGATTTTTACACTTGAATAGCAAAGTAAAAATTTGATTTTTATATATTGAATAGCAAAGTAAAAATTCGATTTTTATATATTGAATAGCAAAGTAAAAATTCGATTTTTATATATTGAATAGCAAAGCAAAAATTCGATTTTTATATATTGAATAGCAAAGTAAAAATTCGATTTTTATATATTGAATAGCAAAGTAAAAATTCGATTTTTATATATTGAATAGCAAAGTAAAAATTCGATTTTTATATATTGAATAGCAAAGTAAAAAAAATCGATTTTTATATATTGAATAGCAAAGTAAAATTTCGATTTTTACATATTGAATAGCAAAGTAAAAATTCGATTTTTATATATTGAATAGCAAAGTAAAAATTCAATTTTTGTATATGTAGTGAATACGGATGACGAAGGTGACGAAAGAAGAAACGGCAGAGATTTTCTACATATGAAGAGTCGTGGCGTTGGATTAGCTATTCTGTGAGAATTTCTCACTTTTTAATTTAAATTTTCTAGTTATAAATATATACTAGGATGCAGACGGTGTTTAGTAGCACCCGACACCCGTCGTCCACAGACCATGGACGGCTTGTATGCTTGTTTGTTTGATTTTGATGTGTAGTTGATTGTGTGATGTGAAATGAAATAAAATATTTTATAGTGGAAAATATTTTATAGTTAAAAATAGAATTTTTAACGTGTATATGAAATGAAATAAAAATAAACAGATCGGACGATTTGTTTATATACACACATTGACTGATATTGATTGGGACGATAAATTTTACACATCGCCCAACTGCACAAATAAAATCTGTGTTTGATTGTTTGAAACCCCACATGGGTATTGGGATGATATATGACATACATTAATCCCAATAATTAGTTGTATGTCGATCGATTGATTGACAGACTGTTATGAGCGTTAAATATTTATATTTGATGCTTATACAGTGTAGAATGCACTTTGGATAATGGTTGATTATTCATCGTTGTTATTGTGTACATGTGGTGTAGAAAATCCATATAATTAACATTATATGGTAATTGATTGGGCTTCATTCCAGTTTTGAATAGAAATATTTGAAAAAGAAATATTTGAATAGAAATATTTGAAAAAGAAATATTTGAATAGAAATATTTGAAAAAGAAATATTTGAAATATAATTTTTGAAAATAGAAATATATGAAGCCGTGTTGATTAGATTGACGCCATTTTGACGTGAACGATATTTATATCGATTTCATTCATTTTATAATGAATATCGAAAGTGATTTCAAAATCTGATATTTTGAAAAGAATTGAAATTCGAACTGAAACTGAATAGAAACGAATTGGAATTGAAATTGAATATAAATGAATTCGAATTGAAATTGAATTGAACTGAAAACGAACTGAAATTGAATTAGAAATCAATTTGAATTGAAATCAATTTGAAATGAATTTAAAACGAATTTATAAGGAAAATTTCAATTTTGACTTGAATTTGAAATGAAGTTGAAATCGTTTTGAAAACGAATTTAAAACGATTTATATAGTACGTTTTAAAAGGAAATCGACGAAGTATATTATATATATATTATATATATATATAATATAATGGCCTGAATAGAACGCGCCGCGCAGCGGTAGTTCGCGAATTTCGACCATTGACTTCGAACGGATATTACGGGAGATCCGACCGTCGGATTCTCCTAAAACTGGAACCATTGGGTTCGTATCGAAAAGAGCTTTCTAATGAATATTAGAAATTTGAAATCTAACGGTTGGATTTGGAATTATGTCCAAATCAAATTTGAAAAGGGTCGCTGTAAGTGCAGTTCGATGGCCGTTGATGGAAATCGACTGTACGGGCCTTGATAAAATTATTAAAAATACCAATAATTTGTGTAAAATCATAAGAAATGATTTGGGAAGAATTGGGATGAAAATCTCCATATTTGAAAAGATAAAAATAGATTTTTATCGAAATGAACTAGTTTTGAACTAGAATTAAAATTCTATTTGTTTTTGAATAAATAGATTGAATTTGAAAAGGGTTTTAAAAATAACTAGAATTTCCAATGATTGCATCGGAATGGATTTGAATCGAAATTGTCTTCGGAATATTTTGAGGTTGGATTTCGTGATTATACAGATGTTGTTATGGAAATTTGAAAGATATAGATATGTATATCGTTATTTCCAATACGATAGCTGTTGGTCGTAGAATTTGATATTGAATATAAGCCGATATATTTTCTATTCAGAGCCTTGTATTTAATATCAAATGTGATTTGGGTTGTTCGCGAATGGTGTCTTGACTAACACGGTTCTTGAACCCAGTTGAGAAAAGATTAAATCTTTTTATTTAGATTTAATGAAGTGTGCCAATTAAATAATATTTAATTGGAATTGAATTGATATTGATTTTTGGGTTTGTTATGGATAGTGTTATAAATAACACTCGTTCTTTAACCCGATAATTAATGGAATATGATTTTGGGTTTATCGTGAACCGTGTTTTAAATGACACTGATTCTTTAACCAGTTAACGATTAAAACTAAGTGGAGTTCTAATGAATCTTTAATTAGATTAAAAAGTTCGAGAATGGAGTATCACCAGTTTTGCTCCAGGCGACAGTTAAATTTTTAATTAAATTTAAACGTGAAATGGTAATTAAATTTACCGATAACACCGTGGTGTTAGATATGAAGTATTACTAGTTTTACTTCATGGGATGAATAGGTGGGGATTGGGAAATAAAATAAATGATTATTCCGGTGTGATTCGCTAATCCCGACTAGTTTGAATTGATATTCAAAGGAAGATTAAAGAATAAATTTAAAGAATTTATCTTTGATAAAATTAATGGGAACCTTTCCCAAAGTATAAGATTATTTGAATAAAGGGATATTCTGAATTGGAATGAGGCATATGTTGTGTTTGTGTAACACGTATTTATTATATACGCGAGTTATTCGGAAAGACCGGGTTTATCCCATTCTGAATAACTGATACGACGTGGTGTCGAAGATGAAGACGGCGGTCGAAGACTGGAAGTCTTCACGTCGTTTGGATAATTACTAATGATTTTGATTGGGCTGTACACCCAAGAAGATGGAAACAGTTGGTGATCGTCCAGACTTACTTGGAGATTGATGGATATGCGGGGTACTAGGTGCCTCCGGTTTCGTTCAGACCCAGAACGGACTTGTAAATGGACTGTGTGTTTGACATTGGATTTTAGTCTGTGTGATTGATTTCTATTAAATATATATCTGTTTGGTGGCAGAGAATTTATTCTTGTGCTTAACGCCCTTCTCTGAGATGTACGAGCTCAGGGGTTATATGCTGACGGATATCAAACGCATAGAGTGAATTGCCTATGTGGCATGCCTAAGTGGCAGATGATCAAGGCTTCTATTGAAAAGCAAAGTCTTGTGGTTAATGATCAAAGCACGGCCGGTGTGGCGTAGCTTTGTGTAACGTTGATTCGCGAGCCTCACACCCCGTTGTGAACCAAAACGGGAGAGGAGGTCAGGGAGGGCATGCGTTTCTTTCTATCTAGAAGTGGCGTCAGTGGTTTTACACGCCCTGACGAGTTTGACTTATGTGGTTTTTGCTGTTGCGAGGCGCCTCGGTTTGATCGGACGATCCAGGTCCGATGGAGTCATTCGTTGGCTCATTTACGCCCCATAGGGCGGGGAAACGCATGTTCAGGGTTTAAGTTTAATCCACATCGGTGGACTGGCCCTGAGGAACCAAGGGTCACTCGAGATCTAATCCTGAGGCTCGGGCTAGAGAGTCTCGAATCGGTTGAGGACTATCTTTTGCCTCGGTTCACAGACGGAAATCCATCTTCCAAATACGTAACATTTGCGGTTTTATTTGTAGAGCCTAGTATGGCGACATAGTGGGATGGGGCGCTTATGCCGTCTATGATTGATACTTATGATTTGAAGTTGTTTTATACACTATGCACTTATAATAGTATCAAATGATTTGTTTTAAACGTATCAAGCATTCTTGGCTATTATAAGGTAAAAACCCTATCCTCCGGCTTGCTTTGCATTGTGTGATGGGAACTGGGTCTTATAATAGCTTCATTTTTCTTTATTTAGCATTGCGTTGTTTGTTTTATGCACTAGTATTCTTGGGAGGAAACCCGTTCCGCGTTAGCGGCGTGGTCCCTTGTTTTACCTGACTTTAAAATAATGATTTATAACCGTTTTAGTTCTCACACCAGTCCCATGACTGACCTGGAGTTTATTGTTTTAACCTAAACTTTGGGTGCCCTTATTTTGAAACGGGAAGCTAGTAGTTTTGGTTTTGCAGATTTATATTCACAGGATCCTGGTTTGCAGCTGGAATGATATCCGGAAAGTTTTGTATCCGTATATCTCTTCTAGTTGTGTATTGTATTATTTTCCACTGCGATGTATTTAAACATAATTTAAATCTTTGATATTTCTGTGTAATATTCATTTATACTCTGTATATTCTTGTATTCTGATGGAATTGTTGTAATCTACAATGAAATGTTCCTCCGCCTGCGTTCTGTTGTGGCTTGTTCTCGAACTATCCACGCTTTCCTTCACGGGGAAGTTCGGGTCATTTCAGAACTTCTCACTTTAATTATTATTTTCTAGTTAAAAATATATACTAGGATGCAGACGGTGCTTTGGAGCACCCGACACCTGTTGTCCACAGACCATGGACGACTTGTTTGATTTTGTTGTGTGGTGAAAATGGATTGTGATGTGGAATGAATGGAAATATATTCATGTGTTGAAATAAATTATTTATCATTAAAAATATAAATTTAATGTGAATGTGAATAAATAAATATTCATTTACAAATCAGACGATTTGTTTATGTACACCCATTTAAAGGATGTTGATTGGAACGATAAATTTTACGCATCGCCCAATTGCACAAATAATATTCAATGTTTGTTGATTTGAAACCCTACATGGGTGTTGGGATGATATTTGGCGTACACTAATCCCAATTATTTAGTTGTATGCCGATCGATTGGTTGACAGATAAAGATTATAATAAATTATATTCATGTGTTGAATAAACAAAATAGTCATGTGTTGACAATACTCATGTGTTGAGAATATTCATGTGTTGAAACCATTCATGTGTTGAAAATATTCATGTGTTGAACAAAATATTTATACAATAAAATTCACATTTTTATTATAAGTAAGAATGAATAAATATTCATGTGTTGAATAAAATATATATTCATGTGTTGAAAAAAAATATGCATTTGTTGAATATAATAACGAAGTTATTGAAATATATAAAGCCATGTTGATTAGATATGCGCCATTTTGATGCGAATGATGTTTATATCGATTATATTCATTTTTATAATGGATATAGAAAAGGAAGCGATTTCAAAATATAATGTTTTGAAAATATCACCATTTATATATTAATGATAAGGAATATTCAATTTTGATTTGAAATTGAATATGAAGTAGAAATTGTTTTGAAAACGAATTTAAACAATTTATAAAATACGTTTAGAATTGAAATCGACGAATATATAATATATATATATATATATATATATATTAAATGGCCTGAATAGAACGCTTCGCGCCGTGGCAGTTCGCGAATTTTGACTATTGACTTTGAATTGATGTTGCGGGAGATCCGACCGTCGGATTCTCCTGAAACCGGAACAGTTGGGTTCGTATCGAAAAGAGCTTTCCTGTGAACATTAGAAATTTGAAATCTAACGGTTGGATTTGGAATTAGGTCCAAATCAAATTTGGAAAAGGTCAATGTAAGTGCAGTTCGACGACCGTTATTGGAAATCGATTGTAAGGGATTTGATAAAATTATTAAAAATATCAATAATTTGTGTAAAATCATAATAAATGATTTAGAAAGAATTGTGGTGAAAAATCCCATATTTAAAAAGGATAAAAATATATTTTTACCGAAATGAACTAGATGTGAACTAGAATTATAATCCAATGTTTTTTGAATAAATAAATTGGATTTGAAGTGGTTTTAAAAATAACTAGAATTTCCAATATTTGAATTGGAATGGATTTGAATCGAAATTGTCTTCGGAATATTTCGATGTTGGATTTCGTGATTATATAGAAATTGTTATGGAAATTTGAAAGATATATTTATATCGTTATTTCTAATACGATATTTGTTGGTAGTAGAATTTGATATTGAATATAAGCCGATATATTTTCTATTCAGAGCCTTGTATTTAATATCAAATGGGATTTGGGTTTGTCGTGAGTGGTGTCTTCATTAACACTGTTCTTAAACCAAATTGAGAAAAGGATTAAATCTTTTTATTTAGATTTAATGAAATGTACCAATTAAATGGTATTTAATTGGAATTGAATTTGAATTGATTTTTGGGTTTATCCTGAATGGTGTTTTAAATAACAGTTGTTCTTTAACCCGATAATTAATGGAATGTGAATTGGGTTTATCGTGAACTGTGCTTTAACGACATTCGTTCTTTAACCCGATTTACAGTGAAATGTGATTTGGAATTTATAAATCTTTTGTTAAGATTTAAAGGAGATTTTCCAAAGTAAAGTTTTCCAATTTAATAAAATAAATTGGAATGGAATGGAATTCGATTTGGTAATAATCGAAGTGAATTTCTATGGAGGAAGACAACTAATATATCTGAAATTTAAAAGGCTTTGCTGTTATTCCATATATATTATTAGTCGAATATGGAAGTTTATATCGATTATATATATCGATTTGTTTTCCATGAAGATTCCATTATAAATGGAATGTGATTTTGGCTTTATCGTGAACCGTGTTTTAGATGACGTTGGTTCTTTAACCCAGTTAAAGACAGGATATTGATTTTTGGGAAGATCAAAACTAAGTGGAGCTTTAATGAATCTTTAATTAGATTAAAGTGACCGAGAATGGAATATCACCGGTTTTGATCCAAGCGATAGTTAAATCTTTAATTGGATTTGAACATGAAATGGTAATTAATATTTACTAATAACACCATGGTGTTAGATATGGAGTATTACCAGTTTTGCTCCATGGGATGAATTGGTTGGGATTGGTAAATAGAATAAATGATTACTTCGGTGCGGTTCACTAATCCCGACTAGTTTGGAAAACCTTAACATGGGTTGATTTGATATAAAAAGGATGGTTAAAGAAATAAATTTAAAGAATTTATCTTTGATAAAATTAATGGGAACCTTACCCTAAGAATGTGAATATTTGAATAAAGTAATATTCTGAATTGGAATGAGGTGTATGTTGTGTTTGTATAACACTTGTTTATTATATTGCGGGTTATTCGGAAAGGCCGGGTTTATACCCATTCTGAATAACTGATTTGACGATAAGTCGAAGATGAAGATGGTGGTTGAAGACCGGAGGTCTTCACATCGTTTGGGTGATTACTGATGATCTTGATTGGGTTGTACACCCAAGGGGAGGGAATCAGTTGGTGATCGTACAGACGTACTTGGAGATCCATGGATATGCGAGGAATAAGGTTCCCCCAGTTTCGTTCAGACCTAGAACGAACTTGTAAATGGACTGTGTGTCTGACATTGGATTTTATTCTGTGTGATTGATTTCTATTAAATATATATTTGTTTGGCGGCGGATAATTTATTCTTTTGCTTAACGCCCTTCTCTTAGACATATGAGCTTAGAGGTTATATATCGATAGATATTAGTCGCATGGCATGAATTGCCTGTGTGGCAAATGATCAAGGCTTTTGTTGAAAAGCAAAGTCTTGTGGTTGATGATCAAAGCACAGCCTATATGGCATAGCTTTGTGTATAGCGTTAATTTGCGAGCCTCACACCTTGGTATGAGTCAAAAAGTAGAGAACGACCTTTCTTTCTAGCTATGGGTGATGTCAGTGACCTATCAGCCCTGACATTTATGTACTTTTTACCTGTGAGGTTGTTGGATGTGAGGCGCCTCGAATATAGGTCTGAAAGGACCGTGAAACGTGTGTTCAAGAATTTGCCAATCCTCAAAAGTAAGAGAGGACCGGCCCTGAAGATTCAGGATCGCTGTGTGTGGTCCTAAGACATTTGCTAGAGTGTCTCGAATGGAGAGGAGCTTGCCCCTTGCCTCGACTCATGATGGAATCCAATTTCCAATACGTGACGATTTAGTTTTATTTGTGGAACCTAGTATGGCGACATAGTAGATGGTAGCTATGCCGTCTATGATTGATACTTATGATTGAAATTGTTTTGACACTATACACTTATTGTAATATCAAAATAATCTATTTTTGAACATACTAAGCATTATTTGGCTATTATAAGGTGAAACCCTATCCTCCGGCTTGCGTTGCATTGTGTGATAGGACCTGCATCTTATAATAGCTTCATTTTTCAATATTTAGCATTGCGCTATTTGTTTTGTGCGCTGGTATTCTTTGGAGGAAACCCGTTCCGTGTTGTACGGCGTGGTCCCTTGATTTACCTCACTTTAAAAATAAAAATTAATAACTGTTTAGTTCTCACACCAGTCACATGACTGACCTGGAGTTTATTGTTTTAACCTAAACTCTGTGTGCCCCTATTTTCCATACGGGCAGCTAGTAGTTTTGATTTTACAGATTTATATTCACAGGATCCTGGTTTATGGCTGAAGTGATATTCGGAAAGCTCTGTATCTGTGTATTTCTTTCAGTTGTATGTTGTATTATTTTTCCACTACTATGTAATTCAAATCTCTGATATTTGTCATATGTGTAATATTTATTCATACTCTATATATTTTTGTACTCTGATGGAATTGTTGTAATGAACAATGAAATGTTCTTCTGTTTGTGTTCTGATTCGTCTTGTACTTAAAACAATTAGGGGTTTCGAATGGTCTTGGTCAGTTTAGCGATCGATTCGGATCAAGCGAAATTCCCAATTGTTATGGAGCTATTCCCTCCGTAGCTACCCGGGGGGAACGGAAGAAAAGAAGACGAAAGAAAAATGGGTCAGACATAAGTCTGAGTAAGCCTAGTCAATTTTCAGTGTGTGAATAAGAAAAAGGTCATGATAGGAATAAACTGAAAATAGGACAGTAGCAGAACATCAAACTAACATAAAACTATATAAGGTAGGATAAACCGAATATACATCGCACCCGTGTTTAATTCTCTGCACCTGCTTATATTTGTCCAACTAGCACCACATGTTCTTTGTGAAATGATCCCTTATATCGATCGACTCCTACTCGCATGCATTTATCACGTGTGTCATTTGTCCCCCGCTTGACTGTAGATACCTTGCTGGTCCCACCACGGGGTGTATCAAATCCTATGGTGGCAACCCGACACGATTCAAGATGCACAGTGTATGGCTATTGATGCCCAGTGCCTACTTTTTCCACTCCGGAGTATGTGCACGCCCGTACTGCGCCGGAACTTACACTGATGCACCATGGCCGATGTTTTTGACCGCTTATAATCAGCCCAGTAATCGTGCCCCACCCTACCTAGTTCAGAGTTCCATGATACATCTATGTGGGTTACTACTGAAATGGGTCCCCATTACTAGGGTTTTCCAGCCAACATGTTAAATTGGTTAATTGTCCAAATTTACCTAACCCTACCCATCAGTTTAGCTAACATGTTGAATTGGTTAAGTGTTTCCTTAATTGACTTAACCTACCACTCTTTCCTTATCTTTATTAGAGCACCAACCACTCACATTAGACAGGTGTTGTTGTGGTCACTAGATGTGCCGGTCGATTCCAGGCAGTTTTACACCACAACTCAGTCTAACCTCAGGTCCTTTTTGGGCTCAATGCACTAACCACCCACATTAGATAGGTATTGTTGTGGTCACTGGATGTGCCGGTCGGTTTCGGGCAGTTTTACACCACAACTCAGTCTAACCTCGGGTTAGGCATATTCGTCTTTTCTAAATTTCCATATTTAACCTTTTGTGCTTATATGTAAATTTGTCAACAATTTATTGTCGTGGCCCACTTTCTTTCTAAATCAAATTCATAATTTTTGGTAAGTAAATTATATCATTTCAATGTCATACCATTTACATGGTTATGAGCCAAATATGATAATTATGTATAGTTTCAAGTTTTCCCCAATGTTACCCCCGTTATACATTCGCAAAGTTACGTAAGATGTTAGGCTCGACATTTTTGCCTAACTAATAAGCTGTATACTCGTTGTATTTTTGGGGAAATCAATTTGTGATTTGGCGGGTATGACGATGTGACATTCAAAGTGAATAATTGTGTGATCTGTCAGATATAAGCATGGCCTCTAGCCCCACAACCGGGAAATGACAAAAATTGGGCAAGAAGCATGGCTAAGTGGGTTGCTTCCAATTAGGGTGTATTGTCACCTAATCTAGAGTTTCATTTACTTCCTTAATCTACTCGATGCTGTCCCATTCGGGAAACGGTTGCTGATCCCAACCGTTGGTGATATACAATTGATACACTCAAGCAAAATGTGGTTGGTCATGTGTGGCTAGGTTGCAAGATGATCTTGTTGAACCCAGTCTATTCCTCTCTAAAGGTACATTATTGGAAGGTGGTTCCATACCTTGTCATAGTTGGAAATCCATTACCCAATATGTGCTCGCGGTTTTGATTGTATACTATATACGTGGAACGTGAGATGAAAGCATTCTGCAAGATGATTATTATATTATGGCTCATAGACACTATTATAATATCAAAAGAGTTTTGATATAAAAGATCATTGTTTCTTTCAAAACAATTTGAAAGTTAAATCAAATTGATTTGGGTTCTCATAAGGGAAAAACCTGTTCCGTTATACGGCGTTTTCTTATGATATATCGTTATTTTCCCAAACTCTTTTAAATTGTTTACTCGTACCAGTCCCATGACTGACCTGGAGTTTGTTTTGTTTTGTTTTCCCTAAACTCTTGGGTGCTCAAATTTGTACGAGCAGTCAAGTAGTCGGGATTTACAGATGCACTAAACGGAGCTGGAGCAGGAGGCTTCTTCAGCATTTTTTTTATAGCTATTGTTTATTTCCGCTGTGATGTAAGTGTTATACTCTGGTAATATTACTATATACATATACTGATTTTATTTCGAAGTTATGTATCTATTATATATTGTTCGTTCTGCAGTGAGATTCGTGTTTATTTTGATGTTGTATGTTCTTCTTCTTCTTCTTCTATTCTTAGTTTCTATCTTATCTATTCTCACCCTCTGTTTTCTTTCTACTAGTTTTCTAATTACCAATGCAATTTGGGTTGAACTTATGTTAATTGGTCAGCTCAAATTGTACCGGAAGTTCGGGACACTACATTATAAGTGGCATGAGGGCTGAGTATATTTGGAGATTTTCGGATTTTATTCCGTTCATACCCAGAATGGAGTTGTATGGATTGTAGGTCTGACATTGTAATTAACAGCATAACACTGATTCCCATTTGATATGTATCTGGTTTGTGACGTATGAGCTTGAAGTGGTTATGTATGGATGAAAATCAGTGATCATATTGTAAATGGACAACGTGGCATACTTAAGAAATGAAATGAGCTTGTACGATCAAGGCATTGCTTCTTTAGGAATGCTTTGTGTACGACGTGACACCGACAAACCTCACACCCGGATGATGAGAAACTAGCGGTTAGGTTGTGTGTGTGTATATATATATATATATGATTTATGATGAAAGCTACAGCAGTGGGAAACCACTTATGAACTTGAGGAATAGGGTATGTTCAGGGGTCCGTGTCCAGACGAAAACCGTTGACCTACCTCACAATTGTATTGGTGTTCGTGTCTAGATGAAAAAGCCGTGATTACATTTCTTTTGTATTCCAATTGATCTTTCTTGCTAGCAATCATCAAGTTGGGAATCCAAATCACCAATACGAGCCATACGACTTTGATTTGTGTGTGTGTGTGTGTATATGGCGACATAATATTATGGGTATTATGCCATCTAAAATTAATATATTTATTTGCGAAATAGTTTTCCACACTATATTTTTAGTATTGAAAGAGTATTTTACGTATGAAGGCATTTTTGGTTATCACAAGATAAGCTTGTACCACATCACACAATGCAAGTGCACCAAATGGGCGAGTTTTATCTTATGATAACCAAACATTCTTTCATACGTAAAAATCCTCTTTCAATACTTAATATATAGTGTGGAAAACCATTTTGCAAATAAATGTATTAATCCTAGACGAATAATACCCATAATATTATGTCGCCATATATATATATATACACAGCCACACACAATCAAAATTGTATGGCTCGTATTGGATATTTAGGTTTCCAACTGATGATTCCTGGTACGAAAGATCAATCGGAATACAAAAGAAACATAACACGACTTTTCGTCTAGACACAGACACCAACTACAAATTGCGAGGTAGATTAATGTTTTTCGTCCAGACATGGACCCCCAAATATACACTATTCCTTAGGTTCATAAGTGCTACCACCGCCGCAGCTTTCATCATCAATCATATATATAGTATGCAACCTAACCGCCAGTTTCTCATCAATCCGAGGTGCGATGTTTGTCGATGCTATGTCACACACAAACCATGCTTAAATAAGTAGTGCCTTGATCATACAAGCTCATATCATAACTTAAGTATGTCAGATTGTCCATTTACAACATAACACTGAAAGATTGTTATTAATTAATTATCCATGTAACTCTGATGTAATATTGTATTATGCAATGAAAAGTTCTATTATTTTGTGCAATATATTTATGTACCCATAACAATTCGTCTTTGTGAACGGTTTTAGTTAGTTTAATTATCGGCGAAAATCGGGCAAAAAAGATGGGTCGTTAGGGTAGAGGAAGCATGATGTTTTTTTAAATGGATGATTTTAACGACTAGTTGAGTAAAGAAATTTTTCCCAAATAAGCTTCAACATTTTAAGAAGGAAGAAAAATCATATACTCTGGATTTCAAGCGAATTTAGAAAGAAAAGGTTTATTTGATTATATGAACATGAAGCTAAGAGATGAAATCCAACAATAGAAGATATGATAATTTAGCTGATTTGTGGCAAAATATTATCCTCGTCTCTAAGTTATATGAACTTAGAGGGTATGCATTGATCGAAATCAGTGATATATCGTGAATTGTCAATGTGGCATACTCGAGTTATGAAATGAGCTAGTGATGATCAAAGCACGACTTATTAAAGCTAACCTTTGTGTATGACGTGACATCGACAAACCTCACACCCCGGATGATGAGAAACTGGCGGTTAGGTTGTGTATATATATACATATGATTATGATGGAAGCTGCAACATTTTGAAATGGAAATCTTGTATGTTCCACAAATATTGTTTTAAAGGTACGCTTATTACTTGGAAAGACCGGGATCGAATATTTGTTCGAAACCCCTTCCTAGTAATAATACCCAAATCATTTCCAAAGGAAAATTATAATAACGTTAAAAGCATAACTGAAAATGCTGAATTGACTATTTCGATCAAATAGATTCAAAATTTTCAAAATTCGAATACTTCGAGTTACGTCACCTTTCAAATAATAAAATATGATTTATCATAAATTTTTCAATAATTTATATAAACCTCTTTTTTTGATAAATATTTAAATTGAGTTAAATAGTTAAATGAATAATTAAATATTTTATTAATTAATTAACTATGAAATTTAAATGTTTTTTGTAACTGTCTCGGAATCCGACGAAACCAGTTTCATCAGATCCGAAATGGTGAATTATTGTAGAATTTCAAATTCCGTTAAAATCGGAGTTGTTTTAACTCAATGTGAATATGGAATTGATGGGCTGCTAAAGGGAAAGGTGGACTGATGTGGAAAGGGACACTATTCTGGGAAGCCAACCAGTTTCAAATGATGGAGTTGTCGCTATTTTAAGAGGCAATGGACTTAGAGAAAGGGGAGATGGACGTGGAGAAGTCGTATACCTTTTTCATGCCACTTATATACGAAGGTTAGATGATCAACTCTGGGTGCAGCCAAATCAGTACCATAACGTACGCAATTCCACCACGATCCCAACGCAACAAACCGCGTCCAAATCCGAGTTTGTATGTAAAAGATATGTGCATTAGAACGATGACATACATTCGTAGATATAATAAATAAAATAAATACTCGCCCTCTCATATAGCGCCACGTCATCTCCCTTCAAAACTCACTCCTACTCCTCTCAACCTCGTTGCTATAGTGATGCAGGAAAAACCCAATCCGCACCCTACTTTGACCAAGAACTGCTCACCGTTCGGACCACCTAACAGCACGAGACCACCACCAACATGATCCTCCTTGAAATCCGTATCCATGGGTACCAGAGCCAACATGTAACCACCACGAATTATTTGGCGTCGAACAAATATTTGGGTACTTACATATTTGAACCAAAATAACAGAACTTTTATTTCATTGCAAAGTTTTATATCAGAGGTTATAAGGAATATCGGAGTACCATAACTGCTCAGCGGAAATCCAATGCTGAAGAAAACATCAAGACAAAACTCTAGCTTAAAAATAGTATTCATCTATAGAGTTTATATTAAATATCAGATGATCACTTCCATCCAGTTTAACCAAAATTAAAATTTTTGATTGGACTCAAGATCAAATAATACGAATTAAGGGCCATTTGAAAAATAAATATAACACCTCATCAAAATATAATTTGGATTATAATTTAGGTTTCAAATTTACTTTATACACCATACTTGATTCATAAGATGATTATCATTAACTTAATAATCAACTCAAAAAATAATTAACATTTCCTAATATTCAATTTACAATTTTTATTCACTAATATTGTATCATTGAGTACAAATACAACAATTTTCATTTTGAGCTACTTCGACGAATTGTTATGGACCACACGGAATTCTCAGTTCAAATCTCCATCGACACTCGATGAAATCTGGATCTATAAATTTTTAAAAATCAGATACTCTCTCTCTCTCTCCTGCTAATGGTGGATGCATACATGATGCATCTTGTTTCAGAAATGATTTAAATCATGTATTGGTTATACGACTATCGGAACGAGTTTGGTTAAAGCATTATTTTATATTAAGTTCAATTTAATTCAAAATCAGATTTGGAAATTAGAACATGGTTTTGAAATTTAATATATGTTTTAAATACTATATATATATATATATTAAACATCGGATCAATTACGCACGGCCAGGGAGAGCAGGAAACAGTTGTGCAAAGCGTTACTTATGAACTTGAGGAATCGGGTATGTTCGGTGGTCCGTGTCTGAACGAAAACCATTGATCTACCTCGCGATTTGTAGTTGGTGTCTGTGTCTGGATGGAAAAGCCATGTTACATTTCGTTTGTATTCCGATTGAATGCTCTCTCGAACATAATATTCCGGAACCTCATTTTAGGGCATTTCTAACCCTATCTCTAATGAGATAATATAACTATGATGAGTCCTACCTTTTGTTCAAATATGTCGTACCCCATAGCATGAGTTCATTCAAATAGACAGAGCCACTAAACAAACATTTCAACTTTACACAAGCGTTATACTTAATAACGCTTATAAGTGTTCAGTGTCTTTCTAACTACATGAACATCCATTCAGATAGGCACACAACATCCATATCCAACCAATTCAAAATTATCCAACAACTAATAATTTAAATAAGTAATTAAATTAGATGTTCTCACCAAATTAGCTCCAAAAATCTTCAATGTCCAAGTTCCTTACGCACAAACAATGTTACCGCTGCAAGAATTGCTTTCAATCCATTTCCATTAGCAGCTGATGATTTCCCTGCTAATTTATATCGAAATTGAATTAATACCAATACTCTTTATGTATGTATAATATATACATAAGGAATTTTATTTCATTATAATTTATACTTAATCAAAATGACCAATATTATTCATTAACATATTCTATTTGTTGATACGATTCTAATGCCTTCAACGGAGGGTTAATCGAACCCAAAATGAGTAAGATATGAACCTCTAAAGAATAGCTAATTTTACTTAAATAAAATTAAAATAATTCTCACCCAAAAATTAAAGAAGCCCGACCAATTATCACTACACCCG
Organism: Allium sativum; assembly: GCA_030737875.1. NCBI lineage: Eukaryota > Viridiplantae > Streptophyta > Magnoliopsida > Asparagales > Amaryllidaceae > Allium > Allium sativum. Next base: position 220,596,888 of record CM060916.1, on the reverse strand, counting down.
ATCCAACCCGTGCTCCTTCCCCCTTATTCTTCTTCCTCTTGCATTCTCCTTGCTGGAACCCATCTCAGCACACGGTGGTGCACATGCGCGCACCAACTTTTCCACCAAACTACGATCTGAGACCATCCGCGAACTTCACTTCCTCCCCTCTCTCAACTGCACTACCTTTCCCACAACCTTGGCACCCTGCTTCGAAATCCGTTCCTAGAATCCGCAAGAAAACGTGCGCAGGCATCAAAAGGTGCGACACCAATATCCTCCGATATAACACCCCACGTCCATTAATGTCACTCCCTAGGGGAATGCATTAACTTTCATAGAGTATTATTGGTGTATAGAACAGAATATAACAAGACAGATACATATGTTGGTGCTTGAAAAATTAAAAACAATTTTTATTGCAGCGGAGAAATAGTTTGGTTACAACAACAACAAAACAAAGTACACTTAATATCCATCTTGACAAATTGTTTTTTGAGTACATAAAGTAAAAAAGCATAACCCCAACATAAGTAGCTATAAAAGAGATGAGATGAACTTTACTTCTAGCAATCCAAGCACTTCCAAAAGAGAGAGGAAGAGATCCAAATAAAGCTCCACTAGCACTAGTCCCACCTTGAGAACCTTGGGGAGGGGGGAGGGGGAAGAAGAAAAGAGGCGAAAACAAAGGGGGTCAGATAAGAGGTCTGGCGAGTCTAATTACTTTAACAATATAATTATTAAAGTAATTAGGATAAGGCATACACTGGTAAAACGAGGAATGACTGTGAAGCAAGTGGGCAAGAAAAAACAAACAAGAGGAATATACTGGCGTTAATCACGCTCCTAATCACTATAGGATAATTACTATACTGCACCATTACTAGACACCCTAAAAGTTGATCCCGCCTTCTGAACATAATAATCATAATGGTAGTTTCGTGTACCCCTAGCTGTCTTCAAAGGTGCTGCCTGCTCCTATCTCCACTAGTTGTACCCACTACCCTCCCCATTCTAATTACAACATTTATTCATAATATGGTAGTTAGACTCCTAGCTGTCTTCATAGGTGCCGCCTGCTCCTATCTCCGCTAGACGTACCCACTACCTTCCCCATTCGATCGACTCCCTAACTCGTAGATACCCGTGTTGGTCTCACAACGGGGTGTGTCACTTCCCAAAGTGGCAACCTGATACCAATAAAGATGCACGACTTATACCTACATGATGCAACAACGTATTACCTACCAGCCTGGGGCCATGCACGCACATGACCCCGTTGGACTTGCGTTGCCACCACTAACATGTTTTGACCTCTTACAATCAATCCCAGTAAGTGTGTCCCGTTATCGATCTAGTTCGAGCTCACTTAGATACTAAATGGGTTACTAGTTGAAAAGGGTCCCCACACTTGACACAAGCTTTCCACCTATGCTTGGTCCCCACTAGGATTTTCCCACTTAACCCCTTTTATTCATGTCTTCTTACATGTTTCAACTTGGTTAAGTGCTTATAATTATGTTCCACATGTCACCCATGTTACCCACTTATCAAATCAACATGTGTTATTGGTTAAGCTTGTCTTAACCCTATCCGCTTACCAAATCAATATATATATTATTGGTTAAGCTGGTCTTAACCCTATCCACTTATATATTTTTGGTTAAGTTGGTCTTATCCCTATCCATTTATCAGATCAATATATGTATTATTGGTTAAGCTGGTCTTAACCCTATCCACTTATATATTATTGGTTAAGTTGGTCTTAACCCTATCCACTTATCAGATTATTGGTTAAGCTAGTCTTAACCCTATTCAGCTATCATGTTTTATGTATCATATATACATATATATCATATAACATGTTTTACTTAATTTATGATTAAGTACATCTTAGTTCACAGATACATTGGTTAAGAGAATAACTCCCTAAGTATCAGCCCCGAAGACCGGAATCAACATCAGATTGGTTCTCAGAGAATTACTCAACTCAACCAAACTTCTGTTTTTCATTCATGTTCATCTTTGATCAGCATTAATTAATTATTAATGCACAGACCTCTCACATTAAGTCGATTTCTTGTGGCTGCTGGATATACCGGACGGTTCCAGGCAGACTTCCACCACAAGCCAGACTTAAACTCGTGTCTAAGCGACTTTTAATAATGCCTACGACCTCTCACATTAGACAGCCGTTTGCGGTTGCTGGATGTGCCAGGCGGGTCTGGGCAGTCTTATACTACAAACGAGTCTAACCTCGTGTCTTAGGCATTTATTACTCATTTAATTTATGCCTTTGACCTCTCACATTAGACTACCGCCTGTGGTTACTGGATGTGCCGGGCGGTTCCGAGCAGTCTTATGCCACAAACGAGTCTATCCTCGTGTCTCAGGCAATAATTATTACACATTATTATTCAACCCCAATTTGAATTAATATCCCTATTTCAAATTGTCAATAACTTCCAAATTAATCTATGTCCATAATTGTCACCTAAATTATGTCCATAATTTCTATGCGTATAAATTAGGCCAATTAATGTCTCAAATTTATTATATGGTTTGAAACCATTTAATGCCAATTTTCACAATATTAATATTTAACATTTTCCCATTGTCCCCACGTTGTTTGTACGTGTAATACATATAATACGTAGTCTAGCAAATAGCCTAACTCACAAAAACATCACAACTTGTATAACACGTGAAAATAGATCTAACTTGCAAATAAAAATAGACTAGGATGGATCCAAACTTGCATTATCATAATTTATATAATCATAAGTTTGCATAATCAATAACTTGCATAGGCAATAGGCATAATTTACATAAACTACAAACTAGCATGGATCAAATTATATAAGTTATGATTTGCATAGATCTATACACATAAAGATGAACTTGCATATTTGAACATGGTTTTCGCATGAACTTGCATATGATCTACGTACAAACTTGTATTAAACTTGCATATGCAATTAGACATGTAAATTAAGACTTACATAGGATTCGCATACAATCTTACATATAAACTATCATATGATTCACATCCAAACTTATATATAAACTTGCATATATAATTTAGACATGTAAATTAAGATTTACATTTGCACTTGCATATGATTTAGACATGTAAGTGTCACAAAATGAATCAAATCTAGAATATGTGTTTAGACATAAGAACCAACATCATGAATCAAACACGTAAACTAATATCACACGTTTTGCATATAAACTAGCATGTGTATATACCTGATTCACCTATAAACTTGTGTATAATTCGCATACAGACTTGCATAAGATTTACATACAAACTAGCATATGTAAAAACAGACTTGCATAAGATTCATATAAATGCTAGCATATGATTTACATCCCAAACTAGCATATAAACCGATGTCATAAAATGAACAAGTTAAATATATGTGATTGGACATATGAAATAGATCTACCAACATAAGATAACAAAACTGTCATATGTTCACCAATAGACGATAATAAAGTTAAGTAACATTACATGATTCAGTAGTCATATTCTCATAATCCAAATTATAACTCATTGTAATTAATTTATTAATTATTTTGTGAAAGAAATTGTACTCACAAAGACGGGTTAGAGAAGAGAATGATTCTTTCGTCTTTTGAATTATAATTCTGACTTGCAAATCTCTAAGCTTTAGGAAGAAGAACTATCCTACCAGTAGCATGGAGGCCATGAGACTAATTTAGTTTAGGTTTAGGGATTGAGTCTATGTGTGCTTATATAGAAATTTAAATCAACATAAGCCGTTAGATTAACATAGGAGCAATCACAACCGTCCAGACTAGATAGAGTTATCCAGAATTGCCACCTATGCCCTGGTGACTCAGCAACAGGTCAGGAAAGACTTAGCAACAATTCAGAATCGTCTGATTTCAGATCTGTCCTGGGTGGTAGGTCGACGACCTGGCCTTGGGCAGGAGAAATCCCGCCCAGCCCGCTTCCTCGCTTGAATTTTGAATTTTTGTTCTGAACTGTTATTAATTTATATAAAATTACTAAAACTTCTGAAGGCCATAACTTCCTCATACGAAGTCCGATTTACGAAAACTTGGACTCTATTCCAAGCAGAATTTCGAGACAAACGCAATGGCATAACCCGTTTCCCTAAATTCCTATATAACCATTAAGTATTTTTAAATTCATTCTTTTAATAGTCATAGAAAATTCAGGGTGTTACATCCAAAATCCGCTAAACCATTCCACGTCGAAGCTCTTTCCATCCTTACCCATCTCCAATGAACACCAAACCTGATTTACGACCATCCAAAGTGTTGACATAGAATTGACCAAACTCGCACTAAAAATACTACATCACTAGCTGATCACAAAGGCGCCGACAGCGTCGATTAATTCAAAGCGGATTGTGAGATATGATTTTCCAAAGCTTACAACACAAATCAGTTTTTAGTAAATCGGAGATTTAAACAAAGCTATGGGTACGACATATTTGAAATAACTACTAAAAATCTTTTATAACAATATTTGAACAAAGTTCACATCATTATATATTGAAAATTTCATTTATGATTTATTCAAAAAGATGGGCGAGTTTTGTCTTATAAGAACATATGATCTCAAAGTGGTTATGTAATGATGGAAATCCGTGATCATGTTGTAAATGGACAATGTGACATACTTATGATATGATATGAGCTTATATGATCAAGGTACTGCTTATTTAAGCATGGTTTTGTGTATGATGTGACATCGACAAACCTCATACCCCAGATTGATAAGAAACTGGCGGTTAGGTTGCATACTATATATATATATATATGATTGATGATGATAGCTGCGGCGGTGGTACCACTTATGAACTTGAAGAATGGTTTGTTCGGGGGTCCTGGATACATATCAAATGGGAATTAGTGTTATGATGTCAATTACAATGTCAAACACACAATCTATATAGGTCCATTCTGGGTTTGAATAGAACATAATCCGAAAATCTTCAAATATACTCAGACCTCATGCCACTTTAACTTCGAATCAGGTGTATGGCCCGATTCGAGATCGTCAGAGGATTTTGGATTTAATTTCCTATGGTATAAATTTTATATAAGGGTATTAATATGTATTATCTAAAGTTGAATTTAAATTAAAACCAAAATTGAAATTCCTTTGTTCTTTGTTAATTAAGGATTTGGAATTAAAATTTTATATGGCTTAATTTTCTATTAAATAGTACACGTATATATTATTTTAAAATTTGGTTTATAAACCCTAAATCAAGGTATTTAAGTTCGTCTTAACTAATAATATTGATTTATGTACTTAGGCGGTAATCAGTGTTAAGCTGTCAATTGCAATGTCAGGCATACAGTCCATACAAGTCCATTTTGGTATGAATAGAACAAAATCCAAAAATCTCCAAATATACTCAGACCTCATGCGACTTATAACCTCAAATCAGGTGTATGGCCTGATTCGATACTATAATTTAAAACTATTGGAGAAGGATTTACAGAATTATGAAAATATTAACTAAAATAAAGAGATTATGTTTTAAAATTCAAGATTAGTAAATGAATATCAGGTTTGTAAAGAAATTAAAATGTTAACGGGATTAAAGAATTTTTGAAATGAACCAACCTTGAATGAATGAATAATGAATGGAAAGGAGATTTGGATTGGAAAACCATGTAATCCATAGGTATTATTTTAAGTATGCTTAATACTTGAAAAGACCGGGATCAGATTTAAGTCCGAAAACCATTCCAAGTAATAATACAACTCTATGAAGAAAATTGAGGACATGGAAATGGCAAACGAAGACCAGGAATCTATGGGTGTATCCGGATAGATTGCTGATATTTCAATTCCTGTTGTACACCTGATGTGAGGTTATAAGTGGCATGAGGTCTGAGTATATTTGGAGATTTTTGGATTTTGTTCCGTTCAGACCCAGAACGGACTTGTATGGATTGTGTGTCTGACGTTGTAATTGAACAAACAAACGAAATGTAACACGGCTTTTCCATCTAGATACGGACACCAACTACAAATCGTGATGTAGATCAATGGTTTTCGTCCAGACACGGACCCCCGAACATACTGTAACAACCTGCAAATTCTGAACCAATTTAAAAATTTTATTTTAGAAAATTTTAATGAATTTTGAAGATATGAAGTGACTTATATTAATAATAATGGCTAGGATTTAATTTAATCATAGTTAAAATGAATAAATTTAATATAGTTATAAATGGAGTTAGAAATGGCGTGGTAGTTTTAAAATTTAATTTTAAACTTTAGCTGAATGTACAGGATTCAAAATAAATCAGAATTCAGTGAAACCAAAAATATTTAAATCTGTTTAATCATATCTTTCTAAAGAATCTGAAAAATTGAATTTTCATAGCGGAAATCCAAAGTTATGGCCATTTCAATGTTTAGAAAGGTCACTATAGAATTTTTATATGTATAATATATATGGCCAGAAGGGCTACTTCTCACATATGAAGGAATTTCGACTCGAAACCACTTCCATTGACTCTAGAATGATGTTTCTGCATGTAATAGTATAAACACTTGTATATTTTGAGCTTCAGAAATTATTTGTTTAAAAATGTATTTTTAATATTAAATATATTACCCTTAAAAATAGTCATTTTTCAAACGACCTCCGTTTTCGAAGAAACCACTTTTGTTGGAACCGGAATGTCAAATTATAGCTAGGTTTCAATTTTCAGAATTTTTCGAATTAATATGTGAGCGTGGCCAAAGAAAATGTGTTTTGACTATTTCAGTTAAATTTAAACGACTTGAAAATAGCCATTTTTCAAACATTCTTATAATTCGACGAAATTAGTTTCGTTAGAACCGTATCGTCATAAGAAAGCTAAAAATATATTTTTTGCAATTTTCTAAGGTCGTTTGTGGCCCCGGCATATTTAAATATACGGTTAATATTTAATTAATTAATTATTAATGGAATTTAAAATAAAATTTCTACAGATTTCGGAATTGGACCCCGATACCTGTCGCATTGCGTTCAGAAGGCCTCAAAACGTTAAGATCGACAGTAAGCAAGCCCAATTCAGAGACAACCCGCATTTTCACCTTTATAACACATTTTTCAATGGTTTAATTATAAAATAATAAAAAAATAAAGAAAACATTAACCCTAATTCATAGCCGCCGCTGTAATAACCCGGAAATCTGGGCCAATTTAAAATTTTTATTTTGGCAATTTTAGCGAATTTTGATTATTTAAAATGAATTATTTTAAATAAAAACGACGAAAAATTTATTTTGAATAGAATTCGAATGCATATATTTATATAGCTCGAAGTTGGATCATAAATAATTATATATAATTATAAAAGGAATTGAAAATGGCGCGGTAGTTCGATAATTCGATTTCAAAATTCAATTGAACATACCGGGTGCAAATTAAACCGGATTTTAACAAAACCAAAAATATTTGAATCTATTTGTGAATACCTTTCCAACGAATCCGAAGAATCGAAATTTCATAGCGGGAATCAAAAGAGATGTCCAGTTGAAATTTCAGAATAGTCGCTAGGGAATTTCGGCCCTTAAAAATAGCCATTTTGCAAACGACCTCGGATTTCGACAAAACCACTTTTGTTGGATCCAGGATGTCAAGTTATTACTAGATTCCAATTTTCATAACTTTTCGAATCAATATGTGAGCGCGGCAAAGGAAAACGCGTTTGACCAGTTTCAGTTGATTTTAATCGACTGGAAAGTGGCCATTTTTCAAATGGTCTCAGAATTCGATGAAATTAGTTTTGTCAGGACTGTATCGTCAGTACGAAGCTAGAAAATATTTTTCAGGAATTTTTAGAGTTAGTATGTGACCCCGGTAACTTGAAATGTACATTCAAATCGAATATATATAGATTTATGTTTTAATTTAAGCGGAAACTGATCGAATCAGCCTACGATACATATCCCATTGTGTTCGGAATGGGGGTAATTAGCTATGGATGACAGTAGGTGGGTTCGATTTCGAGTTGGAAATAAAAAGTTGCTTTTTGGTGTTAGAAATAAAATAAATATATAAAATATTATATAACCTAGGCCCCCTTCCCCTCTTCTCTCTCTTCTTTCAACAGAAATCAAAAAAAAAAAAGGGGCGCGCTGTTGCGCAACCCCCCCAATCGTCGACGCCGCCGCCAGAGTCCTCCCCAATGCCGCCTCCTCCTCTTCTTCTTCCCCCCCCCCCCACCCCCCGAACCTCCATGCCTCCCTCCTCCTCTTCTTTCCCCCAAACCCCAAAACCTGCGAGCCCAATCCGCCCCGAAACCCTAGCCGCCGCCACCCCAGCTCCGTCGCACGACCTCCCCCTCTTCCTCCCCTCGACACCCTCAACTCCACTTCGGAAGCCCTCCCTTCTCCAGAACTTCTAACTGTAAGTTTTATCTTATTTTATTTATTACTTTTATTAAAATAGAATCGGATTTTTTTTGTTCGCTAAAAGAATCGATTTTTCTTGTATGAACACCAGCGAAAAGAATGGATTTTTCTTATATGTTTCACAATGTAAATATTGGATTTTTACATGAATGATTTTATATAAAAATAAGATCTTTAAAATGAAAGTGATTTGAAAATATATATTTATTTGAAATGGAAAAAAATATAATTTCTAGCAAAATAAAGAAGGTGATATTTTCATAAATAGAAAAGTCGAGATTTTTTAAATATGAAAATTTCATATTTTTATAAGAAGTATATAATAGGGCAATAATAAAAATATGATTTTTATATAGGGCGATAATAAAAATATGATTTTTATATAGTGGCGATAATAAAAATATGATTTTTATATAGGGCGATAATAAAAATATGATTTTTATATAGTGGCGATAATAAAAATATGATTTTTATATAGTGGCGATAATAAAAATCCAATTTTTATATATTGAATAGCGAAGTAAAAATTCGATTTTTATATATTGAATAGCGAAGTAAAAATTCGATTTTTATTTATTGAATAGCGAATTAAAAATTTGTTTTTTATATATTGAATAGCGAAGTAAAAATTCGATTTTTATATATTGAATAGCAAAGTAAATATTCGATTTTTACATATGTAGAGAATAAGGGCAAAGAAAGTGACAAGAGGCAAGAACGGCGAAGATTTCTACATAAGAAGTGTCGTGGCGTTGGATTAGCAATTCTGTGAGTTCTCCTCACTTTAAATTTTATTCTCTAGTTATATAAATATGTACTAGGATGCAGACGGTGTTTAGTAGCACCCGACACCCGTCGTCCACAGACCATGGACGGCTTGTATGCTTGTTTGATTTATGTTGACGTGTAGTTGATTGTGTGATGTGATATGAAATGAAATAAAATATTTATATAGTTGAAAATATTTTATAGTTAAAAATAGAATTTTTAACGTGTATATGAAATGAAATAAAAATAAACAGATCGGACGATTTGTTTATATACACACATTTGACTGATATTGATTGGGACGATAAATTTTACACATCGCCCAACTGCACAACTAAAATCTGTGTTTGATTGTTTGAAACCCCACATGGGTATTGGGATGATATTTGACGTACTCTAATCCCGATTGTTTAGTTGTATGTCGATCGATTGATTAACGGACTGTTATAAGCGTTGAATATTTATATTTGATGCTCACACAGTGTAGAATGCACTTTGGATGATGGTTGATTGTTCATCGTTGTTATTGTATACATGTGTTGTAGAAAATCCATATAATCAACATTATATGGTAATTGATTGGGCCTCATTCCATATTTGAAATAGACATATTTGGAATAGACATATTTGAAATAGAAATATTTGAAATAGAAATATTTAAAAATAGAAATATATGAAGCTGTGTTGATTAGATTGACGCCATTTTGACGTGAACGATATTTATATCGATTTTATTCATTTTAAAATGAATATCGAAAGTGATTTCAAAATCTGATATTTTGAAAGGAATTGAAATTCGAATTAAATTGAATTGAAATGAAATTCGAATTAAACTGAATAGAATTGAAATTCAAATTAGATTGAAATCGTTTTGAATTGAATTTAAAACGTATTAAAGTTGACCACAACTGAATTCGAATTGAAATTGAATTGAATTTAAAACGAATGGAAGTTAAATTAGAAATCAATTTGAATTAAAATTAATTTGAAATGAATTTAATTCGAATTTATAAGGAAAAATTCAATTTTTATTTGAATTTAAAAAGAAGTTGAAATCTTTTTGAGAACGAATTTAAAACGATTTATAAAATACGTTTTAAAAGGAAATCGACGAAGTATATATTATATATATATTATATATATAATATAACGGCCTGAATAGAACGCGCCACGCCGCGGCAGTTCGCGAATTTCGACCATTGACTTCGAATGGATATTGCGGGAGATCCGACCATCGGATTCTCCTAAAACCGGAACCGTTGGGTTCGTATCGAAAAGAGCTTTCTAACGAATGTGAAAAATTAGAAATCTAACGGTTGGATTTGGAATTATGTCCAAATCAAATTTGAAAAAGGTCGTTGTAAGTGCAGTTCGATGGCCATTGATGGAAATCGACTGTACGGGCCTTCATAAAATTATTAAAAATAGTAATAATTTGTGTAAAATTATAAGAAATGATTTGTGAAGAATCGGGATGAAAAACTCCATATTTAAAAGGATAAAAATAGTTCTTATCGAAATGAACTAGTTTAGAACTAGAATTATAATTCTATTTATTTTTAAATAAATAAATTGGATTTGAAGTGGTTTTGAAATATAACCAGAATTTCCAATAATTGCCTTGGGATGGATTTGAATCGAAATTGTCTTCGGAATATTTCGATGTTGGATTTCGTGATTATACAGATGTTGTTATGGAAATTTGAAAGATACATATATATCGTTATTTCCAATTCGATATTTGTTGGTCGTAGAATTTGATATTGAATATAAGCCGATATATTTTCTATTCAGAGCCTTGTATTTAATATCAAATGTGATTTGGGTTTGTCGTGAATGGTGTCTTCATTAACACTGTTCTTAAGCCCAGTTGAGAAAAGATTAAATCTTTTTATTTAGATTTAATGAAGTGTACCAATTAAGTAATATTTAATTGGAATTGAATTGGTATTGATTTTTGGGTTTATCGTGAACAGTGTTTTAAATAACACTTATTCTTAAACCCGATAATTAATGGAATGTGATTTTGGGTTTATAATGAACCATGTTTTAAATGACACCGATTCTTTAACCCAGTTAAAGATTAGAACAAAGTGGAGTTTTAATGAATCTTTAATTAGATTGATAAGGTGTTTGAATGGAGTATCACTAGTTTTACTCCAGGCAATAGTTAAATGTTTGATTAGATTTGAACGTGAAATGGTAATTGAATTTACCGATAACACCGTGTTGTTAGATATGAAGTATGACCAGTTTTACTTCATGGGATGAATAGGTTGGGTTTGGGAAATAAAATAAATAATTACTTCGGTGTGGTTCGCTAATCCCGACTAGTTTGAATTGATATTCAAAGGAAGATTAAAGAATAAATTTAAAGAATTTATCTTTTATAAAATTAATGGGAACCTTTCCCAAAATATAAGAATATTTGAATAAAAGAATTTCTGAATTGGAATGAGGCGTATGTTGTGTTTGTGTAACACGTTTTTATTATATATATACGCGAGTTGTTCAGAAAGACCGGGTTTATCCCATTCTGAATAACTGATTCGACGTGGTGTCGAAGATGAAGACGGTGGTTGAAGACCGGAGGTCTTCACGTCGTTTGGGTAATTGCTGATGATCTTGATTGGGCTGTACACCCAAGAAGATGGAAACATTTGGTGATCGTCCAGACGTACTTGGAGATCGATGGATATACGGGGTACTAGGTGCCTTCGGTTTCGTTCAGACCCAGAACGGACTTGTAAATGGACTGTGTGTCTGACATTGGATTTTAGTCTGTGTGATTGATTTCTATTAAATATATATCTTTTTGGCAGCGGAGAATTTATTCTCTTGCTTAACGCCCTTCTCTGAGACGTACGAGCTCAGGGGTTATATATTGATGGATATCAAACGCATGGAGTGAATTGCCTGTGTGGCATGCCTATGTGGCAAATGATCAAGGCTTCTGTTGAAAAGAAAAGTCTTGTGGTTGATGATCAAAGCACGGCCTGTGTGGCATAGCTTTGTGTAACGTTGATTCGCGAGCTTCACACCCGGTATGAACAAAAAACGGGAGAAGGACCTCAGGGAGGGCATGCGTTTCTTTCTAGTTAGAAGTGGAGTCAGTGGTTTTACACGCCCTGACGAGTTTGACTTATGTGGTTGTTGCTGTTGCGAGGCGCCTCGGTTTGATCGGACGATCCGGATCCGATGGAGTCATTCTTTGGCTCATTTACGCCCCATAGGGCGGAGAGACGTACTGTTCAGGCATAATAATCCACATCGGTGGACCGGCCCTGACGATCCAAGGCTTGTCTGCGCGCTTGCCTGAGACTCGGACTAGACAGTCTCGAATAGGTTGAGGACTACCTTTTGCCTCGGTTCATAGATGGAAATCCAATTTCCCAATACGTGACATTTGCGGTTTTATTTGTAGAGCCTAGTATGGCGACATAGTGGGATGGGGCCCTTATGCCGTCTATGATTGATACTTATGATTTGAAGTTGTTTTATACACTATGCACTTATAATAGTATAAAATGATTTGTCTTAAACGTATCAAGCATTCTTGGCTATTATAAGGTAAAAACCCTATCCTCCGGCTTGCGTTGCATTCTGTGATGGGAACTGGGTCTTATAATAGATTCATTGTCCTTTATTTAGCATCGCGCTGTTGTTTTATGCACTGCTGTTCTTGGGAGGAAACCCGTTCCGTGTTATATGGCGTGGTCCCTTGATTTACCTTACTTTAAAATAAAAATTTATAACTGTTTTAGTTCTCACACCAGTCCCATTACTTACCTGGAGTTTATTATTTTAACCTAAACTCTGGGTGCCCTTATTTCGACACGGGCAGCTAGTAGTTTTGGTTTTGCAGATTTATATTCACAGGATTCTGATTTACAGCTGGAATGATATCCGGAAAGCTTTGTATCCGTATATCTCTTCTAGTTGTGTATTATATTATTTTCCACTGCTATTTAAATGTAATTTAAATCTCTGATATTTCTGTGTAATATTTATTCATTTATATTCTGTATATTCTTGTAATCTGATGTATTGTTGTAATATACAATGAAATGTTCTTCCGTCTGTGTTCTGATTTGTCTTGTCTTCACATTAATTCATTCTTTCTCTTCTCTTTGGAGACCGGGGAAGTTCGGGTCGCTTCAGTTGGTATCAGAGCCTAGGTTTACAAAGCTCAGAGAACAAGGCACCTTAGAACCATACGAAAGAATTCATCAGATATTGGATTAGTAATATCCAACGAGAATGACTCGTTAGAGATAGGACCAGTAGTATCCTAGAACGAGTGTGAAGAGTATATTTATAAAATGAAACGAATTTTGTTTTGAAAATTTAAAATTAATTATTCGTATTTGATTATTTATTTCATATTGATTACGACAATCCAATATATAATGATTTTGCGTATTCGCCTAGCTAGCGTGTATTCGAAGTTTTGATATATTGGATAGATATAGAGTTACACTCTAGTCGCCCCGGGGTGATTCTGATGATTGATATATCATCATCAGAATTTATATTCGAGTGACGAACGTGTAATATCTATATATTTCCTATTGACTGGTGTGAGAACCAAAATTAGATAGGGCTTATTGTTGTGATTTGGCATCAAAAATCTGATTTCTGACTATGTATCAAAATTAGATGTTTGAAATGCTAATCAACTAATTGATTGATGGTTGTGTTGTTTGATTAATTAAAATGTTGAACCTTTAACCAAATTGAACCAAATATTGAACTGGATTGAAAATTTATCACGTTTGCTTGCATATACATGTACTTACAATGAACAGGTCATAGTAAGGAGGCTAGAGCAGAGAATAAAATTTGTTTGCCTGACAAATAAGTACATGTTTATCATAATTTACTGTTTTGTTTGGGTGATGATGATTTTATGAGCCGATTGGCTAGCCGCTTGGCGTTTTCTTTTTCTTTTTGAGATCAGAAGGTCTGTATGGTAATTTCGGGATTTTCACGTGCTCCTGGTGCAGGGGAGGTTATGGCGAAATTTTTCGAAAATTTAGGGTGTTAGCCAAATTTTTGAAAATTTTGAAAAGTTTTTAAAAACTGAAAAGTTGAAGAACTTAAGCCTTAGTCAAAATAATGGAAGTTGAGTTGAATTGTTAAACAACTTTCGACTTTGTTCCTTTTCGGGGATGAAGAGTTTTAAGTGGGGGAGATTGTAATAACCCGGAAATCTGGGCCAATTTAAAATTTTATTTTGGCAATTTTAGCGAATTTTGATTATTTAAAATGAATTATTTTAAATAGAAACAACAAAAAATTTATTTTGAATAGAATTCGAATGCATATATTTATATAGCTCGATGTTGGATCATAAATAATTATATATAATTATAAAAGGAATTGAAAATGGCGCGGTAGTTCGATAATTCGATTTCAAACTTCAATTGAACATACCGGGTGCAAATTAAACCTGATTTTAACAAAACCAAAATATTAGAATTTATTTGTGAATATCTTTCCAACGAATCCGAAGAATCGAAATTTCATAGCGAGAATTAAAAGATATGTCCAGTTGAAATTTCAGAATAGTCGCTATGGAATTTCGGCCCTTAAAAATAGCCATTTTGCAAACGACCCCGGATTTCGACGAAACCACTTTTGTTGGATCCGGGATGTCAAGTTATTGCTAGATTCCAATTTTCATAATTTTTCGAATCAATATGTGAGCGTGGCAAAGGAAAACGCGTTTGACCAGTTTCAGTTGATTTTAATCGACTGGAAAATGGCCATTTTTCAAACGGTCTCAGAATTCGATGAAATTAGTTTTGTTAGGACTGTATCGTCAATACGAAGCTAGAAAATATTTTTCGGGAATTTTTCGAGTTAGTATGTGACCCCGGTAATTTGAAATGTACTTTCAAATTGAATATATATAGATTTATGTTTTAATTTAAACGGAAACTGATCGAAATGATCGAATCAGCCTACGATACATATCCCATTGTGTTCGGAATGGGGGTAATTAGCTATGGACGATAGTCGGTGGGTTCGATTTCGAGTTGGAAATAAAAAGTTGCTTTTTGGTGTTAGAAATAAAATAAATATATAAAATATTATATAACCTAGGCCCCCCTTCCCCTCTTCTCTCTCTTCTTTCAACAGAAATCAAATTAAAAAAAAAGGCACGTTGTCGCGCAACACCCCAAATCGTCGACGCCGCCGCCGGAGGCCTCCCCAACGTCGTCGCCTCCTCTTCTTCTCCCCCCCCCCCCCCGAACTTCCATGCCTCACTCCTCCTCTTCTTTCCCCCAACCCCCAAAACCTGCGAGCCCAATCCGCCCCGAAACCCTAGCCGCCGCCGCCCCAGCTCCATCGCACGACCTCCCCCTCTTCCTCCCCTCGACACCTTCAACCCCACTACGGAAGACCTCCCCTCTCCAAAACTTCTGATTGTAAGTTTTATCTTATTTTATTTATTACTTTTATTAAAATAGAATCAGACATTTTTGTACGCTAAAAGAATCGATTTTTCTTGTATGAACACCAGCAAAAAGAATGGATTTTTCTTATATGTTTCACAATGTAAATATTGGCTTTTTACATGAATGATTTTATATAAAAATAAGATCTTTAAAATGAAAGTGATTTGAAAATATATATTTATTTGAAATGGAAAAAAATAGAATTTCTAGCAAAATAAAGAAGGTGATATTTTCATAAATAGAAAAGTCGAGATTTTTAAATATGAAAATGTCATATTTTTATAAGAAGTATATAATAGGGCGATAATAAAAATATGATTTTTATGTAGGGCGATAATAAAAATATGATTTTTATATAATGGCGATAATAAAAATATGATTTTTATATAGGGCGATAATAAAAATATGATTTTTATATAGTGGCGATAATAAAAATATGATTTTTATAATGTGGCGATAATAAAAAATATGATTTTTATATATTAAATAGTGAAGTAAAAATCCGATTTTTATATATTGAATAGCGAAGTAAAAATTCGATTTTTATATATTGAATAGCGAAGTAAAAATTCGATTTTTATATATTGAATAGCGAAGTAAAAATTCGATTTTTATATATTGAATAGCGAAGTAAAAATTCGATTTTTATATATTGAATAGCGAAGTAAAAATTCGATTTTTATATATTGAATAGCAATGTAAAAATTCGATTTTTACATATGTAGAGAATGCGGGCAAAGAAAGTTACAAGAGACAAGAACGGCGAAGATTTCTACATAAGAACTGTCGTGGCGTTGGATTAGCAATTCTGTGAGAACTCCTCACTTTAAATTTTATTCTCTAGTTATATAAATATTTACTAGGATGCAGACGGTGTTTAGTAGCACCCGGCACCCGTCGTCCACAGACCATGGACGGCTTGTATGCTTGTTTGTTTGGTGTTGACATGTAGTTGATTGTGTGATGTGATATGAAATGAAATAAAATATTTATATAGTTGAAAATATTTTATAGTTAAAAATAGAATTTTTAACGTGTATATGAAATGAAATAAAAATAAATAGATCTGACGATTTGTTTATATACACACATTTGACTGATATGGATTGAGACGATAAATTTTACACATCGCCCAACTACACAAATAAAATCTGTGTTTGATTGTTTGAAACCCCACATGGGTATTGGGATGATACCTGACGTACACTAATCCCGATTGTTTAGTTGTATGTCGATCGATTGATTGACAGACTGTTATAAGTGTTGAATATTTATATTTGATGCTTATACAGTGTAGAATGCACTTTGGATGATGGTTGATTGTTCATCGTTGTTATTGTATACATGTGTTGTAGAAAATCCATATAATGAACATTATATGGTAATTGATTGGGCCTCATTCCATATTTGAAATAGACATATTTGAAATAAACATATTTGAAATAGAAATATTTTAAATATAAATATTTGAAAATAGAAATATATGAAGCCGTGTTGATTAGATTGACGCCATTTTGACGTGAACGATATTTATATCGATTTTATTCATTTTAAAATGAATATCGAAAGTGATTTCAAAATATGATATTTTGAAAGGAATTAAAATTCGAATTAAATTGAATTGAAATGAAATTCGAATTAAACTGAATAGTATGAAATTCGAATTAGATTGAAATCATTTTGAATTGAATTTAAAACGTATTGAAGTTGACCAGAAATGAATTCGAACTGAAATTGAATTGAAAACGAATGGAAGTTAAATTAGAAATTAATTTGAATTAAAATCAATTTGAAATGAATTTAAATCGAATTTATATGGAAAAATTCAATTTTGATTTGAATTTAAAAAGAAGTTGAAATCGTTTTGAAAACGAATTTAAAACGATTTATAAAATACGTTTTAAAAGGAAATCAACGAAATATATATTATATATATAATATAACGGCTTGAATAGAACGCGCCGCGCCGCGGCAGTTCACGAATTTCGACCATTGACTTCGAATGGATATTGCGGGAGATCCGACCGTCGGATTCTCCTAAAACCGGAACCGTTGGGTTCGTATCGAAAATAGCTTTCTAACAAATGTTAGAAATTAGAAATCTAACGGTTGGATTTGGAATTATGTCCAAATCAAATTTGAAAAAGGTCGCTGTTAGTGCAGTTCGATGGCCATTGATGGAAATCGACTATACGAGCCTTGATAAAATTATTAAAAATAGTAATAATTTGTGTAAAATTATAAGAAATGATTTGTGAAGAATCAGGATGAAAAACTCCTTATTTAAAAGGATAAAAATAGTTTTTATCGAAATGAACTAGTTTAGAACTAGAATTATAATTCTATTTATTTTTAAATAAATAAATTGGATTTGAAGTGGTTTTGAAATATAACCATAATTTCCAATAATTGCATTGGGATGGATTTGAATCGAAATTGTCTTCGGAATATTTCGATGTTGGATTTCATGATTATACAGATGTTGTTATGGAAATTTGAAAGATACATATATATCGTTATTTCCAATTCGATATTTGTTGGTCGTAGAATTTGATATTGAATATAAGCCGATATATTTTCTATTCAGAGCCTTGTATTTAATATCAAATGTGATTTGGGTTTGTCGTGAATGGTGTCTTCATTAACACTGTTCTTAAGCCTAGTTGAGAAAAGATTAAATCTTTTTATTTAGATTTAATGAAGTGTACCAATTAAGTAATATTTAATTGGAATTCAATTGGTATTGATTTTTGGGTTTATCGTGAATAGTGTTTTAAATAACAGTTGTTCTTAAACCCGATAGTTAATGGAATGTGATTTTGGGTTTATCGTGAACCGTGTTTTAAATGACACCGATTCTTTAACCCAGTTAAAGATTAGAACTAAGTGGAGTTTTAATGAATCTTTAATTAGATTGGAAAGGTGTTAGAATGGAGTATCACTAGTTTTACTCCAGGCGTTAGTTAAATCTTTAATTAGATTTGAACGTGAAATGGTAATTGAATTTACCGATAACACCGTGGTGTTAGATATGAAGTATGACTAGTTTTACTTCATGGGATGAATAGGTTGGGGTTGGGAAAGAAAATAAATAATTACTTCGGTGTGGTTCGCTAATCCCGACTAGTTTGAATTGATATTCAAAGGAAGATTAAAGAATAAATTTAAAGAATTTATCTTTGATAAAATTAATGGGAACCTTTCCCAAAATATAAGAATATTTGAATAAAAGAATTTCTGAATTGGAATGAGGCTCATGTTGTGTTCGTGTAACACGTGTTTATTGTATATATATATATATATATATATATATATATATATATATATATATATATATACGCGAGTTGTTCAGAAAGACCGGGTTTATCCCATTTTGAATAACTGATTCGACGTGGTGTCGAAGATGAAGACGGTGGTTGAAGACCGGAGGTCTTCACGTCGTTTGGGTAATTACTGATGATCTTGATTGGGTTGTACACCCAAGAAGATGGAAACAGTTGGTGATCGTCCAGACGTACTTGGAGAACGATGGATATGCGGGGTATTAGGTGCCTCCGGTTTCGTTCAGACCCAGAACGGACTTGTAAATGGACTGTGTGTCTGACATTGGATTTTAGTCTGTGTGATCGATTTCTATTAAATATATATCTGTTTGCCGGCAGAGAATTTATTCTCTTGCTTAACGCCCTTATCTGAGACGTACGAGCTCAGGGGTTATATATTGATGGATATCAAACGCATGGAGTGAATTGCATGTGTGGCATGCCTAAGTGGCAAATGATCAAGGCTTCTGCTGAAAAGCAAAGTCTTGTGGTTGATGATCAAAGCACGGCCTGTGTGGCGTAGCTTTGTGTAACGTTGATTCGCGAGCTTCACATCCGGTATGAACCAAAAACGGGAGAAGGACCTCAGGGAGGGCATGCGTTTCTTTCTAGTTAGAAGTGGCGTCAGTGGTTTTACACGCCCTGACGAGTTTGACTTACGTGGTTGTTGCTGTTGCGAGGCGCCTTGGTTTGATCGAACGATCCGGGTCCGATGGAGTCATTCGTTGGCTCATTTACGCCCCATAGGGCGGAGAGACGTATTGTTCGGGCATAATAATCCACATCAGTGGACCGGCCCTGACGATCCAAGGCTTTTCTGCGTGCTTGCCTGAGACTCAGACTAGATAGCCTCGAATCGGTTGAGGACTATCTTTTGCCTCGGTTCATAGATGGAAATCCAATTTCCCAATACGTGACATTTGCGGTTTTATTTGTAGAGCCTAGTATGGCGACATAGTGGGATGGTGCGCTTATGCCGTCTATGATTGATACTTATGATTTGAAGTTGTTTTATACACTATGCACTTATTATAGTATCAAATGATTTGTCTTAAACGTATCAAGCATTCTTGGCTATTATAAGGTAAAAACCCTATCCTCCGGCTTGCGTTGCATTGTGTGATGGGAACTGGGTCTTATAATAGCTTCATTGTCCTTTATTTAGGATCGCGCTGTTGTTATATGCACTGGTGTTCTTGGGAGAATACCCGTTCCGTGTTATACGGCATGGTCCCTTGATTTTCCTAACTTTAAAATAAAGATTTATAACTGTTTTAGTTCTCACACCAGTCCTATGACTGACCTGGAGTTTATTATTTTAACCTAAACTCTGGGTGCCCTTATTTCGACACGGGCAGCTAGTAGTTTTGGTTTTGCAGATTTATATTCACAGGATCCTGGTTTACAGCTGGAATGATATCCGGAAAGCTTTGTATCCGTATATCTCTTCTAGTTGTGTATTGTATTATTTTCCACTGCTATTTAAATGTAATTTAAATCTCTGATATTTCTGTGTAATATTTATTCATTTATATTCTGTATATTCTTGCAATCTGATGTAATGTTGTAATATACAATGAAATGTTCTTCCATTTGCGTTCTGATTTGTCTTGTCTTCACAGTAATTCGTTCTTTCTCTTCTCTTCGGAGACCGGGGATGTTCGGGTCGCTTCAGCCGCCCACCCCTTAAAACAATGGCCAGAAACATCCAATTTTCAAACATCAATTTCTATCAATCCATTCAGTGAAAATCAACAAATAATATACCGAATGGAAGAGATTTTTGAGGGCTTTAATCTCATACGGTGATGATGATCTCTAGAGCTTTGTGGTGCTCGATTTTTGGGCGTGAATTGGCCGGTTTTGGACTGGGTTTGTGGGCCATAGGGGGGCGCGAGTGGGGGCCCAAGGCAGGCGAAGGGGGAGGAGGACCGAGGCTACGACGTGGTGGTATTCGATCGGTGGTCAGTGGCTCAGATTTGCGTGCGCAGGGGGGTTGGCGATGGATTTTGGGTGCGGCCGATACAGCGTGAGGAAGAAGGAGGAGTAATATTATATTATTATTTATTTATTTATTTATTTAATATTTAAATTCTCCAATGTTTAAAATTGAATATCTTTTTACTACGATATCAGAATTCAACGAAACGACTTGCGTTGGACCCGTCTTTCCGAGATCTTCACGATGGCGCAGACCAGAGTTGAATCCGAGACAGTTGAATTTTCAGCCATATCATGGTGATAATTCTAAATTTATTATTTAATTAATTATAAATTATTTTTATTGCGTTAGAAATAATTGTATAATGATGTAAATTTAGATCTGAAATGTTCTGTGATTGATGAATTGTTGATTGTTGCTTGTGTGATGTTTTGTGGTTCATGTTATGCTAGATCCGCATTGAAACCTCATATATGGTTGGATTTTATTTGCGACTAGAAAAATAAATCTAAATTTAGATTTAAATCATATTTTATTCAGATATAGTTATTCTAATTTATTTTAAAATATTATTTTTATTATTCTGAGATGAACAATAGAATTTGATCGACAAATAAAAACTTATTTTTATTTGTTTATATTACATTAGAAGTTGAAAGACAAATAAAAACTTTATTTTTGTTTATTTGTTTACTTTGCAACAGAAAATGAACAACAAATAAAACCTTATTTTTATTTGTTTGCTTTGCAATAAGATTTGAACGACAAATGAAATATTATTTTGATTTGTTTATTTACAATAGAATATGAACAACGAATATAATATATTTTCAATTGTTTCATTACAACATAATTGGGCTGACTAAAAAAATCCTATTTTATTGGTTTACATTTAGGACACGGTTTATGAATTACAGTAAAAAAAATCTTTTTACTGTCACCTTAAACATAGGATATTAAAGAATTAGAATCGTTATAAAATATTAAATTTATTGTTCATATTAAAAACATGTTTATATAACAAAACTTTATTTACATTGTATTGGTAAATTAAAAGTAATATGTAAAAAAAAAACACATAAGTGTTTACATTTTATTTGAGAAAAAGAACCATTCTTTTATTTGTGTTTTTCAACATAAATATATACATAGAAATGAATTATTATTTTTATTTGTGTTTTGAACACAAATATAACTCAGCAAAAGAAGAATTTTTTTTATTTGTGTTTACCAACACAAATGAAACTTAGAATATGAATTATCTATTTATTTGCATTTTACAATGCAACTATTACATAGAAAATAAGATCACGAATGAATTATCTTTATATTTGTGTTCTTAACATAAACATAGAACACGAATCATTTTTTTTCATTTGTATTCATAACACAAGCATAAACATAAGAAAAATAAATGTCTTTATATTTGTGTTCTTAACACAGATCCACATAGAATAATGAATGTCATTTTAATTTTTGTCCCTTAACACAAATATTAACATTGAAATTGAATTGCTTCTTTTATTTGTGTACTCAACACAAATATATACTTAGAATCTATTGCACAAATAAAATCCACTTTCATTTGTCACTTCAAACTTAGAATTTGTTGCACAAATAAAATTCACTTTTTATTTGTCATTTGAAACTCAAAATTTATTAGATGAATAAAATCTACCTTTTATTTGTCATTTAAAATTAGTATTTATTATACAAATAAAATTCACTTTTATTTGACATTAGAATACATAGAAAAATATTTACATACAAAATATTCTTTTATATGTTATTAGAATGTATAGAGAAGTATAAACAAATAAAAGGATTCTTTTAATTGTTATTTGAACACATAGAAAAGTGAAAACAATGAAATACCCTTTTTATGTTATTCTAGAATTGAAATTTTGAGTGCAATCTTTTATTTGCATTCACTAATGCAAACATACATTGAAAATAAAATTTACCCTTTTATTTGCATTCACCAATACAAATATATGTTGAAACCAAAAATTATTCTTTTATTTACATTCACAAATGTAAAAATACATTGAAAATGAAATTAGTTCTTTTATTTGCACTCATCAAAGCAAATATATTTTGAATGGAAAAATTGTTCTTTTATTTGGAATCACTAATAAAAAATACACATTTAAATAAATTTGTTTCTTTATTTACATTCATTAACGTAAATACACATTGGGAATGGGTTCCTTTTTACATTCACTCAAATATACTTTTAAATAAAAAGTGATATTTGTTAATTGCTTTCCTTGTTGCAAATAAAACATTAAATAAAAGTTTCATTTTTGTTTGCAATCCTACATGCAAACCAAACATCAAAATGAAAGTTACATTTTTGACTTATAATTTTGGTATGAATAAAATATTGATAGAAAGAATATTTTTTTTAGAAAATGCACTTTTATTGTAATTCTATATGAAATGAAAAGAGCAAATTTATCAAATATCTTATATGTAATAAAATGAGTTCTTTTTGTCACTTCAAAAAGAATGAATTAAAAATGTTTATTTAAGCTTTTGAAAAGAATGGATAACTAAACATTCACATTTTTATCACTAAAGTAAAATAGACAAAAACACTCATTTTGTCTAAATTAAAAGAATGAAACAATATATAGCACTGAAATATTATATTAGAATTGAAATACAATTTAATCACTATCGTAAATTTATATTAGTTAAAACCAATTACTCATTTTTGTTAATTTACATTATTTATAAAGAACTATTCATTTTAGTCAATTTATACTAGTTAAAACAAATATTCACTTTTGTCAATTCATACTAGTTAAGACCAATTATTTACTTATGTCAATTTACATTTGTTGAAACCAATTATTTGTTTGTCATGGCTATATATTGTGTATTACACTTCCATTAACAGGTTACCCAACTTGTTTATGTGATTGGGACGATTATTTTCACACATCGCCCAAGTGCACAAATTAGTTTATTATTTGTTTATTGGTTGAAACCCCACACGGGTGTTGGGATGAAAATTTACATACATCAATCCCAATATTTAGTCGTATGTTGATCGTTAGATCGACAGGCTGCGATGAGCGTTATTATTTAATTTTAACGCTAACACAGTGAAAATTACACTTTGGATGTAGATGGATGATTTGATGATTATACTGTTATTATCATATATATGATGTGTGTGAAATCCATATAATCCAAATTATATGGTAAATGTTTGAGTCGCATTTCAATTCAATTGTTCTTTTAAATAAGAGTATTTTTACATTAGAAATCCTTTTTTAAAAGTATATATATATTTTCATAAAATATATTTTTAATCAAGTATATGTTAAAACAAAGAATATTTGTAAAAGATAAATAATTTGTAATATAACGAATACTTCTCGTTAGAATCTTTTATGTAAAGAATATTCTTTTGTTAAGATTATTTTTAAAAATGTTTTCTAAAGATTACTAGCATTTGCAATTATATTTTGTGATATGAAATAAATTGAGATATGAAGTGGATTTATCGTGGACGATGTTTTAAACGACATTTGTCCTTTAATCCAATTTACATTGAAATTATTATTTGGAATTTTTGAATCTATTTTATAGATTTAAACAGGCATTTTCTAAAAATCAAGTTTTCCAATTTAATATATTAAATTGGAATTAAGTGGAAATTCGATTGGTAATAATCGAAATGGGCTTCTGTAAAAGAAGACCGATATTATATATGGAATTTAAGAGGCTTTGCCGTTATTCCATTTATATTATTAGTCTGATATAGAAATCTATATCGATTATGTATTGATTTGATTTCTTTGGAATTCCATATTTTGGAAATTGATTTATAGATTTTGTTTCCAGAGATTATCTTTGATAAAATTAATGAGAATCTTTTAAATTGAATATCTTATTAAAAGAATACTCGGAGTTGGAATGTAGCGTAATGTATGATTTTCCAATATTTTCTTTTTAATCACAAAATACGCGAGTTATTCAGAAAGACCGGGTTTAACCCATTCCGAATAATCATCACGACGATCAAGAGTCGAAGATGAAGACGGTGATTGAAGACCGAAGGTTTTCACATCGTTGGGATGATGATGACTGGTATCTTGAATTGTGATTGGCCTTCCAGGGCAAGGTATTCAGTAATGATCGTCTAAGCGCATTTGGAGATCGACAGACACATTGTTTTGCTCAGACCCAGAGCGGACTTGTAAATGGATTGCGTGTCTGACATTGTATTCATTTCTACTGTATTTGTTGAATGCTACTGATTATATATTTCTGTTTGATGGCGAAGAATTTATTCTTTACTTCTCACCTTTCTCTAAGACGTATGAGCATAGAGGTTATATATATATTGGTAGATGATCAATAATATGGTAGGGTCTGACAATGTGACGTGCTAAGATGCAAATGATCAAGGCTTTGTTAAAAAGCAGGCCTTGTGGTTTATGATCAA
This sequence comes from Allium sativum, assembly GCA_030737875.1. Lineage (NCBI taxonomy): Eukaryota > Viridiplantae > Streptophyta > Magnoliopsida > Asparagales > Amaryllidaceae > Allium > Allium sativum. The sequence goes on along the minus strand of CM060916.1, from coordinate 220,571,522 downwards.
AGCATAGTCTATTTAGGCATAGCTTTGTGTTTATCGTGACTTCGCGAGCCTCACACACCGGTTGAGTCTAAAACGGGAGAAGGGAACGCAGTGAGTGCACACGTGTAACGACCCGGAAAATCTGAACCAATTTAAAAATTTTAAATTGGCTAAAATAGTGGATTTTAAATATTTGAAATAAATATTTTAAATAATAAAGATAAAAACCGAGTTTGAATCGACAATTGGAAACGAATATAGTTAATTCTAATTATAAACAAGGCCTGAAATGGCGTGGCAGTTTCAAATTTTCAGTTCAAACTTTGACTGACTGTACCGGGTGCAAAACAAAACGGATTTGAGTGAAACCAAAAATATTTAAATTTGTTAGTAAATACCTTTCTAATGAATCTGAAAAACCGAAGTTTCATAGCGGGAAGCAAAAGTTATGGCCACATGAATTTTCAGAAAGGTCGCTATAGAAATTATATAGCCCGTGAAAAGGGCCATTTTGCAAATGACCTCGGAATTCGACGAAACCACTTTTGTAACAACCCGAATTTTTAGCAACGTGTTAAGACAAGAATCAAGGCAGAATTAAATTATAAAATCTGAATCAGGATAAACGGGTTGCGCCATTGCGTTCGTCTCGGAAAAATACGCGAAATAGAGTCCGAAATTTCGTAAATCGGGGTCCGTATGAAGAAGATATGGACGAACGAAGTTAGGCAGAAAAACCGAAAACAAGCCAGAATGCACTGGCGCACTTGTGAAGTGCGCCAGCACAAAAATACACTGGCGCACTTGGGAAGTGCGCCCGTGTCGAGCCAGAAACCTGCACAGCCTTCTGGCTTGACCCTGGCTGGCCTGGTGCACCTGTTTTGGCCCTTGGTCTTGTTTTGGAGGCTTGTGACGATTTTTGAGGGCTGGGATCTATCCTAGGGTTAATCTAACGGCCTAAACTACCCCTAATCTCTATAAAAAGACCCCTAACCTAGCCTAAACCCTCATTAATTGATCCTACAACTAAACTATGCCAAAATTTCTAGTGATCATGGCCTCCACTCAAAACCCTAGCCTCCATCCTCTTGCCAAAATGCTATCTTCATTTCTATGAGAGGTTTCATGATCATGAGAGTATTAGATAGTCCCTATGTTAGTATGAGAGCTTCTCAAGTTGATTTCAAGGCAAAAGTTTTGGTCTTTGTTCATAAAGATGGTGTATTTGTTGATTTGGAGCATCCATCTTTGGGTTTTTGGATGATGGCATGCATAAGCTTCATCACAAGCTTTAGTTTAATCGATTTAGGCCTTCATAGCAATGTAAGCCCTTTCTCCTTTGATACTCGATGAAATCTGGATCCGTAAATTTCTAAAAATCAGAAATGATGTTTCAGATAACTTTCATGTAGATCATTTAAGCTGAAATGAAAGGATGGGGAGACTTTGATTTTTGAATAAAGTGGGGACAAGGATTTCATTTACAGTAAACACAATAGGGAGAGGAGGAAAAGAACGGGAGGAAGCTGCTCTGAGAAATAAAGGATGCAGCCTTTCCTATTTGGTATTTAATGATTTTTAAACTAGCTTGGTACTTAATTTAAAGACGCATGGCACGTCCAACACATGTATGAGGACACATATGCCTTTATCTAAGTTTATATGATATTCCATCCATGAGTATGTGCACAGTTGAAATGTCTGTTTAATGGCTGTGTTTATTTGAATGAACTCATTCTAGTGCATATGGTTGGCTTATTTGGATGATGATGATTGCATGAAATCACACACGCTATAGTTGTGGATGTAAACAGATGGTAGACTTAAATCCTCCTTCCGTCTGAATAAAGATTCTTGGAAATCTAGTTTAAATTTTAAGAACTATTTTGGGAATTAGAATATATGAGATGAAAGGGATTTTGAAATAATTCCAACCGCTTATATAGAATTGGGTTTGAAATTGGATCGGAAATGATTTAAATCATGGTTGTACGGCTATTGGAACAAGTCTGGTTAAAGCATTATTTTATATTAAGTTCAATTTAATTCAAAATGAGATTTGGAAATTAGAACATGGTTTTGAAATTCAATATATGCACAGAGAGGATCGTGTCTAGGCTTCGGTTTGGAAAATACAGTTTTCTGCTCTCTCTGGACGTCCCTATCTGATCTGACAGACGAAAACCGTTGATCTACCTCATGATTTGTAGTTGGTGTCTGTGTATGGATGGAAAAGCCGTGTTACATTTCGTTTGTATTCCGATTGATCTTTCATGCCAGGAATCATCAAGTTGGAAACACAAATCTCTAATACAAGCCATATATTTATATTGCATTCATATGTATGATTGTTGATGAAAACTACGTCGGTGGTACCACTTATGAACTTGAGGAACAGGGTATGTTCGGTGGTCCGTGTTTGGACGAAAACCGTTGATCTATCTCACGAATTATAGTTGGTGTCCGTGTCTAGATGAAAAAGCCGTGTTACATTTCGTTTGTGTTCCGTGTCTGGATGAAAAAGGTACACCTGAAACGAGGTTATAAGTGGCACAAGGTCTGAATATATTTGAGAATTTTTGTATTTTGTCCCGTTCAAACCCAGAATGGACTTGTATGGATTGTGTGTCTGATATTGTAATTGAAAGCATAACATTGATTTCCGTTGATATGTATCTGGTTGTGAAGTATGAGCTCGAATGGTTATGTAATGTTGGAAATCAGTGATCATGTTGTGAATGGACCATGTGACATACTTAAAGATATAAAATGAGCTTATACGGCCAAGGCATTGCTATTTAAGCATAGCTTTGCATACGAAGTGACATCGATAAACCTCATCCCCCAGATGATGAGAAACTGGCGGTTAGGTTGCATACATATATATGATTGTTGATGAAAGCTGCATCGGTGGTACCACTTATGATCTTGAGGAATAGGGTATGTTCGGGGGTTCGTGTCTGGATGTAAACCGTTGATCTACCTCGCGATTTGTAGTTGGTGTCCATGTTATGGGTACATACATATATTGCACGAAATAGAAGAACTTTTATTGCATTATACACTATTACATCAGAGTTACATAGAATATCAGAGCTACAACATATATACAGCGGAAGAAAAGATATAAATATACTCTCAGTGGAAGAACAAAGTGATACAATGGAAGCTTCAAACTCTAGCGTGGACTCAGACTCGGAAAGCACTTTGAACCTCGCTCCAATGAATCTTAACAACAAAACTAAACTAATAGCTACCGGTGTGAAAAATTAATGGGCACCCAGAGTTTAGGAAGGAATAATAAACTCCAGGTCAGTCATGGGACTGGCGTGAGAACATAAAACAATTGCTTTAAGATTTATTTTAAAGTTGAGATATTCACCAGACCATGCCGCTAACGCGGAACGGGTTTACTGCATGCGCCCATTTGGTGTGCGCTTGCATTGTGTTATGTGGGACGACCTTATGATAGCTTCATTTTTTTAAAAGTCCGTGCGAATTTATATGCACGGGTATTCACATGGAGTAAACACGTTCTGCATTAGCGGCGTGGTCCGGTGAATTTCCCAACTTTAAAATAAATCCTAAAAACAACAGTTTTATGTTCTCACACCAGTCACATGACTGGCCTGGAGTTTATTGTTCCTTCCTAAATGGAACAAAATACTAAAATCTCCTAATATACTCAGACGTCATGCCACTTATAACCTCACATCAGGTGTACAGCCCGATTTGAGACATCAGCAATCAATCTGGTTACACCCAAAGATTCATGGTCTTCGTTTACCATTTCCAAGTCCTCGATTTGCTTCATAGTGTCGTATTATTACTTGGAATGGTTTTCGGACTTAAATCCAATTCCTATCTTTCCACGTAATAAGCGTACTTAAAACAATAGCTATGGATTACACGGTTTTCCAATCCAAATCTCCTTCCCATTCATTATTCATTCATTCAAGGTTGGTTCATTTCAAAAATCCTTTAATCCCGTTAACATCTTAATTTCTTTACAAACCTGATATTCATTTACCAACCTTAAATTTTAGAACATAATCTCTTTATGTTGGTTAATATTTTCATAATTCTTTAAATCCTTCTGAAACATTTCACAAAACGTTTTTTTCGGTTTTGGATCATAGTTCATGCCTTATAAACTTCAAATTCAAAACATGTCCAACAAAATGTAGAAGCATCTCTTAAGGAATTATAAAATAATTATAAATTGGAAATCATTCAAACTAATATCTTCTGATTCAAATCATTTAAAATATGATTTAACAAAAAATTTCCGAATTTCCAATAACTTATAATTCATTTTACCAATTTCTTATTACGGTCGCCAAATGGTAAATGTAGCGGCCCTCTTCAAATTGTAACTTGAAACCATATGTCGGAATTTGAAATTCTTTCTATAGAGTTATTTTTCATAGAAAACTAACTTTCTTTTTCATGTAAATCCGATTTAAAATATCCGAGTTATGGTCTTTGAAATGAAATCGATATTAATGAGCTATCGTAGCGCGTCGTGTTCAGTTCAAATCATATAACGATTTAATATAATTTGGCACAGTTCTTCACAAAATAAACTTAACTTTCCGTAACTTTGACAGTTAAAACCATATTTCGAATAATATTTCAATATTTACATTCAAGTTCCAAAATCGCTTTACTTAAAAATCATCATCCCAAATTTCAAATATTCATTTCGAATTAAATCAAAACTTAAAATAATATTTTTCAAATCTTTTTATAAACAATATTCTATCTTTCCATTTAGTCTAACAATTTTATTTCAAACTATCATTTAAAAATTTGAAACTTTATTTCAAATAAAATCGAATAATATTCCCTTAAGAGCTCATTCAATTTCAGTTGTAAGAATAAAACTCATCATACATAATTCAAAATCCCTTTTCCCTAAAATTCCAAAATTAGTTCTTCTCAAAATTGTTATTTAATCATTACGGATTTCCTTACATATTGTAACACCCCTAAGTCCCACGTCGTGGAAGCCTATGTGAAGTGGGTACTTATATAGTAGAGCCCATCTCTTACTAACGCGAACGGAGGTGCGGGCTAAGTTGGGGACAATATCTTGCGCGAACGGAGGTGCGGGCTGTTACAGTGGTACCAGAGCCAATACCCAGTCGGAATTGTGGCTTCTATGTGGACCACAATGCCTGGGTGAGGTGTTTGTGAGCCAACGAGGACGTTGGGCTCTGTAGGAGGGTAGAATGTAACACCCCTAAGTCCCACACCGTGGAAGCCTGTGTGAAGTGGGTACTTATATAGTAGAGCCCATCTCTTACTAACGCCGAGGCCTTTTGAGGAAAAAACCCCACACCTATACGGTGGCTAAGTTGGGGACAATATCTTGCGCGAACGGAGGTGCAGGTTGTTACACATATTTGATAAAATTGAAAGTTAAATTTACAATTGTTAATTTTATCAATAAAATCATTATTTCCATGCTGAGGAGATTCAAATTGGTTTTCTGCGCAATCACACAATTACGGTGCGTGTGATACGACCAAAACAAACAATAAACAGCTATATGAACACGACTCTATACATGGTAAACAAAACAATCAATAACAAATTTTATTGTGTGCAAAGCGTTACAGTCGATAACGCTTAGTGTCCAGTGTGTCCTAACAACATAAACATCCATTCAAAACATCATATACAACAGTCAACATTCAGAAGCCAATACTTAACAATAACTAACCATAATAATCAGTTAATTATAATTAACCCTTAAAATAAATTTAAATTAAATGTTCTCACCTAATGCGCTCCAAACTTCACCTCAAGACTCGTGTCCACCGCGCACTAGCGTACGAACAATCACCGACCACTTACTAGGAAGTGCTGTAAAATAGCTATTTAAATCAAATAGATTCAAAAATCATTTGAAATTCAAATATTTTCAATCTAATCCCTTTAAAATAAGAAAATAAGATTTACCACAAATTTTCTCCATTTATAAATAATTATAAACCTGCTTATTTCGGCTTTTTGTTATGGTATTCGAATTGCATGCATAATGATCTTTTCCAAATTTGGGTTAAACATATCTTTACAATCATATTTTAGAATTTGAAAATCTCTTTCTTATCCAAAACTCATCGTTAATACAAATCCGATGTTTTCTGTTTTACGTTAAACTGATTCAAACATTCGAGTTATAATTATTGAAATTTAAATCGATATTAACGAACTATCGCTACGCGACGCGTTCGATTTTAAGCTATATAACGATTTAAAATAAACTGTTTGTTTCTTTAAAAGTTATTCTTCATAATTTTAAAACCATATCTCAATTTATTTCTAAATTCAAAATAGTTTCAGATTAAAATTTCAAATTAGACCTCGAATATTTCGTCCGTCGGATCAGATAGGGATGGACAGGGAGAGCAGGAAACTGTATTTTCCAAACCCAAGCCTAGACACCATCCTCTCTATCATGTACATTTTTAGTGTGTATATATATAGTATTTAAAACATATTTAAAATTTGAGCTAAAGGAAGTTAAAAGGACTTATGAATTGTAAATGATTATTTAAAACTCTAGAATGTAGAAAGGCTTGTTTGAAAGGGTATTAAAGAAATTGTATTGATCAAATTTGATTAAAGGGAAATTGTGTGGTTATATGAACATTAACTTATGTAAATAGTTGGATGTTTTGAAAAGCTCAAAGTGGTTGATCATGTTGTAAATCGACAATGTGACATACTTAAGATATGATATGAGCTTGTATGATCAAGGCACTGCTTATTTATGCATGACTTTGTGTATGACATGACACCGACAAACCTCACACCTCGGATTGATGAGAAACTAGCAGTTAGGTTGCATACTATATGTATGATTGATGATGAAAGCTGCGGTGGTGGTACCACTTATGAACTTGAGGAATAGGTTATGTTCGTTGGTCCATGTCTATACAAAATCCGTTGATCAACCTCGCGATTTGTAGTTGGTGCCCGTGTCTAAATGGAAAAGCCGTGTTACAATTAGTTTGTATTCCGAAATCCATTCAAGTTATAATCATTGGGAAGTTAAAATCGATGTTAATGAACTGTCGCTACGCGACATGTTCGCTTTGAGTTATATAACAAATTTAATATAAATTGTTCAATCCAAATTCAAACTTAATTCAAAATAACTTACAATTGGTTGGAATTATTTCATAGCCCTTTTATCTCGTGCATTCTGATTTCCAAAACAGTTTTAAAAATTATTACCTATCTTAAGTATGCATCTATCCCTGAAATATCAAAAAGTTAAAATAACTTGGCCATAGGATAAATAATTATTTACAAACATCAGTTGGTTAAATGATTTTAAATATTTGAATTCTATTCGGTAGAAATTTTATTTAAAGGATATGTGCCAATATTTGATTAATTTTGTTTTCCTTTAAACCTGAAGCTTGAATGTTTCCAATCTCGGTCTTTCCAAGTAATAAGCGTACTTAAAATAATAACTATGGATTACACGGTTTTCCAATCCAAATCTCCTTCCCGTTCATTATTCATTCATTCATTCATTCATTCAAGATTGGTTCATTTCAAAAATCCGTTAATCCCATTAAGATCTTAATTTCTTTACATGTTTTGTTATGATGACGAAATCTAATTTGGATGATGATGATTGCATGAAATTACACATGTTATAGTTGTGGATGTATACGGATGATCGATTTAAATCCTCCTTCTGTAACACCCCGGATTTTAGTTAATACTAAAATTCACTAATTATAGGATAAATAATCTCAGATGTGGGAATTGGGGGTAACGGGCTGCGTCATTGCGTTCGTCTCGGAAAAATACGCGAAATAGAGTCCGAGTTTTCGAAAATCGGAGTCCGTATGGCCCAGTTAAGGCCCAATGAAGTTTGCAGAAAATTCAAAGTTAAAAAACAGATTCAGAAATTTAAATTCAGATTTTAAATTAGAACCAGCGGGGTGTGAAGACCCGTAACTTCCCCGTAAAGGAAAGCGTCGGATAGTTCGAGAACAAACCACAACAGAACGCATATAGAAGAACATTTCATTGTATATAACAACAATGCATCAGATTACAAGAATATACAGAGTATAAAAGAATATTACACAGAAATATCAGAGATTTAAATTACATTTAAATACATAGCAGCGGAAAATAATACAATACACAACTAGAATGAGATATACGGATACAAAGCTTCCCGGATATCGTTCCAGTCGTAAACCAGGATCCTGTGAATATAAATCTGCAAAACCAAAACTACTAGCTGCCCGTGTCAAAATAAGGGCACCCAGAGTTTAGGTCAAAACAATAAACTCCAGGTCAGTCATGTGACTGGTGTGAGAACTAAAGCAGTTATAAATCTTTATTTTCAAAGCTAGGTAAAACAAGGGACCACGCCGTATAACACGGAACGGGTTTCCTCCCAAGAATACCAGTGCATAAGACAAACAACGCAATGCTAAATAAAGAAAAATGAAGCTGTTATAAGACCCAGGTCCCATCACACAATGCAACGCAGTCGAGGATAGGGTTTTCCCTTATAACAGCCAAAGAATGCTTGATACGTTTAAAACAAATCATTTGATACTATTATAAGTGCATAGAGTATAAAACAACTTCAAATCATAAGTATCAATCATAGGCGGCATGAATGCCCCATACCACTATGTCGCCATATATAGGTTTACAAATAAAACCGCAAATGTCACGTATTTGGAAATTGGGTTTCCATCTATGAACCGAGGCTAGGGGCAAGATCCTCAACCGATTCGAGACGCTCTAGCCCGCCCCTCAGGAACAGCCGCAACTGCCCCTTGGATCGTCAGGGCCGGTCCACACGGAGTGGATTATTATGCCTGAACAATACGTCTCCCCACCCTATGGGGTGTAAGTCTGGTCCGTCAGCCGACCAGAATGCATTCGGCCGAAACCGATATAACCGAGGCGCCTCGCAACAGCAACAACAACATAAGTCAAACTCGTCAGGGCGTGTAAAACCACTGACGCCACTTCTAACTAGAAAGAAACGCATGCCCTCCCTGAGGTCCGTCTCCCGTTTTTGATTCATACCGGGTGTGAAACTCGCGAATCAAACGTTACACAAAGCTACGCCACAAAGGTCGTGCTTTGATCATCAACCACAAGACTTTGCTTTTCAACAGAAGCCTTGATCATTTGCATCTTAGCATGCCACACAGGCAAGCCATCCTATGCAACCGATATCAGTCACACAGAATGAAATCCGATGTCAGACACACAGTCCATTTACAAGTCCGTTCTGGGTCTGAACGAAACCGGAGGCACCTAGTACCCCGCATATCCATCGATCTCCAAGTACGTCTGGACGATCACTAACTGTTTCCATCTTCTTGGGTGTACAGCCCAATCAAGATCATCAGTTATCACCCAAACGACGTGAAGACCTCCGGTCTTCGACCATCGTCTTCGTCTTCGACTTATCGTCGTATCAGTTACTCAGAATGGGATAAACCCGGTCTTTCCGAATAACTCGCGTATATTTTAAATAAGTGTTACACAAACACAACATACGCCTCATTCCAATTCATTAGTCACTAACCGTAAATTAATCAAGAGAATAATTCCCCAAATATTAACCCCGAAGGCCGAAACCAACATCAGATCAATATCCAGAAAACCATTCTGCTTGGCTAACCGCCAGTTAGTTTCTAAATTTCACATTCAAATCTAATTACAGATTTATCTATCGCCTGGAGCAAAACTGGTGATACTCCATTCTCGATCTTTTCAATCTAATTAAAGATTCATTAAAACTCCACTTAGTTTTAATCATTATCTGGGTTAAAGAATCAGTGTCATTTAAAACACGATTCACGATAAACCCAAAATCACATTCCATTAATTATCGGGTTAAAGAACAAGTGTTATTTAAAACACTGTTCACGATAAACCCAAAAATCAATACCAATTCAATTCCAATTAAATATCATTTAATTGGTACACTTCATTAAATCTAAATAAAAAGATTTAATCTTTTCTCAACTGGGTTCAAGAACAGTGTTAGTGAAGACACCATTCACGACAAACCCAAATCACATTCGATATTCAATACAAGGCTCTGAATAGAAAATATATCGGCTTATATTCAATATCGAATTCTACGACTAACAAATGTCGTATTGGAAATAACGATACAAATATATATCTTTCAAATTTCCATAACAACACCTGTAATGTCACGAATTCCAACATCGAAATATTCCGAAGACAATTTCGATTCAAATCCACTCCAATGCAATCATTGGAAATTTTGGTTATTTTCAAAACCATTTCAAATTCAATTTATTTATTTAAAAATAAATAGAATTATAATTCTAGTTCAAAACTAGTTCATTTCGATAAAAATCCATTTTTTTATCTTTTCAAATATGGAGATTTTCACCCCAAACTTTCACAAATCATTTCTTATGATTTTACACAAATTATTACTATTTTTAATAATTTTATCAAGGCCCGTACAGTCGATTTCCAACAATGGCCATCGAACTGCACTTACAACGACCTTTTTCGAATTTGATTTGGACGTATCTCCAAATCCAACCGTTAGATTTCAAATTTCTAACATTAATTAGAAAGCTCTTTTCGATACGAACCCAACGGTTCCGGTTTTAGGAGAATCCGACGGTCGGATCTCCTGTAATGTCCGTTTGAAATAAATGGTCGAAATTCGCGAACTGCCGCGGCGCGGCGCGTTCTATTCAGGCCATTATATTATATATAATATATATAATATATATTTCGTCGATTTCTATTTAAAACGAATTATATAAATAGTTTTGAATTCGTTTCAAAAACATTTTCAACTTCCATTTCAATTCAAATCAAAATTGAATTCTTCTCTATAAATTCGTTTTAAAATTCATTTCTATTCAATTCGAATTTCAATTCAATTTGAATTCATTTCAATTCGCTTTCTATTCCATTTGAATTCGTTTTCAATTCAATTCATTTCGAAATCGTTTTCAATTCATTTCATTTCGAAATCGTTTTCAATTCAATTCATTTCGAAATCGTTTTCAATTCATTTCATTTCGAAATCGTTTTCAATTTATTTTGAATTCGTTTTCAATTCAATTCATTTCGAAATCGTTTTCAATTCAATTCATTTCGAAATCGTTTTCAATTCATTTCATTTCGAAATCGTTTTCAATTCAATTCATTTCGAAATCGTTTTCAATTCATTTCATTTCGAAATCGTTTTCAATTCGATATAAATATCGTTCACGTCAAAATGGCGTCCATACACGGCTTCATAAATTTCTATTTTCAAATATTCTATTTCAAATATTTCTTTTTCAAAATAGTTGTTATTATCAAAATATTTCGTTCAACACATGACCAATCTCAATGAATGAGTACTGTCAACACATGAACTTTTATTTTATAATATTCTTTATTTTTCAAATTGGAATGAGGCCCAATCAATTACCATATAAAGTTAATTATATGGATTTTCATACAACACATGTATATCATAGCATTGAAAAATAATCAACCATCAACCAAAGTGCACTACACTGCATAAGCATCAAATACAGATATTCAACGCTTATAACAGCCTGTCAATCAATCGATCGACATATTTAATCAATCAGGATGAGTGAACTGCATATTTCATCCTAACACCCGTGTGGGGTTTCAAACAATCAAACACAGATTTTATTTGTGCAGTTGGGCGATGTGTGAAATTTATCGACCCAATCAATATCATTCAAATAAGTGTACATAAACAAACCATCTGGTTTGTAAATGAATATTTATTTATTCACTTCACTATTTTCATATTCACGTTAAAAATTATATTTTTAACGATAAAACATTTTATTTCAACCTATGAATTTCTATTCAATTCATTTATTCAATAAAATGATATTTTTATTTTTCTAACATGTTTTAGAAAATTTCGGCGGCATAACGGCACGATACTAGAAACGGGACAAGGCCTAGCCTTATCCCCGGTCTAGTGAAGGCCCACGCCATTCACACATCAATCAAATCAATTCGTTATGCAAACCGCAAACTTTGGAGTAAGGATCTAACCTAGCCTTACTCCTTCGCCTTATAACGGCGCACGTCTAATCCTAACCAATTTATCGATTCGATTTTTCACACCACAAACCACATTCAAACAATATCGCAATCAATCACCAAACTGTCAAACAAACAAGTCCATGGTCTGTGGACGATTGTGTCGGGTGCTACTAAGCACCGTCTGCATCCTAGTATATATATATAACTAGAAAATAAATAGAAAGGTGAGAAATTCTCACGGATTAGCTATCCTAGCTCCACGGCACTTCATTGATAGAAATCTTCATCGCTATCGCATCTTCGTCATCTTCGCTGCCCGTAGCCACTACATATGTAAAAATCGAATTTTTACTATGCTATTCAATATATAAAATCGAATTTTGACTTCGCTATTCAATATATAAAAATCGAATTTTTTTTCTTTTGCAAGTTCAAATCTTTTTCTACTAAAAGATTAAACTTTTTTTCCTATTTTAAAGTTCAAAATAAAATCAGTTTTTCGCTTTCATAAAAATGCAGTTTTTTCATAACTTAAAAAATAAAAATACAGTTTTTGCCTTATTTAAAAATTCAGTTTAAAAATCATTTAAAAATCAGTTTTCTAATCTAAAATAAAATTCAGTCTTAAACCTAAAATAAAATTCAGTTTTAAACCTACCTAAAATCAGAATTTTAAAAACATAAAAATCGGTTTTTAATATTAACAAAATCAGTTTTATAAATTAAGTAAAAATCAGTTTTATAAATAAAGTAAAAACTTACAGTTCGAAAGGGGGGGGTTCACCACCATCGGAGAGGCTTCGGGTGGCTCTGGGTCGGCGGCAGGAGGAGGCGGAGGGTTGGGGCGGCCTTCAGTTCGTCGGCGGTCATCACTGTGGGGGGGGAAAGCTCTGGCGTTTTCGTCTTCGATTCGAAGGGAGGAAGGAGATGAGCTAGAGGGGAGAGGAAGGCGCGACTTTAGGGGGGAGCGGCGGTCCATCGTCGGCGTCAGCAAGGGGGAGGAAGAGGCGTCGCGATCTGAAACTGGAAGGGGTTTTTTTTTTTTTTTTTTTTTTTATATTTTGACCGTGGTTTGACTTGTGAGGAAAGAGAGAGCTCAAGGGGGTTATATAATATTTTAATTATTTAAATAATTAATTTCTCCATAAAGTAACTTTAAATTTCGATCTCCGAACGAGGCCCAATGACTGTCGTCCCTAGCTAATTACCCCCATTCCGAATACAATGGGATATGTTTCATAAGCCAGTTCGGCTGTTACGCTCAGTTTTCGCTGAAATTAATGTATAAATCTATATATTCAATTTTAAACGTACATTTCAATTTACCGGGGTCACATACTAACTTTAAAAATTCTAGAAAAATATTTTCTAGCTTCGTATTGACGATACGGTCCTAACAAAACTAGTTTCGTCGAAATCTGAGACCGTTAGAAAAATGGCCAATTTCCAGTCGATTAAAATCAACTGAAACTGGTCAAACGCGTTTTCCTTTGCCACGCTCACATATTGATTCGAAAAATTATGAAATTTGAAATCTAGCAATAACTTTACATCACGGACCCAACAAAACTGGTTTCGTCGAAATCCGAGGTCGTTTGCAAAATGTCCATTTTTAAGGGCCTGAATTCCATAGCGACTATTCAGAATTTTCAACTGGACATATCTTTTGATTCCCGCTAAGAAATTTTGATCATTCGGGTTCGTTGGAAAGATATTCACTATTAGATTCCATTATTTTTGGTTTCACTAAAATCCGGATTGTTTTGCACCCGGTACATTCAATTGAAGTTTGAAATCGAATTATCGAACTACCGCGCCATTTTCAATTCTATTTATAATTATATATAATTATTTATATTCTAACGACGACGCGTATAATATATACGTTCGAATATATTCAAAATAAATTTCTCGTCGATATTATTTAAAATAATTCATTTTAAATAATCTAAATTCGCTAAAATGGCCAAAATAAAAATTTTAAACTGGCCCAGATTTTACGGGTTGTTACAATCTCCCCCACTTAAAACTTTTCGTCCCCGAAAAGGAACAAAGTCGAAAGTGGTTTGATTATTCAGCTCCACATTTGATCTGGCTTCCATTCTCCAACTCTTTAGTTTCTGAGAATTTTTAAAATTTCAAAAATTTGGCTAACACCCTAAATTTTTGAAAAATTTCGCCATAACCTCCCCTGCACCGGGAGCATCGGGAAATTGCAAATAGCGTTCCCGGTCCTTCAGATCTCAAAAAGAAAAAGAAAAAGCCAAGCGGCTAGCCAATAGGCTCATAAAATCATCATCACCCAAACAAAACAGTAAATTATGTAATAAACATGTACCTATTTGTCGGGCAAACAAATTTTATTCTCTGCTCTAGCCTCCTTGCTATGACCTGTTCAATGATATATATGTATATGCAAACAAATGCGACCAATTTTCAATAGAGTTCAATATTTGATTCAATTAGGCATAATTGTTCAAAATTAGCAAACAATTAAACAAACAACACAAACTTCAATCAATTAGTGGATTAACGTTTCAAATTCATAATTTCGATATATATACAAAAATCAGATTTTTGATGCCAAATCACAACAATTAGCCCTATCTAATTTTGGTTCTCACACCAGTCAATAGGAAATATATAGATATCAAACCTTCGAAACACGAACATAAATGTTGATGATGCGATCGCTATCATCAATATCATCTCCGGGCGACTAGGGTGTGGTGCTATATCTATCCAATATATTAAAACTTCGAATACACGCTAGCTAGGCGCATACGCAAAAATCTTTATATTTTGGATTGTCCTAATCAATATAAAATAAATAATCAAATACGAATAATTGATTTAAATTTTCAAATCAAAAATCGTTTTCATTTTAAAAATATACTCTTCACACTCGTTCTAGGATACTACTGATCCCATCTCTAACGAGTCATTCCATTGGATATTACTAATCCAATATCTGATGAATTCCTTCGTACGGTTCTAATGTGTCTTGTTCTCTGCTTTGTAAACCAAAGCTCTGATACCAACTGTGAAGACCCGTAACTTCCCCGTAAAGGAAAGCGTCGGATAGTTCGAGAACAAACCACAACAGAACGCATATAGAAGAACATTTCATTGTATATAACAACAATGCATCAGATTACAAGAATATACAGAGTATAAAAGAATATTACACAGAAATATCAGAGATTTAAATTACATTTAAATACATAGCAGCGGAAAATAATACAATACACAACTAGAATGAGATATACGGATACAAAGCTTCCCGGATATCGTTCCAGTCGTAAACCAGGATCCTGTGAATATAAATCTGCAAAACCAAAACTACTAGCTGCCCGTGTCAAAATAAGGGCACCCAGAGTTTAGGTCAAAACAATAAACTCCAGGTCAGTCATGTGACTGGTGTGAGAACTAAAGCAGTTATAAATCTTTATTTTCAAAGCTAGGTAAAACAAGGGACCACGCCGTATAACACGGAACGGGTTTCCTCCCAAGAATACCAGTGCATAAGACAAACAACGCAATGCTAAATAAAGAAAAATGAAGCTGTTATAAGACCCAGGTCCCATCACACAATGCAACGCAGTCGAGGATAGGGTTTTCCCTTATAACAGCCAAAGAATGCTTGATACGTTTAAAACAAATCATTTGATACTATTATAAGTGCATAGAGTATAAAACAACTTCAAATCATAAGTATCAATCATAGGCGGCATGAATGCCCCATACCACTATGTCGCCATATATAGGTTTACAAATAAAACCGCAAATGTCACGTATTTGGAAATTGGGTTTCCATCTATGAACCGAGGCTAGGGGCAAGATCCTCAACCGATTCGAGACGCTCTAGCCCGCCCCTCAGGAACAGCCGCAACTGCCCCTTGGATCGTCAGGGCCGGTCCACACGGAGTGGATTATTATGCCTGAACAATACGTCTCCCCACCCTATGGGGTGTAAGTCTGGTCCGTCAGCCGACCAGAATGCATTCGGCCGAAACCGATATAACCGAGGCGCCTCGCAACAGCAACAACAACATAAGTCAAACTCGTCAGGGCGTGTAAAACCACTGACGCCACTTCTAACTAGAAAGAAACGCATGCCCTCCCTGAGGTCCGTCTCCCGTTTTTGATTCATACCGGGTGTGAAACTCGCGAATCAAACGTTACACAAAGCTACGCCACAAAGGTCGTGCTTTGATCATCAACCACAAGACTTTGCTTTTCAACAGAAGCCTTGATCATTTGCATCTTAGCATGCCACACAGGCAAGCCATCCTATGCAACCGATATCAGTCACACAGAATGAAATCCGATGTCAGACACACAGTCCATTTACAAGTCCGTTCTGGGTCTGAACGAAACCGGAGGCACCTAGTACCCCGCATATCCATCGATCTCCAAGTACGTCTGGACGATCACTAACTGTTTCCATCTTCTTGGGTGTACAGCCCAATCAAGATCATCAGTTATCACCCAAACGACGTGAAGACCTCCGGTCTTCGACCATCGTCTTCGTCTTCGACTTATCGTCGTATCAGTTACTCAGAATGGGATAAACCCGGTCTTTCCGAATAACTCGCGTATATTTTAAATAAGTGTTACACAAACACAACATACGCCTCATTCCAATTCATTAGTCACTAACCGTAAATTAATCAAGAGAATAATTCCCCAAATATTAACCCCGAAGGCCGAAACCAACATCAGATCAATATCCAGAAAACCATTCTGCTTGGCTAACCGCCAGTTAGTTTCTAAATTTCACATTCAAATCTAATTACAGATTTATCTATCGCCTGGAGCAAAACTGGTGATACTCCATTCTCGATCTTTTCAATCTAATTAAAGATTCATTAAAACTCCACTTAGTTTTAATCATTATCTGGGTTAAAGAATCAGTGTCATTTAAAACACGATTCACGATAAACCCAAAATCACATTCCATTAATTATCGGGTTAAAGAACAAGTGTTATTTAAAACACTGTTCACGATAAACCCAAAAATCAATACCAATTCAATTCCAATTAAATATCATTTAATTGGTACACTTCATTAAATCTAAATAAAAAGATTTAATCTTTTCTCAACTGGGTTCAAGAACAGTGTTAGTGAAGACACCATTCACGACAAACCCAAATCACATTCGATATTCAATACAAGGCTCTGAATAGAAAATATATCGGCTTATATTCAATATCGAATTCTACGACTAACAAATGTCGTATTGGAAATAACGATACAAATATATATCTTTCAAATTTCCATAACAACACCTGTAATGTCACGAATTCCAACATCGAAATATTCCGAAGACAATTTCGATTCAAATCCACTCCAATGCAATCATTGGAAATTTTGGTTATTTTCAAAACCATTTCAAATTCAATTTATTTATTTAAAAATAAATAGAATTATAATTCTAGTTCAAAACTAGTTCATTTCGATAAAAATCCATTTTTTTATCTTTTCAAATATGGAGATTTTCACCCCAAACTTTCACAAATCATTTCTTATGATTTTACACAAATTATTACTATTTTTAATAATTTTATCAAGGCCCGTACAGTCGATTTCCAACAATGGCCATCGAACTGCACTTACAACGACCTTTTTCGAATTTGATTTGGACGTATCTCCAAATCCAACCGTTAGATTTCAAATTTCTAACATTAATTAGAAAGCTCTTTTCGATACGAACCCAACGGTTCCGGTTTTAGGAGAATCCGACGGTCGGATCTCCTGTAATGTCCGTTTGAAATAAATGGTCGAAATTCGCGAACTGCCGCGGCGCGGCGCGTTCTATTCAGGCCATTATATTATATATAATATATATAATATATATTTCGTCGATTTCTATTTAAAACGAATTATATAAATAGTTTTGAATTCGTTTCAAAAACATTTTCAACTTCCATTTCAATTCAAATCAAAATTGAATTCTTCTCTATAAATTCGTTTTAAAATTCATTTCTATTCAATTCGAATTTCAATTCAATTTGAATTCATTTCAATTCGCTTTCTATTCCATTTGAATTCGTTTTCAATTCAATTCATTTCGAAATCGTTTTCAATTCATTTCATTTCGAAATCGTTTTCAATTCAATTCATTTCGAAATCGTTTTCAATTCATTTCATTTCGAAATCGTTTTCAATTTATTTTGAATTCGTTTTCAATTCAATTCATTTCGAAATCGTTTTCAATTCAATTCATTTCGAAATCGTTTTCAATTCATTTCATTTCGAAATCGTTTTCAATTCAATTCATTTCGAAATCGTTTTCAATTCATTTCATTTCGAAATCGTTTTCAATTCGATATAAATATCGTTCACGTCAAAATGGCGTCCATACACGGCTTCATAAATTTCTATTTTCAAATATTCTATTTCAAATATTTCTTTTTCAAAATAGTTGTTATTATCAAAATATTTCGTTCAACACATGACCAATCTCAATGAATGAGTACTGTCAACACATGAACTTTTATTTTATAATATTCTTTATTTTTCAAATTGGAATGAGGCCCAATCA